>OX608079.1:102464557-103129557 GCA_951509765.1 Sphenella marginata
TATGTGACTCATTTATAGAATCGTATGTAATTTTTTTCCACCGAAAACAGTTATGTATATATTTTTTGTTTTTTTTTTTTCATTTCAATTATTAATAACATTAACTTAAACCAAAGCAAAGCGTTTAAAAACTATCTAAAACGCGATCAACGAACGTTTGACGGTAGCTACACTGAGAATGGATGGCATTGACCCGGACGCCTAAGAGCACCAAAGTCTGTATCGCTGTGACTATAAATTACAAAAAAAAATTTATATTTGTATGTACCTTTTTAAGATTGCTATCTACATACTTAACTGTGATTATATGTGCGTAAGTATTTCGCATAACAACAAAAAAGATTTTTTATTTTAAAAGCTATCGCCAGGAATCACCGCTTGCGGCTTTGTGAGTGTTTTCTCTTTCTTCTTCGTTACTTTTGTTGTGATTCTTAAGATCGTTAGTCAATGCCCTTTTAACTAGTGTACGTATTCCCCTCCAAATGAGGAGCTCAGATTTGAGTGCAAAAAAAAATTCATTTAGCGAGAAAGACCCTGTAGGAAAGCTTTGCAATGTATTAAATTATTTTTTTTAGAATTTGAAGAGCTGTCTGATACAATATCTCTTTTGAAGGCCTTGTTGAATACTTTGAAACAGGGGTGGATCCACGGGGGTGGTTTGGGTGCAACCGAACCCCCTGCCCCGCCTTCTGAATTCAAAAGGTTATTTTTTTCAGGAACTGTGAATAAAAAATGTACTCGGAATTTCATTAAACAAATGTTAAGCCACCCCCTTCCCAAAATCTGAAAAAAAATCTGAAGAAATGCACCAAAACTTCCTGCAGGGCAATTACACCAACAGCCTCAGGTGGAATGAATCATTTGAAAAATTCTTCGTTCGCACGCATGTTTTGGCAACATAAAAAATTTAAAATTTATTACAACAACAGTTTAAGAAACGCCTAAATAGAAACAGCAAAGTGAAGACAAATTATCAAAAGAGAGTAATGGGCGAGTGGGGGGAAAGGGGGAATAACCAACAACAACAAGAACTTTCAAGCACCTGGGAAAGTTGAAATTTATGTAAGAAAAGCTCTCAAATATCAAAAAAAAAAAAGAAGGCCTAGTAAACAGTAAAGAAAAGTTAACAACAAAATTTAATTAAATTAAAAATAAAGTTGAAAGTCGGATTTATTATACCAAATTAAAAAGCCACACACACAAGCAGACGAGTAACTTCCAACTCATTTCGGCGTGTGACCACGAGCAACCAGACTCGCACTCGCACTTGGATACAATTAATTATTTAGCTCAAGCCAAGAATCACATCATCTCACCATTAAAAAGACGCCTAACATCCAACTAAATGGTGTGTTAATGTACGTGAAAAATAATAAAATCGCCATTAAAACCGCTAACACCCAAGTTGACACTTCCTATCGGGGTTCATTAACCGCCATAAGAAGAACTTTGATTTCTTTCGCTTTTTTGATTTATTTGATCATATTTTCTTGGGATTTTTAAATATTTGAAAGAAAAAGAACTGATTTTCCCAGAAAGCCGTAAAGTATGTATTAAGTAATCGGCATTGATTATCTTAATGCGGAAATAAATTCAGTTTAACTGGAGCAACACTACCAAACAAACAAGGAAATTTGTTTATGTTGGAAATTAGCAAGTGCACTGAGAATATTGGCTTTATTGGCATTAAGAAGATGAACCTCATTCTTAAGCACATGCTAGAGGTGGGAAAATGCAGATTACCTTAACCATCGATATTTGGCGATATTAGTCACGAACACTGTCAATATCGAGATTCGCTTATTGATTGCGAATTGACATTACAGATAAACAATATCGATGTAAGTCAATAAGCCAAAGTCAATTGCAGCTTTTTGCGAGAAATAAGTCAACTTGGTCTGTATATTGTAGACAAGGTTCACTAAGTATTAATACAAAAATCAGCGAATCGCAAAATTTCAATGGTTACGGCGGGATTATGCGAGTTAAAACAAAAAAAAAAACTGCAATTTGAAATTAATTAAAAAGCAAGTTTTTCATCCTAAACCCAGCTTAATATTCTAAGAACTTCCGTTGTGATGAAATACAAAAGTTTTACAAATATATTTAAGTTGACGCTTATATAATCGTTATATCCAACTATTGTCGCTGACTGCGAATATATTTAAAAATGTATTGATAAGTAAGCAGTAGTAAGCAATCTATCGACTGCTGTCAACGAAAAACTATCATAATCCCAATCTGCGATTAATTTAGCTTTAGAAGAGTTTATGTGTGTCTGTGTGTGTGTTCGTATAAAGTTTCGCGTAATTTAAGTTTTGGATAAGTTTAGTTCGGCAAACGTTTGACTATAGAACACGAACGTACACATACTTATAATATTTGTTAATCATAATTTCTTAAGAACACTCAAATATTTTTTTTTTTTGTTTTTTGTGAAGCATAAGAAACCCATTGCTGAGGTCATCGAAATTGATAAACAAAAAAAAATTAACAGTTTTTACCCATTTAATTCTTATTGTAAATTATTCGCTTTTTCTTTGCTGATTATTTTAATTTCTCTGCTTTGTCTTCCTCAATTTATTCTTATTATAACCAACTGAGAAGATATTGCGTCATATTAACATAAGATGACTACCATTGTAATAGCATCAATGTGTTAGTTAGGCATGTCAATCCCGAAAACTTGCAATGCAGTGTGTTTTTTTAGGTGTTAAACATTTCGGGATTATCGGGATTGAAAATATATTACTTAAAACTGCATACTTGTTATTTATTTATGAAATTTTTTTTTTTTTTTTTTTTTTTGTTGTGCCACTTATTTAAAAATTTTAATTTTATGTGTTGATTGTATTACCTCAAATCACTTGATCATTTCCACGAACCAGAAACTGTGTGTCTACTCCACACCCTAACGAAATTTATGTTTAAGTTAAGTTTGCTCTATTAAATAGACTTCCCTGAAGATAACGCAGAAATGCACTTTTTTTTTTTTTTTTTTTCAAACTTATTGGTCGTAGAAGCTCCAACCCAGCAAACATTAGGAAAATGAATTTGGCTCAATCATAATAACGAAAGTGTAATTTTCTTTACAAAAACTCTTGCCAAAAGATGATCCACTTTCAAAAAATCTTCAAAAAGATTTACTAAAAATTCGAAAATAGCTTCCAAATTTTTTAAAAATAAATTTAAGTCCCTATTTGATTTTCCTAAGTTATTGATGAAATAGCTTTCATTTAAAAAAAAAGAAAACATCGAAAAATCCAATTAGTTTTTAAATATTGTAGAGGCCGATAGTTTTTCAAGCAATGACATATCTTACCTTTCTCAAGCTAAACTGTTGGTGCACAAAGATTCCCTGAATTTCGGGACTAATCGTGTGATGCCAGGATTTTCAGATTCCGGGATTGTTAAAATCAATAAAATTAGCATTACTAGTTAAGGTATACATACATACATTTACGCTTTAGTCAAAGTAGATACCAGGAGGAACTTGAGCGCAACACCACCTCCCGACGGAATACTTGAAGGTACTATCGGTGGTATCGATAATTAGACAATATGAGGCTAAGAACAGACAGACTTCTAGGCTAGCCTTAATATGTCATCTAAAAACACCTCAAATTTTGTTTGCATCGAAAAATAGTTTTGATTTGCCAAGCTCTTTGAACTTCAGTACTCCATTAGGGAAACCTATCAAGAAAAAATACTCTGCAAGGCGAAAGAAACCAGCCACAGAACACCTACAAGCATACAAGCGCGCATAATCTCAAGCTCGCTTAACAACTTGAAGGTGGTAAGTAGCGTGAACGCCCCTAACACAACGCAAAGAGTTGCTGACATCAAGCGCTGCAGTCAGTGGGAGTTAAAATATTTATTTGTTGACTTAAAAATTTAAGCATTAATAATTTTTAATAAGCATGAAGTTGATAATTATGACGATAAGGATGGTTGGTGCTAAGACGGCTGCTGCATTAAATTGCCACTTAAATGACCTTGAAAAATGTTGACTCTATGACAGCTTAATTGAACAGCAATTTCGAATTTGATTTTCGATTTTTTTTTGGCAATTTTTGTGTGCAAATAATAGGAGGTTTAACTTCTTATTCAAACACAAATTACACTGTGTAACAAAGAAAATCATTCGCCTAAGATTATCTGTGGTAAAAGGATTTATGGCCCCTAACTGCAGGTTTTTGGCTAAACTTAAAAAAAATTCTAATTTTCTTTCTTTTTTTTGCCACAATTATTTTTTTTAATACTTAAATAAAAACTAGTAAGGAAGTCTAAGTTCGGGTGTAACCGAACATTAAATACCTAGTAGTGATCTGTTTTGGTATCCTAATTTACTCAGGTCTATTTTAATACATACCTGAAAATTTGTTATAAAGGCAACTGATTGTTTTCGATAAAAACACTTCTGTTGTGAGTGGTAAATTAAATTATTACTAAATAACAAAATATAAATACCTTTCCTCATGTTCATGAAAGGTATGAAAATAAAAAAAATTAATAAAAAAAGGCAGTAGGGTGTTAACTACTTGCCCGTAAATCTTGCTTGTTTGTTATTCGATTTGCGTAATTTTTGGCAGGAGTATACTACATACTATTGGGAACCCTCTCACAAAATTTCATTGAAATACATTCTTGAAATTCCAAGCAATCGCTTTTGAAAATAGCAGAGCTTTTATGCTAAAAAGTGGGCGGCGCCATGCCTACTTCACCAAAATCCACAAAATTTTTGTACAGTTCAGTTTTGCTTAAAAGGCTTATTATGTGTGTAAAATCTTATTTATATAACTTATACAATTATTGAAATATCGCGATTTTAAGTTTACGAAGAAATTTTTTAGAACTGTGTTCAAAAAGTGGGCGTGTCCGTTCTCCGATTTTGTTTATTTTTACAGCAAAGAGTAAGCTTTATATGCTGAACACTTTCTCTAAATATCGTTTCAATAAGTCAATTTTTACCGGAGTTATGGCATGGAAAGTTTTGTGGAATAATCCCCCATAAAGGGGCGGGGCCACGCCCATTTTCCAAAAATTTTGTGCTTTCGACTTTCTTTGCCCACGAACACTTCAGAGGTGAAATAGAAATTATATACAGCTAGTTTAAGCAAAGTTATAGCATATTCAATATATCTATGATCCTTTTCAAAATCTTTCGTATAAAATTGGGCGTGGACCTAACCCGATTTCGCTAATTTTTTTTCGAAATATTGCCTGTATTAATATATATATGTGTGCTGAATTTTATTTTGCTATCTTGAGCGGTTTTTGATTTATGATTAATAATATTTCCAAATTTGACTATATCAAAAGTGGGCGGTGCCACGCCCCTTTTTAAACATTTCTTCAAAAATGTATTTGTTGCCTTAACGCTAAAGTGCACACCAAATATTATCCTTATAGGTGTATTATGTACTGAATAATCACTCTTTTTGTATTTTCCAAAATATTATATATATAGAAAGAGGGCGTGGCTTTTAACCGATTTTGCCTATTTTCAATAGCGCTCGGAGATAAGTGAAAAGGAACCTACATACCAAATTTCATTGAGATATCTCAAGATTTACTCAAGTTATCGTGTTTACAGACGGACGGACGGATGGACGGACGGACATGGCTCAATCAATTTCTCTTTTCCTCCTGAACATTTTGATATATATAAGTCAATATTTATCTCGATTCGTTTATGCCGTTACATACTACCGTTAGGCGAATGAAGTTAATATACCTTGTGTGCGAAGCACTACTAGGTATAATAACCAGTGGCGGATCCACGGGGGGGGGGGAGTCCGAAATTCCCCCCACTTGGCAGCCAAAAAGTCATATTTTTCAAGAGCTGTGGATAAACGATGTCCGTGAAATTTCATAAAAAAATTTCCCTCTTCACAAAATCCTGGATCCGCCACTGAAATTAACTATTATTGCATAGGTCATTCCTCAATCGAGTTTTTGTATTTATAAAGAACGTGTGAAATTAACAACTCGTCAGAATATGCGAAATTTTCTCGTTCAATGTTCCAGCTTAAAGTTCAATTTACATATTTTAAAAACTTTGTCTGTCTGTTTATATGTTTGTACGTACATCACTCAAAGCGCGCTACATGGAATTGAATGCAATTCGCCCCTAATATTTACCAGATGGTAACTGACAGTTTAGAACCCCTGTTTTGAAGCGAATCCGTTGTTCCAGCAAAATACAGTAGTGGCAATAAAAATAGACTCAAATGTTATTTATACTACCAAAATGGATAAAAGTAGGATAAATACAGATTACGTTTTGTGATTTTTGGAGAACATTCTACTGCTATCTTTAAGAATAGTAACAATTCTTTTTCCGCAATTTTTGTTGC
Source organism: Sphenella marginata (assembly GCA_951509765.1). Taxonomy (NCBI): domain Eukaryota; kingdom Metazoa; phylum Arthropoda; class Insecta; order Diptera; family Tephritidae; genus Sphenella; species Sphenella marginata. Next base: position 102,470,917 of record OX608079.1, read on the forward strand.
TTTTGTTGTGTGCAGTTTTTTTACGGTACGTTTCTATTTGTATAATACAAATATTGACCAACAAATTTGAAGATCCAATATGTTGTACAAATAATTGCTGTTTCTTTTATTATTATTTACTGCAAATATGTACATATTTACTAATTATATGTAGTGTTGGGTATATTTGTTGATGTTATAGTTCAGTTGCTGCAAAAAGCATTAAATTCGTAAAACGATTTGTTAGCTAAAATATCAGTGTTGCGCTAATATTTCCACAAATTTGTATGCAAACTAAATATACATACATAAAGCAATTATGACATACATACATACATACAAACATATTATTTCTTCTCATTCATTGATAATTGCTTCCTCTTCCATGTGCGCTGTAAATTTATTATTGTTTTTATTTTCTTAGCTTTTTATGCTAACTCAAATTATTCAAAATATTTATTTATCAAAACTCACTGATTATCTAACTTTAAAAGCATGTATGTATGTATGTTTGTGAATTGAGGGTCATTTTTGCGGGTACTGCATATCTGCGTGCTATCATTTCCTTTGCCGTTTGATGTTTTTTTGCTTTTGTGTTAAGAATCAGGAAAAGATAATAAGATAGATGATTCAATAATTGTATGTTTAAAAATGTCTGATGTTATGGATTGCTTGGGTTCATCTATGCAAAATGTACAGTTCAATGCACGCTACTTAGCTAAATACATTCCGATTTGACCGTTAGTGAGAATAGTGCAGCTTTCGCACTTTTTTCCTTGACCCAAGTGTTGTTTAAGGCATCGTGTGTGTAGTTTGAGCATGAGAGCGAGAGATCTCGAATGAGGATGTAAAATTATGTATGGAGCAGAATCGAGAATTTAAATTGTATTTTATTCTGTTTTACTTCATTTTAGTTTATTTTATTTCATTTTTTATTTCATTTTATTTTATTTTATTTTATTTTATTTTATTTTATTTTATTTTATTTTATTTTATTTTATTTTATTTTACTTCATTTTAGTTTATTTTATTTTATTTTTTTTTTTTAATTTTATTTTGTTTTATATTATATTATTTCATTTCATTTCATTTTATTTTATTTTATTTTAATTTTCGATATTTGGCGACCTTTTTTAGTTTATTAAACTTTTTATTTTGCCGGCTTGAGGTCCGATGTTTTTTTGCATAAAATTAAAACACATTGTTTTGATTTCTGACCAATATATTTCGGTTACTTATTTTTTTTTTATTTTATTTTATTTTGTTCTATTTATTTTATTTTATTAATTTTATTTTATTTTATTTATTTTTTTCATTTTATTTTATTTAATTTTTTTTTTTAGAAAATACCAAAGCTCTTTCTCAAATCCAGCACACCATTTTTGTTGCAATTTATTTATGTATGTCAGTATGGCCACAAAATGTGCTCAAATCAAATTACTCAAACCCAATTCGAACGACAAGAGGTATAATTGTTTCAATAAAACTTTTACGAGCGCTAATTAGACGAATCCAACATAGTTTTGCCAGCATTTATCGATCGAATTTACTAACATACATAGCAACATACAAACAAATATACGATCCAATTGCAAGTACATATCTACGATGTGCTAAAATAAAATTGCTTTTGTCTTCTTCTTTGTTTTTTAATTAATTTCTTGATCCAATTTAAATGGATATTCGCCTATAACGGTAATTTTATATCTTTTGTTCTTCCTTTTTTTTATGTGTTTGTCGCTTGTCTAAAAAGCTGTAAACTATTTTCGTACATTTTCACCATTTTTGTTTGGTTTCATTCATTTTTTCGCACTTTTGCTCCAATTTTAATGGCGCTCTAAAATCATTGGGTTTACCTAGTTTAAACATGACTTTAGTTATTTGTTCGTATGTATGTGTGTATGTATGTGCGCGTGCTGCCTTTGACATATTTCCCCAAGTGCTACTGTTCTTTAAGTAATCTACACACACTTCTACAGGTGGTATATGGGTCATCAAATCAGGAACACTTGAGATCGCTTTTTCCAATTCACGTTCATTCAGTGATTATCGCTCCCGCTGCCGTTTTGCTGAAATGGCATTCCTGAATGTGAGCTGAATTTTTAATTGATTTCATTTTCGAAAATTCTTCAATACAATTTTTTTTTCGGTTTTAGTAAATTTTGTTACAATTGTTTCTGCAAATTGTGTCAATGCAATGAGAATCCGATTTGGTTCTACATCTATCAAACTGTGGATAGAGCCACATTTATGCTGAATTATTAGGCCCTTAATCCCAGGTAATCAAGGTTTTGACGGGGTGTATGGATGCTTGTACTAAGCAGTGTGAAGTACTGCTGCAGTAATGCAGACCTGTTAAGTAATGATTAATAATCGAAATTATTACAGATTTGAATTTTTGAAAAAGCTTACTAAGGATCATGTAAATAATTATGGGCTTCAATGATTATTTAAAAAAAAAAATCAAGAATAATCAAACAATCTTTTTTTTCTGAATTATTAATTGCGGAATTCTAAAAACATCCAAAATAATAATAAGTAATGATAAATAATCATAATGATTACCGGTTTGATTTATAAATTTTTGAAAAAGCATAATATTGTTCGACTATCGGCTTAATGATATTTTAACGATTTAAAAAATAGTAGTCAAAAGTAATGAAAAACAAGAAATTTTTTTTATTATTATTTTACTTTTTTTTCTTCATATTTTAAAATTATTTTGGATTACCTGAGATTTTTTGTATAATTCTTATCAATTAGTAATATCAAAAAAAAAATAGGCATCAATGATCAATCAAATAATCAAAAGATCTATCAAATCAATTGTATACTCAATTTTAATAGAAATTTAACAGCTCTGCAAAAATTATATTAATAAAATGTTTATTTGTATAATTAGAATTTTCTTAAGCGAGAAAAGGGTACTCGTTGTTCAGGCCAACTGCTTAAATCAGAATGATGGTCACCATATCGCTAAGTCAGAAATCGAGTGGGATAACATAAGCGTTTTCATTCGTCCGTTAAATCGCCACGTCCGTTAGGAGAGGTTTCACTCTAATTCTATGTGCACAGAGCAAAATTTTTACATATCACAGGCAAAACCACAAAAAATAAAGCATTCATTCAAAATCTGCAAAAAGCAAAGTTCTTTTTAAGTTCTTTTGAATATTTTATTATTGCTTTATTCTCAGCAATCAATCAATATCCAATTTGAATGAACCCTCATAAATCCCATGAAGGTCGCATAATGCCTTTCGCTTCTTAAGCCAGAATATAAATTGACCGCCAAGTCAAGCAAATAGCAAAGTTGCTTAGCATCCATCAATTTCCTGCTATTTAAAAGTGCCAAAATAATTTCATTACACAATATGATAAATATATTAAGAGTAATCGCACTTAAATACGCCCACACATAATTTAGCATAAATAAATAACTACTTAATTTTGATTTATGTATTTGAAAAAATATGTAGATTCGTTTTTGTTTTTGTTTATTTTTAGGGCTTTACTTTTGTCAATTAATTGAGTTAATTGAATTGCTAATTTTAAGCTCGTATCTAATTCAATAACCAATACGACACACTTGTACATATGTATGCATGTGTGTATTCGCATATGTATGTATGTGTGTATGAGCTCTAAGCTCAAATGCTCACGCGATCACTATCAAAAGCATTAGACATTGTGGCGACTAAGAAAAAAACCTTTATTACTTAAGTGTACAAATTGCAAAATAATAAAGAAATTCATTGCATAACAAAAAAAAATGTCATTAATAAAGTCATGAGAATGGTGACATATCTACATTGAATATATTTGCATATGGAAATTTATGAACACCAGAGTACGCAACAGATAACAAAAAAATTAAAGAAAACATAAATAATATTGTTTTTATCAAGAAAAATAACAAAAAAATCAAAATTAATAAAAAAAAATCAAAGATAATCCAGAAAAATAAATAATGGAAAATAACCAAGCAAAATCAAAAAAAAATCACAGAAAAATCAAAAACCATCAAAAATAATCAAAAAAATCAAAATATCAAAAAAATCAAAAGAAATTAAAAAATTTCAAAAATAAACAAAAAAATAAATAGAAAAATCAAAAAAAATAAAAAAAATTGTTCGACTTTTTGATTAGTTTTAACAATCGTGAAAAATTTTGATTATTTTTTAATTAATTGGAGAATTTAAAGTTATTCGTAATCAATCAATCAATTGATTCTCAGGTAAATAATCAATCAAGCCGGTAATCATTATTTAACACTAATTCGATATTTACATAGCAGTTCAACAAACGGCAATGATTAAGTCTCAAGTTTCCACACAAGCAGCCGATATAGGAAGATACCTCTGTAGCTCAAAATATCTAATTTTTATTCGCAAGAACTAAGCAATCTACAAATAAAGTAGCAAACTGAATTGTTTTTCCGAGATTTTACATTTCGTTTGTAGATCAAATAAAAATTAGAGCCGTTTTTTATTGTAAGCACTTAACGACTTAAATATGAAAGAGTAAAATAAAATACTTTTTAAAAATTTTTAATTTGGCCTCAGAAAGTCAAGAAAATTTAGAAGCCGTTTCAAAGCCGAACTGACTATAAGTCAGCTCAATAGTGAGCTAAAGCATTTGCCTCGGCCATATACTTTACTTAATATTTAGTTCTGTTCTATTGAAAATCGGAAACAAGACACAAATTTTTGATTCTTTACATACTCTGATTCACACCCACTATGAACAGATGGGGACTGGCAAAGGTTCCCCGAATCGTTAGAGGAACATTGATTTTTCTTAGGGAAAAACTGTAATAAGTAAAAGAGCATAATGATCCGAGTTAGGTTTTCTTGCGGATTTTTAGATCTAAGATAAGAAAAATAATATTGTCCGCACAATCTTTGAACTTTTGTTTGACCCCAAATAAATTAAGAACTTCTAGCGCCAAGTCTAAAAGAACATACATTCAAATACATTTAGAGACGGATGCGGTGCTTACTCTGATCACAATATCGCCTAACTCTTATGTAATTCATTTAACGTACACATACATACACAACTCTCTGACTCTATCAAAGATTGAGCGATGTACCTTGGTATGTACGTTGAGGTGCTATAGAAGGACGTCTCGCCAACGCACAGGCACGCGTCCGCAAGCTGTTTGAACGATAAAACACACTCAAAACTTGTTGTTGTATGTTTGTACTAATGAATAATATTGTCGACTTTGTGTCATTTATAAATTGCCACCTCAAAGATTTTGTGTGGCGTCAACAGGTACGCCGAGAATGAGACGCCCACACGCGAAACATTGAGGTAATGATATTTTGCTGCTTAGGCAGCTGGTAGTAGCAGTTGTTGTTGTCGCGGTGTAGTGCTTTAGAACAATCTGATTTTTTTTTTTTTTTTTTTGATGTTCTATTATATATACATATGTAAGTGTGAATCGTAATTGAGTTGTAATTGTGACAGATGCACGCAAGATTACAACATTCGGTGTATTTACATACATGTCCACATTCATAAATATTTATGAGTGAAATGGAAAGGTTGTCAACGGTTATGTTAACTGTCACTGATGTTGCTGATGAAATTGTTTATGTGAATGAAATTACATAGATTTTTTGAGTCGAAGACAAGGATGATGATTTGAGTACCTGGACGACTAACTTTGCACAGCATTTTTGGAGGTTTCGATAAAATTTATTTTGTTCTCGTGAGTTATCAGTAAAGAACAACCCAAGTGGCAACACTTTAGCCGGAAAGTTTAAAATGTAGGATATTTACTATCTGCGAATAAAATGTATATATAAAAATAGGTGCCCACCCTTGGAAGTAACCCTATTTATAATTAATTTTATTGGAGCTCGAACGTTTCATAGCATAGAAATCCTATTTTATTAAAAACTCCAGATAGGTGGCAACCGTGTAAAAATATCTTAAGTGGCAACACTTTTTGAGGATAGTTTTAAATTCAACAAAAGACCGATTTACAAAAGGTATTGTCGCTTTCGATAGCTTGTATTATATTGGGATTCGGTGGCAGCCCTGTTTAGAAATTGTAAAACATCTTTTCTTTGATCCCCTTATTGATATCTCTTCTTTAATTAAAAATAAATCCAACCAAGTGGCAACCTTGTAAAAATATCTTCAAGCTAATATCTAAGTAGAAAGTAGTAGAATGTGGTACAGTCTCTAGAGAGTCCAGTATGCCCAAAACGCGCCCAAAAAAGTACTTCTTAAGCGGTGATCCTGTTAATTCTTTTCAGTAAAACCTCGGCAATGGATGCAAGAGTTATGCACATTCTCAGCTGAGTAGGGCGATAATAAATCCAAGTCCCTAATCAAGTACAATGGGAACTGGGTTCCATCACTTGACTAGTTGCTTTTTCAAACCAATAAGGCAAATTAAGAATTGGTCCAAAGTTGGACAGCATATGGCAAGATGAATCTGCGTCTCGTAATCTATATTGAATATTGCGGAGTCCAAACTTCCTAATGTCAGTGTATTGTAAGCACTGAAGGCCATCGTTCACGAGCTGATTGGCTAGAATGCTCTACATCGGATTACTATTCTTTTTTTTTTGATCTGGTGGTAGGGCTAGCCTTTGTGCATATCGGTTCTTAGCATCGATACAACGCTGCCAGATTTCAGGTCAATATACGATCAACGTGTTTTCTATGTACTCGTTACTCACTCCTCAGACAAGTTGGATGCTTTTCTTAAGCAGAAGACAATGGTCTTTAGCCAGATATGGCCTATCTAAATCCAGCAAGGTTTTGCAAACTCAGCCAGCTCAAATTCTCTGCAAATTCATTGCTTTAGCCAGACAGAGGTTATTCTATGTACTTTTGCTCAAAACCGTAACGTTCTATAAAAAATGCATGTTCCCTAGAACTTAGACTTTTTATTAGAATAACATCTTCTAGCTATTAATTGTAAAAGTAATAAAAGTAAATTCTACAAAAGTCTTACCTGCATGGAACATTAAATTTGAAATGATTACCGGCGCAGCAGCAGCAGAGACTTGCCAAGACCATCTTAACACATTTGAGTACAGTCATAATTCAAACTAACAAACTCACTTAGAAGACAAATTCTATTAAAGGGCCATTTAAGTTGCATGACTAAGTGATTTTGGTTTTTCTTTGGAAGAGACTAAATAGAAATAAATGGAGCCTCACACCACAATTTATTGGTACTCAGCTTACAAAGGGAGATGCGATATGTGCTTAAACTAACGCGCATTTACCAACGTCGAACGCACTCACAAATTTTATTGAGACCTTTTATAACTAGATGTGCTCAGGATGCACTGCTAGACTTCTCAAGTTCCTAAGCGCGAATTGAACGACAGCTAAGAAGTCTAGAAAAAAAATAATAAAAGAGTTCTTAGGTCTACCAAACTTGAAAGCTCCTCCAAGTTAGCAGAAAAAGAGTTTATTAGCTCGATCAGAAAAATGTTTAGTTACACAGAGGCCGGTCCACTGGAGGTTTTCGGGATCACCCCCCTTCAGAATCCAAAAAAGCACATTTTTCCGGAACTGTAGATAAAAGATGTCTTCGAAATGTCCAAAAACTTTGGAGTGCCCCTTTCCCAAAATTCTGTATCCGCCACTAGTTTTACAACTATCGAATATGAGTTATTGTTACCAAAGGGCAGAAGTGACAATCGAGTTTCCTATCCCCACGTACAGCTGAGTATATTACACCAAATCGTGCACTCCCTTACTTCTTTTTATTATTGTTTATAGGCATTTAGTTTATGTTTATTATTATTAACTTAATCTTTTATTTTATTTTAAAGTACTATTACTTGTATTATTAGTTTTATTGTGGTTTTATGGCTGCCCTTTTGTGTTAAAGCTACCGCTGCTGTAAGCCGTGGAAGGTGCAAAACTGCAATAAAATTAAATCACCATCAAAAGTCATTTAAAGCTAACAAACACCTCACAGCGAGCCCAAACAAATACAAACAATAATAATAAAGAGAAATAAATAAACCAGATCCATAATGATTTTATTTAAAAGCGAATTCAGATTTTGTCTACGCTTTGTTAGTAATATCATCAGGGGTGGATCCACAGGAGCGTTTCGGGTACACCCAAAGCCTTCCTCCCCCTTCCGAATCCAAAGAGTCATATTTTTCAGGAACTGTGGCTGAAAGATATCCTCGATATTTCATAAAAAAAATTTGGACCCCCTTTTTTCTCAAATTCCTGGAACCGCCACTGATTTTCACTCTGGCAGAAGGTTTTTTATCTTCACCAAAATTTCCCAAATTATTCGATCATTGATAAATATGACATTGATTCAGCGAATTCCAAAATGTTGAAAAGGCTTTGATTTGATGTTTGTCAAATTTGTGTCTATATAAGTATGTATGTATGTGTATTAGACTGTCCAAAAAAAAATTTTTTTTTTTATTCATAACGTTTGTAAAAAGTTACACCAAAAAAGGCCTTACAAGTTTGAGACCCTAATACTAATTTTTAACGGTTTATCAATGATATCTGACAAATTGGACTGATCTATTTTTTTCTTTGAACTAATTCATTCTACATACTTGTTTTCGAGCTATTCGTAGATACTGAAAAAATATACTAAAATAACTCTAGATTTAAGCAGTTCATGTGATACCCATATTGCCATATCTAACTTGATTTTTCATAATTTCAAATGGGTGGCAACCCTGTAAAAACTTGCTAATGGCAGCAGGAGAGCTTAAAATGTTCATCCAAATGGTTAAAATTGTTTGAAATATAAAAGCGGGTATGCCAAAAATATATATATTATGAGATTAGGCCAATATAGCTGATTTTTTAATAAAATAGCAAAATGAAATTTGTTTTAAAAATTTGAAATTTTCTTTGAAAATCAAATGTGAATTGTTCGCTTGCAAGGTAGCATCCACAATTATGAATGCTTGCAATTTTTCTGATTGCTTATTTTTCTGGTTTTTTTTTTTCAATTTTGAAAATTACTTTAAAGAAGCAAAAAATTGTTTATCTAGCATCGGTATGGCATATCACAAATTTAAGCTAAAAAAAAAAACCTTTGGCCCAGCCTAGTATACATAGATAAGTGTTAGTCAATAATTTATGCAGGCGACTATGCAAAACACTAATCAGCTATCGATTTAGATGGACTATTAGTCATTCGACAATCACAACATGTCGTAGAGCGTGCCAGTGTTCGATTGTAAAGCAAAACAAAAAAGTAAAAATAATTTCGCAAATTTCAACTGATGACTTCATGATTATTTTTACTAAATATATTTTACATTTTAATATTTCTAATTAACAAATTTTATTGTTGTGTTCACTGGTGTAGGTCGCTTTTTTGCTTTTATAATATACTACAAAACATACAGAAGAACATATTGACATGGGTGATGATGAGCCTTTTGTTGTTTACTTAAAACATATTTTAATATAAAAAAAGAAGAAGAATAAAAAGTTATTCTCACATATTTCCGTATGAAATGTTTGGTTGCTCAAAACGTGTGTATGATTGGTCATTATTTTATTTATGTATTTGTGTATATATGTGTTTTTGTTGTTGTAACATAATTTTTACTGCGTATTGGGGATGGCAATTTTTCGATTTTTTCAAAGTCGGTAGTTTTCGAAATTTGTTTTGAAAATTCGGTATTTCGGTATTGGTATAGGAGCCAACTAGTTTTAGCAAATTTTCTTTGAAATAGTTTTGATAAAAAAATATAAAGTCAAATGAAAAAATCCACTTAAAAGTAGGAAGGGCCACGCCTACTTTCAATAAAATGTATAAATCTATCTTATATAACCTTCAAATTTACAAAAGTAAGTCGTTATAAATTTTCCAAATACATACATACTTATAATTTTACTTTAAACAAGTAAGGAAAGGGCTGTCTTCGGCTGTGCCGAAGGCTTCATACCTTTCATGAATACGCATAACTTTTTTAAGTGTCCGATCCTTACTTACAATTGGTACAAACTCTTCAAAACTGTTAATTTGAAAATACATGGCCCAAACCAGAGTTATCGGAGCAATCGATTATATGGGAGCTATATGTTATGTTAGTCCAATCTGTATGATTTTCACTACACACATCACATATGTAATAAGTACCAAACCTGCAAAATTTTACGTTCCTAGCTTCTTAACTGCAAAATCTATACCCCAAAACCCATTTATCGAAACTATCGATTATATGGGAGCTATATGTTTGGTTGGTCCGATTTGAGTCATTTTCACTACACATGTTACTTATACAATATGTACGAAAAGTGCAAAATTTTGCGGTCCTAGCTTTTTAATTGCAAGATTTATAGACCAAAACCCGTTTATCGGAACAATCGATTGTATGGGAGCTATGCTTTGTATCGGTCCGATCTGGCTGGTTCCGACAAATGATTAATCCCATGCAAAATGGCGGCCCTATACCAAATTTCATCGAGATAGGTCTAAAATTGAGGGACTAGTTTGCGTTCAAACAGACAGACGGACAGACGGACAGACGGACGGACAGACGGACATGGCTAAATCAACTCAGCTTATCATCCTGATCATTTCTGTATACTTAATGGTGGGTCTATCTCTTCTTTTTCTCATACTTACAAACATCGGACCAAAGTTATAATACCATTTCATGTTCATGAAAGGTATAAAAATGGGCGTGGGTCTCAACCGATTTCGCACACTTACACAATGAAATATAAATAAAATCGGAATTTTTTTATGGCATTAAAAGCTTTGTGGAACGACCCACTAAAACCTTAAAAAATAATGGCAACAGACTCACAATATCGATTAAATATCTAAGTTATCGATAAATAAAAAATTAAATTGTCTAAAAAAATCCATAAAATTTTTATCGATTACTAAAAGCATAGCTTTTATTTGCTTTTTGAGAGCTTTATCGATTTTATTTCTGAAAAATGTATCGATTTTATCGGAAGGATACATCTGCGATTATCATCACTTTGACGATTATCATAGCGTCTAGGTTCAAACAAATGTTAGCGAATTTATGCATCAATCTGATCGAATGCGTCAACAAAATTAACAAATTACAGCAGATAACCATCGACAAATTGTTATTAATGACAGCAAAAACATCCAAAACTCGACTATCATTAGCATCAACAAATCTTAGCTTTTTTAGAAACAAATTAATTTCAAATACTCATTTATGTTTTCGAGGCAACTTATCGCACACCAATAGATCTGAGTAGAGATTAAGTAAAAAAATGGATTTGATCAGATAGGGTATAAATGATCTCTCAAGTGAACTCTAGCTACTTTTATTTTTTTCAGAACAAAACAACATATTCTAATCACATCACAATTAGATATGTCATTTCACATCAAAAAGTTTATGTGTAGCTCAGATCTCATCATATGATAACAGATAAGGTATTTTTGTTTAATTATAGGAAAATATGTATATTCAAATTCGAACGCACTAACACATCATATCAGGCTAGTATGGCTTAGCAAAAAATCACATGATATGATATCATATGTTTGTTCATGTGACATTATATCACCTCGCGATCTATCATATCAAATAAGGTAATTTCTGATTACATCGGCTTTGACCTTGGACCTACTGTAAGGCTTGTTGCCATTCAGATAAAACCTGGCTATATTGATATCATAACATCATATAACATGAAGATCGTGCACACGATCAAACTAATTAAATCATAGCTCGCCATGTAGAGTCAGATCAAATGATGGTATTTGCTGCATGATGCTGCATTTGACATCACACAAGTTGGGCCCAATAAATCATATGAAAGCACAACTTATTATAAAAAAATCTTTGGTATCAGATCACATCAACTCATACGATTATCGCATCAGACTATCAGCTGATCATTATTTATTAACATGATATCATAACACACCAAAATATATTAGAGCAGTTAAATAATCACGCGAAATCCTACAACAAACCATCATTCGAAATAATATCACATCGCACTATGTAAAATCGAATAAATCACGATACATCAAATCAAGTCACGTAACATCTCATGCCTAATGGTTTACAACAAATTTGGTCGCAGCAAGTCACATGATAGCATATCATATCACGTCAATGACATCGCGTCGCAATGCTTTATTTCCAGTACTAAATTAGGCCAGCTGCCTGGCATTGTCGCAATCATCCACAAATATATCTTTTACTATTTACTTACTGTTAAAGGACACTCTAATGTACATACACACATTTATCCAAAAATTACGCGTTTTCGCGCAAACATTCTTGCCCAACGTCATTTGTATTCCAATGCTCGAACTGATGTAATGGATAACAAAATTGGGTCAACTAATTGTATGTTAACAAACATTTTTTTTTTTTTGTATTTAATTTTAACAAAATGTTTGTACCTTCAACTTGATATTACGAGCATTTCGCACAAACATTGATAAAGCACGTTTTTGCGAAAAAAAAATTAAATTAATTCAATGAGGAACGTGTTAGGTAGAATTGTCATATGCAAATCAAGCTTACTAGTAGAAAGAAAGAAATTGACGAAAGAAACAAGAAATTAAGTGATGAAATAAGATTTCCATAGTGGTATGACGAGTAGCATGTCGAACTTTCACATAAAACATATCGGATTCGATTCTAGCTTTCATTCTCTTTCGGGAACCTGTCACAACGCAAGAATATTAAGATTTGCAAGTTTCGCACATATTTAAAGAGGCCGAAGGTTTGGAGAAGTTTACGGATATGAGCAATATAACGGAAGAATGAGATCACTTCCGACGTACCTCCACTTCTTAAAGATTCCGCAAATTTAAAAACGACAACCCTTGCAACCCTTTTTCCCTCAGATAAATATTTTGTTTCCAGGATGTACAGTGGTGGCATTAAAATTAGTATCGAACCTTTTTTTTGTAAATAAAGCAAAAATTGAAAAGGCGCTTGTTTAAATATAAAGAATGGGTGACCTCATTATTACGGCAACAGGCCTCAAACTTAAGAAATGTCCTCTGTTTGTTTGTATGTAAAGACATAAATTTGCACGTGCATCACTGAAGAACTACGACGTGGAAATGGATGTGCTTTTCACCGATGCAATGCTGGAGTTCTATTTTGAAATATAGGACACAGTGTAGGGGTCTTGCTTTATAATTTTTTTTTTTGTGTTTTGTACATAGCGAAATCGCTCACAATCGCGCCCATTTAGTTTTTCCATTTAATATAAAATTAACTCGAGTAGAATAAAACTCGCACAGCAGCAGATGTTAAGCCTAAAGGCTATCAAATTAATATTTTTTTATTTGATATACTTAAGTACAAATAAAAACACTATTCGTCTTGTTGTCAAATTTAAATATAAAACAAAAACGTTAATTGGCCAATTAACACCTGCTTTTGGCGATTAGACAAGTCACAATGGAACTGGTTTAAATCGCGTCTTTGAATTCTACTTAAGGAACTGGTATTTTTACAAAAAATTAAATACATAGATATGTACAAATAGTAGATATATGTATGTATATAAATACATATACATAAATAAATATATTATATAATCTTCAACATTTTTGTATGTATACAATTCTATAAATAGCTATCGACATCAAGCAAAAACTATTGATGCGCATCTAAACAGTTATAAGTGAAAATCAAGTAAAAGGAAGGCCGCTTTTAACACGATCCCCGTCGTCAGATGAGTCACGTCTGGTGGTTTCATGCGTTGCCGCCACCCAACGTCATTGTGTTTAAGCGCCCAAGTGTAGGTAGTGTTCAAGTGATGACGACGTTTGGCGACGTCGCAAAGCGCTCCAGACAACCTTAGCAACTGCAAACAGCGTTTTTTTTTTGTTTTTGTGTTTTCTTTTTAATGTGAATATATAGTGACATATATAATAAGCTAGCTAGACATATTTTCACTAATATTTGTAAGTATTTTATACACATTTTATATGCTTAAGTCCTATCATCGATATTAAGCCCACTACGATTTTAGTACTTATTACAACAACAAATTACAGCACTGTACTATGGGGCATTTGCTAGAAATTTTGCCCAAAATAAAAACGGTTCACTTGAATTTGTCTCATTTAAAAAAAAATTGGCTCTACATTGAAAACAAAAAAAATTTAAAAACATAATTTTCCTGCTTTTTTACTCTAAAAAGGACACTTGATTGATTATTTTCGTGAGAATCCATTTTATAATTGGTTACCATTACTTAAAATTTTGAAATAACTATTTTCGAATTAAAAAAAAAAAAACGAAAAAAATAGAAAATTATCAAAACTTATATACAATTTTCTTGTTTGAATTTTTATTTTTTTAATCGTAATCAATTTATAATTGCTTTTTCTTGAAAACAATTAAAATAATCAATGCTAATTTAAAACTCCATCTAATCAATTGATTACTAACTACTAATCAAATTTAACAGATCTGCTTTAAAATGCAGTTCCTTATAAGTTTTGAGAAGTTGAATTCAATTATGGAAATTATTATTTTCAAAATTGTGTAAAGGTCACAATTTAGAAATTTTTTAAAATCCTTTTAAAAATATTTAAAATTTTTTTCAACTTTTCGAGGTTTGGAATATTTTTGGAATGTTAAGTAAAATATGAAAACTGAATATTGAAAATTATTTCGAAAAAATGCATTTTCCTGCCTCCATTAAATCCGAATAATTACCAAAAAATTTCGAAATTTCGAAGCTACTAAAAAACTTAACATTTTTTAAGTATGTTTTCACTATTCGAGTGGTGTAGTAAAATTCAGAAATACAAAAATTGCATTTTCCAAAAGCACACATTTTATTTAAGAAGTTTTTAGACTTTAAAACTATTTTTTTTTATCTGTTGTTGCTCTGAAAGTTTGCCTAAATATTTGCTTTTGAAAAACATTTCCTCAGCCTGTTTCACTGTATCTCATTAAATAATTTGCGTATTTGTTACATACAAACCATGCTTATACATTAATAATTAACAACAATAATAACTCGTTTCTGTCTGATTTATATAAGTAAATAATTAACTAATTGTTGTAATCTTCGCTATTTTTAGTAAATATTTTTCGCATTATCTGTAAAAAATATCGGCGTTTGCAAATATATATGACTTTTTTCAATCAGCTCACCAACTATATGGATAGTTTACTTTATCCTCTTTACGTTGGTTTGCAACTCTATAAAACAAATATATATTAAATTGCTTTGTAACGCTTCCTTATTTATGCAAATCGTCTTCTGCTTTCCATTTCCCTCTTTAGTTCCTTTTAGCTCCCATTTTTCGCTCCGTCCCTTTCAATATCCAGCTCCCATTTTATTAGTATTTTCCTTTACATTCAAAAAATGTTTCCTTTCGCTTCACTTTCTCTTTAACATTATCCTTCGAATTTCCCTCTCCTTTCCTCTTTCGCTTGTTGTTATCACCATCCCCTAACAGTTTTCTTCAATAAAAAATAATTCAGTTAAGAATTTCTTGTATTCCTTCGATAACTCCGTAACCAATTTATTATTATCAAAATCCGCAACAAAATTTTATTTAAAAAACACTTTTATTTAGTTAATGTTGCTTGCTAATCATTAAACACGATATTCTATATTAATAATAGTATGATGTAATTAATTAAATAATGATGAGTCAATTTGCTGGTAGAAAGTAAAGGTAACTCATATTAAAAAACGCTGCATCTTCAGCTTCGACAACGTCAACAATTCTAAAAGAAAATACAAAAAACGAAGAACAGCAGATTGTTACTTCACGTTAATCACTTTATAAATTCGCAAAAAAACACTGGATTAAGATATTATCATAATTATTAGCTGCTATTATAACCTGGGCGATGAATGACGCGACAAAACTATGAAGCTTTTTATTCCAATCAGCTTTGATCGCCGTTTAAAAGGTGTCAAATTGATTTGTTGCTGATAATTTTTTTTTTGTTTTAATTTTTTTTTTTTCATTTTAATTTTATTTTAATATTTTTGTTGTTGTTTGTTTTTATTTATAATTAATAAAAGAATAATATGCAAGTAATGTCAACCTTAAAAACAAAAAATAGAAAATCCCTCTTGCCATCAAGTACATCTTTGGACTGAGTAGACGAAGTCCTCTAAAAATCGCGCTCTCATCAGTGCCGAAGTAAAATGATATAGAGGACGAAGAAAACGATAAGCTTTAGGCGCGAAAACACCTAGGGGATGATTTGACCTCCCTTGGCGATGCCGTGATTTGATTCATCATGACGATCTGCATCACTGCATCCAAAATGAACTTACACATTTTCAGATGGCTTGAATGTGGGTAGGACTAGATCTCTCATCTGATTATATCCAACGAAGAATTAAATTTATATCTCGATCCGTTCGCCACCTGTCGGAACTATTCTGCTATATAATGCGCATTATCATCTGGTTCTAATGTATTATCTAAGTCTAAATCTCAAGCTCACCGGAGAATTATTCAAAAATCGTTTACAAGATTACCAAATTTGCAACGAATGGTTTAAATATCTCGACCCATGCGACATCTAGCGGAATTCTTGCACGCACATTGGCAACTTCCTTCTATTGGTGTGCCACAAGCCGAATAATGTTTTTTATTTTTCACTGTAATTAGGTTCTAAGCTTTGTTTAAATTCAAGTCTTTACTTCAAAATTTACCTTAAAAAGCCCAATTTTTTGGCGATTCATGCTCCACCTGGTGCTTGAAAAGGACAACAACAAAAAATAAGAAAATGAGCGCTAAGAAGAAAACTCATAACCGTCCAATTTTCTTAAAAGCTCAACGGGTACCTACAACCGAACCGTATTTAAATCCGTCTAAAAACCTCAATACCTACAACAAGTGGAACTTCTATAATCAGATCAACCGAGTACTTCTTCAATGTTAGAATGTCGAAAGTGTTCGGTGGTGTCACTTGACAAATGGCTGAAGGCAAGTTTTCGCAACAACGGTGGCAATACCCAGTTTGGTGTCATTAAATTAAGACTTAAAAGCATATTGAGTGACCAGCCAACACTTACCCACTCACGAGTATCTGATGCACCTTTACGAAATAGGGTTTGGCGCCTGTGCGATTTATTTGATGTCTGCATATTTTATTGCATTTTATTATGCTGCGAAGAATGTTGGATTGCAGCGTGGTGGTGAGCTCGTTGGTTAGCTAGATCATATGACCGATAGGAAGCGTTTTACCAACGGTTAATGGCTTTGGGCGTGTTTTTCCGATCATTAGCTAAGCCCAACATATGAACGCACTAGAATACAGATCACAAATCATGAACAAAAAGAGGAAGCAGAAAAATGAAATAAATTATTTTTAGTTTTGAGATTTAACAACTCTCTTTCAGGCAACAAACCTTTGCTAACTATTTTGCTTTTTTATCACTTTGTTTACGAGTTTTATACTCAGCTGCATACAATTTTTTTTTAGCATAAGCACCAATCGATAGTTTGCTATTTCAGGATCTAAATCGATGAATCTGCTTTGCTCGTTAACTTCCACCAAACTATTTCAGAAGCTTATTCTTCTTCTTAAAGAAGCCAAAAGGTAAGCCAAAGCCGCTCCAAGCCATTCGAAAGATTCACCTTACCTACATATGTATGTATCTATGGTCACGAGATTTTAGGTAAATTCCCTCAAGTCACAGCGTTTGAAAAATAATTAAACTTTGATCCTTGTACTTTGACTATCACAGTCTAGTTGTTAGCGAGCTTGTCATCCATCAAAATGCTGGGGAAAAAAATATTCAAAATGGAGTTGCCGCGTTAAACCTTCCTGGGATATATGTCTTAGTAACTGTCAGTGATGATGATGACGTGATGCAAATTAAAAGGTGAACGGAAGTAGCATAATACAATCTTTACGAGACGATGGACTCAAAACTCAAGCTTCAGTCGTTCTTCGAGCATAACCTTCCGAACCGTTTGTGGAGTCATCCAGGCAATGTCCACCACAATGAGGAGGTACCTCTCAGATGTACCAAGGGAGCTTCTACAAGCAACTGCATATATGTATCTGCTGCATCACAGCTGAGTATAAAATATTGAATCTCATCCGAACTTGTACTTCTCCTTCGTCGTTTTATACTCACTGTCATTTCCAAGCAATCGCCAAAGCATCGCATGCTATAATGCGATTTTTATAAGACCAAAGTTTTTACTCTACTTTTTACAATACTTAGAAGCTGAATTGCAGCTCATAAAAATTGCTAAAATCATTATGGGTGTGTACTTAGAAATGCATTTACACACATAACCTGCAGGCGAAGCACCAAACACTAGTTGGATATTAAACTAGTATTTTCTGAGTAATACCAAACTAGTCCGCAAAAAGACCCAATTTGTACCAACAGTTATTCAAAGGTTAAAGTATGTGCAAAAAGTTGGGAAAGTGCAAAAAGTAAAGAAATCGAAGTGGAAAGCTACAATCGCTACCATGTAAGTCGAGAATTTATGCTCTATACCCCTAGTCATCCAAGCAATTTTCACCTAACTTAATGTAACTTAAAGAATATTTTGAACTAAATGGAGCCGAGTCTCTATCTGTCCAAACTCTGAGAACTGTTATCTCGCCGAAAATCTTTATCTAAAAAAAATATGAGTTGCTTTTTTGAAATAAAAAAAAACGATTGACTTACCAGTTCGCTTTTGATTGATACTACTTCAGAGCTAGTCTACATTTAACTACAGGCTGTATACATAGTTATATATGTACATATGTATGTGTCATATATGTTGGCACGCTAGTTGATATCTGCATAGACACAGGTATGGCAATTTTTAATGATGCAAAGCAATACACCAAATCTCCGAAGTCTGCATGATCTTCTCAAGCTAATGAAGATGGTTAAACCATTCGAGCCATTACTAGTGGGCAAGTACTATTTAACATTCACAATTCTAAATCCTTTGTTCTTTTGGTGAATTAACAAAGCCAATACATACACACACACACACAGATCAACCATACGTCGTCAGCCCAGTGTCGTCAAGTCGGCGTGTTGCTAATGATCGTGCTGATGGGATGTGGCAGCTGCGTTTATTTCACAGAAGCTGTAAAAGTTTGCATGCATGCAAAGTTCAAATAATTTCCGACGTCCGGTAAGTAAAGACACCCAACGTGCATAAATATTTCTCAAGGACATTTTTACATTTACATTTAGTTTTTGTTGTTGCTTTTTGCTATGAATACTCATCTCATTTCGCATTTAAGAGTTAGTTCTTTTTGTTTTTTTGCTACCATCGCAATTTAACTACTGCGGCTATGGCTAATTTGAGCAATAAGCGCCTTAGAACATTCTACGCAGGGGTTCCTTGTTGAGTTCCTCTTACAGTGTAGTAAACAATTAAGCACTCGAGAATTGAATATTTAGTCATAAATGTTTGTTGTAGATGTTTGCAGTTGATTGGTAGGGCTGTTCATACTATTGACTAGTTATATCTCATCTGAATAAAAATTAATTTGTATTTGAGCCGAGAGGCGCTATATAAAGTTTCAGCTTACCATGATTTTGTTTAGTTAAAAAATATTGCGGTATATTAGTGCTTTAAACAACTTGGGGGCAGTGGGTGGTCTCATGCCCATTCCAGGAATAGGCGTAAAAAAAAACATAAAATAATTCAGCAATGTTTGCATACCCATACCATTACTAGTCCAATTTTAAGCATTGTTTTTGTTTTTCACTTTCATTTTATATCAACTTCTGCTCGACATACTTCCTCTTTCAACTAAATTCACTTTCTATAAATATACATGTAAGTTAAGTAAACACCGGGGTCAAGTTCGTTTCTTAAGTCTTTTGTTGAGTTTCAGAATAACAGACTGCCACAAGCTTAATTAGATAACTAAAGAATATAAACATACTAAATACTGCAGAAATAAAAATTATAAATGGTTGTAGGTTTTACTTTTTAAATTTAAAAATTTTTAAGTGTTATTAATAGTTTTTAGTTAATTCACAATAGCAAGCACCGCAAAGTTGACTTCTCTTAATAATATGTTTTCCGCGAATTCAAAACAATACAACTAAATATTAAAAGTTGGTTCTAGGTAGTAAGACTAGTATATAACTTAAATTTTATTCTTTTGGCACTGGTAGCACACAATTAATTGACAAACTTGGTAGAAAAAAATCTATTAACTAAAAATTTGTCACGCTTATTTGTAAAGCAAAATTGCTTAAGTGGCAGGGCAGCATTAAAAGCATAAAATAAACAAACCCGGAATCAAAAATAATAAAAATGCGTATTACATTTAGTCACAGAAATTAAAAATAGCCAATTGTTCAGCTAAAACACCTTAATCCTAAAAAATGTTAATTAATTAGTTAGTTTATTTATGAAATTTTATTTTCTTTTGTCTTACATAATAATATAAAATATTATAACAACACGATTTAATTATTTGTGACTTTGAATATTTGATTTTTCCTGAGTAAACTGGATATGGTCAAAACTACAGCGAATGGAGCATGAGTTTGATATAAAATATTTTGAGAATGCGCAGGATCTGTCATTCATGACACTATAGCAGATGTTTTAGAAAAATTAAAACCACAAATTGCAGAAGAAGTTAGGTTATAAACAACTCTAAGTTATAATAAAAAAATTCAATACTAAATTGTTGAATTACACCTCCAAGAAGAGGCGAGTTTCTTTTCAAATTGTATCGTAACAAGTTATTATAATTATTTTTTTATTTTTGTATACATACATACATAAATACAAATAAGCCATCATTTAAATAGTTATATACAAATAATCAATTAATTTCGTACAAATTAAGGAAGACCGTGCTCAATAACGGTCTTTTAAAATCAACGCCAATGAACTTAGCATTTAAAAATACAAATTTTCAATGAAAACGAAAAGGTAAACAAACTATTGATGGTATGATTTTGACACTACAATATATTCACATAATAATGTCGTTTTCAAAACAAGCAATAAATAAAATATACATACATATATGTATATATGATACCTCAACATATAGTAAAATTGTAACAGATCATTGTCTATGCATTGTAAATGTTTAAGAAAAATCTATAGTTGGCAGCATTATTAAGCCAATAGAAGCCAAATCAATAGTTTTTTTGTCTGTCTGTCTGTAAGTTTGTGCGCGCATCACTTAAAAACTAATGAATGGAGCTGAAAGCTACTTCTATCATTGTATTACTAGATGTTTAACATAAAATCTAAGATATAATTTATTCCAATAGCTCAACCAATTTCGGAAATATAGACCATTATGTGGACCAATGTGACTCGAAATGTATTTACTCCAATATGCGTATTTAACGAAAGGTAATAGTGAGTGCTGCAATAAGCAATGTAACTAAGTTCTATATCGTATCTGGTATCAGATTAAAATCGGATTCAGTCTATTATTGCAATTAATCGCTAACACTACAAGAAAAGATGGAACTAAGAAGAAGGGAGCGACACATCTCATATATAGGATATCGCTGAAAGTATTCATGGGAAAGTATTGAAAAATAGTAAAGAATTAATTATCAAATTCTTAATTATATATGATTTTTCTAAAAAGTCAATTTTTGGCCACCATAAAATCTGTCGGGACCTCCATTATAACAGTAACATGCTTTAAATTAATTAAAATAATAATTATTTTTTAGTTCAAAATTATACAGGACATTTATAGAAGAAGAAGAAGTATAACCATTCAGAACTGATTTCACTCAACTTTCAAGTGCTAAGCTAATTTGAGTGCAAAAAATCACAAACTCAGCAGAATTTCACAATTTGCATTGACAAAAACGTGATAAAGTTGTAATAATTAAAAGCGTAAAAAAAATTATAAAATAAAAAAATGTACATATATATGTATGTAAATACATACGTACAAATATATGTATAAATTAAAAAAAATCAATATTATTAAGTACCCGCATCAGCTGCCGACCAACTAGCAAAACGCAGCAAAACATAAATTATTAAAGGCGCTTACAATTTGTATAAAACAAACAAACAAGAAAACAACAACAATACCGACACAGACCAGTCGCTTCAATCACAATAAAAAGTGGCAGCCAACAAGCAGCTCTTACACCTGGCGTGTGTTCAAAACAGCAACAGCAACATTAGCACCTGCAACAACAGCGAATAGCCAACACATTTCATCACGCGTCAAATCCGCAACAAGCAATCATACTCACAGCAACAACAATAACAACAACAACAATAAAATATGATCGACACATCTACGTCAAAACACAACGTCAAGGACGTTGAAGGCCATACATCGACATTTTCAAATTTGTTATTATTATTGTTGGTGTTGTTTTTTTTTTTTATTTATGATTTATTGTGATGATGCTGCTCACAATGTTTTGTTGTTGTTGTAAACTTTTGATTTCCCATTTACAAACATACAACGGGTAGTCATACTCATTAATTTTCATTATTTTATTATTATTTGCCTAATATTATTTTGCATTTTGTGTGCACATAGGCTGCAGTCAAGCCAACTAGTTGGAAACTACTTCACAACTAGTTGGAAACTACTTCACAACTAGTATGCGTGCCAAACATAACTAGTAAGCCAACTGTTGATTTTCATTTCAATTTTCAGAACTCAAACAGATATATACATGTTGAAACTAAACTCAAAACCGGACCTGTTAAATAATGATTAATAATGGTAATGATTACCGGGTTGGTTGATTATTTTCCTGAGAATAATTTTCAATGATTATTTCCGAATAAATTAAAAAATAATTATAAAGAAATCTTGATTTATCACGATTATTAAAAAAAAAAACAGTAAAAATCGAAAATAATCAAAAGTAATCGAGTGTTTTTTACCATTACTTTTAATTTTTGATGATTATTTTCGAATAAATTAAAAAATAATTAAAAAGAAATCTTGATTTTTCACGATTATTAAAAATAATCAGTAAAAATCTAAAATAATCAAAAGTAATCGAGTATTTTTTACCATTACTTTCAATTTTGGATAATTATTTTCGAATTAATTAAAAATAATCAAAAATTAATCATGATTTTTCACGATTATTAAAAATAGTCAATATAATCAAAAATAATCAAAAGTAATCGATTTTTTTTTTTGGATTATTTATAATTTTTTATCAGAATTTTTATTTTTTATTTTTTTTTTATTTTCTTTTTAAAACAAATAAAGTAATCAATACCAATTAAAAAATCAGTCTAATCAATTTATTACTAATTGCTAATCAAATTTTACAGCTCAGTTCAAAATAGACCAAACATTTTCATGGTAAACAAATTATATAAATGCCTTGTTGGCTCAATATATAAGTACTCGATTTTTGAATTTTAACTCATACAAGTTTATTCTATTTTGGACTAGTGCGCAAGCAATGGAAAATTCTAGTTATATACCAGTATATTTCCCGACTAGTTTATTACTTCAAGGCAGGGTATATACGTCGGTATTAGGCATGCCAGTCCCGAATGTGGCTATCCGGGTAGTAGTAATCCAAAAACTTCACCTCTATAAACAAACTTTATTATGTAATATTTGAGTAAATTTATGAATAAATCACAGAACAGCCATATCGGGTAGAATAAACGCAATATTTCTGTTGAGCTTTCAGAACTCCCCTGTTGGCAAGCTAGAAAAATCACTACTCTCATCTTTGGAAATCCCGTAATTTGCAAAGGTTGAAAAAAAGCCACTTCTCTAGTAGTTATGTATGTATGTGTGCAAAATTTATAAATATTTGGTGTGAAGACTTTTGCACGGAAGTACTTATTTAATTTTTCACACCTTTATTTGGGTGGGCGTGGCTACGATTAAGTGCCTCTTCTGTTTTATTAATTTGGCCAACAGATTCTTACTTTATTGTATAATTAATAATACTAATTAAAGACTACGCTTCTTAGTCAAATTAGACATAAATCAAATGAAGAAGAAGAAGAATTTTTTAAACAAATTTTATTTTCGATTTTAAATATTCTAATTATAAAAGTGGTTTCTATGTTTCACTAACTTGTTTTAGTTGTTTTTATTTGAATTCAATGAGAATTATATAGAATAATGTTAAAGACGATGTCATCATTAGTTCGTTTGACGTATTGGCTAAACGATTTGATCATTCACATTTCATGAGTAACTTTTCAGCATTATTTAAGTTTATTTAGATGTTTAAGGAATGATTTGAGGAAGTATAAAATGGGTTAGGATGGGCTGAAAAAGCTGGGCCGGACTTTCAGCAAAAGTTATCTGCTTGATAGTTAGGCCACTGATAGTCGTATTATAACCCCAAGCCAAGTTCGCTTGAAGTCTAAAGTGTTTTCAGTTTCATTGTATTATTGTTGTAGTAGCGGTTATACATAGGCCTGTCTAACGGAAGTCGTATGTAAGTCAGTTTTAACGAGGCTTAGGCACTTTTCCATTTAGTTTCTATAGGTTTTCCAGCACATCCCTTTATCTAGGGTTGCCAATAGTGAACCTTAACTAAAAATTAAAACCAATAAAAACTATCATTACAAATCTCTTTAATTTTTAATACTTTTGACTTTTATCAACATCCTTTGTCATATTGAAAAAGCATGTCGCCTCATATCGAAACAGATCGGTAATACTAAATATATTCAAATAAGTTGAAATAATTGTGGCCAATGCACCGAACAACATCACCGACAAAGAGAATGTCAAATCGCATTGAAGACGACGCCAAACCTTCGCAAATCTTAACCAACAATGGCGCAAACGCAAACGCCAAGACAATGCAATGCCACTTTGTTGTTGTTGTTCCAACATTAATAACTGTTCCATATCGTTGTGAAGTGGTTCAAAATTCAGATCCAACGGTATGCTGCCATAAGAGGATTCAGTAGCGATACGTTGGTATGATCTCTCCATTTGACCGATACGTCGATAAAGCAGAGGTGGTAAAATGAAAACTAATGGTGCAACAATTGTCCCACCCACAATATCCATGAGCACATCGAAGCTGGGTACAAATTCCGCAATGAGTACTTCGAGTCCCACAACGGAAGAGCGTAAAGCGATTCGTTTCCATGAGAAAGCTAAAAAAATTATAATAAGTATATTATATTTGGATTGAAATTGGTTTGTTTGGGGGGAAGGTTTAAACCTTTCAGCTGTCACAGTGGGCGTTAAAAGGTTAAAGTGAAGTTATGAAATTAGAAGTTATTTTCCTTACATTCATTAATATTTAGATTATTTTCAATTTGCAAAAACATTGCCGAACTGCCCACAATAATCGAGAAGCACAGCTGTAGTGATATTAAAATGAGTAAGAAATATAACGGAACACTCTTCGGTAGTGTCTCGAGCAAATTATCGGAGATCATAGTACCGAACTTATAAGCTGCAATGATGGAACCGAAAATCGCAATGGCGCATGTAACTGAAAGAAGAAAATATATGGAAATATTTATGAGACGCGAGCAAAAATAGTAATTAGGAATTGCATTACTCTGAATTACAAATTACAAGGTGCCGTGCTAAGCATTATGATTCCAAGAGAATTGCAATTTTAGTAACGTTCATTATAAACGAAGTTCAAATTATAATTTTATGCAACTGTGTGCATTTAATGTAATGTTATGCATTTTTATAATAATTGTAATGCCTGTATTATTATTTAGTTTTTTTTTTTTTAATGTGTAATTTAAATGTAATTCATTGCTTAGTAATTCATTACTGTAATGCAATTATAATTTAAAATGTTTTATACCATAGGTTTAATCGTAGTAATGGGAAACAAGTAAACATTTAGTGTAATTGTAATCTTATTTAAAAATTATAGTAATTGTTGTTTTCTAGTAGTTATAATGTTGTTGTAATCTTATTATATGAAATTTAAATATAATGTAATTTTAAAGTAATTGCATTGTAATTACGATGTATTTGTAGTGGAAACATAAAGTAATTGTAATGCAATTTCAATGTATTTAATTACTTCTATCCAAACTCAGTTAAATAAATATGAGTATACGAATGCAAAACTCACTTGTAATTCCACTGAAGGCTGCCCAGTACACTTGAGATTTTTGCTGCATATCGATTTGCAAGGTAAGCAACATTGGATGAATATCGAACTGGAAAGCCAAAACGCTGTAACCATTTAAAAGTGCCCATAATGATGGTAATTCTACAGAATTAAAAAAATAAAAACAACAACAAATGTTGAAGTCAATGATCGTTCGATAAATATATGAAAGCGCATATGTGTGCATTACCCAAGCTGACACCTTCGAAGGGTTTGCCCAACGGTGCCGAGGCAAAGAGACAAAACCACAAAAGAATCACAATCACAACGAGCACGACAAGTGAGAAAATCGTCAATCCACTGCAAATAAATGCACAAACATAATTGCTCATCATACTTTTGTAAATAATATTATATTTATTTCTCATCTTTTAAAATCAATTTACATTAACATAATTATACACATGCGCGCAACTAATTAGAATCACTAAATAAATTTTTGTTTGTCTTTTATTACCTTCCTCTATTTAAGATAGACCTACTATAATGGGCCGCGATCTATGGCCATTCCCACGTTAATGGACAAAGTTGCTCCTTAGTGTTGCTAAATCAGCAGACTCTCTTTCCACTTCAGCAGAACGGAAGACCGTACGACAGAAACATGTCTTCTTTGAGTCGAAATATTCGCGGTCGGGTATTTCCGGAGCTTCATGGCACTGGTCCCCATTTCTACAACATTCAAGGTAGCGATGTATTCGCTCGGACTCTCTGAGATTGTGGGGCTGTTTACTATCCTCATAACTGTGTACTGCTTGAACTACTTTTTGTTGATGGATGGGGATGCATCTCTTCAATTGGATAACCAGCATCTTCGTGTCCACACCCACTCACCTGAGGGTTAGGGGACTTAAAATATGCCCACGGTAACGTATGCCTCTCATTAAAGGGAACTAAGTAAACGAACCGAATTTTTCAGAAGTCGAACAAATCCTTTCTGGATCATATCGGATTCATTCCTACGAAAGGCTCCCTCATGCAGTTACAATAACAACAAAAGCAGGATCCTAGGCCCTGCCTAATTTTATGTGAAGGAGCGAGATTTCTTTCTAATATCTTCAAACAATTAAAATTATCCTATGTAAAAGGTCGGAATCTTCTACCGATACCTAGACTGTTGTATTTTTTAGGCATCGCGTGTTTGATAAATCAACTTTTCACGGACAAATTTAAAGTGGCGTAATTGCTGGAGTTTTTCGTATGCGTCCCCCCCTCCCCCCCGCTCCCCCACCACGTCGTGTGCGTTTTTATCCAATATCTACTCTATCCCAAAGACATGCGGTCTCGACGTGGATCGGATGGTAGACATCCCAGAAGCGAAATCATCGCTGCATCTCACAGCGCTGGCATACCGAGACATTTCCTC
Organism: Sphenella marginata; assembly: GCA_951509765.1. Classification (NCBI taxonomy): domain Eukaryota; kingdom Metazoa; phylum Arthropoda; class Insecta; order Diptera; family Tephritidae; genus Sphenella; species Sphenella marginata. The sequence goes on from OX608079.1 coordinate 102,498,269, forward strand.
TTCGTATTCCCATCCACAACCAAAATACTTTCCAACAGTCGGTGACTATTTACTTCCGCACATCTGTAGTTTTTCAACTTTCTTAACGCATTGCTGCACTTACCGCATATGTTTAGGACTGCGAAGCCACATCAGCGGGCAACATAATATTCCTATTATAATAACCCAATAACAAAATGATAAAGAAAACTGATTGTCGCTTATACGTTCACCGACGAGCTCAAGATTTTGAGCCGCAATCACCAAACTAGGTATGGCAGTAGCAAAAATACCAATATCGAGTAAGATGCGTACAAATTGGCTGAGATAGGGCCCATAGGCTAAATCCGCAATAGCTGCATAAGGATATCTGCAAAAAGAGAAGATTTAATATTGTAATGAGAGTAATAGAGTGCAATGAAGCTATGGAAAGGAGGGTAGGAAATGAGGTGTTAGGATCCTTAAAGATCCATTAGTCATGCCCCACATACATACATATATCTTATGATTAACTCACCTACTCTTTTGCGCTATTGACGGATCGAACGATTCCGCCTTTATCCAACATTGGCTAAGTAAAAATGATGTATAAATTTGTAGCACAATTATGGAGAGAACCAAAGGTATACCAAGGAAACCCAATCTCACCAACAGAGATGGCAGAGTTATTAAAGGCAACACACCAAACAAATCGACGACATAAAGCACGGCAATAAAGAGTGTTAAATTGTCTTTCTCTTCACCAACAATTTGGAATTGTGGCAGAGCACTAAAAGGGGTACGCGACAAAAACGGTAGCTGATCATTGTGTGGTTGCACGGAGGGCGACAAATTTGTTGATGCTGGATCATTCGTTTGATAATACGCCTTGGATGGACGCACCGAGGGCTTGCGACGACGTTTGAAAAACATTTTGTTCAATGGAATTTGTTAAACTACGAACTACACACAAGAGAAGTTAATATAATTTGGATTTGAATTTTTTAAAGACACTGAAATACTGCGAAGCCATTTAGTAATGCGACTGGATGGCTTAAAATAATGCGAGCAACTGGAGCCCATTGCTGTGCATTAGAAAATCGTAGTAGCTCGAGCTAGTGAATACAATACATATACCGTTAGATATATTCACAAAGAAAGCTAGTTATATATTTAAAAAGGCAAGTACAGGGTGGTTCAAAAGTACCCAATAAAGTATTGGTCCTGTTGCTATTGTCAGGTTTCGCCATGAAATATGCATCCATCTGCTGACTTGTACATCTTATGGCGCTCCTAAATGAGAATCTAGGGGTCTATAAATTCAAATCACTGCAAAGGCCGATTGTGGCATAAACCGGAGCCTGGGGGAAGCCTACAGAAAATGCTCTCAAAATGGTCACGCCGGAATAAGCTGAATGTCTCGAGTAACTGCATAAATCGTATTCACTCAATGGGGAAAAGAACTAGGGAAATCTGATAAGAAACTTGCCTGGTGTATTGATTACTTTTGAACCCCTTGTATCTGGTGAATACGCACCCACCAAAGCATTGCAAAAACAAATTGTATTACGTGCTCGTACTTGGATATGTAAGTTGCTCTAAGCAGCGAGTTGCCAGTAATTTGATCCGCCCGCAATGAGCATTTACAAGTAGGCTTATAGGTATGTGTAATCCCAGTAAGCATTTTGAAGCACAATCAAATTAAAAGTGGGCGAGAATATTTCACGACGAAAGTGAGCCTTAGCAGCGACCCAAAGACAACACTCATGAAAACCCACTAAAATTGTTTCACAATAGTTCACAAAGCGGCTACCTTAATAGACTGCCAACAAAAGTCATTATCTTGTCGGGTTGAGGAAGCCGCGAAAAACCGCATTCGCCCTCACACTCTGTCATAATATTAGCTAGCGAGAGTAATCCTTGAAATGTTTCGTTGGGTATATACTTGTATATAGTTGTAAACGTATTATATCTGTATGTATATACGTATATACATACATATGTCAAATGTGGTTATATAGAGCTCCATTTAAGCAAAGGTCAATAACATAAATACTATTTCTTATATTGGAAAAAGAAGTTCACTCGTAGATGTGGAAGATAATGTCTTTGTAAATCTATAACAATCCGGAGTGTTGCTCTTGTCATTGTTGTTGTGGTAGCGGCACTTTGTCGTGATTAGTCCGCCGTTTCCGTTCATGAACAGGACATGATGTAGGCGGCAGGGTTATACTGATACAATACGCTTCGCTTCTAGTCCCGATTGCCCTGGGAAAGATTTCCGATCAATGTGGATTTTAGTAGCAACTTACGACTTAGCAACGAAAAGTAGGTATGGCTGTTCCTCTAGGTGTAAGGTTACAACTGACCTATGTGTCGATACCAACTTCATTATCGATGTTTCAAAACGTCATGGGTATTATATTATTTGTCGATCTTAATGCTTTTTGGGGATGATATGACAACAGAATTATCCTGCCTCTGACACGGAATAGTAAGGTATCCCTGACAGTACTCGATGGCAAATTTAGTCTAGTTTTTCCCTCAACAATTTTCGGTCTTCTCAGATACAACTTTTAACTCTTTTTTGTCTCTTATACTTAATAAACCGTTATTGAATTTTTTCACTAGACAATGGCCCAAATATCAACATGAAAGTACACATATTAGTTCTTAGTGACTATTTTTTATTTTTATAAGATAGTGTTTAAACACGTAAAGCTTTCTTAGTACAATTTCTATAAAGCGTGTGGTTAGGTACTAGGTAAAGAATGCCTCTCACCATAAATAAAGCAATAGTTTTCTTCCATCTGATATTTAAAATTCGGATTCTGATATTAGTATTTAATTTTAAGTTATTTAGTTAATTTATAATCTGTTGTAAGTTTTTGAACAAAATACATATTTTTACAAACTAATTATAACATTGGCTAAACATTATTTGAATGATAATAATTTCTGTTATGTAAATTTTCGACTTTTAATAAAATAGTTAAACTAAAATTAAATTGACTACTTTGAACGTTTAACTAAAATGTAATAAAATAGTTAAGCTAAAATTAAATTGACTACTTTAAACGTTTAACTAAAATGTAATTTAAACTCGAACTGCAAAACCTCAATGTAGTTTAACCCTTGTCTTCGTGACGACTAAAATTGGTTTATAAACGTTTTTTAAATGAAATTTTCATAAAAATTTTGAATCTTTAAAGCGTTATAGACCTTTTTTTATTTTTTATGAATATGCGGTAATCTTGGTAGACCAGCCTAAACTAATTCGAATCATAAATAACTACCGCCTAATTTTTACTATTTTAGTAGGTTTGGAAATATCATTTTTTTTTCAACTTTTCCTATTACAAAATATTGCAAACTTATCCCAAACTATTTTAATGCATTCAAATACAATGTATAGATTTTCCGGAACTTTTAGACGTTGACGGCATCGGTTCGTCTTTTCTTCTTGGCATCAGACTATAAAAGAAAATACATTTTTTATAGATTTGCATTTGATTAAAAATATTTTTAACTCACCTCATCTCTTCCATCAACACTGCACTGTATTTCCGTTGAAACTTCCATACCACTCTCGGACGTTACTACCTGCACAACTTGTCCTGGTACTTTGCGGTTTGGCAACAGTTTCTTCTTGGATTGGCCCACGCTCGAATTATCACCGCAACAAAAGACATTCATGCTAGATGTCTGACGATTATCTAAATTAAAACTATTTAGAATATTTTTAATAGAATATGTACTCTTTGTCATATGCATTCCCCTCTCCGCCACATCTACATCGTCGTCGTCATCATTATCATATTCTTCATCTGAAGGTGACCAATTATTGACGGCGGAGTGTGGATTAGTACGAGTATTAGCACGATTTAAATATAAATTATTCAATGTTCTAGAGTATGCTGGCTGACGAATTAATCCAATTATCATATTGTTACTGTAGCGATACCAATTATGGGTTAGCAAAATAGTAAAAAAAAAAGAACGCATGTAGAAGTAATTACTATATTGGAGTATGAAAACGGTTTTAAAAATATTTAATTATGCAATGATACCGCGCGTTAATGGTTTTTTAACTATTTACAAATGTATATATGTATAAAATACAAATGTATGACTGCAGTTTTTAACCATGCTCAATCACGGCAGGCGGGGCCTCTCATAAAAATCATAACAGATGTGGTTACAAGGAGTTAATAGGGATATTATTTACTATGAGATAATTTGGATGCGCACAATGATTTTATAAAAAACGTACTACTTTAATTATCAACCGCATTCTTATTTAACCGAGTTTCACAGCAATGCCATTTTTGAAAGTATTGGCCGTCTAAGTTACTTAAGCTGAGATGTAAAGTAACAAATTACATGCTTTTAGTACACATTTTATAATGTATTCTTTTCAAACACGGCACAAAAGAATACTTCATAACTTTATTAGACTAAGTCACTCTCTATGCTAACAAAGGTTGGTCCGTTTTCCCATCGGAATTAGAAAATTGATTGAGCAAATTATTTCCGCATAGTTTAACAATGGCTTAGTTAAATTCCAATATTTCTACAAAATATTTTCACATTAATTTTAAAACTTAATAAATTTTCAAACTCTGATGGAAGAAACGAAACTTTTTTGATGAGCCACTCTAATTTGAGTATGTATGTATATTTACTCAAACTTTAAATTGATTTGTTTACCATGCAATTTTATTATTAGTAGAACGAAACAAAAACGCATTAAACTTATGTATATTGAACATTTTATTTTTATTTCTAAAATATTCCAACTCACACTCCATTAACAGTTTCCATTCAACTTTGACTTTTGATTGTGCTGAATTAACAGATTTTGTTCGAATGCAACTTTGCTTAAAACTACAATATTTATAAGGCGCTGTAGTGACTTTACTTGGAGAACCATTTACGTTTGTATTAGGTCACCTAAATCTCCAGCAGAACAGAATTTAAGTAGAGAGAACAATATTTTATGAATAATTAGTTCAGAAACGATAAACATATTTAATAGTATTGAAATACATATGTATTTAGTTGGGTTTTTTATGGCGGTTAGTTTTTTCTTTGTTAGTGATGAAGGTAAATGATAATAAAATCACTGTACGTATCCACATTGTTCGACCAAAGTATTTTGTTTATGGGATACGTAATTTAGTAAAAAATGTTATACATATGTACATATATCTAAGGTATTATGATTTCAGTTTATACCCGAATAACACAAAAATCTGTTTGGGCAGAGAACCATTCTCTATGAAAATATTCAACGAATGCAAGCTGTTCAAATCACTGGTAGGTAAGCCTCCACTGTGCCTGCCTGCCAATTGCTTAAATTAACTGAAAAATTACACACAAAAATTAGATGGAGTTTAATTGTTAATATTGTAAAAAATAACATCCAAACTAGCAATTTCTCCAGTGGTATATCACCTACCCAAAAAAATTATGGTTTTTTTCTATTACTAATTGCTCATGCTCTCTGATTTTCATGACTTTTTATCTCCACAAAAAATTAAGTGCATACGCCTTAGAAGAGTCCAACCTAAAATATACCCTTGTTTTAGTCCAAAGTTTTGTGTTATTCGTGTTGAGATTTCGACCATAACATGCAAAATTTATGTTTTACACCAGTTTATTTCATGCAACTTACCGTTTGCAGTTGAAAAGGCCTTGCATTTTAACGTAATCAATAACTCGGTCATCAAGTAAATATTTAACAGATTGTCCACGGGAAAGTAGTCTGCGTATCACTGTGGAACTTACTTCGTTTGGTACCCAGTTTGTAATAAGCATAATATTTTCCTACGGTGAAGACATTTATAGCTGTTATAATTTCTACTTCAATATCGGACAAAAAAAAAATTGCAACAAAAATTGCTACATCTTTGAAATATTTTATACATTGTATATACAAGCCCATTACATATTTCGCAGAAGATCCTCGACTATTCCGACAATTTCCGAATAAGAAAATTGGAGTGTCGTAATCAAAGCAATTGGCATTTAAATTTTCTGACTGATCAGGTTGATTGCGATTCCTGTCTAACCTAACTAATTAAATTATGATTAATCGCTGGTTCAATAAGTTAACAAAGTATCTGTTAATTGAAATCCTTAGTTCAACTAAGACATTTTTTTGTTGCTATTTTTTGAAGAAACTGTATTTGTATTTAATTGAGGACTTACTTGATATTTTGTCAACACGTCTGATTCGAAAATAAATTTTTCAGCATTAGATCCATGTCGAGAAATTACTACCAGACCATGAGTACTGATAATGTTTTCAATCTAGATATATGGAATAAGGTATGTAAAGAGATTTGTTTAAAATCGCAATTTTTGAGAAATGACAAAATAGTTTATATATGTGATATATGGTATTTTTGTGATATTGAAAATGTGGCATTTTAATGAAATTTCGTTTTAATTTAAAGTATAATATATAATGTTATGTAGCATATGAAGCTATCTTGTCAAATACAATAAAAAGTTAATTACGTACGTCTTCGTCTGCCCAAAGTCCTGGCACTGCAAACGATTCCAATAAATCTGCTCCACATAAAAGCTTTAATTGCACAGGATCTTGTCGTTCACGTAAACCCGATGGTAACCAACCAGGTATTGTACCATTCATTTCACTTTCTAATGGTGAATTGATATAGTTATTCATAAAATTTTGATGATGCTGCAACACTTTGATCGTTTGCGACCACTCTGCCTGATGCAGTTCCCAGTCAGAAGCCTGTAAAAAAACAATAGTAAAAAACTTGGCTCAAAAGGAGTCAAGGAACTCTTTTTTATTTAGCCGCTAGTCATCGAGAACGTGAAAAGGAAACAAGAAAATGGGAGGTACTCTTAAATATCGATTACGTCACTGTACTTTATACACTATTATGCTCAGCGTATTAACTTATTAAGGGCAAAAACAGTCTAAAGGTTACTGATGGCTTCAGTGTTTTGTCGTTTATGGTTTCGACACTCCGGTTTTATCTTCCTCATATAACTGTGGGTGTAAGAATCCCCTAGCCCACAGGTATACAATTCTCGGGGTATAATGAACCCGGCTAACGTTCTAGATCATTACACCCCTTACGAAATTGTCGAAGCAGAGCTGCGCGTGCTAAAAATGTGTACGTATTGATTCATATTGGTAGAAGTTATCTACAGTGTGTAACAACCTGTGAATCTTATCATTTGTAATAAACATTGGCATACCTTTATCCAATCCGAAGATTGTAAGGCTAACTTAATCATGGCAAACCGATGCGTACCAGCAACAAGTCCTTTCTTCTTATATGAGTCGTGTGTTGGGGAAACAATACCACCCACAACTTGATGTGTGCCCCGAGTTGTGAAATAATCACGCGCAATTTCTATTAATAAATCAAATAGATTTTGGTAAAATAAATGGCAAAAAAGTTATTATCAATTATGGTAATATTTTCGTTAATGCGTTCATATGTATAATTGTTGTTTGTATTGAATTTCACAATTAGCAATTTGCATCTTACCAAACATACGAAAATGCATTGGTGTCGGCGGGCTGAAAGAACCGCAAGCGATTAATACAATCCTTGGCAATATGCGCTGATTATTCATTTGGTCGTCGTTTTCAATTAATGTTGACATTTTTCTATTATTTATATAACTATATGGAACGAAATAAATAAGAAAAAAGCACAAGTATATAATGCTATTGAGGATTTTGCAGAAAACACAAATTGAAATAAACTGAGTAGAAAGTGGGTGAATTGATACAAGACTCATGTGAATCTACTCTAACTTACAATGACGTCACTTTAGTTAAAAATGTGTATCAGAATAATTTAAGACTTATTAGCAATCAATACAATGCGGATTATCTTTTGCAGCCGCTGAAAATTAATATTTACGAATTGCATTGGAAAAGAAAGTTCGATTGCAAAGAAGCGCCATCTATCGGCATTGGTTGAAATAGAAGGAAAACACAAGCAAACATGAAATTAAATGTTGCCCTACTGTCAGAGTCATGATTAAATAATTTAATATGGTTACCGCAGCAGCAAACTCACTTGTTCTTCTCATATACAGTTACAGATCGTTGTGTCAAATTATCACATGCTTTGTTTTCTTGTTTACATTTTATGCACAGTTCGTGGAAAAGCTAATAATTTCGCCTGCGTTAGTTTACAAAACAAATTAATATTGCGTTATTGTGCACAAATAATTTATTAATATAGCGTTTCTGTGTAAAAATTCGTTTGCGTTAGTATACAAAGTGTATTAAAATTCAATAATTACATTAAATAAAATTTGCTAAAATTGCAACACGTGAAAGGCGCGAATGAAAAGAATACAAAACAACTGCACTTTTGACAGAGCTAATATGACGAAAACGGTAATTTCGTATTCTCTTTTGTTTCGAGATAACCATATAAATTATTAAACCATGGTCAGAGTTAAAAAACTTAAAAAATAATGGGAGTTGTCGATAGCGGATTTCCGATACCAAAAAAGCTTAAACCATGAGAATATCCGTAGGTAATTTTTAGTTTTTTCCCTCTTCGGAGAATTTAGTTGCATTTATCTATGGAAAGCAGAGCTGAGCAAATTCAATTTCAATACAATATTAGTTGGTTTGGTAATCGTTTACGTGGGGTACCGAGCGCTAATACACAACCAAAAATGTTGGTATTTCTTTTGATACCCCTCCCGACATTTTTGGACGCGTATTAGCGCTCGGCACCCCAAGTAAACGATTACCGATGGTTTTGTTGTTTTAACAACTAACAATTTTAGAAACATGCCCCGCTTTGCTGTTGAATACTCCATAAAGTAATCCAATTGGAGTATTGTGAGAGTACGCTCATGTAGGTGGTCTACAGAGTATTGAAACGCAAGGAAATGAAGTACTCCGAGATGGATGAGGTGATCCAATCACCGGACATCGCCATATAAACTGGATCACGTTTTCCATATGAAAAGGATATGTGTTAGAGTACTCCGATACTCCCTAAGGAGTACTCTTTGGATTATAGAACAGAGAATTTCGGTTTTCGGCAGGGCTTTGTCCGGTAAGAAGTTTTTCTGAACGAAATTTTTTTAAAAAACGCAATAGGCCGCAAAATGCTAATGCGCATTTATTGTCATCTGAAAGCGATTTAGTTTTTTTTCTAAATATATCGATAACTTTAACAAGTACTGCCAACCCACTCAATGCTCATCGCGCAAGTGACAGCTTATCTGACAGCACAGTTTTTTTTTTTGTATATTTGGAGTCAGCCGTAATTATTGCAATTGTAGTGCGTTGTGAAAATAAATAAAGTATTTTTTAACTAAATAAAAATGAATTTATAAACAGTTTTATTGAAGAAAAACTTAGGATATAAAAGTAGATGAGCATGGCTTTGGTGACCGTTCAGCGTTCACCAAGTGTTGCTGGGTCGCCGCCACAATGTGGATCGGTGAGTTTGTGTGTGCTCCTCCACAAAGGGAGCGACACTTTGATTGATGGCAAACATTTTTTCACTCCCTTTTGTTAAAGTAAAAAACTAGTATATTCAGTGTAAAATAAATGTTAAGATACAACTTTAACTTATACAAGCATTAATTAGCTAAATGTTCTCATAAGCTAAAAATATATAGTGAAGTGATTAATGAAAATATCCGGGTGGGAGGGGGCGTTACGATTTTGATCGAAGAGTACGAAGACGGCGACGTCTGACTGATTCCATTGTGCTGGAGTATATTTAGTATTTACAGCGATATCATTCCCCTCCCCTAAACGAAAAGGAAGTTCAATGGTAAAGAGATGTTCAAAAGAATGAAATAAAAACTTGTAACCATAGATGCAATTAAAACGACTCTTCCAAATAGTATGTATTGGCGACAAAAGATGATGAACTCGTTCGTAGAGTGGTCACTTTTACCACTCTAGTGTGATTAGTACCTATGTATATGCATATGTGTTAGTTATTGTTTCTTTTCCTACACATTTGCTTATTCATGTTTTTATTTTTATTGCTGTCCAAGTCTTATTAAAATGTGCAAAAAAGGAACAAAAGTGCGTTGTGCAAATACCAAATTATTTAATTCTTGCGCTTCCACAGCACTTAATATATGTTTGTGTGTACGTTTGTATAAATGGTTCGAGATCGTCCAACCAAACATTATTCAACGTAAATACTTACATTAATGTTACATACACACTTTTCCACGGCTTGTGTATGATTTATTTTGGTTTTTGTTCTGTTTTTGTTACCGTAACTATTTTATAGTAACAACAAATGATAATATTACTTGTCGCACGTCGAAATTGATGCACCAGTTTAGTACAACAAAATAAGGGTAATCGTTTACGTAGGGTACCGAGCGCTAATATACAACCAAAAATGTTGGGATATGTACCAGGAGACGCCCTTTGGTCCCAGGAGCATGAATATAACTCCGATGAAGTAATATTTTCAGTAGTTTGCGAGATATTTGAAATCAAAGTTCAGAATTTTGTGTCATTTCCATGTGGTTGTTGGTTCATGCAACCACCCGGAGTTGGAATGGCGTAGCCCAGGGTTATGCGGAAAGGTGTTCTGCACATAAACAACATAGATCGGGCCCAAATCGGAATTTGACCTGGGTAATAATAATGAAAATATTGGTTAAGCGGAGTTATATTCACGCTCCTGGGACCGAAACGCGTCTTTTGATACCCCCCCGACATTTTTGGACGCGTATTAGCGCTCGGTACCCCACGTAAACGATTACCAAAATAAATATTGTGCAGTAAATTCACCGATGACAAGGATATTCGGGTAAAATTTGCAATCATTGCAAAAAGGAAATCTTAAAAGCATTAAAACCATGCCAGATTCCGCCAAGCCTCATGAGATTGTATAGAGTATGCCCGAGTTAGGCGTAGCGCCGACAAAAACCCACATTGACATGTTTTCGAAGTCAATCGAGCTGGTTGTTGTTGCTGTTTTAGCAACAAAATCCCGACTGTCGTGGTAGCGATTTGGTATGACCAGTGTAACCATCTAGTTCATGTCATCCCTCTTCCTAAAGGAAAGGGAAGATGGGTAATGAGACGTGAAAGGCATCATAAACGTAGATCAACCATCGAGTTGCAAATAATTACCTTTGTGAATATTAGTCGCCTCTTTCGACCGGTATGCCAACCGGGGCATGTTCTAAACCCCTAGCCAGCCACAAACGGGGCCGTTTTTGGTTCTAGACGTATATTACGACAGACTTGCCTACCTGGTGTTTATTCTTTGATTGAAGAGTGACAGTGATTTAAAAGAGGAGTAGGGAGGAGAAGCGAACGAAATTGCTGATAAATGTATAGTATGTAAATAGATAAATAGATATTCAAAATTTTCTTGACCTTGTTCTAAACACTCACAAATGCGCGCATTAAAGACTGTGCATTAACATACATAGCATCAAACAATAAAAGGTGATAAGTTGACTTTTTGAAAATTAAGGTGACTTTTTTTATATACAGTAAATATAAGAGTTTATGGTGAAGTCCATAGCAAATACCAATTAAATACACCCAGCGATGTAGACTTAGTGGACTCCCTAAATTCTGCCTACTTTATTACACTAATAATTGTACTATTTCCATTAGTATTTAAAACTTTTTTGATTTATTAATATGTGGAAAAACCTATTTAGCACATTTTCACGTTTAGGTGGCGATCTTTTTAGATATGCATATGCATAGTATACATATGTATGTAAGTATAAGCAACAGCTGCCCGAGAATCATTGCCGAAAATATTTATAAATATATTTATGCTCTCCATGAATGAACTCTTTATTTACCACATTAAATTTACATTAGTACCTATACATTTAAAACGCCCCATCCCAGTGAACATTTTTGTTTACTTTCGAGTTGAGTAGCTTATGGTAATGAAAAACCACTTAACCAAGTATTCTATTCTCTCACTAATGTATTAATTTTGGAGAATTGCGGTAAAATTAAGTGCTAAATTGTTGAGTGAGCAAATTTAAGAATGCGTATATAATTGAGTCAGCCGCCGAAGAGTGAAGCTAGGTTGCTTCCTTTCAACGCCGAAGGTTCCTACTTCAAGTGAAGGAACAAGTAACATCAAAAAGTTTGGAGAACGTTTTTCAATCTGGTGTCCTACTCTATCGCGGATATATCCTAAATCCCCTAACAAGTTGGGGCCACATTATTTGCAGTGAGTTGCACACATACATATGTATTAGTTTCAAATTGATACAGTGAGCAAATATTACAATTTTAAGTTTGCTATTCTTGTCTGGGTCTGCAGACTGAGAACAATACAACCCGCAGGAAGAACTTGGGTTAGGTATACCTCACGGCTGGTAATTTTCAAAACCGGTAGGAATTGGATCGTACTTAATACGATATACATACATATCTATACATTTCTTTAGACAGAGTTTCATCGATCAAATTTTTTGTATCGTCTATATCTTCTATTCTACAGTTTATTGGGTTGAATGCATTCTAAGCGTAGTACATACACCTAAATAAGTATTTTTTATATATAATTATTTCCTTGTTTGGTTTGATATTCGGTTGTTATGGTATCACTACTTGTTATCAATATCAATGCAATTTTGTTAGCTTTCATTCGTAATGACTCATCATTGGGAGAGGGTAAATAATTGTAACGATTTCAGTTTTAAAGATAATTCATACTCTTGGCTGAATGAGTTTTAATTGCTAAAGGAAGTTGAGTCTAGTCCACTGCTCCAACCTATTGTTCTTAAGATTAAGATAGTATATGTGTAGATATATTATACGAGTATATGCATTCACACTGATTCCCAGATCCCCATCCGTTACTGTTGTTTGATTTTAAAAAATGTACATATATCTTAGGAATTAATTTTTTAATTTTTTTTTTCAGGAAGGAGAAGCAGAGGATGATGACGGCAACAAATCAGAGAAGAGGTAAGAACAAGGAGACAAGTTGTGATTTTACTTTGTTTTAAAATACACATTTTTATTCTGCAGCGAATGTTTTTTCGCTGGCAAAGGCACTGCCATGGGTCTCACACTCAAGGATATCCCAACAAGAAAAAGTGAACGACGATCCAGCACAGACTCAGCAAAATCCACGAACAGCACACAAAGTAATAATTCAGACATACAGCAACATTTACAATCAATGATTGATCTACTTAACCCTGAGGAAACCTTGAAAATGGTAAACAAATATATAAAAAAATAGTAAATCTAGTCCCCACAGATCTAAAATTTTAACTTATAAACACAGGCTGTTAAATTGGAATCCCAACGACCGAATCGCACAAGGTATTTGGTAATTGTATCACGTTGTTGTTTTCGCTCCACAACTACCGATCGAAAAAGTAAAATAATTCGACACAATTCGACTAAAACGAGAAGCGTTACGGCAGCAACAAATATTGCTGCTTTGCGTCAATCATCAACAGATAGTATACAGCGAATGCCACAACAAAAACAGCAAGAAGAACAACAACACCAATCACAACTTGAATCAAGTAGTGGCGGCGAGGATTCAACGGATGTTCATGAAAAGCATAATACAAACGTATTGGTAACAACAACAGTAACACAACGGCCGAGCCAAAAGAGTGAAAGCGAAAAAATTAGTGAAAAAATTAGCGCCTGTGGTGATAGTAAGGATGCATGTGAAGATGGTTTTGAGGAATCATGTCTATTGGGCATAGATTGTAATGAACGTACCACCATTGGCCTCGTTTTGCCTATACTTGCCGATACGACAATACATTTGGATGGCGATGGGTAAAACACAAAATCAGTTTTAATTTGTATAACATTTGTCAAAATAATATACTACTTGTGTTTCTTTACTTTACTTTTTAGTGGGTTTAGCGTTTCGGTGTATGGAAAAACACATATATTTAAGCCCGTTTCTGTGCAAGCCATGTGGTATATATGAATATATTAAAAACATTGGTATATGATGTAACAGTAAATTCTAAACTCTATATTTTTGTTAAGGTCTGCATTACAAACACTACACAAAGTATCACAAAAGGCTCGTGAGAATAATTTTTATCCACGTGGCCCATCGCATGATTGGACTTCATTTTATGATAGTCGCATTGAATCGGAACAATCTTGCCTGAATGAGTGGAATGCTATGGATTCAATAGAAAGCCGTCGTCCTCCTTCACCAGATGCCATAAGAAACAAGTATGTCCAAAAAATGTTCACGTAGGAACTTCTTAAACAGATATTGAAACAATAATGGATATTATAATAAGATTTGAAAGTGATGTTGCATACAATGCGTCGGTTGATCTACGGATATGATGCCTCTCATTACCCACCTTCCCGTTCCTTTCAGAAGGAAGAGTGACATGATCTAGAATCGCTCCCGGGTGCATATCCCAAAACCTTCGAAGGGTGTTTTTGTAGGTATAAAAAATAAATTTCTGATAGCTAGGTACATAGGAAATATGACCAACAGGCATAAGCAGGAGGGAGTTGCACGATATCCACCACACCAAAGACTATTGCTGGATGTCCCCTTTTGACGCTTGAACACGACATTTCTTAACAGGCAGCTCTTGATAAATTTTAGCCAACCTCAAACCCCTGTTGTTGTTGCGTTATCGATACGTGCCCTGCCTAGCTGTCATTTTCCTTACCTCGTATTGTCATCATAACAACAACAAGAATCTGTAGACAATTCCTGATATGGTAGCAATAACAACAAGTTCTTAACCAGAGCTAGCTAGATCTTTTACCAAAACTGTTAGAAACTAATTTAGGTCTAAATTAATTAGTATCAATTAAATGTGTGCAAAGAAATAATAACTGAGAATACTTCCTAATCGAAACGCATTTTATGCTTATTCACAGACCAACCGCAAAGGAGGAAACGGAAAGTATAATCAAAATGAAATTAAAAGAAATAATGATGTCTGTAGACTTAGATGAAGTGACTTCGAAATATATACGTGGACGACTTGAAGAACTTCTAGATATGGATCTAGGCGAGTTTAAATCATTCATCGATGCAGAAATGCTAACTATATTAGGGCAGATGGATGCACCTACAGAAATATTCGATCATGTATATCTTGGTTCTGAATGGAATGCAAGCAATTTGGAGGAATTGCAAAAGAATGGGTACAGTTTAAATATTTAAAAAATTTATTTTGCATTTTTTACTCTATTTTTATTTCCTCCCTTTAGTATACGCCATATACTCAACGTTACACGTGAAATCGATAACTTTTTCCCAGGCGTTTTTGACTACTTCAACGTACGAGTTTATGATGATGAAAAAACGAATCTATTAAAGCATTGGGATAACACATTTCGTTATATAACACGCGCCAAGTCGGAGGGCTCCAAAGTATTGGTACATTGTAAAATGGGTGTCAGTCGTTCAGCTTCTGTTGTTATAGCCTATGCTATGAAGGCATACAATTGGGAATTCAAGCACGCATTGCAACATGTCAAAGAACGGCGTAGCTGTATAAAGCCGAATAAGAACTTTCTTAATCAATTGGAAACTTATCGGGGTATGTTGGATGCAATGAAGAATAAGGAAAAACTGCAACGCAGTAAAAGTGAAACGAATTTGAAGTGCACGAAGGATGCACGTCTGCTGCCTGGTAGTGAGCCCACACCCCTAATACAGGCATTAAACCATTCTAAATCAAAAGCGGTTGGTGTTGTGGGTGGTCATGATGTCGTGAGTTGTGTCGATAATATTATAACATGCACCGCAGATGGTAGCGATGCAAGTATTATTAAACATATTGGGCGAACTAGAGCGTCTGCAGGTAGAGGTAACGGTGGCGCAAGTGATAATAAACAACGTCGCTTAGTGCGTCGGTCCAGTAGCACATCACCGCAGGCGGTGCCTCACGTGCCACTCATGACAGTCGCAATGAAACAACAAAGTCAATCTCTTGAAAATCTAACACCTGAACGAAGTGTAGCAGAAGAGCCGAAAAATATGCGTTTCCCTGGAAGTAATGGTGAGAATTATAGTGTCACACAAAATCAAGTGCGGCATATTCAGAAGAATGTGCAACCACCACCACCACCGCCACCGCCTCCACCATCAACCAGTATGCACCGCCAACAACAACAACAAAAGCATATGCAACAGCAAAAAAAACAAAAGCAACAGCAGATAGCATCTGTGCGTACACGTGTTCAAGATTTGGAAACTCATTCAAACACACGAAAAACTGCAGATGATCGTAGATCACTTAATTTGCAATTCGGACGCTCTGTATCACATGATACAGGCACCACAGCAAACACTATGCGGCGTGATGAAATTTTATCATCGTATGGCGGTGATGGTACGACATCACAAAGTGATGACAGTCCTGTATGGACTTCATCGGCAAAGCTAATAACGCAAACTAGTAATTTGAAAGGTACTGCAGATTCAGCAGTCGGGGGTTGCGGTACAGGTACTGTTGTGGACGTCTCAGATGCGTTACCAAGTCAACACAATGTCTGCGGCGATATCAGTGCTGCCGGTGGTGGTTCAATGGACGCTGAGTGCAGCAATGAAAGTCAGCAAATCTCGTCTAGTACAGAAGCAAGGCGGCATAGTCGCAAAACTCATTCGTGGACCGCTGCCAGCAGCGGCAACAGTAGCGGAACAGGTGATTTATTTATTGGTGGTAACTTTCGGAGCAGCGGTGGTATAGTTTTAGATCGACTAAACGTACTGAGCCATATTGGTGGTGGAACAAATGCTACAAGCATCAGCGGACCTCCCAGCAAATTAGGCTCCAACAGCAGTATTGATTCCGCATACGAAGAGCGAGTGGTGGTAACACCGCATACACAACGACATCGTGATTTACCCTCACGCCATGCTTCTTGGGGTTCAGGCGATACACGCTGTGCTGTACCAGTTCGAAATAGTTCGTGGGCTGCATACGATACTAACCGCAACTCGTGTCATTATACTGGCGGCGGGGGTGGAGCCATACTTGAAGGGCAAATACATGAATTAAATATCAATAAGAGTAACAAGACTGTCACACCACCACCTCACCCCATCTATCAACAAAGTATCTCCGCAGGATCAACACAATATCAAAATCAGCAGGTTGGTACAGTGAAACGCACTAAACAGAAATTAGAACTATGTGGTAGTGGCAATAATAGCCATAACCTAAAAAAATTGTGTGCAGAGGAGGATGGTGAACGTTCGATGCTGGATGAAGGCATAATTGGCAGCGCCAACGTCAAGCGTACCGCCAAAGGTACAACAAATCTATTTCGTAGTGCTTCAGCGGCTGGCTCTACACGCATACGTTGTTCTCCATATCGCTGTAATAGTGTAGAAATTGTACCAGGGGGTGCTGGGGATGCGGTGGCTGCGAATGTGGTCGACAGCCGTAATCCTGCAGTAGATATCCTAACATGCCACATGGTTATGCGTCGCAGTGATGGTAGCCGTCCACTGCATAATGAATTATTTTCCGCCTCTTCTGCACCGGATTCATACACAATATCAGATATTGAAAATAAAAATACTCTACCACCTTCGCAAACTATGAGATCCACGACTTTAATTGCCGGGGTGGATGAGGATGTGGAAGAAGATGCTGTTGTTCTTCGTGGTAGTGTCGGTACAAGCCAATCTTCTGAACAACAGCGCATCTCTGGCAGTGTGCAAATACTCAAAAAGAATTTTGAAGCTAAAGCTGGAAGTAGTGGCGGCACAAGCTCCACCAGTTGTAGCACTACAACCAGCTCAAATGTATTACAAGTGCAGCAAACAGTTACGGTGACTACTGCAAAAAAAGGCCATCATTCACTGCCGTCGTCTCCTGTGGCGCAACATGTAGATCCACATCGCCATCATCAGCACACAACCCATAATCCATCACATGATCTACCCCTTACGAACAGAGAAAATCTGTGTGAAGAAGAATTGCCTACAGCTGAAATATTAACCGAAACAAATACTCTTACAAATGTGCCGGCATCCGACATACAGGCCACAACTGCTACCCCAATGACGCAGTGTTCAGCTGCTTCTTCCTCGTCAGCGTCCGCCTCCTCATCCTCATCGTCATCCACATCTTCAGCGTCGAGTATGTGTGAGCCATATGTAGATCGTAATGTTAAGGTGTTGGTGCATAAATATCAAACTCCAACCGCACTCACACCCACTGCAAGCCTCGTGGGCATGCAATCGACATCATTATCTGCTTCAACATTTACTTCTCATTCATCTTCTGTAGCAACAACAACATCGACTACAATTGCTGTGCCTACTTCTCCATCTTCGAGTTTCACTAAGCCCCGCCGTCATTCTTATTATGAAAGTGGTGGTCATCATACTTCACACCACAAATCCACATTGTTGGGAAGTGGTAGAGGGGGTGATGGAAAAAATGTTTTCGCCGCTAATCGATTATCACATGACTATAATGATAGTAGACCACCGCCAGCTCCAGCTAAATCGCATGGAAGCGCTACTCAAATGCGTGAAACAATTGGAGACAATACGCAACAACAACAACAACACCAACAACGTCGTTTGCAGCAACACGGGCGCACGCATCCACTAAGTAGGTTAACGTTACCAAAACAAAGCTTCAATACGGCGGCCTACAATACTATGTAGATTCTTTTTGTTGCTTTGTATCATTGTCTTGTTGCCCACCAGCACTCCCTCATCCTCACCCGTTTGCGAATACTGTACTCATACTATGTAGTATATAAAATGTTGTAAGCATGTTTTTTTTGTAGTTTTTAAAACGATATCATAAGCGTAAAACTCTCAGAGACCACACACATGCACACAAATGTTTAGGAGGTGTACTAAAGCTATATTTGGTAGATATAACTTAAATTGTTTGTGTTTATACAAAAGTGGACTTCAGTGCAGGTAGATATAGTATTTTCGTGTCTATAAAAAATTATAAAATATTACGTTAAGCAACCAGGAACTAGAATTTGTTGCATCCAACTTTTTGGTTGTACTCGGCTTAAAGCTTATGAATTTCGCTTCAATTGCTCGCATTTATTTATAATTTATATGCTTCCGCTTTCTGCATTTTCGAACGCATTTTTTAGTACAAATTTATAGCAGTCCAGAATTTTTAAACCAAACAAGTATTCTAAAAATATAAAATTAAAGCAGAGATATGAACATTATGGACTAAGAGGATATAATCCATTTAAAAAACAGTATTCATGCTGCATATTCAAATTATATTTTGCAATAATTTCTTATAAATTCAGTCGTCACAACGTTGGCCGGGTGAGATGACTATTACCGCTTTGAAAACATTCTATATCTATTCGCAAACGCTCTAACTCAGCTGAAAATATAAAGAATTTACATTGAGATAAAGCGTTTTTAAATCGATTGCTGATGTTTACAGTCGTATACAGCGTATACTTTTGCAAAAAATTAAAAAAAAGAGCTTGGCAGACTTTCGAAATAATTAAAAAAAATCCTAAATCGGTTGTTCAGTATGAAAACTCATATTCCTTACATACAGTTATTTTATTGAATTTGACGGAAATTTTTTATTTTTTTTTTTTAAATTAAAAAAAATAGATTTGTCACGCAAAACACACATACATACATGCATGCGTAAGTTTAAATGATTTTTCAAGATTAATTTAGCATTTCCGGAGGAAAATCGTTGCTTGAACAATTAATTTAATTTTTAAACTTTTAGCAGTAGCAATCAATTCAAAGTTTTCGCAATTAGAAAGAAGAGTTTTGCATCACATTTAAGCTTAAATTTTAAAATAAGATGCTGTATAATATAAATTTCAAAATTCTGCCAATATTTTTTTTCAACTTTGTGTTTCAAAAGTCCTGCATTTTTCTTGGAATAACTTTGTTATAAAACGATAGAAAATTTTTGTCCGAAATTCATACTAATCGAAAGGGTGTTTCGAACTTGACAGTTTTAGCATGAAACTACCTGTACGTGGTACAGTTTAGAAGAGTGATTGCAATATTTTTAGAACTTTCTAAACATTTTGTGTGTATGTGTGTGCTTTTATTTATCACAACTTTGGGCTGTATGCATCCTCACCTCATCCTCTGTATAATTTATTTCTCAATATCATTTTGCTATGCATTCATTTTTGGTTGATAGAAATAAAATCAATATGGGCTTGAAATTTTCAGTATGGTTCCTTCTATAACAAATCGAGCCCTGACAGCCACTTTGACGTGACATAAAAATTTACACTGGAAGGTTTTTTAGATTACAAATATAAACATCTTCAAGACAAAATGTTACTTACGTCATAATTGTCTGTGCTTTTTTTTTGTAATGTTACATATTACAGTTGTGATATTTTGTGAGATGGTTTAAAAGAAGCAAAATTATCCATATCAGTGAAAATACGGATTTTAAAAATTTTGGTTGGTTACTCCAAAATTACGGTTAGAGCGCGATATGTATGCAACAAAAATTGAGGTTTGAAAGCTTGCTTGCTATATAAAGATGTCAAATTTTCGGTAAGCTCACTAGCGAGGTTTGTTTTTGTTTCAAAAAACGCTATCATTACTCACGTTATAAAATTTTTACTGAGAAAGTGTTCGCTTACACAAAAAACTTGCAGCGAGAGAGCGTATTTTCACATTTCATTGACAGAGAGAGTTACAAGTTTTTACTGTGGGAATTCCACCCCGTAAGTCTGATTAATAAAAGCACAGAAGAATGTTAAATAAGGTTCTCTCTCAATCGGAAGTTGCAAGCTTTAGTCAGACGATTTTTTCCTACTTCAGGTAAAACTGCCAAACAATCATCTGTTGTGCATTTGACATACATAAACAAAAATTCAATATTTTGAAATAATAATAAAAAAATTAAAACAAAGGCATGCAAACATTAAAAATATCCGGCAGGCAATTTATTTGAAATTACGTGTTACCTTTTTTTGTTTTGTTCTATTTTTGATGTGATTTAATTTCCCTTATATGGCTAAAAAATATTGCATTCTTTACTTTAGTTGATCCCGTACTTTTGGGTGTCACTCTCTCGCTCTAGCGGATTTTAGTGTTTCACATTTTAGTAAGAGCAGTACCGGAACGGATCATATATGTAGTTTAAATAGTTTAAAATGTATCAATATTCATGATAGTACTATAAAACTTTTAGTCTACGAGTCGAAATTTCAATATATTTTGCCGTGGGCTCTACTTTGATTTACCATAAAAGTCCGAATTGTCGAATAATTAAAACCTAGGTTTGCTAAATTTACAAGTTATTGCTGTTTTTTTCCAACAAAAAGTTATAAGAGCTTACCGATAATCGTAAACCTCGAAAGGTTTGATATTGCAAGCAAAAAACGATAAATGTTGCATCGGAAATGCATTGAACTCGCGCCAAATATGGAATGACCTAGACTGGAAACCTTCGAACTTTCTTTTTTGTATAAATTTGCATGCTTTCAAACTTTTATTTATTCAGCTTTTGTTATAAAAAAAATTCCATTTCGAATTGCGCCCCTATTTCATTTGACAGCCCAGATCTCCAGCATCGGTTCATCACTTATTCCTTACACAACCAGCATCTTGTTTATGTCTCACCTCCATGACTCCCTTCAAGTTTTATTGTTTATTTTTTCTACTTTTTATTAATACACGTTTTCTTTTTTAATTAAATCTCAACTATTTATAAACTTTACGATCGCATTAGAAATAGTACGGAGGAGCAGTTTATCCATATACAGTAGACGCTCACAAATTAGAATCACTTTGTTTTTAGAGTGATTCTAATTTCTGAAAAATTCTAATTCCTGGACGTTTTTTTATTTCAATAAAACCTTAAAATTTAAGTCAATTTTGCATTGAAAAACTACAATGAAATTTTGTCTTATTCAATTTTATTCATAAAAACGAGAAAACATAAGGTAAAAATGCAATATACATATGTATATGTATTTATGCGCTGAGTCAAAAAAAGGTCCAAAAAACAAAAACTCCAATTACAGTAAATATATTGATCATTTTGCAGTAGCTGTGCTAGTGGCACATCATCGTCAAATATCAAGCAAACAATGCCGAAACACGTGCACGCGTATCGAATTCAAACAAAAACTGTACAGATAGCGACTAAAATCCAACGCCTACCGAGGGTAACATGAATAAATTGGGGATTCCCCTTGTTATATCTCCTTTTGCAACAAAAAACAAAATACGCTTGCAAATTAAAATTTTCGATTCTAATTTCAGAGCGTGTAATGTATTCAAAAAGTTCATGGCATACGCATACAGGTAATATCAACTCAGCAGCTGATTAGATTTTTTTTATTTTCGTTTTCTCTAAACTGTCAAACATGCTTTACAAACGATTTCATATTTTGTATTTGCTTACTGCTTGTTTTGACGTTTTAGCGAAAGCGATTTTTAGTTTGACAGCGCCGATATTACCTGTATGAGTATGCCATGAAAAAGTTGATTCTAATTTCTGGAAATTCTAATTACTGAGAGTTCTAATTTGTGAGCGACTACTGTACTTGTATGTATGTAGGTACTACTAAGCAGCGCTTTTTAGCATACCATTAAAATTGATCTACTGTATTTGTATTTTAATTATAAGCATTTTTAATAACAAAAACATAAATCAAAAGTCTACACAGTCTTGTGCCAGCCCGATCGAGGTCGCCTAAACTTAGTTTTTTTTAATACGGAAACAAGACACATCATTTTGGGCGAACTCGGGTTGAGAAAACACATATATATGATCATGATAGTAGATGGATATAAAAAAGTCTATTTTTGGCAAGAAACACAATAGAGGAGGGTACTGAGACTTTCAAATCGAATTCCAAGTAATTTTATTTGGTAATTTGATTGCAAGTTGATTTTTAAAAGAATACGTTATATGTACACTTCAATAGATTTCACTGCTTAAAATTATTTACCGTTTAAAATTTTGTATGAATAATTATCCAACTCAGTGTATTGATCATCCTCAGGTCTGATTATTTGAAAACCCGGTTGATAATCCTCTTCAAGCAAATACGGGTATTTGAAACAACTGAGGTATTCCAGAAAGTATTCTATAAAAGAAAAAATTAAATTTTCGCTACATGCAAAAGTTTCCCTTTTATTCATATAAGACCCTTCTGAATGCAGAATTTAGCTAACATCTACAGATCTCTTTTACCGGTTATAATTCTATTTGGAACCGTTCTTTAGCGCTATCGGAACACCTTTACGTTCTTTAACATGGTTTTGCGGTTGTAGGGCTCCTACAAATACCCTCCCCTTAATACGAAAGAATAATTTTACTCTTCGCTCCACCCTAATACACAGAAACAGTGCACGCTAAACAAACAGGCATTCATACCACAATAATTGCTTCTGAAGAGAAAGTAATGGCAAACGCATTTTTAGACCGAAATATTTACATACTTATATTTTAAACAAACAGCATAAACTTAAAGCATAACACATACACATACTACAAACATTTATACATAAAAAAAAGTCATGCTTAAAAGTAAATTCGCGAGAAAGAATCCACAACAAATTATATTATATTAACTAATTAATAATTAGCCAACAAAAAACAAGAAAGCAAAAATATTTTGTAAATATTGTAAGATTTTTTCTATTTTTATGTTTGTATGAACAAATGGTTTTTAAAAATACCTATTAAAGCTCATATTGAATACAAAATATGTATCCTGTGCATTTTTAATAGTTATATGTATCTCTTGTTTTTATGGTTACAACCAACGTATGAGGGAAGCTTTAAAGCCCTTAGGAAACTATTCTAAGAACTGAAACCTTGTAATTGTTTGCCTTGTTCAATGCCTTTTTGATAACCCCTGCCGTCATTTAAAATGGTACTCCACTTCGGTGTTCGAGTTACTCTAAACAAAATAGTAGCCAGTATAAATAAATAAAAAATTTCGTGGTTTTCCAGCGAGAGAGCGCATTTTGACATTTCATTGACAGAGAAAGTTACAAGTTTTTACTGTGGGAATTCCACTCCGTAAAAATTGTAAGTGAAAAAACAGCTGATCGTGACAACGGAAAGCAACAACAAAAATTTTAAGATTTGAACTTTTAACCAATCAAAATGTCAACAGCTGCTTTTGCTGCAAGTTTTAGTTCGTTTGAAACTTTTGACTTTTTGCGTCTCGAGAGAGTTTTTACTGCATTTTTTGCAAGTTTGTACGCTAACAAAGCTTTAGTTTTTTTTAGCAAGTAAACCAAATTTTCTGTTAAAACCTACCCGCTTCAAAAAAAATCCTCAGCCGGTCCAACACCGGCTACGCGGTCCCCAGTATTTCTGCGTCGAAAACACCTTTTGGGGACGGCTTAATCTGTGATTACAACAACCACGTGAAAATGACAGAAAATTGTGAACTTTGATTGCAAATATGTATCTCGAAAACTAAGAAAAATTTAATTTCCGAAGGCGGATTCGCATCCTAAACGCGTCTTTTGAATCAAAAGTTTTGATACCTCTCCCGATACTTTTGGACGTGTAGTAGCAGTTACATACAGTCATAAAGAATTACCAGTCGTTTTAATAACTTTTTACTGAAACATAAAAATGAAATTTCGCTTTTGGATCATTAATCCGAGGTCAAAACGCGTATTTTGATAGTTTCCCAACCATTTTGGACGTGTTTTAGCAATTGCAACAAATACACCAAATTTTCACCACTTATCACGTTAAAATTTTATAAATAACTGGTAGCACGGCTAGTTGCATTTTAACTGGCAGCACTATTTTTACGCCAATTCTAATTGGACATCTCTTTTCATGTGTCAAATTTTCGTTTTTGTGTGTGCCTTGAGTTAGATTTTCCATTTTTGCATTGGAAATCGAAAATTTGTGCTATTTTAAAACGTAAAATAGTGCTTAAGAAAGAACTAATGTAATAAACAAACTAACAAAGAAAACCTGGAACGGGAAAAATTGCGAATTATTGTGTTGGTAACGTGAGTGATAAAAACGATCGACAGTACGTGGCGTTAACTGGTGTGCTAATTTTTTTTGTATCCACTTTTTATACTTTTCTTGTGAATTTATTAATATCACGCCGTTTGTACAATTGATTGTGTCTCAAACTTTACCCGTTGAGTTTACGTGTTAGGGTGCTGGCGGAGGTGGCGGTTACGGTGACAGTGACTACGTTACTGCCACAATTAACAAATTGCGGCGAACTGAAGTCAGAATACCGTGGAGTAGGTGCGGGCAAGACAGCAGGAGCAGAAGCAGTGGTTTAATTGTTGGAATTTCGAGGGAAACGTAAAATATACATACAGCCGTAATAATGACGGATATGCTTTTGAATAAACCAACACCCGAACGTAGTTCCATTACCACAGGTAGTAGAGATCCTGAAATGAAAGGCTGGCTTATGAAATGGACCAATTATATTAAGGGATATCAACGGCGATGGTTTGTGCTATCTCGAGGTGTTCTAAGTTATTATCGTAGTCAAGCAGAAATGAATCACACATGTCGCGGTACTATATCACTACATGGCGCTCTTATACACACTGTAGATTCATGTACTTTTGTTATTTCAAATGGGGGTACGCAAACATTTCACATAAAAGCTGCCAATGAGGTAGAACGCCAGTCATGGGTTACAGCGTTAGAATTAGCTAAAGCCAAAGCTATACGCACTATGGAAAAGGAGGAGGAAGAAGAAGTGGAAACTTCACATGTTATACCCAGTCAAGAAATTACCGCAGTAATGGCTGAACTTGGTGGACGTTTGGAGAGTTTGAGAACCTGTTACGATTTGATTACTAAACATGGTATTGCTTTACAGAGAGCACTTAGTGAGCTAGAAACGAATGATGAAGAACCACTTGCCAGTCGCACAAAAATTGTCAATGAGCGTGCAACGCTTTTTCGTATAACATGCAATGCTATGATAAATGCATGCAATGATTATTTGCGCAGTGCCGATGCGCAAGGCCACAAATGGTCAAAAATGGTTGAGCATGAACGCGAGCAACGACTACGTTTAGAAGAAATGGTTGAGATGTTAGCCAAACAGCAAACTCGATTGGAACAAGCAGCACATAGCGCAGCGCAACACAATAAACCGCTGGCAATACCAAATGAGAGTGGCGCATCATTGAATACAGTTACATCGGATGATGAAAATGAATTTTTTGATGCTGAAGAAAACAATGGTATTTTTGGTGAAAATTCACCAAAGGATAATTGTGGTTTTGTAATGACATTACCGTCTACGAATAACGATAATCGTCACCAACAGAAAGACGAAGATGTCGAGGATGGTTCCTTGTTTGTATTAAACAAGCGCTCAAATTCAGATGAACAACAGCATCATAGTAGCTCTTCGGATAATGAAGATCATAAAGCTATTAATAATCGATCCGAGCCACAACAAGTGGTTGTAATTAGCAAAGCGAATAACAAGTTTAACGATAAATCACCAAATTCATTTTACATAAAAGAAAACATACAAATGGATAATTCTCAAAAAGAAAATCCCAAAAATGATTCGAATCGTACTAGCCTAGCTCTAACTAAATCAACGCGACAAAGACGTACACGAGTACCAGATAAGCCTAATTATCCGCTAAACCTTTGGTCTATAATGAAAAATTGTATTGGCAAGGAGTTATCGAAAATACCCATGCCTGTAAATTTTAATGAACCATTATCAATGTTGCAACGACTTACAGAAGATTATGAGTATGCTGATTTGTTAGATGCTGCAGCACGTTGTACAAATGAATGTGAGCAGTTAGCATACGTGGCGGCGTTTACGATTACAAGTTATGCTACAACAACAAATCGTACTGGTAAACCTTTCAATCCACTTTTAGGAGAAACATATGAATGTGATCGTATGGATGATTTGGGTTGGCGTGTCGTAGCTGAGCAAGTTTCACATCATCCACCAATGGCAGCATTACATTGCGAAGGACGTGAGTGGTCGTGCTGGCAGGAGTTCACTATGACTAGTAAATTTCGTGGTAAATATTTGCAGGTGAGTATCTGACTTATGTAATGGTTATAGATAAATTGAGCTTTTGTTTTCGTAACGTATACGGCTGTCATTGGAAGATGTAGGCTGCGGTTCTTTTTATATGAACGACAGTTCGTATCTCATTGCATATTTTGTCCAAAATAAATGTTTGGCTAACAGTGCATAACATGAAGCAAAATAAAAGTTGATATTGATAGGCGTAAATCAGACATCCAATAACACGTTTGCTTATTTGTTTGCTTGAGCAGCGGTCAAAGGTTCGGCAAGGTCAAACGAATAGCTCACGGAATCCATAACTCCCTCAAACTGCAACCAATTCAATGTGCTCAAAGTACAAATGTATATCTATATTTTGTCATTTATTACACGCAACAGCCTAAGCCCTTTAGTGTGCCAATACATATGTATGTACATACATACCTTCATAATTAAGTATATACATATGTATAAATAAATATATAGATAGAGCGGCCGCCGTTGTGTGGCTGGATTACCACACCGAAGTGGTTTGAGAAAGTTTTTTAAATCGGAGTCGCCGCTCGGAGGTGGTTTGGCAAACTCCTCGAGTGTATTTTTGTCCTGTAAGGCTTCTCCGGTCAAAATCGCTCAGGCGGTTGGATGGCCATTCAAAGAAAGAAGGCTCCTCAGTAGTAGCAAACCACAAATTGGTGAAGACACTCGAATTAAAACTTCTCGGAGACATATCGCGCCAATGTATTTTTTTAATTTTAACTATATGTCGTCGGAAGAAGAAATTTGAATTTTCATTCAACCCTTTTAACATCATGTCCAGGAATAATACGTTTTCATCAAATGTCGCGATACTAGATAATTTAAAATAACTGTAATTTTTACACGCAAATTAAATGAGAGTGTTGTAATAAGTGAAATTAGAATTCTCGTTTGGCGGGTGTGTCTGAAATCAGATTTCATCTGTAGATGATAAAAAAAAGACAATCATATCGATCAAAGCAGCCTTATGCGCATACAGATCTAGAATATACCCTGTAAGGAAAACTTATGACTCAATTCGAACTCTTACGAACAAGTGTTCCCTCTTTTCAAGAAGGCATGAGACATCAAATCTTTCCTTTTTAATTTTTAAATACTGGTATACCCGCAGTTAAAAATTATTGGTTCTGCAGTCTTGTTCTCAATGTTAGAGAATAAACTTGTGATGTAAGACAATGCATATGGGAATACCCTTAATATAGTTACGTTAATTTTCTTTCATTTACTACAGGGATGTGAAGCCAATCGACAACTATGTGTGATTGGTACGAATTTTTTTTTTTTGTGACCTCTATGTTAACATCAATTGGTTTATGATAAGAAAGTATGTGCTGGGGTTGACATGCATATGTACGTACAGCTGTCCTCAATATAATAGGAGTGAAATTAAATTCGATTTCGTTCGACGAAATAAGAAGAACCTCTATTTTTAATAATTTTCATTTAAAATATCGCACATTCCATAACAGAATCCACATTAAAAGAAATTTAAAAGTTTACACAAAGTTCAGGAAAGTTAATTAAAATTTTAAAATTGTTCATCAAAATATTCAAATTTTTTGCCCGAATTTATAGAAAATATTTGAGTATGCAGTTTTGTAGATCAATCAATTTTAGTATAACATTGTGCAAGTTAGAACTCGCTCAAAAATTCCCCTGAATTTTCAGAATTTTTTTTGTGAAGGGTGTTGGATGATTTCTACCATATAACGCAAGATGAAAAATTGATTTTGTATGGAAAAAAATACCCAACACCCTTCACGAAAAAAATTCTAAAAATTCAGGGAAATTTTCGAGCGAGTTCTAACTTGCACAATGTTATACTAAAATTGATTGATCTACAAAACTGCATACTTAAATTATTATTATTATTATTATTATATAGAAAAATGGTGATAAATCACCAGATTACAATAAAAGGAGCACTAGTAACCAAGACCTTCGGCTCTCCTTAAAACTATTTAGTATTTAATACCTTATATTTAAAGAGCTTACAATCAGGGTGGTCGCAGATTCCGACCGCCATCAGAATCAGAACCGGAACCAAGAAAAAAGAAAACCCCACATTGGTGTCACGAAATCCGACTATATCAACTTCATGTTCAAATGAGAATTGGTTCCTGATTCGAAGATGAAACAGACAAAACCAGATTGTATGACACCAATATATGTACATTCCCTCCCGGACCCAGCTCCAAATCCGATAGCTATCAGACTCCGCTACCATCCCGAATATAGTGGCGGTTTTTTAAATAAATTTTTTCATGTTTGATAATTTTAGGAATTCTGCAACTGTTTGTACGTTTTTTGTTTCCATTTTCTGCAAATGACTTGATGGTGATTTGTTTCCGAAAACTTCAGTGCGGATGTCTCTGAGACTCGTGCATTCATCTAAGAGGTGGACTACAGACAATGCGCTTGAAGAACAGAATGGACATTGCGGCTGTGCCTCTCCTTTCACTAAATGGCTGTGGGTTATTGTTGTGTGGCCAATACGCAAACGTATAAACGCTTTTAAGTCGTTGACTGGAACCTTTTGTGGAAAAACTGGACTTTCGCCCTTCCAATTGTAGTTTTTATAGTGATGATTGTAGTTTTGCCATTCCTGGAATTTGGTTTCACACAGGTGATTGTTTACTAATCGTTGAAAGTCTGGGGTCAGCATCGCGTGTGAAGAGCACAATGGTTCGTTTGTTGCCGATTTTGCCCTTTGGTCCGCCGCTTCATTGCCTTTGATGCCAACGTGCCCAGGGACCCACATAATTTTTATTTTTCCTCTGCTGTCAACTAACTTTGAGCGGATTGACAATGCAAGGTCGCACTTGTTGTTTGGATTATTTAGCATGTTTATTGCGGATAGGCTATCTGAACATATGATGAATTTTTGATCAGTGTCAGCTGCATATTCTACCGCTGATAATATTGCTAGGGCTTCGCCTGTGTATACTGAGCAAAACGGGAGCAGATGTCCCACGCTTAATGTATTTTGGTCTGAATCGACAACCGCAAAAGCGGTAAGTGAACTTGATCTTGAGGCATCCGTGTATAAGAAGAGCCAACCTTCGTTTGATAAGCTTGTAGCTATTTCATTAAAGAACTGTTGGTACACGACCGGTGTGGTTACACTTTTCCGGTGTCTGATCAGGTCAGTGCAAGTAAAGTCGTTGAAGCTTTGCCAAGGTGGTGGTTGATTGTTTGTGGGCTTTTTGGGCGTGGTATTCAGGCCCAACTTTTTAGCCCATTCCACACACCTCGCTATCGTGGAGGGACGTTTCATTTGCCTCTTTCTTTTGGATTCTGCTGCTGCCAAGTTGTAAATCAAGATGTTGTTGCCATATAGCACCTTAGGAATAAGTTTTTGTGTGCTGTGCTTAACTCTCTCATGTATAGACGGAAGACCTGATTCAGTCAACACACATCTTAGTGGTGATGTGGTAAAGGCACGTATGCTTCTTCGAGCTGCTGTGTGGTAAGGTGGTGTTACTAATTTTAGATTATTCTTCGAGCAATGTCCATAGATAGCTAGTCCGTAGTCCAATTTTGACAGGATGAGAGCTTTCGTGACGTTCAGGAGTGTTGATGTGTGTACAAAACAGTGCTTCGAGGATAGGTACTTAATGATATTAAGACGTACTGTAAGACATTTTTTTAGATATATACAATGATCCTTAAATGTAAGCTTTTTATCAAAGATAATTCCGAGAAATTTTAGATTAGGACTATTAACAATATTTACATTATTTATGTTTAAACTTATAGGTGGACATGACTGCTTTCTGCATATATGAAACGCTTTACATTTTTCGTACGATAGAGATGCACCCGAAGACTTCGACCAGTTGGAAATGTCGACAAGGATGTCGTTAAAGTCCTTCTGCACTATCGACTGTTCTTTGCATTTTGTGAATAAAAGAACATCATCCGCATAGATAACATAGGAGATTCTTTTGTAGTTTGTAAATATGTGATTGATTTCATCAAATGCTACAATAAATAGGACCACCGATAGGGGGGAGCCCTGCGGTATGCCATTATATAATTTTTGCATCGTTGAGTAGCTATTATTGATTTTTACGGAAAATGTTCTATTTAATAAGAAGGACTTTACGAAATTGTAAATCCTAGGGCCGACTCTCCATCTGGCGAGTTGTCTTAGGACTAGGTGGATACCTATCCGATCGTAGGCCTTTGCAAAATCTAGGCTGAGGGTGAAAATATGGTTTTTGGTGGAGATGGCATTAGAGACAAAATTGTCAAAGGCAAGGAGAGCATCCATCGTTCCCTGTTTTTCTTTGAAAGCGGTCTGATGTGAGCTAATACACTTATTTCTAAGTGCAAACCACATAATTCGCTTCGCAATGATTCGCTCTAGCACCTTGCTTAGACAAGCAAGGAGAGAAATTGGTCTGTACCCGGAAACCTCAGTGACACAGTCCTTGTTCTTTGGTATTGGTACTACAACTGCATGTTTCCACATTTGTGGGATGACGCCTTGCTCGAAAATATTGTTATAGAGTCCCACAATCCTCTCTTTAAGCCGGGGCGGAATATTTTTGAGCATTGGGTAGGAAATCCTATCTCTGCCAGGGGTTTTGCCAGACATTTTGGAAATAGTTACATCATATTCAAATGCTGTTATTGGACATTCGATTTGTTTACCAACGGGTGAGGTTGGCGTCTGGTATGTCCGGTTGACGACATTATATTTTTGGGCAGTAAAATCCTCATGAAAGTTAGAGTCCTTAGAGTACTCAGACCATACAGCTGCGAAATGGTTTGCCATCTCATATGGTGTGTAAATAGGCCCATTGCTTGTTTCTATAAACTTTGTGAAGTGTGGTTTATTTGAACCCGTAAGCATCCGGATGTCTGTCCAAACTTTCTTAGGGTTAGATGAGGGATTGATGGACTCTGTTAGCTCTTCGAGCCGTTTGCGTCTGGCTTCTTTCATATTACGCTTGAATAATGCGTTGGCTCTTTTATAATTTATCAGGTTGGTTTTTGACCTGTTTTTACGGTACGTAGACCACATTTTATCTTTATTATCTTTGAGTGAGGAGAGGGTACTGGACCAATATGGGACGATCTTCTTAAGGAGCTTAGAGTGTGTTTGCGGTATTGCAACATGGGCAGCTGAACGGATGACTCTTTGCAGAGTACCGGCTTCTTTGTTGACGTTGTTTGATTTTGGGACATCCTCCAAAACTTGACAAGCTGCTGTTTGAAATTTAGCCCAGTCTGCATTATCCGTTTTAAATTTAGGTTTAGGGCGACCTGGATTTGAACTGTGGGTCATCAGTTTTGTAATGACAGGGAAGTGGTCGCTGCCGTGTAGGCAATCTGACGTTGACGAGGTAAGTTTGGGAGCAATTGTGGCAGAACACATTGTGACATCTACGTGAGTGAAAGTTTGGTGTGTGGAAAAATGGGTAGGTGCATTGTCATTCAAGACAATAAGATTTTCTGTAAGAATGAGATCTTCCAGTATTCTCCCTCTATGATTTACTACTTCAGAGCCCCATAGGGGGCTCCATGCATTTAGGTCGCCTGTTATAATAACATGGGTGTTGAAAGTTGGAATTGTTTTTCGCAAGTCATTTAGACTGAAGGTTTGCTGCGGTGGGATGTATACACACACTATAGTAAATTTGAATCCTAAATCTATTTCAATGGCTATTGAGGAGATATCCGATTGTACAGGTATATATTTATGTGGGATGCCTTTTTTGACAAGGACAGCAATCCCTTGTTTGCCAGAGGTGTTGAGTGGTAAATTGTGAAAATAGTGTGTATACGAATTTGAGATGTTAGCTGATTTGTTGAACGGTAAGTGCGTTTCTTGCAACGCAATGAATGAAGGTGAATGTTCTTTGATTAGGAGTTGTAGTTCGTGTGAATTATTAAAAAGTCCTTTGATATTCCATTGCAGTATGCCAAAGTGCATTTGGCTAAAGAGAGGGAAAATTGGATTAAAGGGGAAAAAAGGAAAAAGGGAGAAAAAAAGGGGTTGTTACGACATCTCAACTTCCGAGTCCGGGGATCTCGGAAAAGTTGAGTAGTAGTCGTTATGTTCTAAAAGTTGTTGAGTAATCTTGCTCATAGGTGAGAAGACAAATGGGACTGACTGAGTCCTACTAGCTTCGTTGCTTGCGGTTGTTGATATTGAAAGTGAGTCTGAGGAGACGGCGGCGGTGGCGCTGTCGTCTTCGGACATTGGTTGTGGGGTTTCTGTAATTTTGCTTAGATTTGAAGTGCTGTTTGATGTAGTTTCTCTGTAATTGTAATTTAAATTGAATGTTGCTGCGGTTGCGGTTGTGGTGGAGGAGGCGGTGGTGGTGGTATTTTCGTTTTCGAATGTTAATTGAGGGGCTGCTGTTGCTTTAGGCTTAAAGGCAAAATTGAATTCAGTACTTTCTTTGGAGGGTGTGCTAGAAATTGGTAGCTTGTCTGTCTTCTCTGAAGCTGTTTTGTTAGTTGGATTTATAGATTTGTTAGAGGTTTGTGGGTTTGATTTTTTTGGGGTGTTTTTATTAGCATCGGCTGATACACCGGCATAAGATGTTGGAGCTGAGGTTTGTGGAAATTGTGCAATGAACTGTGCCCTTGCCTGTTTTAGTGTGCATTTTTGACGAATTTTTATAGTGAGTATTTCCTTCTGTTGTATAAACTTTGCACATTTGTTTGAGTTGGAGGGGTGCTCTTCCTCACAGTTTGCGCACTTTGTGCGTGAGCAGGCATCTGTTCCATGGATAGGTAAACTGCAGTTTACACATATCGGATCATTTTTACAGTGTTTGGAAGTATGGCCTAATAATTGGCATTGTCTGCAACGCATGGGATTGGGGATGTATTCCCTAACTTTTACTTTGTGCCATGAGACGTCGATAGACTCTGGTAGTTTGTAAAGGTCGAAGGTTAGTAGTACCACGCCACTGTCTTTAGACTTATCGTCAGCTTTTTTAAATTTGTATATAGATACAACGCCTTGCGGCTCCAAATTTTTGACAATTTCGTCATCTGGCACGTGGGTAAGGTAAGGGGCATATATTGTGCCTTTCACAAAATTTAGATTTTCATGGTATTTACACGTGATGTCGCACAGGCCTGCCAATCTTTTGGCGGCTATGAATTTTTTGGCTGCATCTCTGTTTTTCACAAGGAGTAGGAGGCTTCCATCTCTATAAATTCGGGCAAAAAATTTGAATATTTTGATGAACAATTTTAAAATTTTAATTAACTTTCCTGAACTTTGTGTAAACTTTTAAATTTCTTTTAATGTGGATTCTGTTATGGAATGTGCGATATTTTAAATGAAAATTATTAAAAATAGAGGTTCTTCTTATTTTGTCGAACGAAATCGAATTTAATTTCACTCCTATTATATTGAGGACAGCTGTATGTTATTGGCAAATCTAAAATTTAATCAAAAAATGAGCTTGAAACCTTCAACTTGGTGACTTTTATAATACTCTAAATAGCTGTAATGATAACGGCCAAAATTTAATTCAAATCGACTGTTGGCACTCGAGTTACGATAAAACGGAAATTTGACAGATTAACACCTGTAGACGTTTACAGTACAGTAATATGTAAATAGGCATTTTCGAACAAAAAAGCAGACAAATAGAGAGACATTCTTTCAACTGTTGTGTGCCCTTCTAATACACAATAATCCATTTATTTTTAATAACCAGAGTGTACAGACAACAGATTTTCTAACATAGTGGGATTTCATTTCATTGTATTGCAAAATTAAACACATTTATTTCTTTTTCAGGTTATTCCTTTAGGCTGCGCATTTGTAAATTTCCCCGCGACTGGACATAAATACACATGGCGTAAGGTTACTACAACTGTGAATAATATTATAGTTGGGAAATTGTGGGTGGATCAACATGGTGATATGGAAATACGTGGACTAAATGCAGCATCAGGTCTTGTATGCCATCTTAAATATGTAGCCTATTCATATTTCTCACGAGAGCAACAACGACGCGTAAAAGGGGTTATAATGGATCGAAATAAAGAAGTTAAATGGGTGTTACGTGGCACTTGGGATTCTTCCATTGAAATCGCGCCAGTGCTCTCCACATCCGGCACAGCTGATAGTCCAGTTTATCAAACGAATGGGTACAAAACAGTTTGGACACGTCGATCAGCGCCACCAGATTCAGAAAAATATTATAATTTTACTACATTAGCCGCTCAATTGAATGAACCTGAGGAGGGTGTAGCGCCAACAGATTCACGTTTACGACCTGATCAACGCCTAATGGAAGAGGGCCGTTGGGATGAGAGTAATCGTGAAAAATTACGTCTCGAAGAAAAGCAGCGACTAAAGCGACGCGAGCGAGAGGCTGATGCTGAAGAAGCCGCTAATGATGGACGTCCATATGCGCCATACGAACCAATTTGGTTCAGACGTGAAAAAGAGGAGGGTAGTGATAATTTGGTGCATATTTTCAACGAAACCTATTGGAAGCACAAGCAGGACCAAGACTGGTCTAAATGTCCTGATATATTCTAAAAATTGAATTCCAAATATTTTTACCAAAAAAAAAAAAACAAAAATGCAGCGAATAAGCGAACTGGTTACGCGTAAAAAGTCTTGTTTGCTAAAGCTAAGTATAATAATATTAAACCAAAAGTAAATTAAAAAATATAGCAAAAAATATCCAAGTAAAATACGTACGTAGAAAATCAACAACACTCACTATAAAAGTACACAAAACCCACTTACACGAACACTTTTACATACAATACATATTTAATAATAATATAAAATTAGCAGAGATAAGAGCGAAGTTCCATTGCTTAAACTGCAAATAAAAACACAATCCTAAATGAAAGTGAAACTAATGTGCTTTCACATCTAATTTGTGAAAACATTTACGAAAAATGTAATATGTAAAAATTTACTAATTTAAAACTAAATAACCGAATTTTTTTTTCTTTCCGAAGCAGAACCGTATTAGCATTTTTGAATGAGTTTCATGTACTAATTAATAATACAATGTTAGTACGCTCAGAAATATTGGCACACGAAAACAGAAAAAGAGCGTGCAATGGCGCAAAAAAAAGTTTTCTAATTAAATTATTGTATGTATGTACTAAGTGTACATTAGACTGTATAACTCTCTATACAAAAGAAAAAATCGGTACTTCGACGATTTTTTTATTGAACTGCTTTAGCCAGATTGAGGTGTTTCATACTTTATGTTCCGGTAGACTGCGAATTATATCCAAAAACAAAAACTTCTAAAAGTATGTGTTATCATGGATTATTTACGCGACGGATTTTTGTTTACGGTTTTAAAACCGCTATGAGGATGAACGTATTTTGGCTAAGTTCAATGCAGATGCATCTGCATACATACGTATATAATACACGGCCAAAGATTAGGCAAATTTTTGGTTGTTTGTATTTCGTTTGCTAATTCATGCCGTAATCTGCCCGAACTCATGAAGTTATTGCCTTTTCAATTCTGGCTGTTATATTGTAATCTCGATATTTCATGAACACATATAATTTTTCGCACTCATCGTTGTTGGTTAAAACCTCAAAGTTTTCGAACCCTAACCAATTTTTTTTTTTGGTATATACTACTGTAAAGATATATTAACCATCATGAACTTATTAACTTTTTTTTATTTAATAAGATGTTAATTCTGATTCTTGTCAAATTCGATTCTTGTAGAAATTTTCAAACAGGTCCAGTACACATTGAACTTAAAATTAGTCTGCAATATTTTAACAAAAATATTTGAATGTACTGAATTTTTAAATTTCATTGAAAGCACCATAATGAACATACACACTAAATCCATATATCTCTTTATATGTCATCCACGTAGTTGGTAAGTGGAAAAAAAAACATATTTGGTATAATAAACTAGGGTCGCTACGAAAGTGAGTTTACCGGAATCGAAAAGAAACATTTCACAAATGGCGAATACAATAATACAAATCAAATAATGCTAAAAGGGTCTTTAATGAGTTATTAATGATGTTATAATGACCTTAAAAGTTTATTTTTTTCGACAGTCAACATTTTTCATTTTGGGCCTTTTTCAAATAATAGAACCGCGTTATGGTGAGATATACGATTTTCCTTATTTGCTAAAATATTAAAGTATAATCAGCTACTATCTGTCAAAAATGTCTTATCCCTGATCGGAACCCAATTCGAGATTAAAAACTAGAAGTTCCAATCGAAGCTCCGTAACATCCCTACTTAAAACAATAATTAGATTTTTTGTTAATTCAAACTTATATATATATATATATGGCGCGATATACAACAGTTATATCATCAACCTCCTAGGAGATTTTTGCGCCGAGCTTCTCTTCCAATTTGTGGTGTGCCGCTTTGAAAAATTTTTTCCTACAAATTGGCGGGACCTACGGCTTTTCGCCGACTCCGAACGGCATCTACAAAGCAGATGAATTTTTGCTGAGAAGCCTTTCATGGCAGAAATACACTCGGAGAGTTTGCCAAACCACTGCCGAGGGGCGACCCCGTTTTGAAAAAACTTTTTCAAACCACTTTGATGTAACCTGTACCAGGGCTCGAACCCGGACCTTCGGTGTGGTAGGCCGGCAACACTACCTCCACACCACGGTGGCCGCCAACTTAATAACAACAAATTTGTGTTATATATTAATTGATATTGCAAATGCCAACAATCGAATATTGATACAGAAACAAAAGTATTTCATTATCACACACGGCTGTACATTAGGGTGCTTCTTCAATTTTTCTATCGATACTTTTTTCGGTTTTTACTTTGAATCAATTTCCCAATTGGTAAAATAAGCAAACAAAACTTGTATAAACATTTATATGAACAGTTGATACCTTTTTATAGAACATTTTTGAGTAAAGTACCTTACTTAATCAATAATTTAGATGTTTTGATTGATTTTCAATTTAGTACACGATCGCTCCACCCTAATTAATACTTAGTAAATATGTATGTGTATATAAATTTCTTTGAAAAAAAAAGTTTAACTCGTTTCTCACTCTACGCTACAGATTTTCTCCACCCCTCACCCCTCCTCTAGTTTGTATTGTGTAAATTTGATTGTTTTTCCTACTATTTAAATGTAAATATTTTAAAAGCAAAGTGCAAGCTAAAAAATGCTACATAAATCTTGAATATGTATATGTTAAATGTTGAATTGAAAACCATTTCTTATATTATTATTACTATTATTATTAAAATTATTAAATTGTAGTATTATTGAAATAAAAAAAATGAAAATGATTCATGGTTAAATAAAATACACACATACAAACAAATTTTTGCAATGTCTACATTTGTAGATTACTTTTAATGTTGTGTAGAACCAAAGAGTTGAATCCGAAAACCGGGTTTCGAGAATATAGAAATGAGACGAATTTCTTTTCTGGTGCAATACCACCGAAGTTGTGCCTCGGGAATAATTTCATGTATCGGTTCAGCATGTTTGAACACTGCTACAACAACAAAGACCGAGTTCTTTAATGAATTTAATCTTGAAGATTAAGCAAGTAAATCACAAAGTAATACCCCAAAAATCGGACTCAAAGGATTTTGAATCGACAAGAAAAGACAGTATCCAGCAGTTCTTAAACTCAAACAGTTTCACTAGACGGATGCACTAACGTGTTTAATTTTAATGTTTTAGCTATTCACTTACTGCGTGATCGCTATTTTATGGTTGTCTCTATTTATGTCGTTATTATATTAGTTTTTAAAATGTTAGTGAAAGTAATTTCGAAAGGTTGAATTCAATGGTTTTGTGTTGTTCAATCGCTACAGCAAACAACGGAAACCACTGGATATCTCTCTTAATACCGAGAGAACAAAAATTTGGCAGAAGATCTATTTTTGTTTACAATAAATCAATCCCGTATTTTTTTAGAGTACTCTCCCAAAGAATTTTAAGCTTTTAACAGTTTTATCAGTATTAGCCAGAAAAGTACGGGATTGGACCTGTTAGACAGGGTTAGACAGTGTATTGGACCCGTTAAAAGTTAGTGAACACCCACTTCCTATACATTTGAGTAGCTTTCGTCATTAAATAATCAGAACCGCGCATTACTAGTATGTAGAATCTACAGTGTAAATATGTTTGTACTTGCCAGAAGTATACGCCGGCCTTTGTTTTCATTACGTTGTAGTTTATTTAACACACCGACAAATGTATATACATACAAAAACATACATACATATTATAAATATTGCCAAGTTCAACGTTTGAAATCGTCAAAGTACAATGATTAATAAAACGAATATTTGATTTATGACCGTCGGCCACCTTTACAGAAGTATGTATATATATACGTTCCTAAAGGGTATTTCAATTATGACTCGGGATTTCATCTTTGCTTGGGATACTCGCATCTAAAATTTGGAAGTGTGATGACCATGACCATTCACCAATGTGTATCAGACTACATAAAACATTTGCAGCTCTTTCCAAAATTGTAAGCGAATGGTTTTGCCTATGACTCGACACATGCCTCAGCATCTTCATTATTAGCGGTTGACAGTCTAAAAGATCTTTACCACTCTCGAAAACCTACATGCAAGTTTCTCTGGTGCCGGAGGACAAACAAATTAAAAAAAATCTGTCTCAAACAATGAGCTCAAGATAGTGAAGTTTGTCAGACCGTGCGAATTCCGAAAAGGCCACTAAGGGCAGCCGTCTTACAGAGCAAATCTATTATAACGGAGACACTTATGGGTATATTGTAATGGCGATTATGAACCCGAGATAACGAACCACTTACCGACTATGTCGAAGAGAGAAAGGAAATATCCCGACTTGAAAGGAATATCTTTGCGAAGCAAACAAGATATGATTGGAGACTGCAACTTAGTTGTGAGCTGCCCAATTCCAGTATTTGTTACCGCACTGACTATCGGGGAATCGGTATTCTTATTGTCCCATATCAGATTATTTCTCACACCGTCCTTCCTGGAGAATTCTTCTATCGAAGGAAATTTAACGAACCTTATTTATATGCCCTTTATAGTTGAAGCGTTTCGACCACCTGGCTACTGTGCGAAGATTTGTTACTTCGATAAGTATTTGAAATTCAAAGCGCAATCTACTCAAAAATACTATGTACATAAATATCCGCACCAATTGGTTTCAAACTGATAAGGCTATCAACAAGCTAACTATTTCAAGCTATTTTACATTACGCTTTTAATTAATCCGGTACTAGCCTAGCAGCCGACTGCAATCTTCGGCTTGATTTACCTGTCTTATATGTGGTACAAAAAACATTTAAGTCAAGGGATAGGTTTGTGTTTGAAGATGAGGGAGTCGCGGAAGTTATTTAAACCTTTTATGAATATAAAATGGTATAATAACTTTGGTCCGATACCAGCAAACACAGTTTCAAACATTACAGAAATATTTTAGTTTTAAATTAGAATTGTAATGTAGTTCTTTCATCGAAAATCAGGTTAGAGAATTGGGCTAGAAGTCTATTAGATAGCGATTAGAAAAGCACTTGATTAGATAAGAACCCTTTTTCTCGACATCGTAAATTAAATCTTTTTTGTGAGAATGTTATATTTCTCGACAGTTTCTTAAATCGTTCTCTAACGTTCTACTTTAGTTCAAGTTGCATACAAAAGTTTTCAAATCGGAGCAGAATATTAATAAAAGAAACACAAAAAAGTTGGAAACAAGAATTCTATTTTAACATGAACAACGCTAATTCTATCTGATACTCTTTTTCTTTTATTCGTATGCAGGACAAAGCCCAATCCATATGCAGTCGAGTACAGGGCAGGTGGTTTGTTTTATAAATAAACAAATGCGCAAGTGTTTTATAAAAAAACTTCAATGGACTGGTTTGATTTATAAACTAGCATATAAATAATAACAATTTCTTTCATTGGTCACCCAATTAAATATTACCATAAATACAAACGTATGATAGATATAAACATAAGTTGGAAATTTATATAGGTATGTATGTAATTCATTATATACATAGCCATATCTATAATTCACCAGTTGTTTGTGTCTTATTAAATATATTTAACGATTTAAGCAACGCTTCCACAGATGGATCTCTTCCACGGAAACGTCGAAATACTTCAGCTGTTGGTACAGAACCCCCTAAGGCTAGAAATGTTTCTTTGAAACGTTGTCCAGTCGTGGCCATATCAGCAGCAGATTTTTCTGCAAACTCGACGCTAATATCAGCAGCTAAAATTTTCGAATAAAGATGACTAAATTGTGCTGCCGCCCAATCACCGGAAAATATATCTGTCATAGAGCAAGGATGTGCATCCTTCTTATCCAATGGCATACATTGATAAACTGGCCATAGTTGTTTAACAACATCAAGCCAAAAGGCATCCGATTGATGTAATTCAATATCTAAGTCGGCTAAGTATAATTCTTGACATAAATTATATCCCGCCAAACTTGTTTTTAACAAATGTATCTTTTGTAGCACGTCATCAGGTAAAGGTTCATTGGTTTCATAGTGTTGGGACAGCTGTTTAAGTACAGTATTGTTATCAAGAAAATTACACATTACATTTCCAGCCACTTGTGAGGCATCCCATTCAATGTTTGACAAACCAGCCAAATCGGTGTAGGTAGCCTTTGTTAACAAATGTTGCAAAGCTGAGCCGAACGTTTTGAATACCATTTTTAAGTCTTCAAAATTTAGCAGATAAGGTGTACCTTGTATGGGTTCAGTAAAATTAAAGATTAGGGCACATAATGGTGTTAAATCTGCTGATGGATTACGATTTCGTATGCTGACCATCCAACCATTATTTTTTCCAAATTTATTCTCTTTCGAATAACAATCTACATAAAAGCCAGCAATAGGCGCTGCACCAGCATTATCGAATACATCATAGTATTTTACTTCCGGTTGCCATACTTCAACATTTTTTCGTTCAATAATGCGTATATTGAAGAGTGTTTCACTAAGTTTGATAAGCCCTGGGAAAACATTTGATAATGGAAAATATGCTCGCAATTTTTCCTCATTCAACTGATGATTAGCAATTAAATGCTTACGTTGCCAATATGCAACATCACATAATTCCAATTTGTGTTTGAATCCGCTATCTATAGCAAACTTTTGTAATTCGACGATTTCAGTTGATTGTGCAGGTCCAGCAAATTTTAATAGATTAGAAAAAATCTTTTTTAAATTATCAACATTTTTCACCATCTTGGTTTGCATTGACATAGCCGCATAATTGGGGTAGCCTGTAAAGTAAAGGTGGAACATTAGAATCATATGCCAGCGTTATTGCTTTTGTAATTATGCCTAGCGATATATTTCTATTTTATCTGTATTTTTTTATTATTTTGACCTTATAATAGCATATTAAGTTTGGCTTGGGTTTTTTTACACAATTCCAAGAAAAGCCATTCAAAAAATGAGTTCTTTAATCATAAGCCCCTCTAACGAATTTTCGTATGGAATAGCGGGATAACTTGCTTTTAGGACCAGCCCTTCACACATGATTACAATTGTTATAACATACCTAATAGTTGTGCTTGGCGCTTTCGCAGTGATCTAATGGTCTCCAAATGTGTACTATTCGCCAAACTACGCTCCTGTTGTCCAGATGCTTTGCGCACATTCGCCTGCCATACGTTCCAGCGTTGCGTACGATCTGGACAATATTTTAAAAATCCTTCAACAATTTGTGGTTGTAATGTTATTTTCCACGGTCCATCGATGGAATTCATTGATATGGCCTCCAACAAAGTGATCGGAAAATCACGCACCAAACTGTAATCTTTAATGACATGGCCAAACGAATGTACAGCCATGTTTACCTTATTTTTAAAACTGGCACGTTCCTTACCCATTTGTACGAGTATATCTTTAAGTATGTCACGTTTATCTTGAGCTTGTGTCAAGCCATTCAATTTTCCTTCCAATAAAAAACGCTCTAATAGCCGTGCTTCATCTCCTCCACTAACGTCGGCTTGCTGCGCTAGTGTGTCGTGCAATATTTTACTATTGTATTTAGAAGCGCGTGCGATACGTGCACGTTCATGTATATTCATGTAAGATTTAGTTGGTATCAATGTACTATTTCCTAAATACAATGCTTTAGCGATACCCCATGTGGTGTCCAGTGGTCCGGCCACCTTATCCAATTCTTCGAATATGTTTCGTAAGTTGTGTTTTGCTTTTTGTTCTTGTATTTCATTTTCTAGATTTTTTACTGTTCTTTCTACTAATCCTGCCTGTTGTCCTACTGCACCTAGGCAGTTTTCAATGGTTATATCACTAAAAGCTGGCAATCCATCTGACTTCAGTAATGCATCTGGGGACAGTGTATCTTCTCCAATCTCTGGCACTCTGTAAAAAAATATGCAGTTTAAAATAAATAAATGTGCCATCCGGGTATTACCCCGATTATATTCCTTTAACTCACAATACTATATAACCGGAATTTCGTTGGGCGATATATTGACTGTTTTTTACTGAGCTTATTAGCTGATTACGACGTAACACTGTGTACATATTTGATTAACAACAGTAAATTGACAAATTGTGAAATCCCTTTAATAGAAACTAGATAAAAATGCAAACTGCAATTTACTAATAAAAATGCTTTTACACAATCAGTACAGATATGTCAAAGAGCCGCCCCATGCACAGCTGATAGCAAACAATTTATGCTGTGGCTCTGAAACTGTTAGAATTAGAATGTCCGTGTTCACATACAGATACAAATCTCCGAAGAGTTGTGCATGGTACAATTAATTCGGCAAACTTATCTCTCAAAGGGCTT
Source organism: Sphenella marginata (assembly GCA_951509765.1). Classification (NCBI taxonomy): domain Eukaryota; kingdom Metazoa; phylum Arthropoda; class Insecta; order Diptera; family Tephritidae; genus Sphenella; species Sphenella marginata. The sequence continues at coordinate 102,542,019 of OX608079.1, forward strand.
TTTACTCAACGTCTCATTGCCCGCTATTCAAAACATTAACATAGGTTGGAATGGGGAAAATTGCTTGTTATCTTCTGACACAAGTTATCAAGGATTGTGTTTTTATCCAAACAAAAAGTGACCGCTGAAAGTAAAATTCAAATTTTTTGGTAAATTGTTTGCTAACAAACTCTCGGAGTGGTAAAAATGTAATATCAATATAAAGAAATATTAAAATCAAAGTTTTGTACGCCAAAATGATTCGTTTAAAATTTTGTTCTTTCTATCTAACGCCAACTGCTTATTTTGATATTTTGCGATTTTTTCCCAAAAACATCCAGAATGACCGACTTCATCATGATAACTTGATCATACTTTTGTGTTAACGAAGGTGCCAACACATATGTAATTACGTTATCTTGTGATAAAGTTTATCATAATCAGACAATTGTTACTACATCCCGGGTTGCGCCGTCTTCTCGTACCAAAAAAAGATACAACTTTTTGCACCAGTGGAATTGTCAAAATCAGCTGTTGGTAAAGTTTTCCGATAGATGGCGCTACTTAACATACAAAAGTCAACAAATGGTATATTTGTAGCAGCGTAATTTAACAAAGAATAAATTGATAAAATAGCTACATCAACTAATCAAAATGGGTAACAAATCTTCTCTGCTACTTCGTCAAGAAGAGATTGCTCAAATCCAAGAAGAGACGGGATGTAAGTACACATCGATTTTGCAATATGCACAAAAATATTCAATTTGCATTTCAATACACATTCGAAGCCATTTTGCCCGCGGGTATACTCAAAATTCCTTGCCCTTGTTTAAATGTTTATACGAGTGAACTTTATTTGAAGACCTAGAGCAGCATCAAGGATCCCACAAAAAATATATGATGCCAAATACAATGTTCATACTGGCACTTCTAATATTTTTTGACTAACTGTAGGTGCTAAGAGTAGTTAATTACCATGCCATATTAACATAAAAGAAATTCCGCTAACAAAGCATGTGATAATAGATAAATAATTTCAGACCAAAATTTTAATTTCGTACTCTCAAAAAATCTAAAGATTAGATAAATTGATGTTGACATCACATTCCGCAATAAAGTAATTTTAGCAGCTAACTGCCTAACGTCGTGGTAGCGATTCGGTATGACCTGTGCAACCTTCTGGATCATGTCATCCCTCCTTCCGAAAGGAAAAAGAAGGTAGGTAATGCCTGCTCGCTCAGATTGTTTTGGCCATTTTTCCCTACCGAAGCCCCAAGAAAATGAAATTTGGCAAATTGGATAGGGTTTCAGCGGATATCGTAGGGATTTTGTCAATTGCTGCAAAGAATGTTAAAGAATTCTTTAGAAGACTAGGCTAAGTATAGTTTTTAGTTCCAAATTATATCAAATATCCAGTTTCTTAGTAAGACCTACATGCATTTGCGCTATCAATAGAAAACAATGAGTAATAATAGCGTAGTCTTACATTGCTGGAGATTGCAGTACATAATCTTAAAAAAATACTTGCTATTTGATCTTATTTTTGCTCACAGTTACACCCAAACAAATCGAACGTCTTTATTCACGTTTCACTTCATTGGATCGTGGCGATTGTGGAACGTTATCCCGAGAGGATTTTCTTCGGATTCCGGAATTAGCGATCAATCCATTGTGTGAACGCATTGTCCATGCCTTTTTCGAGGATAGTACAGATGATCGTGTCAATTTCCGACAATTCATGAATGTGTTGGCACACTTCCGTCCAATTAATTCAAAAAAAGAAAATGGCTTAAATAGCCGTGAAGAGAAACTCAAATGTAATTACCACAAAAAAATGATGGATATGTTCAATTTCATTAAATTATAAAATGAACTTTTCTTGCAGTTGCATTCAAAATGTATGACTTAGATGACGATGGTGTCATAAGCCGCGATGAGCTATTAAGCATTCTGCACATGATGGTCGGCGCCAATATTAGTCAGGATCAGTTAATAAGTATAGCCGAACGTACTATATTGGAAGCAGATTTATGCTGTCAAGGCAAAATATCATTTGAGGACTTTTGCAAAGCGTTAGAGCGCACTGATGTGGAAAATAAGATGTCGATACGTTTTCTTAATTAAAAAGATTAAAAATAAAAACTATATCTGAGAGTTACACATAAAAGCACGCATTCGACAGTAAATATATTCAAGGTATTAGATTTTAGTAGATAATTGTCTTGCATTTAAATTAAATTCTGTACATTACATTTTTAATATATTGGTTTGTTATGCTTGTTTATTTTACCTGCACACATGTACACAAACTTAATAAAATAATTGAAAAATAGCACTACAAGAATATTTGTTGTTGTCCTGCATAGTCGGTACTATGCTCACTGTTGTGAAATAAACAGAGTTATACCTTTGTGGAGTAAAAGTCCGACTTTCCACCACCTTAGAAACGGCTGATGAGGGAGCATAGCGGTCTCTGACTGTCTTCTCTTAAAGCCAAACAGTTTCACACATTATTGGCTGAAATTATCCAAATCTATGAAATATTTGTTAAGGTCAAGGCCTTTTTAAAATTGGAGGATAAAAAGTTGTAATATTGTTTCATTTTCATGAAGAATTTGAGGAGAAAAAACATTTCACTCTCTTTTCCCATATTGTCGAGAGTTTAGAATACTTATTCACAGTCTATTCCGCTTCTAAAAATACCCAGATATACATATCACTAAAATGGTTAAATCTTAAAACAACAAATTTAAAATGAATTTTTAATAGTACACAGTTTAAATATAACCCCTAAGTTATTTATAATATACTATACTCGTAATGTAATAATCTTGGATTAGCAGTATTTATCGCTTTGAGAATGCGTTTTTTCCATAATATTCGCCAAACGTTCCTTAGCTTCCCATTCCATGTTTTGAGACGCATCCACAATATATCAATTCATGTTGTTGAAGACACAGCCAACTTTTTCAGATGCTCCATGAAGAGTTGCAGTGAAACATCATCAGTCAAAACCGGAGCGCCACCATCCTATACAACAATTATACAAAATAAAAAATGCATTAAATTTTTAGAAAACTAGAACGAAACACTAAAACCCAAAGCCAAATGTAAAATAAGCAAAAGAAAAACAACAACCAAAATTAAAAACGCACCGCACACCTTTATAACTTAATTGTTATTGTCAATATTGGACTATTATTAAAAAGTATGTGAATTATAACACAAAAATAATTAATAAATACCGTAGACTGGCCAATCGGTGGCTAGTTTTAGGAATCATACAATCCAATGATTAACGCAATTAAATACAGACACAGAAGAACGAGCACAAGGCAATTGAAAAACAAATGAAAACAAAAAACAAAACAAAAAAATGTAAATCAACAATTTAAAATAAAATCAAATAAACGCATCACAACCAATGCACATTGGAATAAAATAGTATGATATAAAAACAAAACTCACCTGTCCATATGCATACATATTATTATGCGTTTGGGATGGGTTTACTTTCGATAGTAAGAATCGCGCCTGTGAGCCACCATGTTCCGTATCAATGTAACGCGGCATTGGGAAACGTGTCTGCAATATTTCCTGAGCATCGTCGACTGGTGCTTGCAGTAACTGTTTGAAATTTTCATATTCTGGCATGTCTTGATATTTTAACGCACGCCATTGTGCAATTGTTTCACCATGATAAATAAGTATCTGGAAGAATGTATCCATCAATAATATACGATCAGGCTGTATAGATGATGTATCAAGTAGGACCGGTTCCGGTGGACCATTAAAGGAGTAACTATATAAAATTGGTTGTATCATGATAAGCGATTGGGTGAGGTCCTCGCGCATTAGCATGTGTCGGTAGAATGTGGTCTCATCTGGTGAGTTGTTGAAAACTTGCAAGAACTGTGAACGGCGCAAATGGTACATGAATTGCGGGAAGAGGCTAAAGTTTTGTGCCAAACGGAAGCTATTGGGATCATCCTTGCTGTACTCGCCAAATTTCTGGCACTGTAAAGAAGAATTATAAATTAATAAACTTATAAGACATTTAATACAACTAACTATATTAGCTAACTAAATTCGAAAGAATTAAAGCCAACTAATAGTTTAAAACTAGTCCCTTATCGCTCGTAAATTAGTTAGTGCTTTGAACGACCTACTGTGACTAAAGTATCTTCTTATATCCGCTTAAAACAACCGGGTATCGGAAAATCGAAAATATTGTTGTTTTTATTAACAGTGCTTCGCCCAGCCTAATGGGCACGATCACTCAGAATCGTCATTAAGCTCTTTTAACGGATGTCCAGGGGCTAATAGAAATAATTTTCCACAAAAGCCAACATACATGCAGATGAATTGAAAAACTAATATTTTAAGACAGCACCCATAAGGCTGAGCCAAATGACCTTAATCAACCACACCATTAATTTAAATAGGAAATTTCATATTTTTACCAAACGAATTAGCTGCCTATCAACCCAACGCAATATGTCTGGCCCCTCATCAGTTTCAGCGCGATACACGACCATACGTGCCATAATTACTGCAGCAGCTTCCTGATCAAACCCAGCACTTATATATGGTAAATTTGTTGTAGCGTCTGCCCAGCTGCGAAAAAATGCAAAAATACAAAAATACACAAATATAAATACAAAACAAAGAATTTTTTTCTTCCTAACATTACTTTCTTGCCAATGTTGTAACACGTATGCGACGTTGTCCACATGCATGTTGATATTGTGTTATGAATTGTATACATCCACGACCACCTTGTGGTATTGGCGCCGCATGTTGGTTAACTACCTCAAAGAAAAATGCCATCGTTGAACTCGGATTCAAGGTACACAGCTTCCATTGCACCGTGTTGCCCATGCCAATCTCTACATCCGACACCGACGAGTTCTTCACATTTAGCGACACACACGAGCCGATACCTCCAGATATTTTTAGCTCACGCGAACACTTCACCTCCAAAGTACCATTGAATGCCATTTTCAAATCGCCCCGCGCATCACGTGCAAACACTCTTTGGAACGTTTGCTTGAAAAGTGAGGAATTGAATGAGTCCCCCAATACCATATGGCCACCAGTGGAGTTGCAGCATTGTTTCATTTCCATGAGACCACATTGGTCCAATGCGCACGAATAAATATCTATACAGTGCCCATTTGTAGCAGCACGTAAAGCTAATGCATCATAATGTTTGATGGCCTTTTTCATAAATCGCGCATTATCTTTGTGTATGTCATGATGTGAACGAATCGGATGCTTCAGCTCATCATCAACCACTTGGCCGGGACCCTGGGAGCAAGGTCCTCCAACGAAACTCATAATACGTGCACCTGTATTGGGATATGTGCATTCAAGTAGACCTACTGCAATCGCCAATGCAGCGCCTGTGGAGCGTAAGTAACGCTTGCCCTGCGGTACCGGCCAAGGATCTCGTTGTAACTCGCTTAATAAATCACCTAAAGCAATGTCACATTTACTGATGGGCTGTAGAAAACGATTCGCTGGTGGTTCGTGTGGTGCAGCAGCTGCTGGATTCATACCACCTGGACCACGATGTTGTCCCCCTTGACCAGGTGCCCCTACAGGTGCAGCCGATGCCCTGCCAATGCCCAACATATCTTGTACTTGCTTTGCAGTCAAATCTTTGGTACCACGAAAAACATAACTTTTTGAACAACCTTCAGCTCCCAATTCATGTACTTGTATCATTTTGCCAAAAGTTATGAGGCCAACCAATGCATTTGGTGGCAATAAACTCAAAGACATTTGCAATGAGTCTTTCAATGCATCTAGTTCTTCCTCATCCATACAAGTATCAACCACAAATATGAAAACCGGTGGCATGCAGGGTGCACGTGTAATGGTATATTCAATGGTACTGAAACCCGGAATCAATTCAGCAGGTTGATGCTGTTCAGAGATTGCGGCATATTGTGGAGGAAACTTAAAAAAAAATTATTTTTAATTAAATAAATTACATATTTTACTCGTAGTACTAATGAACTATGTAATACATATATAAATTAAACTCACCGGGTTACGTTGGAAGCAGAAATTGCATACCCATAATTTAGCCCGATAGTCCACTTGACAAAGTGGATTAAGAATTGCACGGCAATTGGTGCGCGTACATAAGACGGGTTCATATTGTATGGGTGGTAGATCTGGGCGTTCCTTAATTGGCTGGTAAAGGCATGCCAGCGGCACAACCAGACGCCCCGCATCGATTCGACTCGATGGCCAAACATTCCAGGTTAGTCGCACACCATCCCGATCTTCGTTTTGTTGAATGAATTCCTCGTAAGTTGTCATCAAAAAAGGATGGTGTTTATTTAATAAATTCTTTAATAAATTGCACTAAAAAGTTTACTCTGCACAAATCTTTTCTCCATGCAGCGAAATGACACGTCCACGTCATGTGAAAATGTGATGCCATACCGTTATTTTTGCAATATCAGCTGCTGACAGATCTTGCTGAACGGATTTTTAAACCCAATGCAAAATATGTTAAAGCTCAGTTAATGGTGACATAGTCATATTCATGTAAAACTACGGATCCAAACAACTTGTCTCAAAATACCAAATCCTACCAATCTACCCTATTGATTTTTGAATTTGCAGATAAACTTCTGAACTTAATACAGATCAGATCCCCAATTCGGGGCGTGATCCATGGCAACGTGCCACGGTACGCACACTTGGCTCATCCTAATGTGCCATTACAATAACCACATGAAAATGACAGAAAAATTATGAACTTTAACTGCAAATATCTCGCAAAATTCTAAAAATATCGGATTTCTCCCTCCAGATTATTGTTACGGAGGTCAAGACGCGTCTTTTGATACCGCTCCCTATATTTTTGGACGTGTATTAACACTTGACGTTCGATGGAAAGTTTTACCATATTTGATTTGATAAAACAAGGTTGTATAAGGAACAGCTTAGGGCCGCTTTCATAAAAGCCGATAACCGCTAACCGAGTTTAGTTAATGGATTTTATATGGTTGGCTGCCAAATTAACCACCGATAAGGCTTAACCAGCTGAAAATGAAAGTTGCCCTTGGTGTATAAGGCAATAAATAATGAAACCCTAGCCAGATTATCGGAAATGTAAAAGCTTTAGTTATTATCCTAGCTGAATTTGCATGGTCCAATTAACAGATTTAGGGCCGCTTTCATAAAAGCCGGTAACCACTAACCGGAATTTAATTGACGTATTTTGTACGGTTAGCTGTCAAATTAATCGCCGATTAGGCCTTACCGGCTTTTATGAAAGTGGCCCTTAGCAGCTCTACAAACATACATCCACACATACATTTTCCCTGTATTTTTTTTTTTCGTTCATAAATTGTATGTCAATTGCGAACTGAGAAATTAATTTACTGTCAGAGTTCGGACTGACACGGGCTGTTAGTTAGACAATGGAAAGCCTAATTGTGCGTCTAGCCAAACCGGAGTTTAATTGACGGACGTATTGTGCACGGTTAGCTGTCAAATTAACCACCGATTGGGCTTAACCGGCTCTTTGTATTATCGCATTGATGAAAACAAAACAAGCAACAAATCTTTATTGCCTTGACACTGTCATGACGAAGGCATGTGAGGAAGAAAAATTTTAGTGCCTCTTGGACTACGTTTCAAATTCAAATGAGTAATTTCAAACAGATTTACATTAGCACATTAGAATTTTGTGTGACATTTCCTTTGGCCCAAATACGAACTGCGATATGAATGTCTTATTTGGTGGAGTGTAAATGTAGTATCAGGTTAATTAACAACCTATTGAGCAAAATTCGGCAATCGTTTACGTGGGGTACCGAGCGCTAATACACAACCAAAAATGTTGAGATATGTATTAGGAGACGCGCTTTGGTCCCAGGTGCATGAATATAACTCCGCTGAACCAATATTTTTAGTAGTTTGAGAGATATTTGCAGTTAAAGTTCACAATTTTCTGTCATTTTCATGTGGTTGTTGTAATCACATTACCCTGTGAGAAAAATGTGGCACGCGGAAGGACATCACTGTGGCGGTAGCCACGGCTATGGCAAACACCCGGAGTTGGAATGGCGTAGCCCAGGGTTATTTTTTGAAGCGCGGGCGGAGGCCGTCTACTCGGTAAGGTTTTCTGCACATAAAAAACATGGATCGGGTCCCTAAACCCGGATCATTTTTCGGTTTTTCGCAAATATTTTCCATATTCATGCTCCTGAGGCGGAAACGCGTCTTTTGATACCTCTCCCGACATTTTTGGACGCGTATTAGCGCTCGGTACCCCACGTAAACGATTTTTTTTTTTTTTTTTTTTTTTTTTACCCAAAATTACCCAAAATTCATCCAAAACGAAACAAGTAAATTCCAAATAGCCAATAGAATTAAAGGTTCCAGAGTTTATAGGTTATAGATATGATTATTATCGATTCATTGCGACCATTGTCTGCTAAATACAAATTAAAGCTTCGACCACCTTGTATTCTTGAATCACTGTAGGTGTCGCTAAGCCAACACAAACTGACACAAACTTTCGTATACGACCAGAAGAGGACGGGCTGTTCAAAAATTCCACAACTTTTTTGACATTTGACGTTTTGTGTTTTCTAAGATGGCGACGAAAAAAACGCGTCTTTTGTGAATGTAATCACAACAAATTAAAATTAACGCGATTAAATGTGAAAAAAATTACATGAAAATTGTGAAAAACCATAGTTAAAATAGTGCTTAACACTTTGTGTGTGAAATTGTGTAGAAAAATTAAGTGAAAATGGCTACAAATATGTATCGGGTTGGAGGTAAAAATTTTTCCATTTTCATTATTTCGTTTTGCACCTTGTTCGTGTCTTTCGCTGGCGCTGGCGCTTTTGCCGTGCCGCTTCCGTCACCGCATTTGCTGCTGCTCCTGATGTTGCCGCTGCTGTCGTTAACTGCCGCAATTGCTGTTGCGGGCATGCTGTTGTTGCGCGACGATAGTGCATTGCTTGTGATTTCGGCCTATGCTGTTTGTCTGAGATATTTCGCTGAAATCACGTTGACTGCAACCGCATCGGCGCAGCATTCATGTGCCGTCTATGTTTGACCAAGAGACTGCATTCATGGCTTGCACTTGTACTAAGTATATCTACACATGTACCTAAAAGATTAAAGAAGAATCTTATGGGGAAATGTTGAAGGAGGTGTGAAATCAACGGCTCTAAAAGTTTTTACCTTTTATTGCAGTTGCAGTAAAATTGGCAAATAAAGATAGATATGTTTTCGACCAGATCAACATCAGCCAGAGCAACAATCGTTGAAGTATGTATGTACATGCCAATATAGCCTAATTTATTATTTTAATGAGCTTCTCCTATCGGTACACATCCATCCATACTTTTGAACTACATTCGTTCACACCAGAGAAAATATCCAATTGCTTTCAATAACACGGATAAATTTAGCTGAGAGATCTCCAAATGAAATATATGCGTACATATGTATGTCATTTGCAATTTGGTTTTTATATTGCATACATACCTACATATGTGACTACATAACTCAAAAGAAAGCTCACTCAAGATTTTTAATTTTTGAGATATTTGTCTTAATAGAATTTCTTAGCTCTTTAGTTATCGATCTAACAACTGATTCCATAATATCTAGCTACTGAACAAATAATCTTTCCGAAAAAGAGTAAATTGTAGCATAATGGCATATTAATGTGCTTTCGACCGATAAACGCGCTTTTCGAGTGGATTGTTGTTTTAGAACTAAGTATGTCTGCAAATTAATTGTTGTCTTTTTTTTTGTAATGTAATCCTACCGTTGAGTGGGGGGCAGCATAGATAAATAAAGAAAGTTAATTTATGTAGTAGGTATGAGTGTAAGTAATACACGTCTACAGTGTTGAAAAAGGTAATGGCTATATGTCTTCGTTGTTGTTGTAGTAAGCAGTAAGCTTAGTCAGCATGTACATATTCTCATTAATAATATTTTAATTAATATTATATTATTTTCAATTAATATATTCTCATAGAGTTGCCTTCAAAATCTGTCGTCCGTATGGGGAAACTTCTATTTACAACAGTGCTAGAGCAATGTAATAGGTGACCCTATTAGGCGATTAGAATACACCCGTGTTAGTTATAGCTGTTGTATTTGGCAACTAAAATCCGATGTGAAACTTGATGGTTGATCTCCTCTCTTTCCTTTCGGAAGGAGGGATGGCATGACCTAGAAGGTTGCACTGGTCATAACAAATCGCTACCACGACGGTCGGGCAGTACCGCAAGGGAGTACCGGACCGTACCGGATTCATATCCGGCCAAGGACTTAATTCGACAACACTCCCCAAAACCTTCGGGAAGTGATTTTGTTGCTACAACAACAACAACAACAACAACAACTAAAATCCACAGCGAAAACCCTACCGATACAGTAGAGCTGGAGCCGGAGGGTATCAAGTTCATATCAAGTAAAGGACTGTGGTCATTCTTTGAATGGATGCGCTGACTAGGCAGGACAACCCCTGCTGCAATGAAATATAACAGTAATAATGTAAGAAGTAATTATATAGTCTTCGTTTCCCGTTTTCCATGACGTTATCTTTTATCTTGTTGTTGTAGTGGTTTAAGCGACAAAAATACTCCCGGAGGTTTTCTGGACCGTTTTCGGTAGTGATAGTCTTTTACCGGATATGAAGCCCTAACGCCCCTTAGGGGATGTGCTGAATGCCTTAAAAACTTCATCAAAAAGTGTCAAAAATGTGGTTATGTATCGGTTATCACATCAACTGCGTTGAGTCTTCAGCTGCCGACTACTCGTTTAGCTCGAAAAGTATAAGATCGGAAGTGAGTTCCAACCCCTATGATTTAATAGTTCCAACCTCTATGCATAACGGTGCTTTGGTCTGCCTAGTGGCCACGATCATAAACACTTCAATCTCGAAAGCGAAAATCCAAGCTGAAAATCCAATATCCGAGGCATGTACTATGTCACGTTGTATTACTTACACAATATAAGGAAGTGTCAGTGGAATTGTTTCCCTACTGTTTCCAAAGGAAACGAATAGAATCAATGTCCGTTTAAAATCCTACTTTCCTTCCATAAAAAGAACTTTTACTGTACTTTCAAATGGAAATTTCATATTTTCATATTTTTCCTGAACGCATGTACATACCTATGCATATAAATATGTATGTAACAATAATTATAAGTGTACATACAGTAATATGCAGATAAAATTACCACCTTCTAAACACAATTGTTACATCATTGAGAAAAATTCCACAGACTCACAGGTACCTACTCCCTTGCGATACAAGCGCGACAGTCGCGAAAGCTATTTGGCATGGTATTAACCAATTACATAAAAAAGATGTACCCTCAATGGATAGGCATCAATGGGATGTTGCTGTAAATAAAACTATAGTTATAGGCTTTTTTGTAATTTTTTTTATGAATAAACTACATATGTATGTATATGCAATAATAATAATAAACTTGAAGATTTGTTAAATCCTAATACCGAATTATTTAAAAAAAAAAAAAAAAATATAGAATTGACAGTAAACTAATATTTCAAAATCTATTACTTGGACTTCTATTGCTCTAAAATTCGGTATGCGTAAACATCTAAGCGAGGGTACATTAAAACTGTGGAGAACGAGTTGACATTTGATCGCTTTGGTAGTGAGCTTGTACTATGTATAGTGCTGTCGTTGTTGTTGTTGTTGTTTTAGCAACAAAATCACTCCCCGAAGGTTTTGGGGAGTGTTGTCGAAATAACAGTCCTTGGCCGGATATGAATCCGGTACGCTTCAGTACTCCCTTGCGGTACTGCCCGACTGTCGACGTCGTGGAAGCGATTTGGTATGACCACTGGAACCTTCTAGGTCATGTCATCCCCCCTTCCGAAAGAAGAGATGGGTAATGAGAGGTGAGAGGCATCATATCCGTAGATCAACCATCGGGTTGCTGTCGTGAAATGGGTTAGCTCTGCGTTAGTTGTAGGGAAGTGGTAACTTTTATCTGCACAGTACTGTATGTACATATCACACATACATATGTATGTAGATAGGTACATGCTTGTATAACAAACGTATATGTGATTAAAAGCGCAGTATGAAGACTAATTTTTATTTCCCCACTTGTTTTGTTTTTTTTCTAGTATTTCAAGCTTCACTTTTAGATCGTTAACGCTTTCGTAATATTTTATGTTGAACAAAATTGCTTATTATCTCTTTCATGCTTACTGCTTAGTAGTTGGACAAGCTCTAATGGTGAACTACATACATATATGTGTATGTAGGTAAATATTTGGTCTGTAGATACGTTAAGATATTGCATTATTTAAACTTTTGATGGAACTTAGAAGATCTCATACTTCCCTGGAAATATTGGAATTTCAATGCATATAAATTAGGGCATAGATATGTAGGTATTCATTGGACAGTATTCCTTAGCGGTGATAAATTCACTGTTTAGTATGTAAACGAGTTCTAGTGGTATAATTTAATTTATACCAAATTTATTTAATTAAGGTAAGTGCTTTGTTAGTTATTGAGAAGGATTCTTACATTTAACAAACTGTACTCTCTTCAATGCCCACTCGGCGCTTCCCTGCCATGTATCTCTATATCTTACTTTCTTTTCTACTTTTGTTTGGCCTTAATTTTCCTCTAACTGATATGTGCATAGTTTCCAAGTTATAGCGAGTTAACTTTTTTGGACGTGGTACCGCTTACCTTTTCAATGGTGTTTCTAATATGTACATACATATATAGAATACATACATATCTATGTATATGTACATGTATGTACAAATATAACATATTATTAACTTTAACCAAACAAATTGCAACTTTGTATAAGCTGTAGGCGTGGCACCACCCACTTTTCCAAAATTATATAATCTTCACATAGTATATATGCAAATATTTTTAGTTTAGACCAAATACGTTCAGAGTTATAACGAACTGGAAATTTATATAGCTTGGGGTTGTGGCATCGCCGACTTTGGCAAAAAATACATACATATACTGTGTCGTACCCAGTGAACTTCTGAATGACAATAAACTTTGGGCATGAGTGAAGGGCCAACAACACAAAAAGTATGTGGGCGTGGTACCGCCTTTTTTTTCGAAAACTATATATACATACATATATATAGACTATGGGCGCCCATAAATGACAAACACCTATTTGATAAGAAATCCCAATTCATGAGCAAAATCATAAACAATCTCATATGAGAAGAGTCTATCCCATTCAATCTGTTATACTGTAGTTGTTCTTGGAGCAGTAGCATTAAATGTTGGACGGCCATGCGTGTGTTAAATGATACTTTTATTCATTTCTAAATATGTACTATAATATTTGCCAAACCATATTAATGCTCATATTTTATTTCTCATTTCAGACTATGTTTACGTAGAGACAAATCCGAATAATCCATTTTTAATACGTCGCATAGAGGAATTAAATAAAAACCAATCTGGCAATGTAGAAGCAAAAGTGATGTGCTTTTATAGAAGGAGAGATTTGCCAAATCCGCTGGTGCAGTTGGCTGATAAACATCAGCGTAAGTTCATTTAGTTAAATATGTTATTTTAAAATTCTCATTTCTATCCACATACATACATACATATGTAGAATAAGTATTTAACATAATATGATAAGAATGTTGAGCAAAGCGAGCGGATATCCTAACCACTAGACAATAATATAACTAAGCTAAATGGTGAAATGATCGGAAGAGTTGATTTATATGGCGCTTCAATAGTAAATTGCTGCTGTTGTATCAAAACTATGTAGAATCTCTTTATCAGAAGCAGGTTTGCACAAACACTTCGAAACACCTTGGCAAGCTTACAAGTTTTGGGGAGTTTATACCAGTCGCTGTACAGTTTCTGATAGCACCAAAATCAATTTTTACAGAAAAATATATGAAGCAACATCGCCCAATTGGTTTCCTATCTAATAAACTAATACGACTGGATTAAATGCGAGTTTGCGAATACATAGTACCTACCATAGTGAAGTACTGTGGTGGTACGTACTATGCAATACTGTAACGATCAGATTTTGCATACAGTGCTGCGTTAATTATTCAAATAATACCGCCAACCATGCAACTGTTTCCGATAAAAACAAATGAAGAAAAGGATTAAATAAAAAATTTTTATATTTACAGTCGAACTCCCATAACTCGAGCTTCTATAACTCGAATTTTCTATAACTCGAACGAAAATGGTTGGCAAGTAGCGTTAAGAAAGAATTTACATACAAATTTTGTTCCATAACTCGAACTTCCATAACTCGAAGTTCTCCATAACTCGAAAGAAAATCCATACACATTCCATATAAAGCATTTCTATAACTCGAAGTAACGCATATTTGACTTGAATTTCGCTTCACAATTCGGGGAAATCCCTTTTTGTACATGAAATGCTTTCTTTGGAAGTTTGCTTTGTAGTTCGGGGAGTTCCTTTTTGTACATCGAATGTACGAATCGTGGCTAAAAGCAAACGATATAACAACCAATGCCAGTCCTCAAGATTATTTTGAAGTAGATAACGAGCTTTGCACAAGTGGCTTCCCTACAAAAAATGATATTGTGGAGCAATACGGCCCCGAATTGGAGGATGCAAACGTAGACGTAGCAGGAATCGAGAGTGATGAAGAGTCTTCGGAGGAAGCAACTATTAATCAGCCTTCCAGAATTGATGTAGAAGTCTCTTTTCGAACATTGAGTTTATATTTGACAACCAATGACACTACTACTGACGAACACTACAAGGCCTTAAGCACATTGGAGTCCTTTTTTGCCGAAAACAACCAAAAAAAAGTTAACTTTCAGTCATTAATTTCAGAATATTTCCCTCATTGTAACTTTCTTAAATAGTTTTTTGTAAAACAATGTTTTAAAATAAAAATTGCCATTCAAATGTAGTTTAAAAATACAAACATGTATGAAATTGACTTTTTTTTACTAAAAATTTAAAAATTCTATAATTCGAAGTCTCCGTAACTCGAACTTTTTTGTGGTACTTAGGCGATTCGAGTTATGGAAGTTCGACTGTATTTGAAAGGATTTTTGATGGCTTAAGCCCGCGTGTTGATTGTAGTGGGTTTTCCAGTGTCCCATATGAAAACTAATGAAAATTAAATAATAAATGCCATAATTCTCATAAGCTAACGACATGTAATAGTATTGTACCTGTGTTGGCCTACCCAGTTTACCAAACGGCTTCAAGTCGATGTCCATTTCCACCAGTTCGGTGGGGTTCAACAGAGTACCGCCAACGTTTCCGTCATGGTGACTTAACCGAACCTCAAAATACCCAACATGCTGAACCCTACAACATATGTCAATGCTTCCAATATTGTATTCAGTCATTTGCCATAAGAAAGGTGGGGCACATAAGCTGTAGACGCAGCATAGTTCAAAAGCATGTTGCGAATTGTAGTCAGAGGAAGGAAAGTAAAAAACAGTTTGCATTTTAAGGGGAAATTTCGACTTTCCAATTTTTACTGCCAAATTCGTCATATTGTCGTTGTTGTCGGACCTAGCGGAATATGTACTTTTCCTATTTCAGTGGCAAATTGGGTTACCATTCGTCACAAAATGCATTTGAAACAAATAGACGAACTTACCTTGCATTGTATTATGTATATGTTGTTGAGACGAGCATTCGGTATGACCATTGGTGTTGTATATTCATGAGTAAGATTCGTAACCATAAACTAGTGGCATTGTCTACATTAACCAGGGTACCTATTACCCGACAGCGAATAGCCGGCAACAACTTTAACAACGACAACAACAAAAGACGAATCAATGATACTAGTAACAGCGTTTTCAAAATATCCGCATCTGCAGCATCGGCACCAAATAAACAGGAGGTCCCTGCTAACCAGGCAACCATTCACTCAGTCCACAGATTTAGGCAGCTAGCTAGCCGACAACAGTTGAGCAACGAGTATAAAACATCAACAACAACAACTGCTCAACGACGTCAGCAAGTATCAGTAAGCAAGCTAAACAGTCGCACACTGACTGAAGCAAAGGCTGAGAGGGTTACGCCAGTTACATACGTACATACCTATTCGTACATAAACAGTGTGGAACGAAAGAATTAACCAACTGTTATGGAAATAACGCGAGATTTCTGGCACTCTTGCCTCTTCGCAATCGAGACCCATTAATCGAGGCAACACGAATGAAAGGAAAACTAATCACATTTAATAATAAGTAAGCAGGTAACCAAACACACCTCCTTATGCCAAATCTGTTAATTTCTCGGCAAATTTCCATTCACGGGCTTCGGCGGTCCGATTGATGGAAATATGTTGCAAATCTATATTTTTCAATTTTTCAAAATTTTTGTGAGTTGTGCATATATTGTACACAATTTTTTGGGCTTAGAGAGCTTATTACAATAAGTTGTATGAAAAACTGAGTAAAGACATTTTCCGAGAAACGTTGGTAGATGCCATGCCCCATTTCCAATTGTATTCTAACTCGTTCTAAAGGTGAATAACTTTTGTGATTTATAAATACATTGCCCGCAAGTTTTATGATCCTAGCTCCAAGTTTATGTTCACGAAAGGTAAAATTCACGCACTTCATTTCTTTTTTTCACGACTGTATGGCACTACCCAATAAACAGCACGAAGAAAATACTTACAGTTTTGAAGAAATGTTATTTCTCTCGATTACGGATAGTTTGGGAGTAGTTCTGGTGGATGGGTGATGTTTTTTGTAACTATCGGTTACAGAACGAGGTAACAAAACTGTCTTTTTTTAGACTGGTTCCCAATTTTACTGCAGGTACTGTACATAATTGCCTATTTTTTGATTCGTATTTTCACTTCGGACTTTGAACAAGTTTCTTTTTGAGACTATTTGATGATTAGAAAAATATCCATTTCTATGATTTACGTTCAGAACGCGACTAGTAAATCTTATCCGATTGTATTGGAATATATTGCTAGGTAAGTTGGTGCAGAACAATGAAATACCTCAATATCGGAATCAAACTTAAAATTCGCCAGCAAGCCATTTCAGAAAATGGCTAGCTATCAAAGTACTTCTCAAATTGTAATCGAATAAGAAATTTTGATTGGGTTTACAAATATTTATGTACTACATAAGTACATACATGTATTTGTATGCATTTAGATGCAAAGCCGACTGCCCGATGTGCTGCGCTGCGTAACGCTGTCTAAACTACTAGTGCCTCGATGACGTTAGGGAATGTATAGAATGTCAGTAATAGGGAATGGGGTCGAGATACATCTGCGTGGAGGAATGGCATTTATTTGGAGGCCAATATATGTATTTTTGTTTGTACATGTTTGAAAGTGTTTGTAAGTTGACTTTAATGATGCACATAACCGCGAAACCCGTTCATTAAAACCGGGTCATTAACGACTCTTCGCAAATGTAAAGGGGACCATCTAAAAAATGGAGCTACATTCATTGAGTATCACTTCCGGTTACAAAAGCGATAGTTCATAGATATTTAATAGTATAGGATAGTGATATGTACTCATCCACAACCAAAGCAACCCCTAAACTAGCCAGAAATTAAATTAGTATTGCCGTCCAATATTTAGGTCTAGGCTACCTCTACATACTATATCGTATCAGAGCTTGTTAAGATTCTGCGGTATTGCAGTAGGACTATGAGATTTATGTTTTTCTGTGAAGCTTTTCAACTAAGACTGCAGACAAACTAAATAAAAAATATGAGAAATTGAATTGGTCCGCGGAACCAGTTTGCATACGAACTCGATTGCTACAGAACCGATTTTATAATATTCGGAACCGCGCATCGCTACTATCAGTTGGTTGCTCTGTATTCAAATATATATTGCTTTTTGTAGCAGATTGATACATATAAACGCACAAATTTCAGGCAAAAGCCCGCAGCTAAGCACCACACCTACACTCTTTATCAGAAGTACGCACGGGTACATGTCTGGCTAGTTGTATAGGTATATATGTATGTATGTATATACATTATGTGTGTGTGTGTGCTTAGCTAAATTCAAGCAACAAAATCTAACCGAGTACACTTGGCTTGGTCCACTTCAACAACCCTCAGATCATACGAATTTTCGGTGCACACCACACATACCACATCTACATACAGAGAGTCAGACAGTCAGTCACATGTACATACATACCTGTGTATGACGGTATGTGAGTGCATTTTTTTAAAATGTGAGTCTGCCTGTACAGGTCACAAACATATAATGCATAACGCGAAATCAAATACATGGATATATACATACATATATTCACCTGACACCCTTTATTTGGCTTCCCTATAACGCTCACGAGTTATAGGGAACAACTTTGATGCGATTTGTAGGAAATAATTTGGGAAAAAAACTTGTTTGTGTAGCGACAAGAACACCCCCTGAGGGTTTGGAGTGTATTTTGGATGATGACAGTCCTTTTGCCGGATACTAACCCGGTACTAGCACATTACGCTTATAGCCCTTCTGTAGGGAAGACGAATTGAAATTACGACGTGTAACCGTCTAGTCATCTTACCTCCTAACTCTATAAGAAAGAGTAGGTTACTAATGAGTGGTGGTATACAAACCATTAAAACTTTCGCTTAACATGACCTAGTCAACAGAGCCAGCGGGCTTCGATTTCCTTCGATACTCACCGCTATCATTATAACGAGGCCCATTAATATGGCGTGACACTTTTCTTTCGACTGCTCCATGAGCCATATCACCTTTTTCGCTGTCAATGATTACGAACCATATATCAGGACAAGTATGATACGAGGGTGCGATCATTGCCAGTCTAGAGAGGTCAATTTCTAACTCATACGATAAACCATAACGTATGAAATTTCGATCATATTTAGCGACCATCGCATGAAAGTACTACTTTCGAGATAATAATAAGCATAGAATTGTAAATGAGTTAATAGTTCTCTCATCTTAATCAGTACATTTTTATTATTTAACAACATAGTACATACACAACCATTTTTGTTATAGAACATATGTACTTATCTTCGTGTTCGAAATTTTCCGTGGATTTTTGACTTTTTGGAGCAGAACTATGTAACCTTGTAATCAAAGCGAAAATCTTCCCTATATTCGTTGTAGGCTTATTTATACGATACAACTTATGTTTAATTGAGAATGGTGTGTGGGGGAGGTGAAGAGATTTAGCAATAAAGAGGTAAGGAGACAAACATAAGTGTATGGGAAAATAGGGGATTAATAGAATAAGTTCAAGAGCGAGAGAGGTGAGCTAATAATCTTTCAAGTTCAATAGCAGAAAAAAATCTAATTTGGGTAAATGAAACGTGTTAAATACTATAAACCGATACTTAACTTCAACCACCACATTTTTTTTTTTTTTTTTTTTTTCAATTCTTTCACAAACTTATGATCCCAACGTTTTATTTGTTTTGCGGAAGTTTTGCATTAAAACTAATCAAAAATGTTTTAGCTATATACTCACTCCTACATAGTACATACTCCTCATACACGTATACATTTCTTTTCAATCGTTTGATTGCTTAAAAACGCGTCACCAAGCCATGCAGAAGAGTAACGAGCGAGCAGCCGCATGGGGCGGGGTGGTAAATACCACAAAACGCGTTTCTGGTCGTCAACTCAGTGGTACAGTACAGTGCATAACAGTCCGCAATGCTCTGCTCTGCTCTGCATACACAACTCGACATATACAAATCTATACTTTCCATACATATATATACATATACAAGTAGATCGCGGCCCCATTTCGCGCCCATCATGCATTCACATTTTCTGCGTGTGTTTGTATGTTCATGTGTATGTACATATGTATGTGTGTATGCGTGGGTTTTTTTCTTCTTCTACCACCTTCATCGTCAACACCAACACCGTCATCCATACACACTACCGTTATAGCCGACAACTCCAGACATCTTTGCTACCACACTTTTTAAATCTCATCCCACAACTCAGTGTGTGTCCTAGCCACCCCATTCAACCATTCGATTTAACGGCACGGCATTGCATCACATTGCGCTTCCTCTTTTTTTGGCTATCGTTCGTAATATTCGTAGGTTCTGTTGGTGGTAATCCATTTCCGTTTGTCCTCCAACTCCACTCTCGTTTTGTTGTTTTGTTATTCATAACCCACGCGCACAGACACATTTTTAAGGATTGCTTTGTGGCATTATTTGTAGCATATCTTTAAGGAAATTGAAATAACAATAGCAATGGGGGCCTAAATATTTGACAAAAATGTGCTTACTCTTTCTTTTTGAACTAGCTATTTTTAATTTGTATGTCTGATTTTGGTTTGTTGAAAGTTGATGGAATTGAATTGTGGTAGGCCGGAAAACTGAACTGAACTAACTTTATCTTTAGCATGAAAGAGGCTGATTGAATACTTCCACCAAAATGTATGCGATGACAAATCGGTATCCACTTTTTCGTTCAATCGGAGTGCTGGTTTCGCGGGCGCCGATAAGAATATCTTTTGGGTCGTATTATCTTCATTCAATGGTACAACTGCTGGGTTTTAATTTGTTCTAATATGTTAATGTCTGCAGACGGTTAATTGTTACATCTGCCTCGGTAATTGCCAATTTGAAATACTCTCAGATCGGACTGATGTTGACAGTGTTAAAGCTTCTGTACCATTCAGCAGGGCGGGTACGTCAATAGAGGTTGCTTTTTTGTTATCAAAGAATATAATAGTACCATCTGTTGATTGTACAGGTCCACGAAAATAATTTAGAAAGCGTATATGTATGTATGTTGAAGCGAAATCATGTACGATCTTCGTTTATCATTGACAAATATGTAAATTCGACTAAGTATAATTCAAATAGATTTAAATAATTTATATGTATGTATGTAAACTTATAAAAAAAGTCTTGCACATTAGTTATGTATATAATAAACAAATTCACTAAACCCTTATCCTTATGCTTATTAAACACAGTGGCAACCGCTGAAGATTCTCCACTGGCTATGAAGTTGAAGAAAACATGGCTTAGAACACCAGTAGGCGAAGAGCAAGCCGCACAAGCAGTATTAGATCCTTCGATAGGTACCGACTAATGAAATCAATTAAATTCATACACAGTAGTTTTATAACATAGAGTTTGTTGAAAAATTCTTATTTATTCACAGTTAAAAATATTATACTATAAAAATTGCAAAAAATAAATAAACACACACAGTAGAAATGATGAAAAAGATTGAAAATGTTGTGCCGCGAGGATTCCAAAAATTGGCAAACACATATTTTCGAAACCCTGTAAAAACAGCCCAATTTCCCTTTTCTGTTCTTCTACTTTAAAAAAAGGTGTTTTTTAAGAAAAAATAATAAAGAGAAATTCATAACATAATTTTGGAATATTAACAAACAAAAATTGACAAGGGATTACGGAAAATCGTTCCAGTATAAATCCAAATGAAACAAAAAAAGCATAAAAAACATAAAGTTTTCAAATTTGTTTTTTTTTTTAAGCACAGTGTTAATATCTCGTAAAACTTGAAAAATGTCTTGCCCTCTCTACCTTGAAATGCTTAAACACAAAATTGGAATATCCAATAGTAAAGTTATTGTACTATTTTTGAAATCCTCACAAAGTTTTCAAAGCAGGCAGTCACATTTTCAACTTTTTCGTATTAGGATCAGATTTGTTAAGTAATGATTACTTATCGTAATGATTCTTGGTTTGATTGATAATTTTTTGGAAAAGCTTACTAACGATTGGTTACACATTGCTTTCAGTTTTTAATGATTATTTAAAAAAAAAAAATAAAAAAAATAATCAATGTGTGGTTATGAAAAAAATTAAAAAGAATGAAATAACATTTTTTTGGAATATTTTTGATTAGATTACTTTTGATTATTTTTGATTGTTTTTTATTAGTTTTTGATATTTCGATTTGGCAAAGATAAGCACAAACGGCAAAACAATGAAAATTTTTTTTTGATTATTTTTTATTTTCATTTTGATATTTTTCCAATGGTAATCAATTAGTTACAAAAAATATAGATTTATGAATTGGATGTTAAAGAATTATTTGTAAAAAACGTATTAGTATATGTAAATGTATAGTAACTGTTCAGTAGGTAACAAAAAATACTTTGCTTGACATGCCACTAATGACACTTTAAAAAATAGTGTAAAACTTAAAAAGCTTCATTTAAAAAGTTTGAAAAATATTTTTTTAATTTGAAAAATAATTTTTTTTTTTTTAATTTTAAAAGTTTTTTTTTAAACTTTTCTATTGATACATGAAACATGGAAACCTCAAAAAAAAAAAAACGATTTTGAATAATTAATTTCGTTTCCATGTTTTGTGGAAACCTGTAGTATTTCTAAGTAAATAGTATGTATGTATATGAAAGCAAAAATAAATTATAGCTTCGATTTGAATTATTTTGTTTGGTAGCTGCGTTTTTTGTTTCAACTTTTTCTTTGTAGTATTTTGGCTGTAGAAATACTCTCAATTGGTACTTTTCCTCGATGTGCTGTGGTTGAGCTAACTTTTTCGTTGTCTTTTATTTTATGATGCAAATATTTACTTAGTAGATGTGCTTGAATTTTGCTATTTTTTACGTATATTTGTTAGTAAACAGACAAAATGGGTAGTCATTTTTAATTGTCCAGGTGTTGCCGTTTGATTTTTTCAACCAAAAAGTTATTAGTTTTAAAATTAAATTAAAAGTTTAGCTATTTAACTTTTAACTTGCTCAGCATTTTTCTTAATTAAGTTCTTTTTCAAACAGGACTTTGAACTAATTTTAAACTTTTGAAAGAAATAATAACCAAACATATAGAAAAACAACAACTTTTTTTTGATTTAAAAATCTTGATGAAGGCAAAAAATATTGAAAAAAATATCCATACTTTGATAAAAAAAGAATTAAAAAAATATTATATAAAATTTTGAAAACTGTATAATTTAGCTTTCGGCTTTTTTTTTTGTTTTTATTTTAGTGTCGAGTACAATAAATTTAAAAGTTTCAAAAACTCTTAATACAACAAAAAATATTGTTGTATGCAATTATTATTATTTTTTATTCAGTTGCATTTAACAACTTACATAATTGGGACTCGAAAATAAGTTTAAACTTTTGCCAAAAATTTGACAGAATTATAAAGAAAAATGTTTGGTTAAATATTCTTAAAAGTTTCCTTAGTAAATTTGTTTAAAAAGAAGTACCATAAAATGAACCATAAATAATTGTAAAACAAAAGTTTTAAAGTTGTGATTGACAATTAAAAAAAAAAAAAAATGTATAAATAATGTTGGTTTTTGGTGGTAGTTTCGTGAATATCAAATTTTATTTATTTATTTTTGAGTTTGAAAAAAAGTTTTTTTTTCAACATTCAGTTATAGACATGATTTCTGTTAATTAAATATAGCATACATTTTTTTAAAGAACATTAAACGATAAATTTAACTCAAAAAACGTTGAAGAAATTTATACACCCATTTTGACTGTTTGCTACTGTATGGTATTATTTCTTTATTAATATGTATGTATGTACATACATACATACATACATATGTATATGAAAATCTGTACATATAGCCAACTGAATTTTTTTGTATGTTTCCTTCTTCTTTCTTTAAAATTGCAGCAGCGTTGGATGAGGGCATAAACAGTCCCATACATCATGGCCCCGGTGGCGGTGCGCCGGCATCAGGTGCGGAGAAAGGTGAATCATTGACAGCGAAACAACGCTACCAGATCAAACATCGTGAATTGTTTTTATCACGTCAAGTCGAGGCACTGCCGGCCACCCAAATTCGTGGCAAATGTTCGGTTACGTTACTGAACGAAACGGAATCCCTGCAAAGTTATCTCAGTAAAGACGTGAGTCGTAAATTTCGCTGCGTACGCTAACTAAACAAATTTGTATAAAATGGCTTTATTTTTTTTATTATTTATTCAATTTACTGATAAATAGTTTGTATCAAATTTTTAATAGTCAATTTTTATTTTTTTTCATACATTTAGGACACATTTTTTTACTGTTTAGTATTTGATCCTAATCAAAAGACGCTGCTCGCCGATAAAGGTGAAATACGTGTAGGTAGTCGCTATCAAAGTGAAATTCCTGCTAAACTCAAAGATGTATCAAACGATGATCGGAAATTAGAAGATCTCGAAACATTAGTGTGGACGCCACAACATAGCCTAAATGATCGTAAAATTGATCAGTTTTTGGTTGTTTCACGTTCGATAGGTACATTTGCACGCGCACTAGACTGTAGCAGTTCGGTGAAGCAACCATCATTGCATATGTCTGCCGCTGCAGCGAGCCGTGACATAACATTGGTATGTATTTTAGCGCCACACTTAAAGTATTCATAATTCCATTACAATGACATTACAACTAATTTATGATTTCAAAATTGCATTATATCTAGATAAGCATTACGATTGCAATATTTTCTAATTGCATAGCACAGCAATAGCTAATACCATTATAAATTACAAATACATAGCTTTAAATTTACAATAACACTAAAATTACATAGCAAGTAATGGATATTAACCTTGCAATACCATTGTAATTAAAAGAGAATAAGACTACAATTACCTTATATTAACATTGGAAAACTTTATGATTACATTACAATTGTTTACAATTACATGAAAATAATACTAAAATACATTACAATAAAACTACAAGTAAACCGAAATATCATTACAATCAAGTAATCTAGCCTATTTAAATTTACGTTGCGATATCAGTCGAGTTTGTTCTACCCAAAATATTAATTTGCAAGAAAAAGAGTTTAATTTGAAAAAACTAACTTTTTTTTTTAATTTATTTAGTATGAATTGTCCACAACCGGAACTTCTTGAATAATTATTTTGTAATGTGTAAGCAAGGGTAATACAATTCATTTAAATACATACATTTGTACTCATATGCATATCATTTCTTCCAATTATTTTATTTTTAATTTTATTTATATTTTTTTAGTTTCATGCCATGGATACGTTGCATAAGCACAGCTACTCTGTTGAAGAGGCGATGTGTTCATTAGTTCCTTCCACTGGGCCAGTACTCTGCCGAGACGAAATTGAAGATTGGAGCGCCTCAGAGGCGAATCTATTTGAAGAGGCATTGGACAAATATGGCAAAGATTTCAATGACATTCGACAAGACTTTGTAAGTATTTGAGCATAAGTTTAGAACAAAGTAAAAAACGGTTAATAAAACCGAAATCCATTTATTTCCAATGTTTTTTAATGGATAGAAAAGTAGTGATAATATATAATCAAACTAAAACTATTTTCTTCAAAAGCTGAATTTTCGCACTCAACAACGTCGTTAGCGGGTATTCCCAATATTCGACTCAGCTCAACGCCCTGATATACTTATTAGTGGGATCAGATTTCGGCTGAAGAATGCCCAATTTCAGAACTTATTAGTTTTTAAATTTTCATTACAAATGATTCAATAGTCAAAAAACTTTTACTTTCAGTTACCTTGGAAAACACTCAAACAAATCATAGAATATTATTATATGTGGAAAACGACCGATCGTTATGTGCAACAGAAACGAGTGAAGGCCGTTGAGGCGGAGCTTAAATTGAAACAAGTTTATGTGCCGCAATATAATCAAGCCAACAAAGGCGGTAATAGTGGAGGTGTCTCAATAAAAGGAGGTGCTAATATTTATAATGGCACAACAAATGGCGGCGGTGGTGCTGATCTATCCAATAATGGCAAATCATGCGAATCTTGCTCAAGTGTTAAATCTCCACAGGTAAAAAGAATTTGAGAAACATTAATATGTTAACAAATAAAACTCTTTACATTCCTTCTCTTTATAGTGGTATCCATGGACAAGTATTAGTGGTCATGGTGCATGTCGTCTCTGTCAAAGTTGTTGGGACTATTGGAAAAAGTATGGAGGTTTGAAGAGTGCTGCTAAACTCGAAGTCGATTTGGAGCCCAAAAAGAAGGCACCGCCAGTCGTTGTCGAGGTTATCGATAGTGAGAAGGTGAGCGATTTATCCAATCGCCAAATGCATAAGTAAGTAAATACGAGATATAATTTTATTAGTGTGGTGAATAATAATTATATTTTTTTTTTCTCTCTCCTTAAGATGTCCGATGGTCAATTGTGGTAAAGAATTTAAATTAAAAACTCATTTAGCACGTCATTTTGATCAAGCGCATGGCATCGCAATTAGTTCGGGCTCACCACGGCCCATTATGAAAACTCGTACCGCCTTTTATT
This sequence comes from Sphenella marginata, assembly GCA_951509765.1. Classification (NCBI taxonomy): domain Eukaryota; kingdom Metazoa; phylum Arthropoda; class Insecta; order Diptera; family Tephritidae; genus Sphenella; species Sphenella marginata. The sequence continues at coordinate 102,568,257 of OX608079.1, forward strand.
TACATACGAATGCTATGACGCGTCTGGCACGTGTTCTTTGTCGAAATTGTATAAAACCACGAAAGGCAGCCCGACAAACTTCGTATGCGATCAATACGCAATTAGTGAAGCAAGAATGTAAGCTGCAAAAAAAAAAAAATAAACAATTTATTTATTGTATCATAAGGTTGCTATTACAAGTTACCAACTTAACATGTATGCATTTCTATTCCTTAAAACAGTTACAAATCGAATAAATGACAAAACTGCTACCGATATCAAGAACATCTTGCTGATGAAGAGGAAAAAGCGTGATCGTGGTAGTGTTACGAAAATTGCAAATCATTTGGGCTCACCTGGTAAGGGGCCACATGAATGGTTAGTGCTAACACCAAAGGATAAAATACCAAAACCCGATGTCGTATCATTTCCCAAACCGCCCAAGGCACCAGATGGCAGTTTGTTGTATGATCGTGTGCCCAATAAAATCGTGGAAGTTGAGAAAGATTTAACCATTATACCAGCACCAGCGCCTGTGGTAACCGGATCGCCCGTTGTTACTAATTCCACTGCTGCTGTCGCTGCTGCAGTATTACCCGCGGTAGTATCTGGCATTCAGCCGTCACCAGCAAATAAGTTACCACCAACAACATCCACCACACCAATACCAGCAGCACCAAAACCAGCTGTAGAACGTTCAAGGGCTGCCAAAGATTTGCCGCCAGCACCAGCTACTGTAACTGTTGGTGGAAGTGCCGCTGCGCGACGAAACGATAGTTGGCGTAAACGTGGTCGTGAACGAAACGAGGAAGCTGCGGATGGTATGTGTTTTTTTGTTAATTTTATTTTTAAAAACAATCGTTATAGTCTTTTTTGTGTGTTTTTTCTTTCGTTATTTTAGGCATGCTTTATCCAGTGTATCCGCCGACAAAGCGCCCAAACAAAGATCCAATGCCATCGCATCGTCCAAGTAATGAGCAATTCGCCGCAATGATGGCTGCAGCTGGTCATACCTTGACGAGACATCATGTAAATAAGGAATTAATTCTTTGTATTTGTAAATTTATTCCTAAACGTTTTTCTTCATATTTAGCTTAATGGAAAACCAAAACTAGCACAAATGGGACGTACCGGCAATGGGCGCAAGCAGGTCATAAGTTGGGTAGATGCACCAGATGATTACTATTTTAGAGCTACCGATGGCAGCAAGTAAGTTTATTAAATGAATTCATATTATATATGTATATAAGGTCAAAAGTGGCTGAACTGTTGTATAACCTCTACAATGACGATAACTCTGTAAAATACAAAATACACCATTTGGGCCTCTACGGGTGATCTGGGGCAGCATGCACTGAATACAAAATCAACAGTATTCCACAATCTAATGCTTTCGAAAACAACGGTGCTCGTGACGTTTCTTCGGTCAATGCTAAACAAAGAATAGGTTGGATCGCTCTATCTCATATCGAAAAATGGCGTGCCTTAGGAAGAATAGACAATATGGGTACCAACTCATAAAAAATTTACATTCGTTCTTTATATCTCTAATGAACTACAACTTAATGAATTCAGCCTCCTCTAACAGCCCCTCTACTTACGACGTTGTTGTTGTACATATTAGCGACAACAACAATTCCGGAAAGTTTTTGAGGAGTGTTGTCGAATTGACAGTCCTTGGCCGGATATGAACCCGCTGGTGAATTCGTATGACCAGTGCAAACTTCTAGATCATGTTGAGTTACATGTCATTAACTTTGTGGATAGTGGATATAAGTCGCCCTTTAAAACCAGTATGCCTACTGACTAAAATTTAAGCTCGCCTTAGAGCAAATTTGTACTTACATATATATTTGTGTTTCCACCGACAACCTTATTTCGCACATTTTCAATGCATTGAATAGTTATCATTTAAAAATTATCATTAATTTCAGAAAATGGCGCAAAACGCTTTCCCCCGCCGATCTACGACGTGTTGCACGTAAACCTTGGAGAGAATTGCCAATTAAAATACAGCAATTAGCACAGATGGCTCACGTTGTCCATGCACCGGCGTTGACGATGAGCAGACAAATGGAATCACAGGTTGTTATACTGGACTGACCGTCATCGGTGGAAGAAAAAACAACAGCAAGCACAACTACAGCAGCAGTGGTAACAACAACAACAATAAGTAGCGCAGTAGTGACGTCTGCAGAAACAACCACTACAACAACAATGTCAATGGATCGCAGTGAAAAATCACTGCAGCAACAACAGCAGTTACATCAACAGAAAATACAAAAGCTACAACAGCAACAAATCAAAACTATGCCACCACAGCGTACCCCACCACCATTTCCGTATACAATGGATGCTTTGCTCAATTAAATGCTTGTCTATTATGCATTAGCAGTAACAATATGTATGTTGTGTGGTCGGTTCTTGGTATAAATTCAGATAACTACTTACCAACAAGTGCATCCCGCTTTCAGTCGGTGCAATCTGGAGAGGTGAAACTTTGTACTATTTTGCGCTTGCGCTTAGTGCAGAGGATTTGTTGCTGACAGATTAATAGTGATGTGTGTGTGTATATAAAGGGACAAAAATGGAGACCAAGAGAGCAAAAGAAAGCTACATAGCAATCGTGCGATTTAATCTATTGACTAAATTGTTCGATGTATAAAAGTGGTTTGGAGACAATGGCGCATATGAAGAAATATGGAACATATGGACAACAACGATAAAGCTACATATTTACATCTTTTATAGTGTGTAATTAAAAAAGAATATATATATTTAACTAATATATATAATAGTATGAAAAAATTGTCATTTAAGCTAAAACAATATAAAACATATACACAATAGATAGGCATGTACAAGTATATATTGACTATGTATGTATATGTTGGCAAACAAAAAAATATATGGCTTAGTCTTAGCTTAAAGTTAAACTCTCAATAACAGCCATAAGCCGTAATGTTATTTACATACCGACATAATACATATTTTTGTAAATTATTTTAATGTACGCAAATTTGTTGGCTTCCATTTATGTATTCTCTTCTTTTATAGTTTCGCTAAAAGAGCGCTATCGCTTTCTAATGTATTCTTGTTTTTTTTTGGAAATCGGCTGCGTGCTCATTGCACTTTGCTGCTATAAATATGTATGTATGTAGTTTACTCTCAAAACAATTTGCCTTTAATTATAATTATAATCTTACATTTTTGTTTACTCTTAGTTTAACTTAACTGTCACATACAGTGTAAATGCCTTCGTTTTTAAATGTAAAATTTTCATTCATTATGCTTAGTTTTAATAAGTAAACAATGTTCATTTCATGCTAAGCGTTAGGATTTTTTATTGTATGTAGAATTCGTAATGATTAAGTTTTATTTGTCACGAAATAAGATAATGTGTGATGTGTGTTGCTCTTCAGATTTTACGTTATTATTATAATTTTATTTCCCAATAAATAAATAATATGAAACAAAATATTAAAATAAATTTCTTCAAATATTTGAATGTTAAAACACATTTAAAAAAGTAAAATTTAATTTAAAATTAAATAAAATTTAAACAATACAAAATTCAAAAGGTACTAAATAATAAAAACCACATAAGTTAAAAAAGTAATGAGTAATTACACAAAATAATAGTAAAAAATTTAACGGAGTTAAATAAAAGGAAACAAAAAAGATTTTACAACCGAAAAACTAAGAAAACACAAAAGTTCAATTACTATCGCTTTCCATTAGTACAGGCATTGTAGCACCTGCAATAAAAAAATAGTAACTCTAAATCGCATTGTTTGTAAATTATATTTCTTTGTGTTTTTTTTTTAATACAAATTAACAACTCTGATGAAATTTAACACGAAGATTTTTGTAGTAAATTTAACAACTGACAATTTCGTGTTCGCAGCACAATTTGACAATTTCGTTATTCACGTTTCTCTTCCTGTTATTTCCTGGAGTTGTAAATTACGTTTACTAATTTCACCAATGATTTGGGAATAATGTAGCAATAACGAAATTGTGACAAATGTGAGCCGTTTTAATCGCACAATTTGCAAACATTAATATTATATAACTTGCGGATAAACATAAATTTATTAGTATCGCATTTTTCGATTTTCGTTTATGCATTTATAATAGTTTTTTTTACAAGTATAAGGCATTTCATAAAAAAAACATTAAAACAAATTAGCTTTTTGCACAAATATAAAAAATCAACAAAATTTGTATTTGCTTTTTTAAATTATATTTTGTTACAAATCACAAACACAGTTTTAAGTTTATTTAATCCAAGTATAATTGGGTGTAAATTTATAAAAATTTCGGTTTTTTGAAAAATGCGCCTACTTAACTGTTGTTGGATTTTGGAAAATGTTGAAATTTGGATTTAGTTTCTTTTTTTATGACAAAATGCTCTAAACTTCTATACAAAATTATTGTGGCTAATTGGCAAATAATATGAGAATATTGCATAGTATTTTTGTTGTTTGCATGTTTTAACATGCCTACATATGTACATGTATTTGTATGTTTGATTTGCTATTTTAATTTTGTGGCATTTGTATATTAGGCAGTTTCATTTCCAGTCCAAATTTTTTTTACCATCGTCTTGCGACACTTGGCTACGCACCCAAACTTCCTGTCTCAGAACGTATCTTTTTCCCAACGCTGTGCACACCGTGAATTAATTATAACATTCATCTTAAATTTTAACAAATATCGGTAATTGCATTTAATTCAAAACATCGGATTTTGACAAAAATGTACATAGAAAGTCAAAAATGCTAATAAACGTTGTTTTGGTTGTTCTAATAATTTCTTTTTTTTTATCTAAAGTTCTTTATTTTTATTAGACTGAAAATGAAACTCCCTAATGTATGTATACCCATCGACTACTCGTGTCTTTAATACTTAAATGAAATGAATTCACGCATTTAATTTCCAAAACGATAAAAGGAAATTCTAATAAGAAATTCGTCTGGTCACCATATTTTTCACCTTTGTTGCATTTCTTTGTCATATTTTCGTAATTTGTAGTAGTACCCTGGAGTATGATGCAGCAATGTTTTTGAAGCAATTAATTTTGAATTTAGGCACTTCAATATTAATAAAGGATGAAAAATTAAAAAAAAACTCCAGAGTCAGCAGCAGATTTTTTGTTGCAAACAAGTTGTAGGATGTATGTGTTTTTGGTTTGAAAATGCGTTTGTGTTATTTAAGTTTTTTTTTTTTAACAAAAAAAAATGTCTTCTCAAATTTCTATACATATGTGATTTATAAGTGTTGTAAAACTGCAGAACTGAATAAAACTAAAATCCGTAACTAACAAACAGCAACTACCCAGACCATATAAAAATTAAAACATACTTAAAAATAGAACATACTTAATTGAAAACAGATAAGTTATTTAAAATTCCTCACAGACACATGGGCAATATTTACATACATATATATGAAATATACTATGTAAATACATACATATGTACATGCAAAAATCTTACCTTTTTGAATGATTAACCGAAAATACGTACTTGAAGGCGATTTGACCAATTCAACAAACTCACAATCTATTACTAGATACATAGTAAATACATATGTACATTCTTACATATATATATACATATGTATATATAACAAAAAATATGTATGAGGTGGTTAAATGCCTTATGCCTCAAAATTGTTAATTGAAATTTTTGATTAGAAAAAGAAATTATAAAAAAAAATGTTATGAAAAAGCAAGGTTTGTAAAATGTATGCGCATAAAATGATCAAATCTTTAAAATACACAACTATTGATATATAAGCTGCAAAACAACAACAAATTAAAGCAATGTATAGAAAAACAAGAATAAATCAAAATAAGAATTAATGCAAATTATAGGCGGCTTGTATGTATGTATATAATTTGTATTTATTTATTATTTCCAAACATTCACATTAAAATTATTGTAGGGGAGTTGATAAAGAAGTTAGTATGTATGTATGTATTTCGATGTTTACATAAATGTTATTTATTACCCCTAACAGTTTTGTGACTTAGCCTAAATTATGAAAAAAGTTTGTACAAGCTCAATTTTGTGTAAGCCTTAGCGCTAGCTAAAAAAAGACGCAGTGAATAGTTTTCCAACGTAAAAAACTTGTATAAAAGTTAATTCCATTACCATTCTTACTTCGTTTTTTGAAACACATTATTGACGTTTTCTGTCTTTGGCTTCACGATACAAAGTTTTTATTTAAAAGAGCAATGTGAACGACCAAAAAGTGAATATTATTTAAAATTAAACTGATTCGGGGTTTTCTTAGTTTTACAGACAGGTAAATGTTGAGTTAATGAGGCATATGCATCCCTTATTATACTATTATTAAAAATATCTCAAATGCGTCCTATCCACATTCAATTTTGCAATAATTTTTCTAACCAATACCTTTTTTGCCACTTTTAAACATTTATTACGGCCCAAAGGAAAATGTTTTAGTGGAACTGGCGAAATGTCATGATTTGTTTGGTTGTTAATTTGCTAGTATGGCGACTTCAAAGTGGCAGTGCTACTACCTAATTTCTTCGGACGTGAAAAATGCTTTCCAGTTCGTTATTTATTCTTTGAAATGCTTAAACAATTTACTTGCGATTTTCAATTGCTTCAAGCAGACATGAAAGTTTTTTTTTATAAATTATTAGACTGTTATATTATAAGATATCCATATTCATGCTAGTAAGACAACTTCTGATTTATCGCCACACATTTTCAACTGAGATGTGGCATTTTTAGAAACCAATTCTGAAATACACGTTTTTGAAAAAAAAAATTGGAAGGCTCTCTTCAGAGATATTTGCTTTTCGAATCGGAGGTACTGAGCTCTTCCATTTAACAGACGACATTTGAATTTCTCATCTCTCTAGAAATCTTTCGTTTAATCGTATTCGGTATCGATTGTACGATCTCTTTAAACCGAAAAGTATGCAAAATTTTTTGGAACGGTCTAATGTACAATGTAGGCATCAGCAAATAGTGCTTCGTTCATTTTTTATTTGCTAGCTGAGGCTTCATTAATACGAGGTTAGAGTAAAAACCCACAAAATAAAAAGTTGATTCCAAAAAGCTTATACGAAAAGAAAGCAAAAAATGCGTTTAAAGAAGCCGCAAAATGCAAGTGAATTTCAGTTAGAATTTTATACAACAAAAAAAAACTGCAGAATTATTTCAATTGATTAACCTTATGAATATAAAACAAAAAAAGAACCTAAATAATTAAAATATATAGATATTTATGTAGTCGTATTTGTAACTGGTAGACGTATATATGTATACATACATACACAAACATATATGCATATATAGTACATATATATATGTATAGAAATATATATATATTTTACTATAAAACTTTACTTTACAAGAAAAAAAAAAACAAAAAAATAATTAAAACTTAACAAATGAAAGAGTTTGTTGGAGCACGCAATGCAGCAGCGCCAGGAATGATGTCGTCAAGTAAAGTCGAAGAAAACAAGAAAAATATTTTAGTGTAGTTCGAAACTTAAAATAATAAATATTTCTAAGTGTAAGCATTTTTTAATGAATTAATTAACGGTTTAAATATAATAATAAAAATAATATTAATAATTATAAATTTCTAAAATTTAATTAATTTGTCAAACCGGTAAGATCAACTGGTGCACAATTTCGACCGATATATTAAGTGATGAGGTGTTATCGAGTAGTCGAATCAGGTGAGAGGGATGTTAGATGAGCTACTTTAAGAGCATTTGATCACAGCAAAGTTCCATTGACTTGGATTAAGTAGATGTAGTTTCATATTCATCTCCCGTGTTAAATGTTCAATCAACCGGCACAAATTCAGACCGGGCAATGAATCGACTTGCGGCGTACCGTGGGTAGGTATGTACATATATCCTTAGTCCTCTAACGCCGTCGCTTTATTTTCAAGTATGTTGCGGAGCATTATGTGGATGTCCAGCAGGCAGTAACTTTAAAATAAAGCATTAGTCCATACTTCGCTCGTTGATTTCGGCTAAATATATGTATGTACTAATCACTGACTGGTATGCTCGTCGTCATTGCTATGTTTCGTTTTGATTGTAACTACAAAAATATTCCCGAAAGTTTTGGGACTTACATACATATGTACATATACAATATCATTATTCTATTTTATTTCATATGAAAACATTTGTACTTATGTCTACTTTTTTTTAACAATTTACAAATTAAGTTGAAGTGTTAATTAAAAATTATAATGAACAGCTTATACCTTTACTCCTGGAAGGCAGCAATGCATAGAGACGCATTCGTTCCACCGAATCCAAAAGAGTTCTTCAAAGCAATTCTTGGTGATTTTTCATCTTTACACCATTGTTCGAATTTATTTTGCACTATCGGCACTTTGATGTCCTCATCCAAATGTTCAATATTTATAGATGGTGGAATTTTGTTTTCAGCACATGATTGTACCACAAAAAGAGATTCTAAATTTCCCGACGATCCCAATAGATGTCCGTGTGCACCTTTTGTGGACGATACACGCACCTTCGAAGTGTGCTCACCAAAAACTCGTTGTATAGCATGCGATTCAATGCGATCACCAGTTGGTGTTGATGTAGCATGTGCATTGACATAGGTAATATCAGTGGGCAGCACTTTTGCATCGCTTAGGGCACGTTGCATAGCCAAAGTGGCACCCGTACCATCCTCACTGGGTGATGTTATATGATATGCATCACCAGATAGACCGTAACCCAGTATTTCTGCAAGTATGGGTGCATTACGTTTACGTGCATGCTCCAACTCTTCAAGTACTAATATAGCTGCACCTTCACCCATTACAAAACCATCACGTTTCTTATCGAAAGGTCGTGATGCGCTGTGTGGTGTATCGTTGTGGGCCGTACTAAGTGCACGTAATCTACAAAATCCGGCTATAGCTAGTGGATCAATGCAGGATTCCCCACTACCAGCTAACATTGTATCTGCATCGCCATTGCGTATGAAACGTAGCGCATCACCTATGGCATGTGCACCTGTGGCGCATGCTGTAGATATTGAATGATTAGGTCCACGTAATCCATATCGCATACTTATATGCCCACAAGCCATATTCGGTAATAGTCGTGGTACAAAGAATGGGCTTACACGGTTATAACCACGTTGCAATTGCTGCCAAGCACCGTACACCTCCGTCAGATCGAACATTCCCATGCCAACACACACACCAAATCGTTCCTTTTGCTCAGTTGTAAGCTCACTTGACTTTAAATTGGCAGTGCATAGTGCCTCCTCTGTTGCTATTATCGCTAATTGTGTTGCTGTGCTCATGATTTTCAAATCACTCTTGCTAAAATGCTTTTCAATTGGTAGATTGTCGCGCACTATTTGTGCTGCCACTTGACATGGTAGACCACTGAATTGCTCACCCAATTTGGTAATAGCAGAATCTCCAGCTAAAATACGTTTCCAAGCTTCTGGCACATTGTTTGCTAAAGGTGAAACTGCACCAGTGCCGGTAATGACCACTCGTCTGCGGGAGACGTCATTCACAGCAGTGGAAAAGCTGCAATGCTTTGTGTTAAATGTTGAATTTATTATTACTCTTCCATTTAGAACTCGTCCCAAAGCCATCATCATCATCGCCAGGAAACTTTCAGTATTGATATACGGGAAATGGCAACTCATTTATCGCCAGCGAGCATCACTGAATAACAGCTGTTCTGTTAAAACAAACAGCTGATCGAAAGCAGAGCAGCAGCTGATGTATTCCAATGGGCAATGATCCAGAGCTGGATAAAAATTTAATATGGAAATCAACAACAAATTTGGATCCGGATATTCGTTGGTGCAGCATTTACATGTTAAATCTTTATTCGGCTCTGGATCTATGGCGGTGGTGCAAAATTGGTAATTGTTCTCGACCGGTGCCGAGTGCTAATACGCGTCCAAAAATGTCGGGAGAGGTATCAAGAGACGGGGTTCGGTCCCAGAAATGTGAATCCGGTGCACTCGGCACCGGTCGAAAACAATTACCCAAAACATTTGGGTACGTGTAACCCGTTTGTGTATGGGTGCAGCTTTACCTAAGACCTTAATATCAGCTGAGTTGTCACTGAGATCTCGAATGTCTGCATGTTTTGGTGTGCATCAGGATGGTAAGGTAGGGTCGAAAATAAACCAACAATAAAATTATTAATAGTCATACCTCAAGTTCTGACGTTTTACTACCTCAGACCTGAATATCATGTGAGTAGTCACTGATTCAACAGCTGTCCGGTAGGGTTTCAAGGTCCGCGGTTGACAGCCATGCTACTACGAAACAAATACAACACTTTTGTTTCACGTTTTACGTTCATTGGGTTTGTTTTGTTCCTTGGCTTGCTTTCGGTTTCAGTTCGTAAATTTTTTCTCCAATTACTGAAAACTTTTGGGAAGCGTTTAAGTATAAAAACTTTGGGTATCCGGCTTGGTGCTTTCTATCAAGTGTACACAGAAATAAAACGCTAATCGATAGGCGTTTAAAACACAGAACTTCTACGGACTTGCTATCCCAAAATCTGTCAAAATTCAGTCCATACAAAATACAAAAGTGGATAGGATGGAGAAGCTAAATTCAACGCTAGGCGCTATGAGATCCTTGCGTTCGAGTGTACGGCAATGCTTTGAACAACTAGCTGACGGCACCAATGCAGAACAGGCGGAAGATAGTCGCACCAAATTTTTACTAAAATTTCAGGAAAACTTTAATAACATGAATGCTCAATTGAGGTAATCCTCGGTGCATAGCAGACATGTAAAACGCGATTAATTATATTTTATTTCTTTTCTATTAAATAGGGAGGTTGAAAGTTTAATAAATGGCCTGCAAGCTCCGCAAACGCCATACTGCTTAGGTCAAACAACATACTTGGCACAAGAGACTGCTCAGGACAGACAAGCATTATATTCACAATTGGTGAATAGCTATAAATGGATTGATAAAGTACATGATCACAGCTTTTTGGCATTCAATAATCTTAATCAAAACAATCTCAGACGTTCATATACATACTGTTCGCAAAAACGTGGGCGCATACCATTTACATCGTGCAATAACACTGACCCAGAGTAAGTAACAACTCCACATACTTATACCTGTCCTTGACCTGTGAATGTCGTTGTTGACTTCCAACTACCTGGAATATCTGAAGATAATAGTGGCCTTCCAAAAAAGCTAATTATTAAACCTACTTATCAAACATCCTTATCAGTTTGGCCCAACCCTGTTTCGTTGGACTCCAGTTAAAAGAGCTTAACGATTTTCAGAGTGATCGTGCCCATTAGACAGGACCAAGTATCAGTACCACACATTTGTATCCACATAAGATACGTTTTTTACGCTGATTGCCCAGAGTACGAAGAAGCCCTTTTGTCCGAGGGGCTGGCAGAATATGAAGAGATCTGAGCGTGCAAAATTCGTTCAACTACTTTTCAAAGAAAATGCAGTTTTTTATTAGCCTAACCTAATTGTTTTGCTTTGAACTGGGACCAAATTGGCGTAACTTCGGCATTTGGGAAGGTACAGTTTGTCAAAATAGAATTAGCCAACTAGGTTATGTAGGGAAGGATAATATTTTTTAAGAATTTGGTGCATATACCGTCAAACGCGATAGCAAAATCCAAGTTACCCTTGAACTCAAAGCTGAACTAAACTTGTCTTTATAAAAGTTTACCACGTAAAAAGATTAGGTCATATTTTAAAAAAACAGGATGCATACAGTTGAGTGTAATAAACCCATTTCAGAGGAGGCGTGACGAAAATTAAATCAATCATGGAAGTAATAGCAGAATTTGTAAAGTGTGTAGGCCATGGCAAGTTAGGGGGAAAAGCCTGAGTAGCCAATCAGGAGCTGGTTATAGTAATCCACAGGATTACCAGGATTAAAACTACGACATATAAATTACTTTTTTTTTTTTTTAGTCACACGGACAAGTTGTTGAGTGAAATGAATTTACCCTTAACGAGTTATCAAGTTTGTCGTCCCTTTGGCTCTAACGTTGTTGTGATTGTAAGTAAAGTATACATAGACATTTGTAACTATTTCATAAAAAAACAAAATGACATCACTTGCAGCTCACAATTAGTCGCGTGCTTAAGGCAGCAATTGTTTGTAAGGGTGTACTTATTGAATGGGTAACAGTTAAAGGATTCGATGAGACTTTAGATCCCGATGATTTATGGACGGAATCTCGTTATGAAGTATTTCGGAAGGTGCAAGAACATACACACATTGCTATGCTACACTTTTTCTCCCCCACACTTCCTGATTTGGCTATTAAAAGTTATATGGTAATTTTTGTTGCACTTCCTTTTTTTTTAATTAATGTAACACATTTATAATTTCTTCCAGACATGGCTGCACAGTTACAGTAAGCTGTTTTTGGAGGCGTGTAAACGTTGCGGAAAATTTGTTTCAAATGGCTTGCCACCAACTTGGCGTGATTTGCGTACATTGGAGCCTTTCCATGAGGAATGTCGCAATTGCTGAATAGTCTTCGCTATAGTCTTTAAACTTAATTAAGCGGAAAAAATAGATACACATACGTAAATAAACTTGCATAGTTTTAAATAATTTCAATATATATTTGCAGAAACAATAATAATTCAAAAATGTATATGTAATCATTCTTGAGTTTCCAACACATTATGCATTATTAATGAACTGCTATGCAGTTATAAGTACTGCACCTGAATTGTTGATAGTCATTTACTATAACACTTGGTGCAGTAAAATTAGATACAAGCTGGCCCAGATGCGTTGCACTTGGTTGCGGCGTTTATTTTCTGTGATTTGTTTCCATTTTTACGCTGTTTACATAAACGCGCAAAATTCTGCCTTAACGTTTCGCGCAACTTTTGGCGTTGCTGCTCCACCTTTTCCCGTTGGCATTGATACTCCAGAACCACTTCTTGTGGAATGTAACAGTTCTCTTCATCATCAACATAATCACAGTGATCCTAAGAATGAAACAAAAGTTTAGTGATATACTACAGCAGATAACCATTTGCAATTTAAATAGTAAATTTTGTAAGATCACAAAATTTCCTTTGGCAGACTAAAATTTCACGCTGAAGTAAAATTAGTTTAGAAGTGGAATAACCAAGAAGGTAGTTAATCTACTTTAATAAATAATAATTCAGGAATGGAATTCATACATTAAAAAGAAGGGAAATAGCGCAAGGGGAAAGGTAAGTATTATAAATCCCTTGAACCGATGTTCATTATAAAATATAATTCACAATAGCTATAAAGAGGGTTAACCTTATTAAATCAGACTTTGATTGAATATAAATGACCAAACAGTAACGTTAGAGTTAAAATTGGAAAACTGTGTGAAATTTGTATTGCAAGATCTTAAACTTTGGAACAGTAAATGACTTAAAAAAAAGAACTAAACTGTTTTACTGTTCTTTGTCGAGTAGCGGGGCATATATACCCATGATCTTTCTAAGATCATTCTCTTGCTATAAAAGCCCATCGCATAACAAACATAAAAACATATTATTTGATTTCATACATACCAACATTTGCTGCAAGCTCAGCCAATTCGTTCCACCGTACTTTTGGTTAAGTACACCATCTTGCCACACATAACCGTTGCTGGTCATATCATACTCGTGGTGATGATGATCATCGTCTATATCTTGTCCATTTTCATGATTACAAAAACCATCAGAACAAGAAACTTCGGAGCCTTCCGGAGTACTAGGCACACTACTAATAGGTGAATTATCGGGTGTTAACATTTCACTGCCATAACCCGAATCACGTACATCACTTTCACATGGACAATGATTATGTGGTGCTAAACATACATCACATTTTTCGGCAGCAGAATGCTTGTCTATTCCATAGCAGCAACCATCACCATGGCTGTTATTTCCCAAAATGGTTGATGGTGTCTGGTCTACAACAGGCACACGTTGTTGTTGTGATTGGGAGTTATATTGTTCCTGTTGTTGCTGTTGAGTAACTTGCTGCTGTCTCTTGTTGCTGCTACCACTCGACGTTTGTGGTTGTTGAGTTTTCTTATGTTTTTTCTGCTTCTTTTGTTTCCCCTTCTTTTGAGTTGGAGATTTGGAACTCAAATTTGCTGAATTCTTAGTATTGTAATGAAATGTGTCTGGCTCGCTTGGTTCAGCACGTAAATTTTTATCCATTATATCGACTAACTTATTTAGTTCATCATCTAATTCTTCTGACAAATCCACTGCCTCATCAACCATTTCCAAATTGATCTCACCTTCATCTGGTCCTGCTTCTTCTTCAAAGTCGTCGTCCTCCTCATCATCCTCTTCATCTGCTTCTATTGTATCAGAATCTGCACAATCAGTCGTTTTACCATATTTCTGACATAATTTTTCTTTCTTTTCAATTTTCTTCAACTTCTTTTTCAATTTTTTCTGCTCCCGTCTTAATTCCTTGGCTCTCTCAGCACGACTTATTTCCTGATAGAGTAATTCCAAATTGCTGATACCTTGCTTACGTTCCACAGCCATGTCGAAACTTCGACTCAGCGCGTGTACACCAACAGCAGCTAACACTTGACAAGCTCGCTCTTCTTCACGCAGACTGACATAAATGCGCCGCAACCGTTCGTACATAATCATGCCAACGCAGGTTAGCACTTCCTCTTGTGCGATTTCAAGAGTTTTTGCATGACGTTCGCGTTGTTTCGAATAGCTTTATAAAAAAGAAATTAAACCATTTATTTAAAAAGAATAGCAATGCAAAAGTAATATGATCTTAGTATTCATAAACTAGCTAGTCCCTCAACTTCTTAAGAAAACACAACAACAACATTGGACGACCAAAATACAACCCAAACTTCTCATGGACCGACTGCATAATTATAGCTCGTATGAGAGTTGGCGTAACAAAGTTTACATCCCAACACCACTTTGAACACACACGACCAAGAGAATGTGAAACGTGCGCAACAACACTTAGCGTGGAACGCATACTCAAAGATTGCACTATATCAGGAGACCTAAACATAAATCTAACAAAAGTGCTCGATTGCAGCCAAGAAAATACCATTAAAATTTTAAAAGATGCTCTTAACTTTCACAATTTATTCCACGAAGTATAACTAAAAAAAAAAAACACCAAAAAAAAACAAACAAAATAAAAACAATTTTACATAGGGCTACATGGCCTTAGTCGCCCAGCCCCAAAATAAATGAAATAAATAAATAAATAACTTTAAAGATAGGAAGAGAGAAAGAGGACATATATATGTATGTACATATGTAGATAATCTTTTACTAGAATTTTTTTTTGTTGTATTTGATGTTTTGTGGACATCTTAATCGTATTCCCAGGTAGGCATATCGAAACCTTCGGACAGTGTTTTGTCGATTAACCACAACATGGTGTGACTCATAGGAAAATATTCGTCAGCTACTTGTTTAGAGGGCATTTACGGTTTTGGAAAGTCCTGGGGTAGAAGCAGCACGATTAAAAACTCTGCCCGAAATTTCTAGGAGTTCACAATGTCAGTGCAGTGTCTGATCTTTTAAATATTTACTGTATATGACCACTTTTACTTCGCCCATTACACACAATTTTAATAAAATATTTGTCTAACATACCTGCCATTAACTTCTGGTTCGGCGCGCCTTATAAGAGCGTCGAGGAAGTCCACTTTTTTCGTAATAATTTGAATATGCTTTTCGGTTTGCGGCTTTCTAATGTTCGCGTATAATGCCGCATCGAATCCTTCTTTACAAGTCGTTTCGTTTACGAGTATTTGGTATGCCTTTTCGATCTACAAATGCAAAGAAAAATAAAATACATGTACATATATAAAAACATTTCAGAAATTTATAAGATATAATGAAGAAATTATGGTCACCTTATTACGACATCCCTGACAAAATTTATGTTTCTTCAAGTAATTCTCAAGCACTTCGTGCAGTTCTTTAGTTTTAATTGTTGCCAATTCGTCGCGGCAATTATACTTCATTGAGAACCATACCTCACGCCATACCTCCGAAAAGGGTCTGGACCGAAATGCATCCAATGAATGTAACAGACAACGTGGTTTATTTCGTATTTTATTATCCAACAAATTATTAAGCACTTCATGATGGCGATAGAGTAATGTTCCCAATGCTTGTGGTGCCCACATCCGCTCTTCACGCACCGTTAGTATACACGTATCCTTTAATACCAATGGATCTAATGTTGGATGGCCTGATAATGTTAATTGATAGAATAAACGTTCAACACGACGACGGCAACCAACACATGGCACACATTGATTTAGTAGTGAAACAAAGGTTTCACTATCTATTTCGAGTGACTGACGCAATTCATCCGATGTTAATAGTTTGAACTTGCGTGTAAATATTTCAAGCTCTCTACCACGAATTTGTGGACTATCTATGCATAATCCTTTGCTACTCAAATCCATTAACATCTGCGAATAACAAGAAAAATCATAAAATTGATAAGCTTCATTCAAAAAGAAAGTAATATTCATCTTTGATAAAAATACTAATAGTGTCATAGGAGGCGGCTGAAATCCATCCTTACTAGTACCTTAAAGCGCAAGTACAGAATCTATATTCGACCAAGGACTGTAAACATCTTCAGTTCATCCCTAACCCTTCGGGGAGGGTTTTTGACCTTATAAAAGACCGCACTTGAATTATATTTTTTAAATCCAAAATCCGAAATTCCAAATCGCCTTAGCACTTTTTAGCTGATGTTTTTTTTATTAAATTCAAGCGTATTCAATAATGGCAACAGAAATTTGCTATTGAGCGCATTTAATCAAATGATTATGTTTGTATGTATATACATATGTATGTATGGATGTGTACATCCATTGATTTTGTTAGATTTGTATTATTTCGCTGGCGATATTTCCGCAAGGCTTCTAAACTCTTTCAAATAACATGGAGAGAGAAGAAAACAATCGTATGTGTGTAAGTTGGTTTTCATATTTATATATATGTGAGTGTTAGATATATGGTAATTTATATGTGTACATGTCATATCAGCAAATCGGTTTGATAAAGTGAAATAAATGAAATTTAAAAGCTCATGTAAACACATCTCAGTTAAACCAAAAACTTAGGTTAGAAATTTTAATAGCGATGCTGCAGGTATTGTAAAGACAAATGTACATTTGTACATAAATATGTGCATAAGTATATGCATGTATGTACATATGTACCAAAGTGCATGACAAATCTGGGCCCGATATTAATAGTTGCTATAAAACGAAGAAAGTCTGGGTTAAAATTTTAACGGCAAGGATAAGTAAGTCAAAGTTCAACTAGATAAAACCATCTGAACACAGGTTGTGCTGTATAGCAAATAATTCAATTGGTAGATCGCTTCCCAACATTTCCCATGTGATTACCAGGGGCGTAGCCTACAATAAACCAAGAGGGATAGTAGTTGATGTAGACGTAAACATTATGCTGATAATATTAATAGTAGATATGCAAATTTTTTTTGAACACTACTGAGTGGATAATTTCCACGATAGCCGGTACGATGCCAGGTACTGTTGCAACAACAATACTACGTGCGATACAGTCATGCTAACTTGAGGTAAGACCAGCCCTTTACGTTCTTCCAAAAAAGCAGAAACCCCGTAACAGCTTTCGCCTGCCGTCGTACCGATTTCGTTGATCCAGTAAACGTGGTCGTTGTGGAAATAAGTTGTCTTTTACGACATGCATACCTGATGGCATAGGTTCAAGGCAGAGCTAAAAAAGTAACAGTTACTTTAAAAGTATCTGCGACAGCGGACGTTTTAGATATCTGCATATGTATGTTCAAGTGATGCCTTACAGCAGCCAAACTGTAATTTCACTATTACGCATCCTGGCTGTACTGCTACCACAAAACTATTTTTTTAATAAGAAAGTAACTTAATATAAAGGTAGTAAAATTAGAAATTATCTTTTCAGTATAATGCAAAAACGAATGTGAGTAATGCACAAGCATAGTGTGCCTGCAACTTGTAAATAAGGTTCATAGTTAGCAGTAGGGCACCTTTCCTTTCAAGGTCTCTTGTTATTTTTGTAGTGGCAGTACTTCGCACTACTTAGTCGGTCCGCCGTGTGTGGCATGAAGCGTCACATTCGAAATAGCGTTATACTGGTAACTCAGTAAGTCTTCAATGCCCTCAGCTTAAGGTAATTTCCAAAGGGATGGTGAAAACTGCTTCATAACTAAGGTAAGTTTTTAGGGTTCTCACTCAAAATGACGTTTCTACATTTTAATTGTCAGTTTCCTAAGTTTCACTATTAGTTAGCCCAGATGGACATGTAAGCAGAGGAGGAACATGTGTTCCAAAGGTAATATGACAAAAATTACTGTATTTGCCGTTGAGCACATGACCCCACTGGACGCCCATGTCTAATGCAACTGCATCAATGCTTCGGAAATGTATACACCAACATATACCTTGCTACATGTAAATGTACATATATACATACATGCTTAGCTTTGAACCTGTTTTTCTAAATTTCTGCCCCCTGAAACTGCAAAACGAACAAATACATAAGTGTGTCATATGAAGGAAATGTTTCAAAGCCGAAAAGTTTTGGGTTTTAAGGCCTAAATATTGAAACTTGTAAATTCTTAATGCACCACCCTGCATTCCCTTCCGCTCTTCATTTGTATCAACAGGTTCAACCATTCGACGCAATCAGCTGTTATAAACCATGTATGTACATACTTTTTCCATATATCAGATACACTTTCTCCAAACTTCGACCCAGCAAACGAAAGCTTCATATTCGATGAAAGATTATCATCCAAATTATCCACGATAAGTTACCATTAACCTATTCTTTAGTCAGATAGCCTTCTCTTCCGCTTTCTTCATTAATCCAACCTTACTTTGTACGAAAAGTACTAGCAGATATTTGTGTTCGGGTGTTGTATGTATGTACGTAAGTATATACATAATGGACGATCATTGTGTCAATGTCGCTGGTCGAAAGATTATCATACTACATAACTTACCATTAATGAAGAATCATCGCCTGAACCTGCGACGACTGGTATTTGCCTATATCCAACATCAATGACATCCTCTGCTCGATACACATCCGTCAGTTTAGCCATATTTCTATGCCAAATAATCGGGGAGCACCAAACGACAAGGAAGATAATATGCAAACTTCAATTATATGTACAAATATTTTTCGTTTCAACAAAAAGAAAAGAATTATATACCAGGAGTTCAATTGCTGATGAATTTCTTGTATAACTAACGTGTAATGCTTCCGCAAAAAAAGAAAACACAGTTTTTTCTTTAAATATTAATATTCTATAATAATGTACCACAATAATAAATTCTTCGCAACGACGAGACAACGAGAAGTTATGAGAAATTGTCAAACACGTAGTATTCAACTGGAATGATTCCATTCCACCTACACTGTTGCACATGTGCGTACTTCGTACTAATTTTTGATACCAAAAAGTGCATAGCTAAAATTGATGGAGATATTTTCATGTGGCGAGCGCATTCTGACAATTCATTAGGAGAGGAAGTTGCAAAAATTTCACTTGCGTTTTCTTTACATACAATTTTCCTAAGTTTTCTTGCGAACACAGTGGAAAACCCGAAAATTCCCAACCAAATACTTCTTTTAAATTTTAAGCTTCAAATCAATTTAAATTGATGCTAAATTCGTTTGTTTTTACGGTAATACTTTCCATCCAACGTCAAGTGTTAATACACGTCCAAAAATGTCGAAAGAGGTATCGAAAGACGTATTGACCACCATAACAATAATCCGAAGGGGGAAAAACAATATTTTGTTTCTGTGAAAAGTTATTAGTGAAACACCTAAAATTGACCCGGGTCAGATCCCCAATTCGGGGCCCGATCTACGTTTTTTATGTGCAGAACACCTTTCCGCATAGGCGGCCTTCCGCCGCGCTTCAAAAAATAACCCTGGGCTACGCCATTCCAACTCCGGGTGTGTGCCATAGACGTGGCTACCGCCACGGTGATGTCCTTCCGCGTGCCACTTTTCTCACAGGGTAATTTGTGATTACAACAACCACATGAAAATGACAGAAAAATTGTAAAGTTTAACTGCAAATATCTCGCAAAATTCTATAAATATCGGATTACCCCCTCCAGATTATTGTTACGGAGGTGAAGACGCGTCTATTGATACCTCTACCTAGATTTTTGGACGTGTATTAACACTTGACGTTGGATGGAAAGTATTACCGTTTTAACGAGAGAACAATCTCAAAAAATCTTAAGTCAGCCGGCTTTCATCAACTTGAGTAATGAAATAGAAATACAGATGTTTCATTTACCTATTCGAAATTCTTCAACGATCCTAACAATTTTCTATCTTATCTGTCTCATTAATTTCCCTTGTTGTTTTGTAGCAACAAAAATCACTCCCCGAAGGTTTTGGGGAGTGTTGTCGAAATAACAGTCCTTGGCCGGATATGAATCCGGTACGCTCCGGTACTCGGTTGCGGTACTGCCCGACTGTCGTGGGAGCGATTTGGTATGACCAGTGCAACCTTCTAGGTCATGTCATCCCTCCTTCCGAAAGGAAAGAGAAGATGGGTAATGAGAGGTGGGAGGCATCATATCCGTAGATCGACCATCGAGTTGCACATCATTACCTTTGTGCATATTGGTCGCCTCTTACGACCGGTATGCCTACCGCGGGCATATTCTAACCCCCAACCCGCAGGGGTGATTGTTGTTTTAGCAACAAAATCACTCCCCGAAGGTTTTGTGGAGTGCTGTCGAAATAGCAGTCCTTGGTCGTATATGTATCCGGTACGCTCCGGTACTCCCTTACGGTGCTGCCCGACTGTCGTGGTAGCGATTTGATATGACCAGTGTAACCTTCTAGATCAGGCATCCCTCCTTCCGAAGAAAAGAGAAGATGGGTGGGTCTTGTGCCTGAGCGTAACGGATTAACAACTGCCCAAGGATTGTTGTTGTCGCTACGTAAACAAGCAATCGAATCAAGATCACAAATTGAGCTTCAGTAATTTGCCGGCGACCATGAACGTCACCATCCTTACCGGACATTTGGTGCATTATGTTCGATCAGTGACAAATCAGCTGATACTCAGGGCTTAGGTAATGAGCCGTCAGAATTGTGATCAGATTTCTATGGCGGTGGTGCAAAATCGTATCAAAACATTTCTGTACATGTAACCCGTTTGTGTATGTGTATGTGCTTTACCTAAGACCTGAATATCAGCTGAGTTGTCACTGAGGCCTCAGATGTCTGCATGTGTTGGTGTGCATCAGGATTGTCCGGTAGGGATGTTACTGAATTTTTTGTGTCCCCAATAACTTCAATTCAGATTCTTAGCTGGCAATACTGTCAACGCTGACAGAGTTGCAACTGGCGAAAACGAAAAGAAAAAAAGGTGAAAAAGCGAAAACGACAAGCTGCATATTTTCTGTGCTTTTGGAGAAAAGTTATAATATTAATATTATTTGCAGGAGCTAAGGGGCCGTAGTAATAATATTAATTGTGTAAAATGTCTCACCATTATGTGGTTACGGCACAAAAGCCAACAGCAGTTGTTAGTTGCGTGACCGGTAAGTGTAAATCTATGACAGGGAAACCTAAAGCATTGTTGAGTGGAAAAAAGAGGTCAACGTCGGACTCCCAAAATAAGTCCAGTGGCAATTAGTTAAAGTTTTTAACAGAAAATCGGTAAATCGGGTAGAATGCAGCGTTAGAAAGCAAATGCTTGATTGCCGCACAGGCGTTAGGATGCTGACCATCATGCCAATTTAAAGTATTGCCGGCATGTTTCCAAAAACAACAATTATAAAGCACATTTATCAAAGCTTAACGATCGAGCAAACTATTTTTTATTTTACAGGAAATTTTACATCGCCAACTGATTTAAATTTGATAATCGCTCGTAATAGTCAATTGGAAATTGATTTAGTTACACCCGAAGGATTACGGCCATTAAAAGAAGTAAATATTAATGGGCAGATTTCTGTTATGCGGCACTTTCGTCCTCAGGTGAGTTAACATGCAGCAATATAGAATACCTAACAAAGTATGATTTTTTTTTTTCAGGATAGCAAGAAGGATTTACTTTTTATACTAACGTTGCGTTATAATGTTATGATATTGGAATGCCGCATGGTTGGCAATGAAATAAGCGTAATAACAAAAGCGCATGGCAATGTGTCTGATCAAGTGAGTATCCCAACCGAAGGTGGCGTAATTGCGGTGATTGATCCAAAAGCACGTGTTATTGGTATGTGTCTGTATATGGGACTATTCACCATTATACCATTGGATAAAGAGACAAATGAATTAAAAGCTACTAGTTTGCGGTATGTTAAACAAGCACAGTTGACGGTTTCTCGTTAAATATAACTTTCCCATTATAGTATGGACGAATTAAATGTATATGATGTGGAGTTTTTATACGGTTGCATAAACCCCACAATCATCGTTATACACAAAGATGTTGATGGCCGTCATGTTAAGACACACGAGATCAATTTACGGGATAAGGAATTTATGAAAATTGCTTGGAAGCAGGATAATGTAGAAACAGAGGCAACAATGTTGATACCAGTACCAACACCGTTAGGTATAGAAGGAGTTCTAAATTTGAAAGACCATTTATAATAAATAATATCATTGCAGGAGGCGCAATTGTTATTGGCCGTGAATCGATTGTGTACCATGATGGTAACAGTTATCATGCAGTAGCACCGTCGACTTTCAAGGTGATTAGCCCTTCCAATATAACAGAGTCGGAAGAAAATTTGACTGAGATATATATCTTAATGTTTATTTCTAAACTTTTTCATTAGCAAAGTACCATCAACTGCTATGCAAGGGTAGATAGCAAGGGTCAACGCTACTTGCTGGGTAACATGTATGGCCAATTATTTATGCTATTTCTGGAAACTGTAGATAATGGAAAGGGTGGAGTGTCTGTTAAAGAAATTAAGGTGGAGTTGTTAGGTAAATAAATATAACCATTTTTTATTATCGAAAACTTTATTTAAATATTTAATTTTCAGGTGAAATTTCCATACCGGAATGTATAACATATTTGGATAATGGATTCCTTTTCATTGGCTCAAAGCATGGTGATTCGCAATTAGTACGATTGAGTACTACCCCAAATGAGAATGGATCCTATGTAATACCAATGGAGAATTTCACAAGCTTAGCGCCTATACTCGATTTAGGTGTGGTAGATTTGGATAGACAGGGGCAAGGACAAATTATAACATGTTCTGGTAGTTTTAAAGATGGCTCGCTACGTATTATTCGGTGAATATTTTTGTATACGGTTTTGTTTAAGTAAACGAAAAAACAATTTATTTATTTTTTATTTTTTTAATAGAATTGGCATTGGTATTCAGGAGCATGCCTGTATTGATTTGCCAGGCATAAAAGGCATGTGGTCACTTAAGGTGGGCATAGACGACAGCGCTTTCGAAAATACATTAGTATTGGCATTTGTGGGGCATACACGAATCTTAACATTGACTGGTGAAGAAGTTGAAGAAACCGAAATACCGGGATTTATTAGTGATCAGCAAACATTTCATTGTGCTAATGTTGACTTTGACCAGGTAAGGTGAACTAAATTGTAATTTAGAATATATGTACATGCGGTAGGTATGTCTGTCGTAAGGGGCGACTAAAAACCACGACCCGAAAGTTCAAGGATCAAACAAATCGTTCCATTGGTAGTCGGGATGGCACCAGAAGTTTGCTAAAACAGGGGGGGGTGGTATCTTATGACAGTCATACTTACCTCGATCATATTCTAACCCCCTAACAGATTCGGGCTGCACCTCGAACTTAGTAGCTAATTGTATACAAACTTTTTTTTGTAGATCATACAAGTAACGCCACTGACAATACGTCTTGTAAAGAGTACGACAAAGAGTTTGGTGGGAGAATGGCAACCGCCAGATGGCAAACGCATCGGTGTCGTTTCTTGTAACGCCTCTCAAATCGTGGTCGCCTCAGCATGTAATGTATATTACATTGAAATTGAAAATGGTAATCTAATCGAAAAGCATCATAGAACCTTGGAATATGAGGTTGCGTGCCTAGACATTACACCGCTGGAGGAGGGTAAAAATAAAGCAACCCTCGTTGCAGTTGGCTTGTGGACCGATATATCGACCGTGGTGCTGTCATTACCAAAGCTAAAAACGTTATATATAGAAAAATTGGGTGGAGGTATGCCTAAATGAAACCAAACTTAAATTTTATTGAGCTTATTGATGTATATTTTTAACATGAACAGAAATAATTCCACGTTCCATTTTGATGACTACCTTTGAGGGAATACATTACTTACTTTGCGCGCTCGGTGACGGTTCGATGTTTTATTTCTTGTTGAATCGAGATGATGGTAGCTTGAGTGAAAAAAAGAAAGTTACACTGGGTACACAACCTACCACTCTACGTACATTCAAATCATTTGCAACCACAAATGTATTTGCTTGCTCAGACCGTCCGACTGTCATCTATTCATCAAATCATAAGCTAGTATTTTCAAATGTTAATTTAAAAGAAGTAAATCACATGTGCTCTCTAAATGCACAATCCTATCCAGATAGCTTAGCTTTAGCTACTAAGAATTCAGTGATTCTAGGTACTATCGATGAAATACAAAAGTTGCATATTCGCACCGTACCACTTGGCGAGGGGCCCCGTCGTATTGCGTATCAAGAGAGTTCACAAACATTTGGTGTAGCAACTTTACGCGTCGATGTACAGGGACGTGGTGGACCGAAACCAACAAGACCGAGTGCTTCAACACAAGCGCAGAATATTACGTATGCATCGAATATCATACCGAAACCAGGTGGCGGTAACACTGCGACAACTAATGCAGAAATCGGGCAGGAATTGGATATAAATAATTTATTAATAATTGATCAAAATACTTTCGAAGTGTTGCATTCACATCAATTCATGCCATCGGAAAGTATAATATCATTGATGTCTGCTACACTGGGTGATGATCCCAATACATATTACGTGGTCTCTACGGCGCTTATTTATGCTGATGAACCGGAGCCGAAAGTGGGACGTATTATTATTTTCCATTACAACGAAGGCAAACTGACTCAAGTGGCAGAAACGAAAATTGATGGCTCCTGCCATTCCCTGGTGGAATTTAATGGTAAAGTGTTAGCTGGTATTAACAGCTTTGTACGCCTTTACGAGTGGACTAATGAAAAGGAATTGCGTATGGAATGTAATATACAGAATAACATATCTGTTCTGTATCTAAAAGCCAAAGGTTAGCTGAATTGCTGTGTGAAAAACGAACTACTAATATATATGTGTTCTATTCTTTTCTTTTTCTATGCAGGTGATTTTATTTTGGTGGGTGATTTAATGCGTTCAATGACTTTACTCCAACACAGACAAATGGAGGGCATATTCGTGGAGATTTCACGTGATTGTGATCCAAAATGGATGCGTGCCGTTGAAATTTTGGACGATGATACATTCTTAGGCTCAGAAACTTATGGAAATCTTTTTGTTTGTCAAAAGGATAGGTAAAAAATGCTCGTAAAAATTACCAAAATTCATTTTGGGTAACATCAGTCTAAAATGTCTCACTCTCTTTTCTTTTTATAATTGCAGTGCTGCTACCACAGATGAAGAGCGCCAGCTGTTGCCGGAGGTGGCACGTTTTCATTTGGGCGATGTTGTTAATGTGTTCCGTCAT
The DNA here is from genome assembly GCA_951509765.1 of Sphenella marginata. Lineage (NCBI taxonomy): Eukaryota > Metazoa > Arthropoda > Insecta > Diptera > Tephritidae > Sphenella > Sphenella marginata. The sequence goes on from OX608079.1 coordinate 102,594,001, forward strand.
GGCTCATTGGTAATGCAAAATGTTGGTGAACGCACTACACCTAATCAAGGTTGTGTGTTGTATGGTACTGTGAATGGCGCCATCGGTATTGTGACACAAATACCACAAGATTTTTACGATTTCTTACATAGCCTTGAAGAGCGTTTAACGAATACGATTAAGTCGGTGGGGAAAATAGATCATTCGTATTATCGTAGTTATCAAACGACACAGAAGACGGAGCCGTGTGAAAATTTTATTGATGGCGACTTAATTGAAAGTTTTCTTGATTTAAGCAGGGATAAAATGAAAGAAACCGTTATGGGCTTAGAGGTAAGCGCAATTATTAATTTGTTTTTGAAAATTTTTCAATTTATTTCTTCAAATATATTATTTGTACTGAACTTTTTTTTTGATTGCAGTTAACAGTAAGTGGCGAAAAGAAGGAAGCTGATGTTGACGATGTTATTAAAATTGTCGAAGACCTTACGAGAATGCACTAAAGTGCCCCTTTGGATTTTAGTTTGATTTTTTCTGAAATAGTTTGCTTTCCTATGACTATACATACATATACCGCTACAATTAGGTTTCCGTTTAAATGATCAATTGATTATTTTTTTGTTAAATACGAGAAGGAAGGAAATAAATTTAATTGTATCCATTCGTTGAAATAAATACCTACTAAAAATAATGACTACCTTTTAATATACATATGTACATATGTATGGATATGTGAAGAAAGACGAGGAGAGAGTAAGAGATGATTACAAAGAGGTGGGATATATATGTATGTACATACATATATACTTGGGGCTGCCAGACGTACTGATTTCATCAGTAAGGAACTTTGCTACCTTTTTTATGTCCTTGAAGGCAATTAGAAGTTTGCAAAATGTCAACAAGACAATATTCTCAAAAATCTGGGAATATTCACATCGTTACTCATACTGTGTATACCTCAGTATGCCCAGCTTCTCAGGAGTCCGCGTGAGTTACGAACCCTCTCTTCATATGCGGCATTACTTAAACTCAGCAAACACCAACACCGTCCTGGTTATTTACCGTCGACATAGTATGTTCCTTAGCATATGTGTTCCTCCCGATATGTGATTATAATCACGAACCGATCTTTCGTCGTGGCAATATCTAATAAACAATGGTGTCCCCAATTCATACTCCAAAAAATTTTCGAGGAATGCTTTTGCGTTTACACCAACAACATCGGATGCTCTTGTATTCAAATCAGCAATTGCTCTAAAAAGTAATTCATCGCATTTTTCTTTGCTTCCTCGTAGAAAATTTTGTGTGCATAACGTGCGCCAACAACCCACCGCCAACGTAAACGCCGGCGTATACGTCAACGCTACAATATTCATTAAACTTCCAGTGCAACATTTAATGTTGATACGTTATACTTATAAGCGAACGTTCCGCTTCCATTCTATTGATTCCAGCTCTGATTGCCACCCTCAATTAAAAGTAGTGTGTTTGTTGTTATATGTATATGGATGTGTGTGAGGACTTCGCACTCCCCCGTGCGTACGGTACAGCATATTTGGTGTATGTGTGTGTGTGTGTGTGTTTCCGACACTTCCAGTTTTCGCCTGGCCGCCATTGTAAGCACTCACCAATCCCACTGCGTTTCCTCTCAGACGAATACATACTTCTTGAAGTCGTGAATATTTATACTTAGTTGTGCATAGTGAACGAATTGAGATAGAAAAGGCGTTCGATATATGTATGTAGATTTAAAAATGACGAGCATCAAGAAAGATGTCGTCTAAAAAAAAGCTTGACCTATCAAATACTTTGATTTTGGGTGTGACTAATGTTTCAATTTCGAGGCTGTTAGGATCTACATAAGTGCTTCCTTTTACTTGTGTTAATCGAAATGCTTTATTTTTGTGTGTTTCCGTAGCATCCAGAAATTTCATTAGAGAGGTTCAATCTGTCTGAAATGCTCGAAGAGACCTTCCCAAAAATCTGATCGAAAGTAGATTTATCAGTTTTGAAGCCACTTTGATAAAGTCCGATCAGTCGATTCATGCCAGCCACGAGACATATATTAAGACTTTGTCGTTGGAAAAAAAACAACAAAAGTAACAAGTTTAATCAGCAAAAATGCTCTTAACTCGCCTGAGGATTGCAGCTAAGGCATGGGTGGCTAACTGCCCACCAGCTCAACAGGCAATGAACCAGCTTACGTTTTTCTGCTTTTCGTGTCTCAACAGTCGAATAACGGAATATTAATTAATCGAATAAGAATGATGAAAAAGGCTCTCTTCACAATGTAAGTATTTTCTTCTAGACATCGCTCACTGGGTTTTCGCTTTCGCACCGGTCTTCCAACCTTTCATCATTTCGTGGATCTTTTGTTTAGGCATCGTCCTTAAATTTTTTGTACGCGAAAAGTTTTGAATCTGCTATCAAAGTGCACAACTAAGTATATAGTCGGCTGGGTGGAAGAACGCCCTATTTGAAAATATTTTTAATAAACGCCACATCTTAGCTGAAAATTATGAAATTTTCGTTCAAAAAGGGCATTTTTGAAATTAATTTTGAGGTAGGACTTTCTTTAAAGGCATTTTAAAATAGGGTGTGATCATGGCATACATATGTACGTATGTATATGAGTAAGCCATGGGTGAGATTGAAAAAAATTCTGAGATAGGGCGTCTTTTAAAAATATTTTGAAATAGGGCGATCTTCCACACAGCAGCCGATATAACGTTCAGTGTCACCCGCACGTACATTTCCTTACTTGTTAAGTGAAGTTTTGCTTTTTTTATTTTATTTATTTATTGCGGCTGTTGTAGTTGTTGCGTTGGCACACCACCACCACCACCAACACCACCATTCTCCACAACGACCGGTCATATGATGTAGCCACGGTACGGAGTAACAACGCTAACAACACGACACGTTTCCGTTGGCTGGATCAATGTCTCGAATGTCGACGTCGCTGTTGTCAATGCGACGCAGCTACTGCTGCTTCCGTTGCCTGCTGGCTGTTTTGACTATTTGCTCTGAGGTCCATTTGCGGTGAAATTCAGTTTCAGCTTTCATTCATTTCAATTCCAGCATCCAAACGTGTTTCGCCAATCCAATCGCACAATTCACTTAAAACAATTAAGCTTTTCAAAAATTTGTCCACTTGTGTTGCTGTTGTTGTAGTTACATGTACTGTATATGTAAATATGATTCGTGTACGTTAGTAGTTGGTGAATAAATGTGCCTACCCAACGACAAAGAGCAAGAGAGCAACTCAACAAATTTAATAAAACGCAAAGTGTAATGAATAAAAATTAAATAAACAAAGTGCAACAACAAATAATTTTGCAATAAAAATTCGAAAACAAAACAAATTTTAATTTTCAAATAATAATTTACAAAAAAAAGTGTTGGCATGTTCGACTATTAAAAATAATTTAGTGCTAAACAATAAGAGCGTTTAATATGCAAAACAAATAATAAATTTATTTTAATACATACACATACATATGTATATAAGCACTTACATATGTCTGTATGTGTGGCATTGTTTATCTTCAGCGGTGATCGCTCTTAACACAGTTCATTACACAACTCATTAACTTGGAAAATAAAAAATAAAAATTTTTAGAAAAAAGTGCTAAATTTACGCTTAAAAAAGAAGAGCAGTCGAAAACAACAATTTGCATATTTATGTAATTCGTTTTTCGCATGTTTTGTTTTATAATTTCTTTATATTTATGCGTCTTGAGTTATTGTTTAAATATTAAAAGAAAAAAAATAACACCACAAACAATTAGCATTCATTAAATTTAACGATCGTTATGTCTTATTCCACCGGTTTATTGTGAATTAAGCCATTCAGTGTTGTATTTGTTCAACACCCTGTATACATACAATAAACAAGTGGGAGTACAATAGTGCCGACGGAGTTTTTAGTAAGGAGCAACTTTAAAGTTACCGGCGGCAGAACGGATATTTCACGAAGGTAAGTCAGTCAACGAATTGCGGCGGTTTTCGTCGTTTAGCACGTACATATGTATATGCTGCCCTAACATACCGAAGATCCCAGTTTCACAACTCGACCAAAGTCTAGGCGGAAGCTTAAAGCGAAACTAACTGGATCTCTCACTCAATTACCAAGCTTCAAGGTATTGGCTGCGGACATGTTGAAATAGTTTTTTAATAAATTCTCTAAAAAGGGATTCAAGGACTCGCTGTGTATGTGATGTTCCGTTGTTGTTAGGATAGCTATGTACATATGTACATATATTCCGCAGCAGTTCATAGTGCGGCTTACTAGAAAGCCTGCGCCTAATTTCAGTGGGTGTCGACCAGACTCGGTGACCACATTGGCTTCACATATGTATGTATGTAACTCGAGTTAACAATGTTCAATTCTTTGGTTGACTGGATTTGGCACATTTTAGTGAGCTCTGGACCTCCATTAAAGTAGTTTTTATAAACATTCGGTCAAACATCTCAGTTTTGGAAAAAAAAAATACAAAAATTTTCCAGCACCAAGGTACTCAAACAAAATGCTTCCTCATATTAGATGAAAACTTTAAACTTAAATAAAAAAGTCTTGCGAGAGTTAAGATTTTTGTGAAAAAATAAACAAAATTACAATTCCTGCATACATACATATGTCCATTTTTATGTGTATATAAATATTTTCAATTTCTCATGCGAGTAACCTTATCGCAATCGAATGTGTATGTTCCTTCCTTGTCTCAACGCAAGAGATTTGAGATGCGCGAAGAAGATATGCGAGAGGACCGTTTAAGAATAGTTCACATGTCAAATGTCTTAGCGATCATTTAGTTACCCTCTTATATGTTTCTTCAGATTGTTGTTGTTGTTGTTGTTTTTAAAAGGAATGCCAAAGCAACGCTTACAAGTATTTTGATGTAAGTTATATTACAAAAACAAAAAACCAAAAAAAAATTAACAACAAAAATATGCGATACCCAAATACGGGTCAGTGATGAGTGCGAGTTTTGATATGTGAGATATTTGATAGAGATTATTGTTAGGCTGCTGCCAGCGTAAGCAGGGGGTGAGTAAGCGCTAGCGCGTGCGCATGCATTTTACGTGTAAGCGGACCGCACAGGATCAATCGTTCCACAGGATAGCAGCAAATATTCACAACAACTACTAGTTATTCGATATTGTTTCTTATATCAAAGCGCTAACGAAATGAAATATTAGAAACTAGCGAGCGAGTGAGCGGGGCAAGTGTTCTGTTGTGTTGTGGTTGTCGATTTTATTTCATTCTCTTGAAAAAGTTTCTTTTAAATGTATACAATGTCCTTCTGGCTATTGCTCCTGCTGTTGTTGTTGTTGTTGTTACGTTCATGCCACTTCGTCGTTTGTGAGTTTGCTGATCGAAGTGATTCGATATTGTCGATGGACGTGATCCAGACAAAGGATGTCAATGTCGTGTTGTTGTTGTTGTTTGAAAAATTCGTTAGTTATTGGTGTGAAGATAAAAGAAAGATGCGAAGTGAGTAGTTGTTAAAATTAAATCAGAGATAATAAACATATTTACATATTAGACTGGTTCGAAGACAACTTTTTTTTGCGGCGCAAAACTTTAGTAAATTTTGAAAGTAAATATTTTATGAATTTTAGACATGTTAAATAATGATTACTAATGGTAACGATAACCGGTTTGATTGATTATTTTCCTAAGAAACCATTTAGTGATTGACTCCCATTACTTAAAATTATATATATGTATGTATATTATATATGGCGCGATATATGTATGTACAACAGTTATATCATCAACCTCCTAGGAGATTTTTGCGCCAAGCTTCTCTTCCAATTTGTGGTGTGCCGCTTTTTGAAATTTTTTCCTATAAATTGGCGGGACCTACGGTTTTTCGCCGACTCCGAACGGCATCTACAAAGCAGATGAATTTTTTGCTGAGAAGCCTTTCATGGCAGAAATACACTCGGAGAGTTTGCCAAACCACTGCCGAGGGGCGACCCCGTTTTGAAAAACTTTTTCAAACCACTTTTTGATGTAACCTGTACCAGGGCTTGAACCCGGACCTTCGGTGTGGTAGGCCGACAACACTACCTCCACACCACGGTGGCCGCTAAAATTGTTAATGATTAATTTTCAATTAAATAAAAAATAATAAATGATTTTACACAATTATTAAAAATAATCGAATAAAATAAAAATTATTATTTTTTATTTTCTTAATTTTTTTTAACTGTCGCAAAATACCATAATTCTTTTGATTTTTTTCTAATCGCAGTCCAAATAAAAAATCAGTTTAATCAATTTGATGAACCCCTTCGTAACTTCGGGCAGAGAATTTTTGTTTCTTACCGATGGGTCATTAATGTGCCCACGGAAGAATGCAGCTGCCCCTAAGACATTGTGTTCCAGACCCATCCAATAGTCCAATGCCCACTGAGCATCGCATCTAATATGATTAGGGAGAATAGTAATTTATTCGTTATTCTTGCTCTGGTAGTTAATCATGATTTAATTTTCTTCTTGTGGTCTCTATTTTGATATACATACATATGTATATTCTAGCGGAAGTTCCATAAGCACTCCCGCAGATAATTGGGAAGGAACCCGCATCAACTTCTCAATTTAATTTTTAAAAATATGACTCTTAAGTTCATCTGAGGATAACCGAAAAAAAAAACCATTAAACATAAACAAAAAAAAAAGAGAGAAAGATAGAAGTTGTAAAGAAATCCGTAAACATTTCGTTTTGGTGGTCTTTAGGACTTCCTTTTCACTTCTTATTTGGAGCCCGCTTTGAGGGGGTTTTTATGGGTATGGATGGGCTGGAATAAAGTGGTGTTCGTGGTTATTCGAAAAAAAAAATTCTTTGGCAGGTTCTATAGACCAAACATAGCTGAAATTAATAGACACTGTGCTGAGCATAAAAATATCAATCGAAAAATCAAACACCGTAATGTACATTTATGTATGAACATCATTATCTCACGTTCAATTCGCAACAAGATAACATATCTTTTGTAGTATTACAACAACAATTTTCTACTTTTCTTGCGATCCTAATTTGCTGATACAAAATTTTCTTTTGCTGTAGCTTTCAAATATGGTGCTCATTTGAACTCTTCATTTTCATTTTTCTTTTTGGTTTTTTTCAAATATTAATTTGGCTTGTTGACGAATCGGCCAGACCTCTGAGTACTATTTGAGAAGCGTGTAAAAGAAAAAAATATATCAAAATGTGCATTTTATGCCTTGTACGCGCTTGCGCATAAATTAAATGTCACTGACACGAATGATGAGCCTATTGATGGGTGGAAGTAAGAAGCTGGGAAGGCAATTGGAGTGGAGTGAAGAAGTGGAACCATTTGGAGTGGAGTGAAGAAGTGGAACCACTTGGAATTGCCTATGTTGGATTGTGTGTGAGTTTGGATTTACTCATAGGTAAGAGTAGGTATACCGTCGCTTTCGCTGTAAAAGCTGCTTACTCTATTCGTATTTTTGCTATCGTTCATATGTATATAGGAAAACTTTTATTTTGCTGTTAGAACATTCTTAAACCACTTTCTGGGATAGGCTGTTATTAACGTACTTGCTGAGCTAAGGTTGCACCTGAGCTTAGACCTTTATAATTCTTCAATTACGCTTGGTTTGGTGTTTGCTAAAATCTCGTGAAGGTAATGGCTAAATTGTCCGAACAACGCTTTTTGGTTGAGTTGCTGTCAGGGATCTCAACTTAACCACATCTAAGCGGACACCTGATGAATAGTAATCGATACTTTAGCTGGTCCAGTAGGGAATCCAGGATTTTTTAATGAAATATCCAGGACAACTTTTATCCACAGTTCCTGACAAATATAACCTTTTGAATTCCGAAGGATCCGCCCTTGACTAAGTCTCTACTATTCATCATCCAATAAACAAATCGTGTTGCTAGCCCAGCTGATTTCTAGGTTTTTTTGTGTGTTTGTCGAGCGCTACGAGCTCTTAGTTGGTTCATGCTTCTACTCCGTGAGTTTCTATAAAAAAATCATTACTACTCACACCCATTACTAGTCACCAAGTCTTCCATTTACTACAACCAAAAGTTGGTTGATGTGTACCTTCTCATCTCACACTACTTACTCATCTTTCACTGCTCCAATTCCCGCACTTATTCTGAGTGGATCTGAGATCCTTGGCATTAGCTGGAAAGGATAACGTCAGGTGGAGCGCAGTGTTGGAAGGTCAAAATCTTTTAGACGGTTAAAAAAAAGCCATTTAATCTATTACATTGCTACTATAGTCCAAACCCCACCCTTTGGGATCCAAACAACCATATTTTTAAGGAACTGGATCCGCCACTGATTCATGCTAAGAGCCTCGAATCATGTCTGTTACTGTATTTTTGGAAATTTTGTGTGGATTTCTAGGCCTCAAAGAACTCAGGTGTTTGTAGACTGGTCATTTGCTCCGATTCAGCTAGACCATCTGAGATTAAAGTCATGATAATTTTAGCCTACCTACAGCCTATTAATGATTCCAAATTTCGACTATGTAATCGATGCCCCATGGAGGGAGTGATTTTACAATTTTTTTTTAGCGTTTTCGGAACGTTTTGTTAATATCCTTGTTCCACAACTTTTCGAAGAGCACGCTTCTGGGGGCTCTTGTTTCATATAGCAAAATAAAAATCACCCTAATGCAAAATACAAACATACACACACACACATACATACGTATTTAGATTTGTCTGCCAGCATAATCTTTACTTTCTACCCCTCCACAGCTCCAAATATTTATTAATACATTTTTAGTAATTGCTTAAGTTCACGCCTCATTGCCACTATCGACATTCTAACGGAAGTTTAATAAACCTTTGACCTTTACGATGTAACTATATATACTGAAGTATTCATCTATTGGATCCTTCCTTTAATAGATTCTTGTCCTTACATCATTTGCAAGCTGCTAAGCCCAACAGTTGCATTTAGCGGCTCAATTATGCTGCTGATTGAGCGTGAAATTTTTGATGTAGCAGCGCGCGTGTTACATGTGCGAGTGTGGGATCCACAGTCCGGCAAGATCACGCATGCGTTAAAACAACTGCGTCAATATCCTGTTCTTTTACAGTGGGCTAATCTTATTTTGTTTATGCAAATGTGATGATAAATTATAAATTCTGAGTTGAAGGGGAGGGGTGAAACTTAGAACAATATTGGACGAAAAGAGAGGAATACTAAGTCTGCGGTCTCTTGGAAAAAAAGATTTGTGAAGTATGCATTTAGAGGAACAGCATACTGGAAGCTGTGTAAGCAGAGCTCATGTCACAAGAATTTCTAGTGTTGAAAAAACTCTGAATAATTTGTTGAATGGATGTCGAACAAAGTTCCTTTCGCAAACTACTTAAGGACCCATGAAAGTTGGGCGGAAAAAGTGCTTCCCCAGGATCTATGTATGTATATTATTAATTTGCCAACTTTTCCTGTGGTGTGTGAGTTGTCGTCCGTGGCAGAAAAAAAATCCAGCACCCGAAGATTCGCACAGACCACACAAATGGGTCCTAGAGGGCTAGTACCGTATCCATATCAAACCACATTTGCAACACGCGTTTTTACTTCGGGTAGTCACCCACGACAGGGGGGTTTTGGTTTACTGAAGGCAAAATTTATCTGCCTTAGGCCCGGTTTTTCAGTGCAAGTTTAACTCAATTTGTCAGTTAAACTAAGCTTAAACTTGTTATGCAGTTTTTCAGTCAACTTTGAACGAAGTTTAAACGGAGTTTAAGCGGCCAATCTGCCAGGGTTAAACTCTAGTTAAGCTGTCAGCTGTTTGCATAGTTGATTGTTTTAATTGTGAAGTATTTGGTGAGAAATTCTTGCTTCTGGACATTTGAAATTTATTTATATTTATATATTTTATTTAACTTGTACACGGGTTATCTTTATCTTTGTTCACACCGATTTTTCATTTAGCAACTGCGTTAAATATGTAAACGAATGTTATCTGTTGCCGATCTAGATAAAAAAAGCCAATGTTGCCGTATAAAAAGCAGATCAAAAAAGCGGCCTTAAACCCTCACTGAAAAACCGCTTTGCAGTTTAACTGGAGTTTAAATTTATGCCGAGATTAGGCAAACTTAGTTTAAACTGAGCTTAACCAATGACTGAAAAACCGGGCCTTAGCAGGAGTCCGTGTCGTAATCAGCACTCAGAAATCGAAAAGTTTGGTAAAAAAAAAAATTTATTGAAAACGAAAAATGTTCAATGTAAGTTCAACTAGAAAAGAGGTTTAACTAGAGGTGAAGGACATTGAACCAACGATGAAATCATTCCGCTTACGTAAAATAGCGTTAATATGGGATAAATCCAGCTTAATGCCAGTTTCAACCTCTGGATGTGAGTTCGAGCATAAAACATTCTATGAGGTGGCTAAGTGTACTGTGGGGCACGTGAACTTTCTACCCCTATGAGTTATTTATTCCGACATACATATCCCGCCGATACCCATTCGGAATTAGTTGGTTCCAAATATAGCCCATCGTAGGCGAGAGGGATGAATGCGGGATCCTCTCTTCACAAGCATCTGTGTACTCATGAGTATGTAATAACAATTTTCGCTTGCAACTCACTGCACAAACAAACCAATCCAATCATCCTAGTTCAACAGCTGTTTGGTTTTGATTTCGGATTTCTTCCTCATTTCGTTGCATTTTTGCTGTCTCGTTAACTGCCTTACTGTTGTTGTTGTTGTTCCTGTTGTTGCATTTTGCTGTCGTTACTCGCTAATCAATTTGTCATACATGCTAATTTTGCGCTAGTTTCTAGAATAAACCAATAAAACAAACTGAAGGAATTCAACAGCAAAGCGTCCGAAAGCGAACAACTGCCACGCGTGCGCCGAAGACGACAAACTATGGCTAACGGACGCTGAAGTGTGGGTGATGATGCCGCCAGTCATTCAGTCAGTTAGTTCGCAAATCAGTTGCTTGGCCAGATGCAATTTCTTGTAAGTGAATTGGTTTCGGGGTCTGTTGCATAAAGAATTTGCTATGCATATGCATTTAGAGAAGCATTTTGCAGTCAGAAGGAATTGGGTATGTCAACCCATCTACATATGTACATACATACATACATACATATGTATCGATGTTGATATGTGTGCTTGTTGGAGTGCATTTGTTATAGGTTGTCATAAGTTTTGAAAAACGTTTTTGTTTTCAGTTGAAATGTGAATTTGATGAGTTTTAAAGATGTCACAGTTGTTGTTGTTGTTGTTGCTGTTAATGTTGTTATTACAGTTGTCGCCTCTCAATAACGTCATTTAACACATCTGCACATATTTACAAGCTTGAAGTGTTGTTTTGCTTCATTTGCTTACAATGGTTCTTGGAAGCATGATAGTAAATATGCTCGTGTGCCCTTGGAGCATTTGGAATTGCTCCAACGTGGAGAACCCGGTGAGGTTTATGACGCCTACAGACGCACAATCGCATTCACACATACATACATACATACCTATTTATGCAGCTATGCCCCATTACTTTTTCGTTTGCTTAGTGAAAATTATTTACAGCTACTTAATTTTATTATGTACGAGAGTACTAAATATATTTTCCTTCTTTCTATATACAATTTCACTATGTGCATTTGTTTGTAAATAAATTTAAAATATGCAAATTAGCAATGGGTAATTTGCATTTTGAAAAATGTCAGTCACAGCTCATAAACGCCTCGAGTGTCAAGCACCAACCCTAAAAATGTTAAACTAGTAAAAAATTATAATATCTAGTTTGAAAGTAGTTTAAAATGAACTAGTCCAAGAAAGACTTGTTTTCTTACCGCTGAACAATTGTTCAACGGAGAGCCACTTTGGCGGACAAGTACTACTTTGGAACAAAAAAGCTCTAGTCCTGATGTTTGGTTACGAATCAAGGAAGGAAGTATATGAGATGGTTCTTGAGGTATTCAAGAGAAATATTCTCCTTCCTGCAATATCAAATATCGAACCATCAAAACCTACTTGTCCGTAAAGGTAGAACAATCGTTATAGGTACGCCCGACTATACTGCCAGCCATCGTCGTTTTTCCTCCGGCGTGTGATACGATGAAATTCTCACTCAATCCTGCAATAGTTAATATTCCCTATGTCACACGTAAAGTATATCTTCCCTCGCCTCGCAATGTTAATACAACAACAATTACTAATTATATCTAACTAATTTGCTTATGGCTTTATTGATAAACATTGAATTTTAATATTTTATTGTTCGTTGTACAAATTGCTTATCTCATTACGTCTGCACTTTTGTTACACAATTTTTTTTCTTGCTTTCCTTCTGCTTTAATTTCTTTGAAAATATGTATCTTCAAGATTGCGCACTTGTGCCTGCGACAAGTTTCGAATTTCAATCGCAACCTTTGTTTTGTTTTTGTTTTTTTTTCTTTTTTTTATTATTTGTTGTTTTTGTGCTTGTTAAATGTGTCTGCTATTGTTAATTCTTTTTATTACATTGTCAAAGCTTCAATTGAATTTACCATGGCATAACGCCTACTAGAATCTTTGTAGCGTTGGATTGGGACCCGCATAGAATTTCATACTCTGCGAAACAACTGGATATTAACATGAAAAAAATGCAGTTCTTTCAATGTGTAAATGTATGTACATATGTGCATGATATACATATGTATATGATAAGGGAATAGTTTGCATAGGGAAAGGAAGAGTGACTCACTATCTATTGGTCGATTTAATTTGAGAACCAACTCACGGCACGCAATAATTACTAACACCTCAGATGTTTGATTTAATAAAATTTTATCTAATTAATCATAAGCCAAATTACATATGCTTAAGGTTTTGACAAGACTAGGGCTGCTTAATAAATACTGGAATGCATATCTTCTCAGACATTCTAAGAGTAAATGCCTATCTGGGATATATAGTGGAATTTTAAAACGTCTGATACGCCCTGAAGTTCTGACTTAAGGCACGCTTCTGTATGTTAAGAAAATAGGAGTAGCTTTCATTACAAGTTTACAAACCTAATGATAAAAGTGGGATTGCATAATACAGGGTGGGCTCGAAGCAGAAAATTGTACTCTTTACTGACATATTTTTTTAAGACTTCTGTTTTTGACTTTAAGCCGCATATTCATAAAAAACTAAAATGCCTTATAATTCAAATGTTTTTATGGAAAAGTAATTTTAAAAAGGCTTTATAAACCAATTTTATTTTTTATGAATATGGGGGCTACCCTGTTCCCTGTTATGCAAAGGCAGTTTCCTGACCTCTTAATTTATACTTCCTTTACAACAAATCTTTTGTTTTGTAGCTAGTCCAGCAATCGATATGGAAAATAAAACAAATTGTACTTTCGATAGTGTCAGAAACACCAAACCAATCGATTGTAAATATAACTTTTATTTTCATAATTTCATAAAAATTAGTTTGAATTATAAAAAATTTACTTGCAATACTTGGATATGCTCAAAGATATACTTAGAGATAATCGATGATTGTATTACACTATCGATACTTGCAATAAACTATCGATACTTGCATTAAACTATCGATAGCTTCGATGATTTTGGAAAAAGGTTTCAATAAGTTTTAATACTATGAAAAAAGTAAAATTATCGATACTTTCTCCACTGTACTCTCCCACACTTGGCAACTATCGATCGACGCTCATACTCGCAAGGTACTGATCTGCATCCATTATTGTTTGCTGGGTAAGAATTTAAAAAAAAAGAAGTAAGAATTTACAAAATTGTTTACATATACACCAATTTTGTTGCATTTTTCACACCATTTTTTGGTTTATATACATACATATATGTCTGTTAATCGAGATTATCAAAATCTACAAAAAAAAATAAATGTTTGCCGAATAAGATCAAAGTTGTTCGTGAACTTGGTGGAGGTGTAAAAGAAATTCTAATTGAGTCTTTACTTTAGATATCAGATACACGAATCAAAATGTATTTTTCTGTGTAATAGAAAGTAAGTCACTGATTTGTTTACATTGGCAGTATTCATTGAGGAATGTGAATACACCTGACCACATCATTTTGATTGTCTGACCTTTAAACCAAAAACACTCACATTTACTTAATAACATTTCGCCTCTGGTAAGAAAGGATATTGAGCTCATTATATCAGACTCAACTTGTTTAACTCTGAGTTTGAAAAAAAAAATAAATTTTAAATATGGCAACCTATACAATAAGGCATTGAGTTAAGCCGTTACTATACATATTTTTCGATTCTTTAGCACGGACATAAGGCACGAAAAAAAAACCGTAACTACCCCAAACTTCCCTAAATTCATATGAATGTACATCTGGAAGTGTTGTTGTAACTTAAATAAAATTAGTCATGGTGACTAACTGCAACAAATAATTGCGAATTTAAATTATAATTATTTCAATTGGGATATGTATTTTCAAGATTTTATTTGTTTGTGCAATTGCAAGTCAAGCTTTTATATTCGCTTCGGTTTCAATTTAGCTGTGCACAACTACAACATTACATCATAAATACTCCGCGTTTGTCAATGAAAATTGTCTGAGGTCTGGACTTTGGGTAAAGGTAAACCGTGGATGGGTAGGTTGTAATCAAAGTTCTGTTTTGTATTTGTATACTTTGCATGCGTATACAGGGTTATACAGGTTATAAGTAAATAATTTAAAAAACTAACATTCAATTTAATTTGTTTTATTAGTAAATAGTTAGGCAACGGAATGAAATCCATCAACACATTTTTGAGTAAAAACGTGCGTGAGTTTCCTTTAGACATAATTTTGAACAATAAAAATCCTCGATTTTATAGTATTAAAATAAAAAGAAAGAATTAAAAATTTTGTTTCTTTTCATAAAAATATCAATTTTATTGCATTTTTCAAAAAACATAAATACCATTTTTTAGTTTAAAATTTTTTTTTTATTTTGTAGTTTTTTAATCGAAAAAAGAAGAAAAGCAATACTCTTTCATTTCTAAGCACGAATTTAAACAAACATAATTTTTCGATTTTGTTGCATTTTAAAATTAAATTTTTTTAATTAAGGAAAAACAATACTTTTTCATTTCTAAATTTTCAATTTCGTCGTATTTTTGAAGTGACAAAAAATAAAAACAAAAACTAATATATTTTCTTTATTTAACACTACATATTTTGAAAAATATTACTTTTTTCCACTTTAATCTAAACGTTTAAGGAAAATAACTTTTTTTATTTTGTAGTATTTTTTAATTGAAAAACAAAACAAAACCGTAATAACTTTTCTATTTTGTTGCATTTTTTGATTTCAATTTTTTGATGAAGCTAAAAAAATACTTTTTCATTTTTAAAAACGTTTTCGAAAAACATAATTTTTAGATTTTCAAATAAAACAATTTCTCCCTCTAAACCTAGCTTCCTAGTTTTGTTGGTGTAACCGTCTTTATCGGTATCATTTTCCTCACTCTCTTTTAGTCGTTGTTATGATCAAATTTCTTCCCTCCAGCGTGATAAAGGCTTAGAATATCCCCACGGTAAGATACATATGTATGGTTGACGGCATAGTCGACTAAGATCCATGACCCGAAGTTTATATGGGGCCAACCAAAGCGTACTCGATTCCTTTCCTTCATTACTTGACGCTTTAACTCCTTTCTTCTTTTCCTTGAATTATATCTACTCAGCTCCAGTTGCCAGTCTGTCTCAATCACCCAGTACACGTTGTAAATAGATAGTTCTTTATCAGCAAAAATTTCGGGGAGCTTCGAAGAAAGTGAGTAATCGTACTCGTACATAGGTACATACATACATACATATGTACATACATGCATTTGTACATATGAACTTGTACTTGAAATGAGAACTTTTTAGTAAGCATTAAATGAACCAAAACGCTGATGACTGATGAAAGTGTCAGTGACAAAATAAAAATAGTAGTGAAGGACAAAGAAAAACTAAAAGAAAATAAAGAAAGCAAGATCAAATGAATCAATGTGACAGAAAGTGCCGCTTAAGTGCTTATGTATGTATTTATGTGTGTGTGTCACTAAGTAAAAGTGCTCAAAGCACAGGGGGCGGGCGGGAAACTTTCATATGAAATGCAAAATTCTGCAATGTCAACAAAAATCACGAAGTGAAAAATTATGATTGTTATTATTTGTATATGTATTTTGATTTGTTTGACATTGCTGACGGCGGTGTGGACGGCGACGCACAGTGTAACGAGTGTGGCCAAAATATATTAAAAATGAAGTTGGGCAAATTTAAAATATTTGCCGCAAAACATCTTTGTTCATACTTCTCAGAAATTTGTCTGCCCTTTCGAATCAAATTGGACTTCAAATCACATGCATTGACAGAGCTTATCAGTAAAAGTTATGTTACTTCGCTGACGTTTGGATTCGGCATTAACCGAGTAGACCCATGAAACTGTTGCAAGAAAAACTGCCAGCACAGCACAAAACTGGAATAAGACTCGATTTCCTCTGGCCTATATAGTGCCAAATTATTTTTATTATACTTTTATGCAATTTAGAATCTTAGTGCGGTACAGTATGGTTGTCAGGAGATGCCTAAAAGGCATGAGGTTACAACAACATCAATAGAAAAACGCTTCCAGTGGACCAAGGTGCATTTTTCATCTTTTCTACACTTCTTCTTAAACCTAATTTCAAGTGGATTTCAAACAAAAATTTAGTTTTCAAGGAAGTAATGCGATATTCCAAATTTCATTAAAGTCGAAACATTTAAAAATTTTCCGCCCACGAGTCTGGTGGGCGTGGCAATTTTGACTTTTACACCATATTTCAGTATACTACTTTCCACTGTAAGTAAATGGACTGTAACGAATTTTTGTGCAATCGGATTCGACCGGAACTTATGTGGGAACGTTGCACTGTGCGACGTCGAGTTGGTCAACCATACATACATACATACATACATATTTACAGTTGTAGATATGAAAACAGAAGTGTTATGCAGCACAGTAGCATGGCTTGGTGAAATGGTATCGCTAAGTGTGCAGCCTTAGCTTAGAGCTCAGGTGAAGCTGGTGATAGTGGTTGAGCGTTCGATTAAAAGCTTTTGCTCGACTTTACAATATCGTGACACAGACACACATACATACAAACATAAGTGCAGCGTAGTCAACGCGCGCAGCACAACAACAACACTACTGACTATGCGATCACATTAGCCAGCATTGCGCTTGGGAACTTGACGTGCGCTTCAAATGCGCTTTGGTAACATTTCAGCGTTTAGTTGCATCGCGTCCATTGCCAGTGAATTTCGGTTTACTACAACTCTTACTTACTTTTAGATGAGCTTAAAATAGTGTCTAGTTAGCATAAAAGAATTGAGTAATGGTGTTTTAAAACGCTGCATAAAATTGTCAATACTTTGTTTTAAAAAACAAAGAACAAAAAAAATATATACTTCTTGTTTTACAAAATTGTTGTTGCGCTATAAAGTGCGGTGAAAAGCATTCCTTGTTTTTCTGGAGTGATTTGTTTTATGTTTTGCTTGTGTTTCGTGCTTTTTTACTTGCGCGTTTAGTGCACGCTTCAAATCGTACATTGGTCGCGTCGCGCATGCGCACATTGTTGTTTTTATTTTATGAAGCATAATTTACGAGTTTTCGGTGCGGTTTTAATGCGATCATTGTACCTAGTGCTCACATGTTATTTTGTTTTTGTTGCTTTGGTTTTCATTGTCGCCAAAACAGCATCTCCCGCGCCCGCCTGTTTTACTACTACGCTTCGAAGTTTTGAATTACTGCGCCAGCTGAAAATTCTGCATAAAACGTCATCATAATTCTGTGACTTTGTTCGACTTTGCACTTTAGCGAAGCTCTGGAGGCGCATATTTAAACTTAGCTTGGTTTGTTTCTTCAATATTACGCTTCGTTCCCACATCGTCCGCCTACTACACTGCATGCTCTAAACGTCATTCGCTTGCTGCTCCATGCCCTCCATCAAAGTTAGTATGCCGTACAGCGACTGCGCGGCTTCATCTACAGCAGCAGCGCTTTGAAATGGATCCAAAGAGTAATGATTGTTATGAGTATTACTTAGTTTATTGATTTGTTTGTAATTTTAGTACTTTTTTTGTTGCTCCAATTTAATACCCAGCAAGCATTTTTGTAATTGTTTTCAAAAAACAAAATAAGCTTGATATTATAAGCGTTTCCAGGATTAATTTAGGTTTATAATTAAAAAAAATTAATTTTATGCTTATTTTGCTTGTTGGGTATTATTAACTACAGTGATAAGTGTTAAAATAAGCAAACACTTTGAGTATAATACTTCGGTTCTTGTCACCTCGTACCTTTTCACACAGAGAAGACTAAAATCAATGTTTTTTTTTATTAAAAGTAAATTTGGAAGTTAATTTATATACAAGACTCTGTCGAAAAGTTTTTTTTTTCAAATTCTTCTTCATAAAAAATTACACTGTGTAACAAAAGAGAATGGAAGCACTTTTACATTTTTTAAATTTGCTACACAGTGTAATTTTTAAACAAATAATAGAAAAGTTTTTCTAATATGTATTACGGCTAGATTACCTCAATGACAATGGGTCTGTCGTTTAATAAGAGCTAAATGCTGCTACAAAAACAAATTTTCTAAACCAATTTTGAGGTTATAATTACTTTATTTCATGCATGGATAAATTTTTAAATTAATTTCTAATAAAAATTTTAGTGACATACGCGGTACTTGCGTGTGTTTTTTTAATATTTGTACGAATGTTTATTATTTCGCATATGCTCGTCAGTAGGTCATAAATATGAACTTCAGCATCGACATTCATTCAGCCACAAAAACATAAAACTCAAAACACTATGACGCATCCCCATTTGGTTTGTTCCTTAAAAAAATTTGTTTACTAAACTATTTTTTGCTTATTTTTTGTTTTTGCAAAAATTTTGTTAAGTAATTATTGCTTAAATAATTTTTTTTTTTGATTTGCTGTGTTGTTATTAAATTCACCGAAGCTGCAAGATTATGTACACAGCGGCGTTATATGATATGCCAATGGCCAGCTGCATGCCACGAGTGTTTTGCTGCTAATAACTGGCAGGCTGAATGGTTTTTGTTTTTGATTCTGAGATCAACAACAACATCGTGCAATGGCATAGCCAAAGTCCAGACGAAACAAATTACAGGCTACTGAATGAGTTGACTTTTTAAAAATCAATTAACATGAGGCAAATTTATAGGTGTGTTCTCTTGCAGCCGGGGTTTTATTATTTGTGGATGTTTGTACGCGCATCACTCCAAAACTATTGCATTGAAGTGAATTTAATTTTCACTGCTGTATCTCTAGATACCTGACTTAAAGTTTAGAATGTTTTTTGCTGCAGCAAATGATTTGACAGTGGCGGCAATTAAAGTGGGTTAAAAATTTTTTAGATGTAGTGAAAATTTAATAGGTTATACATAGGTTGATCGATTTTGATTTGGTTCAAAAGGGAGTGGGAGAGGAAAGGGAGAATAAGGAGATGAAAAGTAAAGGCAATAGAAAAAAGCAGAAGAAAACGAACAGGAATCGGAAAGTGTAGAGGTGTGAAACGTGGTAGCAGCTGAAGGAGAGGAACAGGATACGGGGGATTAAAACAAAATAAGAACGAGATTTGGGCGGTAGTGCAAAGGGAGTCGATTTGTAGTAGATGCATGTTTGAAATGGATTGTAAGAATTCGGAAAAAATCAGGTCCTCTTTTTTCCAGAGTAGCACCCGTGGTTTAACAACAAAAAATCTTACAAGTGAGGTGAAAAGCTATTAATTATTTTTTTTCAAAGCGTTACATGAAAACGCGAATTTAAATTATTTGCTTTCCATAACACATTCTCTTTTGCCTAAAGCAAAACATATTACATTTTAATTTTCATTTCAAACTTGATTTGCATGATCTTTACTGTGATACATACATATGTATGTATGTATGTCTTGTATTTGTGTCATTGTAAAGTTCTTTCTGAGTTGTGGGAATTCAACTTATTTTAGAGATTTTCTCTTAAATCTTTAATATGTTAAATTTTAAGTTTTTTGTTTCACTTTAATACAATTTTTTTTTAGACTAAATACATACTTACAAGCTGAATCTTTTGTTTTAAATTTTTTAAATTTTTTAACTAGAGCTCTGCGATATTTTTTTTTTTTTTTTTTTAAGAAAAAAGACAAACTTTTCTATTACAATCAAAAAGGAACTACATATGAACATTTTTGTAGACTTCCGTTTGCTAAATTGTTGTCGAAAGAATTTTCTCACTTTGTACCAAATTTTCTTCAATCGGAAGAGGGATATGTAGATACATCAAATACTAAGGGAACAGAATAAAACTCGGATAACAAAATTTCTTACAGAAAACGAATAACTTAAAACCGAACACATTTTCTTCCGAACTACAGAGTAGAGGTCAAGTTTTAATATCTGCTGAACTTTTTGTCTGTCATGTAAAGATAATGACTTTCACGTTTTTTTGAATGTTTACATATTAATTGAATTTTTTGGAGTTGTCTCTGCATGGAAAAGCTTAAGTAGTATTTAGCGCTAAACCATTAAAAATTTAGCAGCATTAAGGCCGAACGCCTTAAAATATGCTTTTAATGCTTGAATTATTGAACGAGTGAGTGTTTGCATTGCATTTAAGTATAGAGAGTGACATTGAATTTTGACGAACGCACTCAGTTGCTGCAGACTTTGATTCTGCTGTTGGATGTCACACCTTTCCACAGGCAAACAAACACCTAGAAATATTTAGTGGAATTGTTGAGAATGGAATTAAAGTTCCAATTTGAAAATTGAACTGTGAAATTACAGTAATAAGGATTTTTTGTAAGATATTTTGTGAAATGTGTTTGCTATTGATGTGATGTGGCATGCCCCAAAAGGCGCGTTGACATGAAAGAGAAAGCGAATGCATTGCTGTGCATGTCCACTTGTACGTATGTATGTATGTATGTAGGTATGAGGGGTGATTGATGCATAAATACATATATACATATGTACATACATACATTCAAATACAACACCCGCCAGTCAAATACACAATACACACAATCAAATGCATTTCAAATAAACAATAGAAAAGGCGTTGCCAGACTGACACACAATCGCACAAACGGAAATATACGAACACAAACATACATACATACATACATAGCCTCACAAGCATGACAGCTATAGTGGCGGGCGTTGACAAGCGCATGTCGCGCTACGACATGCTAATACAAATACAAAAATACCAACAACAACAAAAAACTTATACACCAACATTACTTGAACAACACAAACACAAAAGCTGCATGTGTGTTTGCGTGTAAAAGTGAAACGAAACAAAATATTCCAAACAATTCCAGTTCGACTTTCCAGTTCAGTTGGCAGCAGCTGCTGCTTTGTTGACTACACCGTTAGGCTGCCATATGTGCAAGGGGATGTGTGCGCGCTTGCTGTTAGCCAATGAAATGTTCGTTTGCACGTTTGTGTTGGTTGTGCTGTTTTTTGTTATTGTAACAATGGTGGAATGGTGATGGGGTCGATTTTTTATACTCAGCTGTGCTTTAACCTTGTTTGAAAAAAGGCCAATTTGACGTAATCAACAAAACTTAAATTTTACAGACAATTTTTTATATAAAATATAAAAAATTTTGAAGCAAAATGTTACTTACATATGTACATACATATGAATTTGTATGTACATACATCATAATTACCTTTTGCTTTATTTTCTTTAATGGTACATACATATGTATGTATGTATGTATGTATGTACATATTACAGTGGTGATGTTTTTTGCGATTGTTTAAACTAAGCAGAATTATCAACAAAGTACGGATTTTCCAAGAAGAAAAACGAAGCCGCATCTGGGAACTTAATACATCTATTTTGTTGCGCTGTATTGAAATTCGCCGTCAGATTATATAGAACGGACCTAACCTCAAATTCTTAAATTCGGATCCAGCATTGAAATCCCTTTTAAAATCTGTATTTATTATTTTCTATATGTAGGTATTGGTTATTACAAAATTCCGAAAGTAAACATGTCAATTCACAAATCCAAAAATACCCAAAATTTCCTCAATTCACAACTGAGTATATTTTGTTTTGCTTCATCTGAACCTACATTTTCTTAACAATTTTGATTGTTGTTATTTTTGTTATGTTGAGCCGCCAGTTCATACTTTGTATCAAAGATGACTTGATACGAAACTCTCTCATTTCGGTCCTCGATTATGCAGTGTTGCCTAGTTTTTTATGTGTGCGCTAGTTGGCAATACTACACAATCGAGGACCATCTGACATTAGATACATAAACAATGAGGAGCCAGAAAGAAAAAACGCACCAAATTTGGGAAACTCAAACAAGTAAACATTTCGATAAACTTAAAATATCGCACGATTGAGAAAAAATACGTAAAGTATGAAAGAAAACAATGTAAAAAAATAGCTGCAGAAAATATATGTAGAAAATCATATTTTTTTTACGCATTTGAGTGGTTTACAGGTATAAAAAAAAGGTTACAAACAATACGCCTTTTCTTTTTGTATTATTTTCAAATATTTATTTTAATTATAATTATTTTTATTTGAAGTCATATTATTTACATTACCATGTTCTATTTCATTACGAAATTTACATCATTAAGGATTTTACCTTATTTTAAGAAATCTTGGAAATTTTAACTTTATATTATGTATTATTTCTTATTTCATATATTTTATTTTGAATATAACTTGTCTCATTTTATACGTTCCGAGCAAGACAAATTCAAAAATTAATTCGATAGTACCTTTTTGCACACCTATTTATATGTGGGAATTGCAAAATTCCTAAGAAGCTACTCAAAATGCCCATATTTTGTTTTCACCATACTGGCATCATTCGAAAATGTTATAAAAAATGACCACTTTTTGAGCGCTCTCAGAGAGCGCGAAGTTTCGTATCTAGTCATCTTTGCTGCATACAAAGCAAAGATGACTAGATACGAAACTTCGCGCTCTCTGAGAGCGCTCAAAAAGTGGTCATTTTTTATAACATTTTCCAATGATGCCAGTATGGTGAAAAAAAATATCGGCATTTTGAGTAGCTTCTTAGGAATTTTGCAATTCCCACATACCAAGAGGTGTGCAAAAAGGTGCTATCGAATTAATTTTTGAATTTGTCTTGCTCGGAACGTATAAAATGAGACAAGATATATAAAATAAAATATATGAAATAAGAAATAATTCATAATATAAAGTTAAAATTTCCAAGATTTCTTAAAATAAGGTAAAATCCTTAATGATGTACATTTCGTAATGAAATTGAACATGGTAATGGAAATAATATGACTTCAAATAAAAATAATTATAATTAAAATAAATATTTGAAAATAATACAAAAAGAAAAGGCGTATTGTTTGTAACCTTTTTTTTATACCTGTAAATCACTCAAATGCGTAAAAAAAATATGATTTTCTACATATATTTTCTGCAGTTATTTTCTTACATTGTTTTCTTTCATACTTTACGTATTTTTTCTCAATCGTGCGATATTTTAAGTTTATCGAAATGTTTACTTGTTTGAGTTTCCCAAATTTAGTGCGTTTTCTCTTTCTGGCTCCTCATTGTTTATGTATCTAATGTCAGAAGGTCCTCGATTGTGTAGTATTGCCAACTAGCGCACACATAAAAAACTAGGCAACACTGCATAATCGAGGACCGAAATGAGAGAGTTTCGTATCAAGTCATCTTTGGTATGCAGTCCATGGTGAGTATATTTCTTGGCATAATAAAAAACCAGTTTTCTCGATCCATTAGTGGTCGGTGAATGAACCGTCCATATGGAAACTATGCATGTATGTATGTACATATGTATGTTTATACTAATTGTCTCACAGCACTACGCAATGGCTGCGTGAACTATTTCTGTGATTCGTTTTTTTTTTAATCTTTTTTAACTTTCTGTTGTGTAGCCGTAATGGACGGAGCAATGAGCGTCCTTCTCAAATGCAATCGAATTTTTGTTATTTTTGTTCTAACTGGTTTCTTAAGCACTATTTCCGTAATGGTGCTGAAGTTTTTGTTGTAATAAAATAGCAAAATAAAGCGGTAAACGTATGAATACCTTGGAGAAATTATAAAATATGTATACCTATCCGATTTACATTATCATCTAAAAACTTCGAGAGTACCTATTAAAAGTCAAAATAGAGTTATAAAGCAATTTTCCAGCTTGTGTCTCATATTCCTATTTCAAACTCTTTATTAAATAAACATAAGATTTTACTAAAAAATATATTCTTTTTCAAATACTATTGATTTCATTTTTTAGAATGGCAAACAAAAAATACAGAAAGAAGTTCAGGCCACACCTCTTAAACAATGATGAATAATCGTAATGATTGAATATTTTCCTTAGAATCCTTTTAATGAGTATTTCCAATTAATTAAAAAATAATACAAAAAATTAAGATTTTTTACGATTACAAAAAAATTCAAATTAAAAATAAACAAAAAATTCAAAAACTTTTTTTTTTATTATTTATGATTATTTTTAATTTTTCCTTAATTTATTTAAATCTTAATCAATTTATAATTGCCTTTTTCCAAAACTTATCAAATTTAACAGGTCTGTTTAACTTTTAGAGATACTACATTATTAGTTTAGATAGCTTGCGGTTGCGATCACAAAAAAAAAAATTTACAAAAGAATTTATTAAATTAGATTAAGCTCACCAATTGCATTTAGTACAATTTTCTTAAGCCAACATAAAGTACGAGCATATACATACCTAAGTGGTTTGCCCTAAATGGCTATAAGCAATGTCAAATTTCTTGACCTGATTGCAAATTTTTACACAAGTATAGGTATTCACACATATGTAAATACATATAAATATTTACATAGTTGTGATTTCTTATTTGATCATTGTATAATTCTAGTAATTTTTGTTGTTATTTTGAGTAACTTCTTACTCGGCTGCATTGCAATGTCACACTGAGCCTCAGAATATCTATGAAACGTGATGTTTCGAAAAACGTGACTTTTATTGATTTTTTTACAACAACTCGCACAACATACCTTCAAACATACATATGGCAGCGAGTTTAGTGTCGGCTTTTGGACAATACATAGTTGCATGTATTGATTTCTAAATAAATATTTTTATACTGACTAAATAGTACATATGGATATACATATGTATATATAAGTGTACATAGAAAGGTATCTACATACATACATACATGTGTATAATAGTTGCAAGAATGCTGTTGGAATGAGCGTAGCATGCCCATATTGCTTTTGTATTTGTTATGTGCAACATTTAATGGCTGAAGGTGTTGAACATTGATGAAATCACTTAAATTCCAAATGATTGATGATAGTTTTGCTGTTTTAAATGTACTCCTATTCGCTTTCTTAATTTGAATGTAAGCGTTTCATTTTATGGTTGATTTTATGCATTAGGGTGATCCCAACAAAAATCAAATAAATTTAGTTCAAACTCATTCTTTGGGATTTCTTTCCATCCAAAAAATATGGGGCATTTGCCACCCAAACTTAATTTTAAAGCTTGAGTATCTGTAAAAGAGTTCCTGAGAGGGGTTTGGAAATTCATATGGAGATATATGAGGCGTGCTGACAGAGTTATCGGAAAAGGGGGCATGGCATTATTCAGCTCTTACTCAATGTTTCCCTTTGTCGAAATTTGTGACGGAAATTTGGAGTTATTGAAAATTAGAGCGTGGTAGCTACCTTAGAAACTGCATTGGTACTAAAAGGTTTGTGGAAGAAAAAAACAAAAAACATGATGGAACGTCTTCGTTCTAACAGGCATACCCACGGATGTGGGTAAATCGACTAAGTTCGTCGTTCTGATACTTAGTTAAAGTCCACTTAATATACCATGTTCATGAAAGGTATTCAAAAATAATAATTTTTTCATTGGAACATTACTTAGATTTTCAAAACGAATACATTTCTGCACCACTGCAATCCGCGAAGTCACAGCTGAGTAGCTCCCTTGTTCTAAAACTATATAATGATACGTTTAGCCATAAGAAATTCAACGCGTTTTACGTACATACATACATAAAGCTATTGTTTTTGTTAATATTCTTATTGCTTACACTCTTACTTTGTATATAAAAGTTTTTTTCCAACCATTTTTACTTAGTTGATTTTTTCTTTCTGCTGCTTTATGCTATTTTTTTTTATTTATAATGCATTACTTGTTGTTGTTTTAAAATTTTTTTTTGCACATTCAACAACGATTTGGGATTCATATAAACATCACGTAGCAGTTCATGGGCTCACAGTAGCAACAACAGTAACAACAATAAAAACTAACAATAACGTCAATAAAGATTAAAATAACAAATAGTAGTTTTTAGATATGTACGAGTATACATATGTATAGGCCAGTGATAAATGTAAAGGTAACATTTATTTTGCGAATTTTCGGTAGCGATAGGCACACAGTTACAAATTTTAGACTAATTTTGATTATATAAAATATACATATACATATGGGAATTTCCATGGCAGAGATTGATGAAAGCGAAAAAACCAACATTTTATTTTTAAGTTGGTAATATGGCTAAGTTGTTGTAAATATATTAAATCATGATGAATAAATGCCAGAATGACATTCGCATAAGCCTAACTTAAATATTCTTAAACTATTTAGGACAACCAAAAAAAAATTTTTTTTGTTCTTAAATACCTTGTCAAGAAACTACTTTATATTTGTTATGCTGTGTGAATCTTAGTAACCAGGCATTACATGTTACTTTTATTTTAATTCTTAGTGAAATTTTGAAAAGTATGAAAAATTTGCACAAACATTTTTGGGCGTAGAAAAAAAATTGTTGTGCGCCTTTTTTTGTAACGTAAGTGACGAAAATAAGCATTTTATTGCATAAAATATATAGTTTTCTGCCAATCAATTTAAAATCTTCGATTCTCCATCTACAAGGTAATTACATAAACTATGTAAAGTAAATTTGTTTTTAAAATAGTATACAATCTAAAAAAAACCGTTGCGCTTTTGTAACGTCAGTGACGAACGCTTACGTTCTTACCCACCTTTTCAAACAAACTTTTTATTTTTGCTTCTATTTTTTTTTTTTTTTTTTTTTTATTAAGACGTAAAGATCCTCTGTATATATATCGAATGTCTATGTATAAATATTCCACACAATAGACTCGAACAATATTTGGAGGTTAATGCAACACATTTCTTGTAATACAATTAGTACTTGGCGTATGAGCAAAACCAGCTAAAAAAAGTCTAAACTGAGCAAAGGACACCTGAAGATAAACCCTTTCACGATTTTCTGCAATAAATCAATTGACCTGTTTGTTATCACGTCCATAAAAGAAAACCTAGTCAACTTTTTTTCTGTTACTTCGGAGGTAACGTCAGTGACGAATTTTACGTAACGTCAGTGACGGTACATAATTAACTATGCATGCTACATCTTTACAAAAGTCCTAATAACAAAGATTTTTATAAAGACTTCATTCTATTTCTAATAATCTCCCAAACATTGGAATTTAATTCTGTCAAGGGGTTTCGCAGAAATTTGAATAAATCACCGGTGCCCAAAACCCCTAGTCCTAAAATTGTAACGTCAGTGACGACGGAATTTTAGTCCGTATTTAGTATGTTTTTAGAATTTAAATATAAAGTTTAGGCATAACAGCTTTGAGTAGCTAAACTCCAAGTAATAAACCATTTTTCGTGTACTAAAACGTGCAAATGGTAATGCAATTTGAGTTTGAATCATACAATTTTACTTGCGATGTAACGTAAGTGACGGTGGAATTTCCCATATATTACATACATACATACATAGATGATCAAATCAAATTATGTTTAAAGCTGGAATTATTTTATTCACGACTATAAGAACTCAAGGCCAAGAATAATAATTTGATGTTATAATTATTGTTATAATTTTCATTATTTATTAAAAGTTTTTATTTGAATAGATATTTGAAGAAATTAGAGAAATACGTCATATTTCAAATTGAATTGGAAATAAATTAAAAATCATAGTACCTATGTATGTAGTTAGTTGAAAGTACATATTGTAATTTACTAAAAAAATGTTAAAATTGCAGAAAAACGTTTTTAAGCCCAAACGAAAATGACTTTGCCTGATTTCCATAGAATCCGAAACAAAATTTTGGGAAAGGTCCGAACATTATTTTATTTACTTGAAAAACTTATAAAAAGTACACGAGATAATTTAAAATAAAAAGGATTTTGATGTTTAACGATGCCTACAAATTTTTTTCGCATCGCAAAACAGAGTAACCCCCCTGAACTCCTTGACCAACATTTTGTCTGACTTTCTAGAAGTCACTTCGTTTTTTAGCCACATCATTTACACGGCTAAAAACGAGCTGCAGTCCAGAATACGAGCAACGTCCAACCTGCTAGCCATGAAGGGCAAGAGGCTAGTGCAGGTTAAATTCTATCTTTTATTAGAAAAAAAAAAAAACAAAAAAAGAAAAAAGAAGTAATTTACACCATTTCGATATCCGTTTAGTATTATTAAATATTGCTGGCTCCCTTACATTACATTTTTGTTGTTGTTGAAATGCTTGACTGCATTTTGTTGTTATTGCTATTGTTGTTGTTGTTACTACCGCTACTAAACAATTTGTAGCTACATTGTTGAACAATTGAGTGTTTGCTGTTGATCGATTTTACGTGATATTTTCGAGATTTTTGGTATTTATGATGCATATTTGTCGATGCCGTTTGCACTTACACACACATGCACGCACAAACACGAATACAAACAGAAACACAAACACAAAACACACACCCACCCAAACAAAAGTGTAGCTGTAGCCTAGGCTAGCTAGCACAGCCATTTTCCTTTTAAAACACACACACACACATAGATACATTCCCTGCAAAAAACCGAAATACTCCGTTTCATACTCCATAGAGTACTCCTTAAGGAGTATCGGAGTACTCCAACACTTATCCTCGCTCATATAAAAAAGGTGGTCCAATTTATATGGCGATGTCCGGTAATTGGAACACCTAATCCGACTCGGAGTACTCCATTTCTTTGCTTTTGAATACTCTATAGACCACCTACATGAGAGTAATCCCAAAATACTCCTATTGGATTACTCTATGGAGTATTCAACAGCAAAGCGAGAGAGGGAGTAGGTGGTCCTCAAAAAGAACACATACTCCCTCTCTCGCTTTACTGCAGAGTACTCTATAGAGTAATCTTTTGCCAGCATTTTCAAAGTACTCTCACGTAGGTGTTCCATAGACTATTCAGCAGGGTGCTCCGATATGGATTAGGTGATCCAATCACCGGACATGGGCTTATAAATTGGACCACCTTTTTGTATGAATGAGAATAAATGTTGGAGTACTCCCATACTCCAACGTTTTTTACAGGGTTAATCTAGGCCTATGGATGTATGTAAGAATGTGCTCGCATTACACACTCAAGTTTACTTTTGAATTGTTGACGAATTATTGTTAGTGGAAATTTTATAAACAGTAGTTTGTATTTATTTGGTAAAGGCAAATACTAAATGCATAATTATTTTGGAAAATATTGTTGAATGATGTACAATGTAATAGGAGGAGGCATAGCCTGGCTAGCAGACATACATACATATGTACATATATACGAGGGATGTGAAAAGCTTGATACCGCCGGTGGTTTTAGGTTCCAGAAATCCCGAAAAACTTTTTCTTACAATCCTTGGATTTTCGGGATTGGGAATATGTTGTCAGAAACTGAATATGCGTTCTATTTTTGTGAAAATGATCCATTTGAAAATTTGCTTTAAAAAAAAAATTGGGTAGAAATAAAATAGCTTTCGTTTTAAATAAAAGAATTCTTATCAAATATTAAAAATTTAATTATTTGTCATGTATTTTATTGTTAGACAGTTTCTCAATGGCTAGACCAATCTTGAGATTTGTTGCCGATTCAGGAATTTTTTAGGTGTCAAAACACTGGAAATTTCTTTCTTGCAAACCAGAGATTATTGGGCCATAGAAGGCTTAGCAAAAATAAAAAAACTATGTCGCTTACGAAAACAAAATCGAGTTTATGGTTGGATTCTTTCTTAAGCAATTTCTTCACTTTTTTCAACCTAAACTACTAATGAGTTCAGATCCCGAAAATCCCGATGTTGTTTAAAAATAAAAAAAAGTATTTTCCAATACAAACATACATACATACATACATAAATGGAAGAGTAAGTTTACAATGGGAGTATTTGCTTTTCGGCCATTACTGCGCTAGCCGTAGTGCATTCTTACGCCTGAGTGTACTCGTTATATTAGAGAGTATTAGAATGGCTGACCGGTTAGGTATGTTAGAAGGAACTACATATCGACAGCCACACTGCAAAACCCTGTATGTTCAAAACCAAAAAGTTTTCAGGAGAGGGAAAAAACTGTAATAATTATAACGTATGTACATATATGAGCGACGGTTATTTCATTTCACCACTGTAAAGAAACGGGAAGTTGTAACCCGATTTTGACTGAATTTTAATGTGCGAAATATCGCGATCTATGGGAAAGGCTCAGAACCTTATTTTTGGAAAAATAGTGACTTACGGGGTTTTGCAGTGTGGGTGTGGCTGTCGATATGCTCTTGTTTACAGTTTCAATTTACTTGGAAATTTGTTGGTATTGCATTCTAAATGGGAGAAGGACATTTGTGTTTATGTAATCACACTAAGACTGGGGATTCGGTAGTGGAGAAAAGGATGATTCGAAAGAGCTCGCAACATCTCGCCATAAGCGGTGTTTTTCTGAAGAGCTTACATCGATAATACTCCCCGAAAGTATTTTTGCTGCTACTCAAAGAAACAAAGCAAAACGCCCGATTCTGCTTTATATGGATTGGATGAAGACCGATTGATTAGTTGAGATATAAGATCCTCTACCGATGAACAGAGGTCGCGCTCTATAAATCTCTCATCATAGCCATCCTGATGCCTAACTTAAGCGCTTGGAGTGTGAGATGTGTTACCACGATAACCGAACCAGACCGCTCTTTCACTTGAAGTACAGAAATAATGAGTAGTCTTCCCTCCCCCTACTAAATACTTACAAATTTGTTTGAATCTATTTAATTGTTATTTTTATGTTTATCTTAGTTGTTTGGCTTATTACTTTTATGGGCGCAAATATTTCCTCAGTAAACACTTAATTCGTAGCACAGAAACTCCGCTTTAATAATCTTTTAGTACGCCAATAAAAACGAAGGAATAGCAAATCCAAGGGAATATTACACATTAGCCTTGTAATTGGGTTAATGAGCAGGCATTATAATCTGTCCGCGAAAAATTACCAAGAACATCATCAAATCATTTCACCCACAAAACTCAATTTGACATGCTGCTACCAGATCCGATTAGGCTGGTGTTTGCTTTAAGGGTATTAATCTGCACACAATAAACAGCTGTTGGGTGTAGGCGAATGTGGTATGCAATTGCTGATAAAAGTCAAATGCTAAGCGGTGAAATAAACCTCTGATGGTTGATAGTAAGGGGGTGTTAATAGCTGATGTTGGCGAGAAGTTTGCTATTTACTTTTGGAATTGCAAAAATCAATTTTTGTATGCAGAAACAATTAGAAGTTCGAATAGAGAAGAGGACGCCCGTCGACCTTGTAGCCAAACTACTTTGTCAAAGGAAGCTTAATTCATCACTTCGTGTCCATGAAAAGCACTTAAAATAATCCTCAACCAGTTACAGGACGCCTTGTTCTTGGAAGTCGAGGTTCTTTGGAATTTCCTTCTCTGCAATTAAAAACCCACCGGCCTCTGCTTGTAAAACCAAGACATACAAACCAAATGTCTGGTAAAAAGAAAAAAATATTTTTAGAAGAGACGTTGCGGAATTGGGATTACCGGAATCGGATTTTTCATATTTGAATTATCGAAGCTGAAATCGGGACCAAAAGCGGAGGTCGTAGCAGCGCACAAAAGACATACATACATCGACTTTCATACGTTCCGTTTCTGATAAATTAAATTTGAAAAATTCTGTATCAATTTAAGCACAGCTGGATGCTAATCATTACTTTTGGACTCAAATTACCCTCAATTCTCATCCCTACTGTATATATTTATTTCGCTACTTAAGATAACTCTAAGCGAGCTTTCCATGCATGTTTTGTATATCAGCACGTGATAAAGTATTGCCACTTAGCATGCTTTTATAGAGTTGCCAGCTATCTGATATTTCTTGTAATGAAATGAGTTGTGCCAATAAGGGTACCAGCATAGGGGCATTTTGCGTCGTATTAAAAAAATATTTCTAGGTAAGGTTAACAACCAGGGTTGCCACCTAATATCATTATATTAATTTTTTAGCATATCTGAAATTATTTTGAAATCGAATTGACCCATTTGGTTGGAGTTCTGTAAGTAGATTAAACTCTTTTAATTAAGTGTTGTTCTTGCCCAGTTGCCACCATTTTGCAATTAAAAATAAATTGAATAAAATATGGCAATGTCAAACGAATAGTGAGTCAGCCAATATTATAGCTATATATTTCTTCGGTATCCACCATTATCTCGAAGAGTAATTAAGGTACTTTCCTGATATTTAGAAGCGACTTTTTTACTATTCGACTACGGCTGAAACTCCGATTCTACCCAGCCGGAACCGAAATCGGAATCAAAAGTCTAAATTAATCGGATTATTAGACCGGTTGTAGTTGTCAAATCTGGATCTTGGATTTGAAGGCATCTCGGTCAAAAATCTTCATTTTTGAAGTTATGAACACTTCGGTGCTCCTGAATTCCGTACCAACCGTTTCGTGCTCAGCCAGTAAATATTTAGTGAAAATTTAAGAATTCCTCAAACGCGCAAATATAATCGTCAGACAGTCAGGGTGGCAGCATCTTAAACTTGGTCATCTCACAGTGGTCAACTAACGGTGCGTGGGAATTTGACTTGTACGCTCACCTACTCTTTCCGCAGGTACACATACATATGTATACACTCGTACTTAGATAAATGACAGACACCTTCACACTTCCTTCATGCCGCTTGCTGCAAGTGTCTGAACGTGAAAGGAAGGACATTCCCACACTTTTGCGCTCAGCCTCAACGTTATCAGCGCCACATACATACATATGTATGTATGTTTGTTTGTGCGTGCACATGCATGTCCTTCCGCATTTCTAAATACTGTGACTATATGAAAATTTTCCAAACAGTGACGAGCATTTCTCATCGACACGTGAATTTCGCACAATATGTGCGCCATTTTTTGGAAAATCCCCATTTAGCGTGAGAAAAATCGACACAAATTTTTAGTAATTCTGCTAGTTAGTCGTTTGCACTTTGAACGCAATTCTGCATCGGACATATGATCCTTCATGTGAATTTGTTAGGAGCAAATCTTATTTGCTTTGAGTTAGTGCCATGCAGCGATAATTCTTTGTTGGCTCATTGAATGTGGTCGATTTGCTATTTCAGTCATTTGTTAGTACTTAGTAGCAATCTTTTGTATATATACACGATCGGGCTAACTGATTGGCAAGTGTTTTATAAATATATGTTTGTATGTTTGTATGTACATACCTACATATTTTAGTTATTGCTTTAAGCAAAGTGTTTGACCTCAATGGAAGATCAGTGCCAAGTGTTGACTTTTCTGTTGGCGTGGGAAAATTGCAAAGCGTGAATTTCTATATTAGTTAGTTGTAGGTATCTTAATATATACATATGTATGAATGTATATATTTATTTGTATGTGTGCAGACTTATTGTGGTGAGGTCAATTTGCTGGCTTAAGTTTGGTGATTTAGCATTTATTTTCATTTAGAGCGTTAGCTAATAGTTTTTGACTTTTATGCTTTCGCGATTCTGATGATCACTCTAATTAGAATGAAAGTGTGTCGAGATTATATCATTTTTATATACACGCTAATATGTATAGACATTTCTTGTAAGCGTTTTCGGTAGTAAAATAAATTTGCTATCAAAAGTAATGACAGTAAAAGAATACAGCAAGAGTGGCACTTTTTGTCGAAGGCTTCATACCTTTCACGAATGTGGGAAAACAATAGCTTGATGAAATTATTTTTTTGTAAGAATGATTTGTGTGGTGTATATTTCATGTAAAACACTGATGATGGCTAATATCTCTGTAGTAGTGTACTTTTTTTTGACTATCAAATTGAATTGTACATCTATGAAAAATATATAACGTTGCCATTTTATAACTATGAACTTTTGGTGAAAAATAAAACTTCTTCGATTTTATTTTGCATGATTTTGAAATTTTTCTCCTGGATTATTTTGAAATTTTTTTGGAAGTATTTTTGCTGTTGAATTATTTTTGGAACTATTTGGGTACCTTTACGAGATTGTTTTCTTGACTATTAGTGGACTGATTTAGGATCATTTTGGAATGGTTTTCTGAACTTTTTGAGATCATTTTGAGACTTTTTCGTTTTTAACTTATAATATGAAAATGTGTATTTGAAAATAATTTTAACCATTTTGAACTTTTCGGAATTGTAATGAATTTTTAAAGGGCTCTAAGTTTAGATTTTCATTTGGAAAATATTAAAACTAAAAAAAAGAAAATGGCATACAGTGGTGGACATAAGTCTACATACAGTCGTTTGCTGCGATTTTCACAAATTTTGACGTTGATAAAATTATTTTAACAAAATATTTATAAAAACATGTGTTTCAGCATTCAATTCCTTTTAACAGTACCTTCTCAACTTTTTTCCTAATTAATTTTGGCGCTTTTGACTTGTCTCCAATGTAAAAATTGAATCAAAAAAGGAAACCGAACTAGATAGCTTGATTAGTTTGGAACAGCTTTCCTAACGAACATTTTCATTCACTACGTTTTTGTGAAGAATTTAATTTCCTACAAAACTATATACACTGTACTATGCCAAAAATTGGATCAGTCTACAAAAATCTGAATTAGTACAGATATACTATGTCTTAATTCAAAGTCTTAAACGTCTAAAGTATGTTTTTCGTAATTTTTTAAAAAAAATTTAGAAACCTAAGCCCAGTCTAATATATGTACATAAAAGTAGTTATTTTTTTAAGGCAAATTATTATCGTAGATATTTACATATGTATATTTCAATAGTAAAATAAATAAAATTACGCATAAAATTTAACACATCGACAGTATTGATATGTATGTATGTATATAAAAATGTCAGCAACAGAAACACCCCACCACACACTCCCTCCCCCAAAACCCAACCAAAAATGATGAAATCTGTGCTAACCATTTCCAGAAGACCAAAAAAAAAAACTTCAAATAAATTACACATAAAATCTGTGTATGTCAAATATGTCGGCCAACAACGCCGGTAAGTCTGCCATGTCAAATAGCGAATGATTATGAAGGAAGCAATGCGCCTTCGAAAATTACAGGCTAGAGAGATGAACATTGAGTGCCATTAAAACGTCGCTAACGCTGCTACTGACTATACTGGCGTGGCGTTGTTGTTGTTTTTGTTCATTTTTGTTGTTTGATTGTTGGGCTGTGGTGGCGGCAATATCGTAGATTGTGCGCACATGTTGTCACATTCGAGTGGCGGATTAGTAAGCGACGGCTCTTTAGGATTAAAACCATTGAGGAAATCTGTTGCGCTTGATATGTGTAATTATTGTTGTTGTTGTAATTGTACAATATGCTTCTTCCGGTAGGTAATGTTCGCTTACAATTGAAGACTGACTGCTGATTTTAATATTGTTAGTTATTATTGTTGTTATAGCAAAAAGTGCGCTCAGCTTATTGGATTTCATGTTGGTGTTGTTGTTATTGTTGTTGTTGTATTATATGCATATTTGTTTATTTACTTTTGACGGCATGTGCTTACGTTTATATGCATGTGTGTGTGTGTGTGTGCGTGTATGTGTTAGTGTTAGTGTAGGTGTAATTCATACATCAATTCTCGCCAACTGGCCTATTTCCAACCAATCCCTTCAACGAACCTTCTTTTATTCATTCCCCTTACGAGTATCCTTGTACATATCGACAGCCACACTGCAAAACCCTGTATGTTCAAAACCAAAAAGTTTTCAGGAGAGGGAAAAAACTGTAATAATTATAACGTATGTCCTATATGAGCGACGGTTATTTCATTTCACCACTGGAAAGAAACGGGAAGTTGTAACCCGATTTTGACTGAATTTTAATGTGCGAAATATCGCGATCTATGGGAAAGGCTCAGAACCTTATTTTTGGAAAAATAGTGACTTACGGGGTTTTGCAGTGTGGCTGTCGATATGTTGTTTAATGCGATTCTTGATGCTCTTCCCAAAGGTCGTTTTGCTGGCACTTTGATTTTATTGCATTGTAAAAGTGTTTTATACAGCCATGGCTTTGTAATTTTATTTAGCGGAAAAACATATAAGTACAAAACGACTTGTCTGGTGGAAATTAATGGACTTGGCGTTAATACTAACAAATTAGGAGATTTGTGTAAATTGAATGAAAATGCAAATGTCATTCCTACACAGGATAGCTCTAATGCCACATACGATAATTTAACGAATTAGAATTAGTTTTATGGGAAGATCTGAATTATTTCAGATTTCTTGGGGAATTCATATTTTTTTTATGATTAACGCTGTAAAAAAAATCATGCGATTAATCTTCAAAGAGAGTAGGCAGCCATTAGTACCTTTCGTGCTGTGAATAGTTGCTAAGAAAAAACATTTTTGAGCATACTTATAGGGGTAAAAAGTAAACTTGTTCCATTTTACACACAGGGGGCGAAAAAGTGGGTTCGGATTCTTCTTCTTTATGGTTAATATTGAGTATGAAGTTTCTTATAATTGCCCTGAAAGAAATTTTGGGACTGATCCCTGATGGCTTTTTCTTATTCAAGTCAATTTTAATTTGTGTAGCATACTCATAGGAGCTAAAAAATATCGCAAACTGTACCCGTTTAGGTAGATAGAGCATTAGTTCTATCGCTCCCGTTCGAGTATAAATGGGTACTATTGGTTCCTTTGTAGAACCCTCCATTAATTAAAAGCAGTATCCTCCACCTCTTTTCTCTGGAGCCTCTTTCACAGCTGCAACTGAAATCCAGAGCAAAATTGTTGGCTTTAGTTTCCCCTAGATCCAATTCCGTCAAGTTCTTTTGGTTTTATCGAAGTTACCTATCACAGAATTTGACCTAGTGAAAACCAGCCTTCACCGTTGGAAATGTGGGAGGGACCCTGGTCATCAAGACTTTTTTTTGCAATTTTTCATGATTCCGAGACAAATGATAAGAGACTTATGCTATTGATCTTTGGAATAGTCAATTTGATTCTGCAAATTTTGATAGCGCGATTATATTTTAGAGAAATTTGACATACTTCCGATAAATAATGAAAATTCTCGTAAAATACAAAATCATTACTGAAATGTAAGTATGCATTCCACCTGGCAAATTCCAAACATATCTGGCTACCTTAGAAGCGAGGATATTGCAAAATTTTACTAAAATCACGTACGGCAAGTTACATGGAGTAAATCAATGAATAAAAAAACAATAACAAAGGAAATGTGCATACTAGTGATGTACATACATGTATATATATACTGATTGTACATATACTTATTGCATATGTACTGCATATACGAGTACATAAAGCCATTTTTAAAGAATCAAACAAATTTACATGGGCATGCTTAGAGGTCTCTTGGGTCATTCAAGGAATTGTGTACTTTTACTTGTATGCACATATACATATGTATCCTATATTCTATGTACATACTAACTGTATGAGATCGGATTATTGCAGTTTTTGCACACATTCTTGAAAACAAAAACAAAGCAATAATAAGTTACAGCTATGGACAGTAAAATAGCACAAAACTTTGTCATAAAAGCAAAAATATTTTGTTTTAATTCTACTTCAAATAACAAAAAACCTTAAACGTAAAAACTTAAAATGAATATTCTTCTTTTAAAAACAAGCAAAATTTGAACGGAGTTTCTAGTCTTCTTCTCATTATGGCCATAAATATGTACATATATCATACGCCAAATATTAGCTGGACATTAAAATAGCACAAATTAAAATTTCTGGAATAAAAGAGAAATGTTTTAGTGAATATTAAAAATATTAATGATTTTAGTTAACCTGATCAATATTTAGTGGTAAAACCTTTATTTTCAAGCACTGCTTGGCATGCTTCGAATCAAATTCTGGCAACGCTCTTTGGGAATCGAGTACCAAGCATTCTGAGTTCCAGTCCAAAGATCATCCAAGTTTTTGTACTTTTGCTTGGCAATATCACACTTCACGTCGTTCCAGAGGTTTTCTATAGGATTCAAGTAGGGACTTTGAGCCGGCCAGTCTAAAACGGGGATCTTTTCTTTAGAAAACCATTCCTTCACTAATTTCGACGTGTGTTTTGGGTCATTGTCCAAGCAAGATAACGGTAAAAATGCTTATTTGACAGAAGTCAGATGATCTTGTAAAACAGTGAGGATCAAAATAATTGATCTAATTGAGCAAAAATAAAAAAAACTAGTAAGGAAGTCTAAGTTCGGGTGTAACCGAACATAAAATACCTAGTAGTGATCTAATACTCAGGTCTATTTTAATACATATGTATGTACCTGAAAATGTGTTATAAAGGCAACTGATTGTTTTCGATTAAAAACACTTCTGTTGTGAGTCATAAATTAAATTATTACTAAATAACAAAATATAAATACCTTTCCTCATGCTCATGAAAGGTATGAAAATAAAAAAAATTAATAAAAAAAAGACAGTAGGGTGTTAACTACTTGCCCGTAAATCTTGCTTGTTTGTTATTCGATTTGCCCAATTTTTGGCAGGAGTATACTACATACTATTGGGAAGCATCTCACAAAATTTCATTGAAATATATTCTTGAAATTCCAAGCAATCGCTTTTGAAAATAGCAGAGCTTTTATGCTAAAAAGTGGGCGGCGCCACGCCTACTTCACCAAAATCCACAAAGTTTTTATACAGTTTAGTTTTGCTTAAAAAGCTTAATATGTGTATAAAATATTATTTATATAACTTATACAATTATGGAAATATCGCGATTTTAATTTTAAGAAGAAATTTTTTAGAACTGTGTTCAAAAAGTGGGCGTGTCCGTTCACCGATTTTGTTTATTTTTACAGCAAAGAGTAAGCTTTATATGTTGAACACTTTCTCCCAATATCGTTTCAATAAGTCAATTTTTACCGGAGTTATGGCATGGAAAGTTTTGTGTAATAATCCCCCATAAAGGGGCGGGGCCACGCCCATTTTCCAAAAATTTTGTGCTTTCGACTTTCTTTGCCCACGAACACTTCAGAGGTGAAATAGAAATTATATACAGCTAGTTTAAGCAAAGTTATAGCATATTCAATATATCTATGATCCTTTTCAAAATTTTTCGTATAAAATTGGGCGTGGACCTAACCCGATTTCGCTAATTTTTTTTCCAAATATTGCCTGTATTAATAGAAATATGTGTGCTGAATTTTATTTTGCTATCTTGAGCGGTTTTTGATTTATGATTAATAATATTTCCAAACTTGACTATATCAAAAGTGGGCGGTACCACGCCCCTTTTTAAAAATTTCTTCAAAAATGTATTTGTTGTCTTAACGCTAAAGTGCACACCAAATATTATCCTTATAGGTGTATTATGTACTGAATAATCACTCTTTTTGTATTTTCGAAAATATTATATATGTATATAGAAAGAGGGCGTGGCTTTTAACCGATTTTGCTTATTTTCAATAGCGCTCGGAGATAAGTGAAAAGGAACCTACATACCAAATTTCATTAAGATATCTCAAGATTTACTCAAGTTATCGTGTTTACAGACGGACGGACGGACATGGCTCAATCAATTTCTCTTTTCCTCCTGAACATTTTGATATATATAAGTCAATATCTATCTCGATTCGTTTATGCCGTTACATACTACCGTTAGGCGAATGAAGTTAATATACCTTGTGTGCGAAGCACTACTAGGTATAATAACGCCATCAAAATATACTTTGATTTTGTGCTAATTTACTGTCCATAGCTGTACATCTACTACATCTTTACAATATGTACTGGGGATGCCAATTTTTTGTGTTTTTCAGTGTCAAGATTCTCTGATTCTAAACGAACACAAAACTTGATTTCAAAACTAAAAGCTATTCTGAAGAGTCCTTCGTAGACTGGTTACAATGGACACAAAAACAAACTCAGCATAAAAATTGAGACATGGTCTCGGAAAAATTGAAAGTTCTTATCAACGACCAGAGATACAAAAAGCAGTTGATATACACACATACAAAAAGATTTGTTGTTAATTTCCTCATTTCAATAGATGACATTTAGATGGACACTAAATAAAGTTTGATATGATACTAGTACATTTTATTGCAGCTGCAAATATGTATAAGTTTTATTTAAAAATATGAAAAAAAATTTTAATATGTATTTATTTTAACCCTCTCAGAGCTATTTGGCCATATACGTCCTAGCAAAAGTTTTCTAATAACTAAAGTCTGAATATTCCACTGTAACTCATTAAGAACTATACTGTCTAGTTTTTTGAGATTTAGAAAATGGCTTTACGTTTTCTTTGTGCTAAAATATTAATTTCAAATGCCTCAGTTTTCTTCTAAATTTAGTGGTGCTTGCCTCAATTGCAATATCCCTGTGAGTTCTCGATAAAATTTTTTGCGCTTAAAAAGCACGCCATCCCCGAATTGATAGCTCTAGTATGTGCACAGTTTAGATATCCAAAAATAACTTAATTTCCAACTACCAAACAAAAACTGACCAAACATAATAAATATGTACATGCATTATAAGTACATAATAAATCGAAATTTATATACAAACCTAAATCTAAAACATACTCGTAAATGTGCAGGTTCTCCGCTTGGGATATTGATTGCATAGATACATATGTACCCAAGTAGACATACAAACATACTCAAAAATATCTCACACAGAGACAACCTGTTGTCCATTCAACTAAATATTTACTTAAGGTAGAAAAAATTCGCAGACAACAAGACGCCCATAAAGCCAGCCAAGTGCAACTGAGACACGCGCATCATTTACTTCATATACATACATATACAACGGTATAAAATATAAGCTACCCAGCAGTGAAACTCATGTGAAGTTATGCTAATTGCAATCGAACTAGTACGAAAAAGACCAGACGTGTCTTGCTACCAATCCAAAACTTCCAAGAGCACTGTACTGTCTGAGCGAAGTCTAGAGGTATATAGTTTCTCTTAGTCTAACTGCAGTCGGAGGCACTGTAGTTCTATGACTGTCTCCATTGTATGTATCCCCTCGCACAACTTTGAGCTTTTTTTTGGTAATTTCTTTTTGCGAGTGGAGATGAAAAAATATACCATAGTTGTAGATTATTCAACATCTGTAGAAACACTACTGGCGTGGTGAACTTCCTCTGTTTCCACAGCCGATTCTAGGATAGTTCCTTCGAATTTTACGCCTAGTTGAATTACCCACATGGTATTTATGCATATTAACCTATCAATGTATCTAAAATCTGGGATTCGCCGACGATGTATATGTGTGTGTGTGTGCATGTGGTTGTCCATTGAGTGTAGAATTTCATTCATAAAATTTTACGTTCAACATGCAATTCCACTAATGCCAATCGAATACTCACATACACAGGTAAAGTAGATGAGATTGTTGTTGTTGTGTGAAGATTTTAAATGCAATCGAATGGTATTGCTTTTGGGATTGGACATAATCAGCGCTATTGTCTTAGGAGGAAGTCAATTGGTTTGACTTTGCGAACAAAACAAAAAAACAAATAAAAGAAATAGAAAAATGCAATTGTGAAAAAGAATTTGTATGGCAAAAACAATGCAACAACATGTGTTACTCGTACATTGCACAAACTAGAAATCTCACAGGTATTTGCAGGCTACCTGCCCGCTTGGGCAAATTGTTGGCCAATTGCTCAGCCAATAGCTGAGCCGTGTCGAGGAGTAACTGCACTTGTTTCGGCAATTCCCTTCAACACAAAAGGCAAGTGCGAGTTGAAGAATTCTTAAAAATGTTGCACATTCGTTAATCCGAAACAGTTACAAAATAGTTTTAAGACAGTTAAGAACGTTTTGCAAGCAAATTGGAAGAAGAGCAGAGCTAAAGTGAAATTACCAATTTTGTTTAATTGGAAGAGCATTTGTTGTTGTTAAAGTTTGGTGTGGGAAAATGATATTCCAAAGAAAAGTGTTAACGCAACGTAATCGTCATGGTTTAACAAGTGAGTGTTGTTGTTGTTAATTGATATTTGGTGAAAGCAATGTAGTGGACGTTTTTTTTGTTTTCTGAAGCTTTGGAAATAAGTTTTTTGTGTATTTTCCAAGTTCCATTTTAAAAGCGTTGCACTTTTAGTTAAATCATAGAGTAAAAAGTTTCTTGCTCGAGTCAGTCAGGGCACCCTCCGTAATTTAGGAGGCTAGATGTATGCAACTAAGTAGTGGGAGAGACGCCGAAAAATTTGGAGAGAACATTCTTCTGCAGGCCGGCGTCTCTTTAAGTTGATCAGCTAACGTCTCAGTCAAGCTGGTTTGTTGGAGTACGGATAGTGCCACGTGACTTTGTGTAAAGTTAGGTTAGAAGATATAAATGGACGATCTCTCATTACGTGAGTGGGAAAAAAGCTCGAAATATTGAAAGCTTTTGATTTAGCTTGTCGAATTGTGCCTCTGGCTCAGTAAATCTCGTGGTAACGACGAAGTTTAATGAAGAAAGAGAGATTTAATTTGGATCCAGATACCTAATATGCCAGAGGTCTGCATGTCTATATAGCTGTCTTGGATATAATGTTTAACTCAAACCTGTAAAATCTGGATTAAAATTAAAAATCAATTATATTAAACTGCTATATTAATTTAATTGATTAGTTATGATAATCGAACATTTTTAGAATATTTAATTAATCTAATCGGATTCAATTTTCCGTTCGATTAATGAGGATTTATTTCAATTAAGTCAAACTGAAATTTTGAGTATTTTGAATAATCCTACGATTAAATTTCAAAACTAAA
This sequence comes from Sphenella marginata, assembly GCA_951509765.1. Classification (NCBI taxonomy): domain Eukaryota; kingdom Metazoa; phylum Arthropoda; class Insecta; order Diptera; family Tephritidae; genus Sphenella; species Sphenella marginata. The sequence continues at coordinate 102,637,010 of OX608079.1, forward strand.
TAAATCATCATTAATCCACATTAATCGAACACAAAATTTAATCCAAATCGATTAATTATTAAAGTGTTCGATTATCATCATTAATCAATTATTACAAAAATAGGAAAAAATTTTATTTGATTATCAATGATTAAGATTTATAATCTATATTTAATAGGTCTGGTTTAACTAAACTTCTTCTGAATATACAGACCATTTACAGTCCTAAGGCATATATGGACTTTAGGGCTCTCAAGCCACTTTCCATATTATGTACATACATATGTATATAAATTTTTAACTTCAATAAATAATTAAACATTTTTCTTTTTGCTTCCCTTTTGCAGGCTTAGCTAAATCTTGTGCCATGAAGGAGAAGAGTAAAAATGCCGCTCGCACCAGACGTGAAAAGGAAAATGCGGAATTCTTTGAATTGGCCAAATTACTACCATTACCAAGTGCAATTACATCACAGTTGGACAAAGCGTCCATCATTAGATTAACAACATCATATCTGAAAATGCGTCAAGTCTTCCCCGATGGTAAGTTTAATTTTTATGTGCATGTATGTATATGTATATAAAAAGTAAGTTCGACCGTCAACTTGTAGGGAACATTGCAAAAAAGCTGCGCGCAAAAAGCTGCGCTCAAAAATCTCCTCGGAGGTTTATGACGATGTTCGGCTATTTTGAAGATTAACTTCTATTGAGGCCATCACTTCTATTTCTGGCAGAGAAAGTGTAGAAATATTATTTCCGCTTTATCCTACTTTAAGCTCACCTTTATCTTACTTAAGCTTTACCTTGAACTCTCAATTAAATTCGGACAAAGCAAATTTTTATTTCAAATTTTTTCCCACTCACCATCATCATTATTATTTTGTTTTGTTTTGCTTTGCTTGTAATAACAATAGAAAGTGTGTTGTTGTTTTCATTAAACTATAATTGGAACAATTGGCGCGCGACTAAATACTATTATCCACCACTGAAATTGTGAAAGCTCAATGGCATATCGCTTTTGAACTCATTCGCTTTGATTGACCGTTTGACAGCGAGCGACACACGTTGGGCGCTGAGGTGGCAGGCGTCACAGTGTCAGTGTTTAGTATGACGTGCATTCGCCACGAGCTACTGCTGCCGCCGCCACAAAACAACAGGAAATACCTAGCGGCTATGCTAAATGATGTGTTAAAGTCGCATTGTGCCATGGTGGATTGAGTTTGCTAAATATTTTCGTATGTAGGCGTGTGCGCTTGGAAATTGTTAAAAAGCGCAGCAGGACATCAATTTTATTGGAGTAGTGCAAAAGTCGAGTGGAGTTCCGAGGGGATGGTGATATATGTATGTAGTTGGCAAAAAAAAAAAATGTTTGCGTAAGAAATCAAGCGGAACTTTTAGTTGGGCCAAGATTTTGCAAAATCTAATTCACTGCTGCTCAATGAATTGAAAGAGAAATGCATTTACTGTTTGCTGATTAAAAAGGAAATGTTAAAAAAAAAATGCGGTCAGACTTCTAAGAAAGCACAGAAAGCATATCTGCTCTTATAGGTCTCCATCCAACTGCCACAGAGAGTGTGTAGCCTCTAAAAACGTTAGTACATTCATTAGAGAGTCTAAGCAATGGTTAGTAGAATTTATGTCTTTCTGTATTTATGTTTGTATGCACATCACTCAAAAACCAATTCACATAATTTAATGAAATTTCCCCCAATGTGTTACTAGTAGTCCAACTTAAAGTTTAAGATCCATTTTAAAGCAAAGAAGTATTTTATTTATATACAGTGATGATCATAAAAATAGGCTCAACATATTTTCATATACACTTTTAAATCGAAATAACCTACAAATGTCTTTCTCAGAGCAATAATTTTTGTTCCTGGAGGTCTATTATGAAATATGGAAGAAACCCCAAGCTTCCCAATGCAGTACTCCTTCTATTATGTATTTTTTGCGTCGAAAACCAAATTGTGGCTTACTGCGACTAACCCCGGATAGTCAAGTAGACAGTCCTGATATATTCAAAATAGAGTGTTCAAGTTTTTAGATGACTTGAGTCAAGCTGCACATTTTGATAGATGGAACCCAACAAAGGTAATGGACAACTTGAAAATTCGGATAATGAAAGAACGCTTTCCTAACTTCTTCAAGATTTTGATAGCAAGTTTTAACAGACAGCGTGAACATTACCTTAGAGGGCTAAACGTTCATTACTTTCGGGGCTCGAATCTCTTCCATACCATTGAGAACATTAGCCAATTTATTTATATTATGTTCAACTCAAAATCTTTCTACACATTTTTCTGTAAAAATTTAAACTAAATCATTGTTTTTATGGAATTTAAGAGCAAAAAGAGAACAATGACTTGGGCTTAGCATGTCCTCAATAACATACACGCCCACACTTTTAAAAATGGCGTTGTGGGAAAATATGCTGAGCTAAAGTCTACAAATTTCAAAGACAAAAAGATAAATCTAGATACAGTAGGGTGTGCGTTTTTTTTGGAAACTGACTAAAATAAAATGTTCACAAAAGGATTCAATTTCAAAATTAGTGATGCCGAAATTTCTGGAATACGATAATTATACTTTGACTTAAATATTTAGGAGGATCTTTTCGAGAGTGCTACTACCAAAGCCCAACGGACTAGGAAAAGAACTGACTACATCGGTTACAATGCTCTAAAAGTTTAGCAAAAAATAGTTTAGGAAATGGTATCGGCAAGGTTTGATTTTAGAATTATGAACTTGGTAGGATACTTCAGAAAAAAAAATGGAAACAACGGACACCCTAGCATACACACACAAGTGAAACCCCTTTATAAGTAGTACGAGTACATGCAAAGGGGCGAAAGCGCAAACTAAACAGGGTGGATATGTAGCTTGAAGATATGTAGATACATATTTTTTCCTTTTTTGTTTGACTATCCTGCCTTTGTACCTTTTTATTGCAATAATTATTTCAATAATACTTGAGAAAGAAAAAAAAAGAAGAAAAATAACAAAAATCTTAAAAATGAATAACAAAGCAGAAAAGTGACTCAAATCAAGCGAAACAAGACAAATACTCCAAGGATATAGGGGCAAAGTAAAAAAGTATTACAAAAGAAAAACAAAAAAACATGCGAACAACAACAATGTCGTTATAAAAAAAGAAGCATCTTACAACATTCCTGCATTTCCCTCTCCCCCACACTTCTCAGCACATTTCACACCATCATACACGTTGCAGCCCACCTTATTAGACTAGCGAGCACCAGTTGAGAATGTTAGTAGCTTTGTTGGTGGGTGGTTGACTGCAAGTTTTGTATCCCCCTCATTCGCTTTTGTGTGCTTCGTCACCGCAACGTCGTTTGGCTGTTCGCAAACACCCGTTGAATTTTGACACAGAAGGCATTCTTTATAGGCATCCCACTGTGCTGATGACTTTAATTGGGAATAATATTTATACGTCATCACATGGGTTGTTGTTGGCAATGTGAGCGCAGCGTACATCACCGAGACGTATGTACATATGTATGTATGTTGGGTGGTGAGACGCCACATATTGTTAGGCTGATCTGGCATACGTTTTGAGTTGCACCTTTTTATACTCATTAAATATGACTTTTTTCCACTTTTGTTGTTGCGTTTACAAGTGTGCATGTGTGTGTGTGCGTGTGTAAGACTCCTTTGTACTACCTTAGCTTATACATATATTTTTGCCATCAACAGTAATTTACTAATTTTTGTTTTGTCTTTTTCCTACACTTGTTTTAGGTCTGGGCGAGGCGTGGGGCACTTCACCGGCAATGCAACGCGGTTCCATCAAAGAGCTTGGCTCTCATTTGCTGCAAACTTTGGATGGTTTCATATTTGTTGTGGCACCGGATGGTAAAATTATGTACATTTCGGAAACGGCATCCGTTCAATTAGGTTTAAGTCAGGTGAGTAAACTTTGAGTAAAATATTGAATGGAGAAAAGAGAGGTTTTTGGCCTAATGTCAATTTTTAAGAAAACTTCAGCTTGTAAGATATTGAAGACATTTACAGTCAATCTTCAGCCTTTGTTGAACAATAGTATTAGAATTTGTTTCTCCTTAAATCAGATAGAGAAGTGCTATATCATATAGAATCGTAAATTCCTCTTCCATCAAAAAGTGGATTTTCTGTTGGATTCTAACATTTCTGCCTTTATTCCTTCGAAAAACGCATATCCCCTTTTTCTTCAATTCTCCGTACTTTAGCTCCTCTGAAGGAAACTCGGGGGTGAGTTTCTCTTAGTCACCACTGTAATCTACTATTTTGGTGAACTATTATATGACACTGTCAACGAGGAGTCTACTCTTTGGCATTGCCATTTTTCGGTTCAATTGCAGAGTCGTATTTACATTTGACATTTCCTACAGGGTATTGATATCAGAAAGCATCATCTTGAAGTTCATCTACGTCTGCTAGTAATGAAGCCCTGGGACGCCCAGAAACTTTATGCTACATTAAGTCAAAAGGATATTCTAAATTTCATTGAGATTTCGTGCTGCTAGCGCTGATAAAATTTTTCTACAAATCAAGTATCGGTTAATTTAAGCCGCTCTACCGCAGGTATGACTTTGACTTAAACTGTTACAGTCTCACTGTTTAGTATGAACTTAGCAGCATCGTATAACCATTGTCTGTCCAAATATTTGCGACTATACTCCACTGTGCACCGATGTCTCTTCAGCTGAGCGCAAATCTCTAAGATTTTATTTATGCGCATAATTTAACTTTATTGCATCTCTTCCGTATACTTGATGCAGATGAGATGTGCCTTTACAGTTTCCAAAAAAAAATTTGCATTTTCGAGCATCATAGAAAGTTCAATGGAAATAGAAAATTACCTTGTCGGCCTGTGAAACGCTGCACGGCATTGCGTTATCTGACGTCAGTGATCAATAGCAATGGTTGCTTTAGTGAGCGAGTGTCACGCAGAACATTCCTTGGAAAAGCTGTACAAAATTGTTTTATTTGTGTCTTTTTCGTTTTGCGGATGCCTTTTAATTTCTTGAGTAACTTTGTACCAAGCTTGGTAAATTTTTCTTTATCGCTGTGCCATCTTCAGTGTAATTTTTCCATCTGGCGCGTTCGTGTAAACTTTTGTTCTTAGCTGAGCCTCGGTTCGTTTTCGTATCTTTTTTTTATAATTTTCTTCCTATTTTTATACAACTTCTTCTCTCAATCCGCAGGTTGAGCTTACTGGCAATTCAATATTTGAATATATTCATACTCATGATCAGGATGAAATGAATGCGATACTCTCACTGCATCCTTATATGTATCAAAATCCGGTAAGTTCAATAACATAACCTAAAAACAACACACTTTTAATCCGTTATATTTATATTCCTCTCTCTCTCTCTCTCGCCCGCTCTCTTTTAGGACGCATTCATCAATTCATTACATCTCACACATAGCGGCAATCCACCCACCGGCAATCCGACCGTTATTGGCAGTCCGAATGGTAGTTATGGCGGCGATCGTGGTTCGCATACGATCGAAATACAAAAATCCTTTTTTCTGCGCATGAAATGTGTGTTGGCGAAAAGAAACGCCGGTCTCACCACCTCAGGTTACAAGGTGCGTAGTATTGGAGCTTACCCTCCTCCCTTTCATTTATGAAATGTGTGAATAATATTTTATCTCCACTCAGGTCATCCACTGCTCTGGCTACTTAAAAGCGCGCATATTTCCAGATTATGGTGACGGTCATGGTGGTTGTATACAAAATCTTGGCCTTGTTGCTGTTGGCCATTCCCTGCCTTCGTCTGCGATAACAGAAATTAAGTTACATACAAATATGTTTATGTTTCGAGCGTGTATGGATTTGAAGCTGATATTTCTAGATGCGAGGTGAGTGAAAATATTGGCGATTCATTATGTCAGAAACACCCTGTATTATTCTTCGAATTGCTTCCGTTAATAGCTGTGTTCGGGTACATTACAATTTTTAAAAATGGTATTCATTCGTTTACACAAGACACTTGCAGCGTGAGAGAACGCATTTTGACATTTCATTGACAGAGAGAGCTACAAGTTTTTACTGTGGCAATTTCAGTCAGTAAAACTTACTTACTTTACTGCCACTTCTTTGCAAGTTTTGTACCCGAGACACAGCTAATCATTGGTTGATATTGGAATCTTTGAAAAAATGCGCAAAACGACCATTTCCAGAGTCTGTAAATTTGGGTCTTTTAGAAATTTTGTCCACTTTCAGTTTTACGGTTTTTGCTCTGTGGGGTTCGAGCCAGTTTTCTGATTTTTAGTTGGAGCTGCAATGATTTATAGTCGGGGGGAATCGTCATTCTTCATCTTTTATGGATAAAAGAATAAGAGACATCCGGACTGTCATAAGAAGTATCCACGCTAACGCGACTAGTTTTATGGGTCATATGATGGTTTGCTGTTTATATGGACGCCCAGTTTAGATCGATCTTACTGCTTAGTTAGTCTATCGACAAACAAAAAAATTATGTAACTTAGGTTAGCAATTGAACTATCCGAGGTGGGCTAGTACGAAGAGTCTTTATCTAAAGCTAGTCCAGAAGATACAGACATGCGAAGCTTCAGACTTGCCATTAGGTTTAGTTAGCTTGAAATGGCTGACAACTGCGAGATACTATTTTGGAGGAGCCCACTTTAACTTGTTTACTCCAGCGTTTTGTATACTTTTATACATCCGAGAACGATTCACTTCAAAAATGTTACTACGACTTCTTTCAAACACAATTTATTTTTCATTACTTTCAAAGTGTAATTCTCGTAGTAAGTGTCTAATGGAAAATATTAAATTACAAAAGCAATACAAATAACATTCTACGAGTATTATTATTTTGTATTTTTTTTTTAAATTTCATTAGCTTTTTCAAATAAAAGACGTAGCAAAAAACGAAGCATGAAATTTAACACCGAATAAATATTTAATAGCGACACTTTAAATTGTCCGTAGCAACAATGGGTAAAAACAAAAACAAAAAAAAACTCGAGAGATAATAAAAAAAAAAAGAAATTTGTTTGAGTGTGTACACATCCTCCCCATCAACCACTTTGCCTTTCCACCATTCATTCATCTAGCTAACCATTCATTTTCACTGAGCAAACAAAACGGCTAAACAAATCATTTCCCTCTTAAACTAAGAGCAACATTGTTGTAGCACTAAAAATGAATGAATTGTTCGAAGGATGTTTGAATGTGGTTGATGCGGCTATGGCCAACCCCGCTGCGGACGTCGTCAAAACACAGAGGCTAGATGAGAAAACCATATGAAATCTTGGTAATGTGTGTAGTCAGGGAGAAAGGGGATTGGAGCAGCTACCAGCCGCTTTTGTCTGGTTATTACCGACACTCAATAGCCCTCATGATGAGATTTAACATATTGTGTGACAAAAGTAACAATGTGAATGTGTTTGTATGTTTGTATTATATGTATAGCGCTTGGATGCCATACACCCCCTTAAAAGTGACTGGCCCATCTTTGAGGGTTACTGGACTAGTCTTTCATGCAACATCCAATATCTGCTGACCAGCGGATTGTTTGGGATTCCTTTGGAAGTTGGGAATCTTCTCTCTTTTAATAAAGATTGCCCACCTGGTACGGGTTAGGCTAGAACGACTCTATGGGATGTTTACTCTCACAAAACGTACGCTCAATCGCCATACCTTATGGCTCCACATTATAAAACAGTCTCGAAAGAGAAAAGTGTTCAGCATTTGCTATGACAATGTCCGACCCTAAGCAGAAGCTAGTTGGCCGTTCTCTATCCATCTTTCATAAATGTTCTTACCAAGGAATTAAAGGTGGATAAAGATGCTACAGCGATTAACTTCACGAAGGCGTTAGTTCTCCCATATTTAGTATAGAATTGAATGGAGACCGTAGAGGGTCCAATTGAGGCCTAAGTGCAGTGCCGCCATATTGAAATGTCTGTCAGTTAAGTTTGACAGATATCACAGCACACTTGTTCTATATAAAGAGAAAGACTGATACTAGTACAGCTGGGTACAAGAACTCTACGAAAACCTCTTCCATATAAAATGTATTGAAAATATTATACGCCTTTCCAAGAAGAGCGCTTTATTCATTTCCATAAACTCAGTCTCTTTTATTGAAGTTTGTAAAAAAAAATTTTAATTTTAAAATATTCATTTTTCCAGAGTATCCCAATTGACTGGCTATGAACCGCAGGACCTCATTGAAAAAACGCTCTATCAGTACATACACGTCGCGGACATCGGACCAATGAGTTGTGCCCACAATATACGTAAGTATGAGTTTAGTATAGGCGTGTGCTGTTGTTTTCATAAAAATTATAACAAAAGCAAAAAACATAAATTTACAACAACTGCGAACAATCGTTTAATTCTCTGTAAATTATTTTCAAATCCTTTCAATTCAATGCTCAATACATTTACATAAATATTTATTTATTTATTTATTTTTGTACAGCACACAGCCTTTGTTATTCCAACTAATTTGTATTGTCTTTTTTTGTTTTGTGAGATGAAAATTTTCTCATTTATCTCGTTTTGTATTGCAGTGATATATAAAGGACAAGTCACCACCAAGTATTATCGTTTCCTGACGAAGGGTGGCGGTTGGGTTTGGGTGCAATCGTATGCGACAGTGGTGCATAATACACGTTCGTCGCGCACCCACTGTATTGTTAGTGTAAATTATGTCCTTAGGTGAGTTCAATTCACAACAAAACATACGAATTATTGTGTACGTGTATGTGTGTGTTTCATGTAAACTATGTAGTAGTTTTGTTAAGTAATAAGAGCAACCAATAACTGGTGGATTAGGTGACGCTGGTGTTGAAATAACATTTATCTTGCTGAAGTGTTGCCATAGGATTGCCCTCAGTTTGGACAGGGCTTAGTTATTGCATTGAGTATTTTACATGTATTATCGCATTTATCGTTTTAGAACAGAGAACATCCCTAATAGTAACAGTTAAGTTTATATGTTTCATTCTAAGTAGAGTAACCACGGTATTTTGTGGGATTTATAAAGAGCGCTACAAAGGCTGAACAAATTCATAATAGTTATAGCACGTCTGAGTTATTCTATAATTTCACTTAAAGGTTAAAGGGGTCACAAACGACCTTCATAATGATCTCTATCGACAGCCTTTCCAATTTGAAGGCAATCGAAATATGTATTTTTGAATATTTATTTCAGTTTGTGTTGTTAGGTATAACTTGATCAAAAATATATGAATTTATGTCCATTACCAATCTCGGGCACTATTCTGATACTGGCCACTTTCATAAAAGCCGGTTAAGCTGTTAATTTGACAGCTAATCGTACAAAATACGCCAACTAAACACCCGTTAGCGGTTACTGGTTAATCGAAACATTTTACTTAGCGGAAAAATTAGATGAACAAATTTTCTATGGTGTAAAAATATGTGCCAAAGGAAATGGTAAATTTTAATAATATTTTAATTAATATTTTACCTTTTAATAAACAAATTTTACTAGCCCTAGGCTCAATTCTCACATTCATATTCACCTCAATAAATGTCAGAATTTTCATTCGACTGTAAAAATGTTGACCAATATTGATATTCCCTATTCATTAAAAAAAAAAAGAGTTTAGGTGGCACCGCCGCAAAAACATTATCAGTGGCCATACTTTAGTAGGAGCGCTTCAAATAAAGCCTATGTAGTATGTATATTCAAAAGTTAATACAAATGGGCTAAATCATACCCTACTAAAAATATTTTTTTTTTTTGAAGATACGGTGAAAAATACAAATCGCTCGATCGCTGCCCATGTTGGAATGTCTTACTAAATTAAATTTTCTGGCTAACCGGATATAGCAATACAAAACGAGATCATATATATATACATATCTTTTAGGCCAACGATCTTGACTGATGGACTGCCCCAATATCAAAGGCTATGGCCATTTTCTGGTGGGAAAGGAAAGAGATCTTACAAATGATATCAATTTTTATATACCATCAAGCTCCCTATACATAAGTTGTCAGCACTTGAGTCAACCCATCACGTCCTCCTAAGGCGTGTTCACTTAAAAATTGATGCCCATATGGTGCCAAAGGAACATCAATCCCTATAGTGGAATTCACTAACTTCGACTACGACATTCGCAATCGACATTTTGTCATACCGATATTTATCACGATATTTGGTATTCACTAACTATTTTTTCTCGATTTTCGCTTATTCGCAATCAGCTGTTTCGCAAACTAACCGACACATAATTTGCAGTTGTTTTCTATGTCGCTAAATAAAATGCACATAATTTTAGTTTTTTATTAAAAATTTGACTAATAATAAATACTATATCCATATTATTATCATTAAAAAATGGCATTTGAGAGTGGCATCGTTATAGATAAGTTAGTGAATCGCATATTCGACAGTGCAAGCGACCGAATCGCTATTGAAAATCTAGAAAAATCGAACCGAATCGAATCGCTATAAGTTAGTGAATTCCACTGCTGTTGTTTGATTTTATGTCGACATGGTTATAAAACCTTTGGTCCATTCCGAAAATTGTTTAATGCTGCTGACTGTGTTTAAAGGTTGGGGGTATCAAACGTTTAGTATGAATGAGGGTCTTAACATATTACAAAATTTTAACCAATTCGGACGCACCTAATGTAAGCCCTAACGAAAGTTGTGTTTCGAGGGAATAGCTTAGGAATATGTAAGTAAAGTTAGAGAAAGAGGCGGAAATGAAACAAGAGTGAAGGAGGAAGAACGAGAAGGGGAGGGTGAATCACAGATATGGATAATGGGTCGGAGTTAAATCCTCCAGCCTATCTCTAGCAAGCGACATAAAAAGAATCTTCTCAGTATAGCCAGCGTCACTTCGTGAATTATTTTATCATGTAGGCTCCATTGTATTAGAAAACGCACTGATCAAGTTATCTTCGTTAAAAAGATCTATATACGTACTTACATCTATATGTAAATATATACATACATAGATCTGAGAATATATGTACACATACATGCATACATATATCTAACACACATTCTGCACATTTTGCACTTCTTAATTTCTCACCTTTCCACTTTTCATGAATTTGTTTCCTTTTTTCCATCCACCTTTTACAGTGAGCAAGAGGCCAAAGACTTGATTCTCAATGAAATACAAACGGGTGTGGTTAAGAGTGAACCAATCAGCGCATCGACAACATTAACGCCATCTTTACGCGCAGCACATGCGTCTGCCACCGTCACCGCACACCCGGCTCTTAGCAATGGCATCGCGTCAGCCTCAACACCAAATTGCGCCGCACTAAGCATAAGTCCTAAGCTTGATCCGTGTTATGATAGTGCTGGCGGCGTGCATCTACCACCAAATGTGCTTACACCGGTGCTGACGGGCGGTAGCAGTAGTAGTGGCGGCGGTGGGACCGGTAGCGCGCACAACAACAATAATAATAACAACAATGCCTATATGTCTGAACATCTGATGCATACACAACATCAACATCATCAGCATCATCCACATTTACATATGCACCCACACGCACATGGGCACTTGCAGACGCAGCATGCGCAACATTTACAACACCACGTGCATGGGCATCCCCACGCTCACGCCCATGCCCATGCTCACGAAGTGCCACCACACCCACCAACGCAAACACAACATGACAACCTCAATTATACACCACTCTTCCCGCCGATCAATGATCTTGTGGTGAGCTCATCAACGAGCAGCGGTACGCTCGTGGGTCATCATGACATCCAATATCCGGATACAACTTCCGGTGGCCATGGCGGATATTATGTTAATGGCACCGCTGTTACTGCCAACAATAATAACACTTCAGCGACTGGTGAGCAACATTATTATTATGACGCCGCGTCAGTGGATGTGTCTTCAGCGTCGGCGTTGGTTTTGAATCGGCCGTACTCTGCAAATTCGAATAGTTGCTCTAGCAGTTCGGAAAGCGATCGTCAAATGTCGACGGGGAATGCGTCAATTGTGACGGGCACCTCACCACAAACGTCATACAGTGAGCTGAGTCACACATTTGAGTTGCATTACTTGTCGGATAGTAGCTCGCATCAGCAAGCGGTTATGGTGGGGCCAGCTACTTCGCAACAACAGCAACAACAACAACATCTACAACATATGGAAATGGAACATCATCAGCATGCTCATCATCACCAACAACAACAACAATTACAACAACAGCAGCAAGCTTTGACGTCGAGTCTTGTGCCGCCAATTCAGCAAGCAACGGCGCAATCGCAAGCACAACCCCAACCGCAATCACAACAACAACAACAAACGCCTATGGAGCACCAACAACAAATGCATTCACAACACCATCAAGCGCAGCTGTTGGAACAGGCGCAACAACAACAGCAACACGTACTAGTTGCTCACCATGCACTGCAACAAGAGCAACAACAACAACAAGAGCATATTGCTCGCTCATTCGCTGTTGCCGTGGAGAAAGGTGTCAGCGTGCCACCTCAGTACACCAGCGTCATTGTTGATCCTCATCATCATCATTATATACCAAATGATTTTGTACATTAGCATTTGCTAGCAAATGTGATCCGTAGGATCGGTGGTGGTGGTCGAGCGTAAAAGCTACATACATATGTTCTTGTTGTTGTGGATGACATGCTTTTGTGTTGTCATGGTGTCGTTGTGACCTCTGAAGCGGTCACAAGGCATTGTTGTTGTTTTTTTTTAGTATAATAGTCTTAATTATAATTAAGTATTTAAATTGGACTGAGTCACAAGAAAGTATTTTTGCTTAATTTGTAAGTTAACATCTATCACTTGTTTTTCTTATTTAACGGTATTGAACTTAAGGCAGCTAAGCATTGTGTGGGTTCGGCTACAGAATTTGCAAAGAGAGAATGACTTAAAACGAATGACTCGAAACGCAAAAAGTGAAAAGTTTCCGCCGAACAGGAATTTGTAAAAAAATATAGGCAAAACAGCTGTTACTGTTTTCATTGGTTAAAAATTTCTCCCCGAACAGAGCTAACATCGAAATTCATTATTGCTTTCAATATTTTAATCTTTTTTATTATTATTCCGAAAAAATACTTGACACCAAAATAGTTTTCGGAGTAGTCAGCATAAATGGCCAATATATGCCTCCAGCTATGGAAAGGGAATTTTAACCAGACCTGTTAAATTCCCATTAGAATTGAGTAATCAATTGATTGAATAGCTTTTTCAATCATTAATGATTATTTTAATTGTTTTCAGAAATTTCCAATTACTAATTGATTAGAATTAGAAAAAAATCAAAAAATAATCAAAAAAAATCAAAAAAATCAAAAAAAATCAAAACTAATCAAAAGTAATCAAAACAAATTTTTTTTTTTGATTAATCAATCAAACCGGTAATCATTAGGATTATTAATCATTACTTAACAGGTCTGATTTTAACCCATAACTTCGAGATTAGAGTGTCTGGAAAACTCTTGCTATGCTATTTTTTGGAGTTGGTTTAATGTAGAACTAGCGATGTGTCTTTCAATAAATATTTTTTCACTGCCATACATGAGCTTTGTTCGCGTAGAAAACTTGCAGAAATTTTAAGTAAGGAGAGAATGACATAAAACTCTCTTGAAACGCAAAAAGTAAAAAGTTGCAGCTGTTGCTATTTTGATTGGTTAAGAGTTCAAATTTTAAAAATTTTGTTGTTGCTTTCCCTTGACACGATCAGCTGTTCTTTGCTTACAATTTTTACGGAGTGAAATTCCCACAGTAAAGACTTGTAGCTCTATCTGCCAATGAAATGTCAAAATGCGTTCTCTTGCTGCAGGTGTTTTGTGTAAACGAACACTTTCTCTGTAAAAATTGTATAATATAAAATTGTGAAAAAATTGAATGTACCCGAACACAGCTATTGTAGTAAGTGCTCTCCAAAATTGTTGTTGCATTTATGTAAAGGTATGCAAACATTTTATCGGCATATGGATGAAACTTATTTTAAATTTAAGTTAACAGAAATTCAATTTGAAATGCTGCACGAAAATTGCTTTATCCATTAATCAACATTTTATAGTTATCAAGCCAAATTGTTTATGTATTCTCTTTACTAGGTATTATGTTATTAAATTGTATATAAAAATCTATTATAAAAGTCATAAATAATAATTTATGAAACTTGAGACCTACTTTTAAACATAACCATAAATAAAAGCTCCGCAAATGGAAAGTACAATTGAAGAGTTATTATTTAGAGAAAATGTCTTAAAGTTTTCGTCAGCTTTCATATTTACAAACAAAAAAATCATAATAATTAAAGTACATATATAGATATTTTGTTCATTGCCCATTTGTTAAGTTGTTCGAAGCGCTTTTCATTATGCAAAGCAAATTATACAAAAAAAAATTGTATATATAAACATACAGAAAAACATAATAAATATTTGTAAATGTATATTTAAAGCTATACATAATAAGCATTATTGATCTTCATAAACTGTATTTACATACATACATAGTAAATATGTATTCAAATATGTACAATAAAATTTACTTTTTGCTAATGATCGACATTGTTGTCGATCAACAGAATACTTGCGATATTCATAAAAAATAAACTATGTTTATAAAGCTTGCCAAACAATTTTTAAATTATAAGAGTTTTATAAACTTATTTTAAATTTTTATGAATATGGGAGTAATAGTGTATAAATAGAAAAAAAAACTAAAAAATTATTTAAATAAAGTGATAAATATTTATAAAAAGAAAGTTGGGTAGTTTTCATCACCGGGATTTGAAGCGCAAAACTGAGGAAAGTGAGTTTTCGAGGGAACAACATGCTACGATATGGTGTTCAAGACTATTATTTCGCATGGTCAGAGAGAATTAAGGAGGTTCGTCTGAACTTCCCCGTAGAGACAGCGACTCCGACAAACGAAAGTTATCATATCCAACTCTTGGACCCTACGCATCCTCAAATTAAAGTTCTCAATACGGCAACCAGGGCATTGGTTGTTTAACACAAGCGCACTAAGTCGGAGAAGCACATAAGGTCGTACATCACTGCTTTGGCCCAATGTCAATGTCATTGTCCAATCCGACTAACCCAAAACACAAAATATGTATCGCCAAGTCGAGAGCGGTGGACAGGTAAGCCCATTGACAACACCGTCACGGTCAACCATGCGCAACTAATGAAAGACCTTGAAGACTCGTCCCTTCCCCCGTCTTAAACGTTGGACTGCCAACTACCTGAGTGGTCGTCAATCGTCGGTTGAGTTCAGAGGCGCAAGATCAAAACCCAGAATAGTTAAACAAGGGGTGCCACAGGGTGGTGTCCCTGCCCCGTTTCTGTTTAACTATTATGTATCGAAACTTCCCCCCCCCCACCAGAGGGTGTCTCGATTGTCTCTTACGCCGACGATTGTACGATTTTGGCAACTGGCCCCTCCGTTGAAGAACTCTGCTCTCGCATAAACTCATACCTCCCAGCCGTGTCCGAATTCTTCGCCGGGAGAGACCTGGCATTGTCACCGAATAAGTCCTCGGCCACCCTATTCACGACGTGGACAACGCAAGTGAACATGGAATTAGACGTCTACGTTGATTGTGTCAAGCTACCAACTGTCTCACACCCCAAAATCTTAGGGGTGACGTTTGATAACATGTTCAAATACGGCGCTCATGTAACCGCAATTGCCAATAAAGTCCAAAGCCGTAACAAAATCCTCAAGTCGCTAACTGGCAGCACTTGGGGTAAAGACAAAGAAACGTTACTAGCTACATATAAAGCAATTGGCCAGCCTTTACTGAGCTACGCGCCAATATGGTCGCCGGGGCTAGCTGACACACACTGGACGAGGCTACAGGTCTGCCAAAACACCGCCCTTCGTACCGCCACTGGGTGTCTTCTTATGTCTCCTGAGCATCACCTTCATAATGAAGCGAAAATGCTCGCCGCTAAAGAGCATAGCGAGATGTTGACCAGACAATTCCTGTTCAACTGTTGCAAACAACAACACCGTCACAGAGAAAGGCAAGAAGCAAAGGTAGTGCTACTAATAAAGCTTGGCAAGCCTACTAATATGGGTCTCAGCCAAATCGGCATAACGATAGGGCTGCTCAACTTATTAATTACCTTCAAGATTCAAATATTACCCCGTCTAAAGCATTGTGCAGCCAAATATCTAAGAATTCAAAGGCGATCGTTCAAAATAATGTGTAAATAAGTAAGGAGTGCCACTGGGTGTTCTCCTATCCCCTTTCTTGTTTAATTCTGATTTCCTCGCCGTTTGATCCTAAGGTGCACTGACAGGCCTTGAACCCCACCCACAGAGTCGGTAAACTCCTATGTCGGCTCTCTCCCAGCGAACGCCGTTCTTCAGGCACCAACACCACCCGTCGTTCTGGATATTGTAACAGGTTAAGCTCTTGCCTATCTAGACTGAACCCTGACTTGCCAAATGACTGTCCGGCATGCGGTGTGTTACCACATAATATAAACCATCTGTTTGTTTGCTCAACAGAGCCTACTCTTCCAACACCCATTTTACTCTGGTCCATCCCTGTTGAAGCCGCTAGGTTTCCCGACTTCCTTTAGAAAAATTCGATGACACAATTGGGAAAGGAAACTGACTACCAGGCAGGACAAGTAGCGCTAAAACAACAACAACAGTGGAACAGTGAATAACCTTAATCGTCCTTTCACAATTACTGATCAATTAATTAAAGTTATGTTATTACAACAACGGTACCAGTAATAAGCAGTCAGTTGTATAATCGATCTTGAGCTACATTCCGCCACAATAATCAATGCAAAGAGCATAATACGTGCCGTTGGTTCTGCTTAATTACCACCAAACATAATGCCCCTACAGAAAACTGGTTGATATGTTTGTTCCGTCGATTTTGAAAATTAGGTTGGGATCGTAACGGCAAGCGCCAGTGTGGATGGGTAAGTCTTCCACCTATTACTCGTATCTAGGGACTTAAGCTACATGTCGTAGGGTGTGGTATAGAATAGGAAGTGTGACATGGCTATATCAAATAGTTACGCCAATGGTACTGTCACTTCTCGATGCTTTACTTGATACTCAAGCAAATAAACCAATCGCGGGTTAGGATCCATAGCTTATATCCACCAAAGGAATTGCAAACCCAGGGCTTACTGGGTGAAGCAAAGCTTTTCATCAAAACTATATATCGACAGCCACACTGCAAAACCCCGAAAGTCACTATTTTCCCAAAAATAAGGTTCTGAGCCTTTCCCATAGATCGTGATATTTCGCACATTAAAATTCAGTCAAAATCGGGGTACAACTTCCCGTTTCTTTCCAGTGGTGAAATGAAATAACCGTCGCTCATATACATACGTTATAATTATTACAGTTTTTTCCCTCTCCTGAAAACTTTTTGGATTTGAACATACAGGGTTTTGCAGTGTGGCTGTCGATATGTACCATCTCTGCCTGTTTGACCCAGCCATTTTATACACATATTATATATGGGTGCCAATTCAACTACCTTTTGTTTGATCGTTTATCCTCAAAAAGTTTGAGCACCAACACGTAACAATCTTGCAAAAATTACATCGTTCTTCCATTCAAATACGAATATCCAATGTTTTACATTCTTGAGTTATATTTTAATTTTTATAAATTTTGTGAAAATCAATTTCACTTTACATGTAAAAATAAGCAGCAAACCAAAGAATCCCATAGCCATATATGAATTAAAAGTGTCTTAGTTTGAGTTAGCATTTGGACCACGACGACGACCGAAACCTTGTACGATATTCACGAAACGGCGGTTATATTGGATCCTTCTCTTTGCACGGCCGGTCTTCTTCTTTCTCTTCTCTTGTTTCTCAACCTTGGGTGTTTGACCCTTGACTTTACCGGCACGCGCCAAAGAACCGTGCACTTTACCACCCAACATTGGGACAGTGATATCCAACTCAAATGAAGCCAAAGATGTCACAGCGGCATCATTGCATAGAGCAAGACCTTCGCAATTTAAGGTGATATCTTCCATTTTGTAGCCATGGATTTCAGCGATTTGTGCCTAGAGAGGAATTGGAATTAGTAATTCGCCCAGCAAAATCAGCAATCAATTGACAATTGCATATACATATTTATACACACCTTAATATCGGCAACAGTTGACGTAGACTGCACATCGAGGGGCTCAACAGTTTCAAGACCTCGCACGAACAATTGCATTTTGTGTTTTTATCTGCAAATATTAAAAGAATTAATTTAGATTTCATCACACACACTTGGATAGAATCGAACGAAACACGTGTGCAAAGGAAAAAGAGCGTATTTGTTAAATTACGAGCTTTTCTCTACTCAATTATATCGTACACAGTTACAGTACAGAGATTTGCACATTATTTTCCAAACATAATTGCACTTTTCCACTAAATATTGGTTAAAATTGAATAAAATAATATTCTCACCTCCACACTTGATACGGAATTTGCGAAAAAAGAAAGATGGCTGAATTTCGAAGTTGTCAAATGAACTTTCGAAATTGAAATGTCATCACGACCAGGGTTGTATTAAAGGAGTTAATACCCAGTACGAAATCATATATTTTTTCTAACAAAAACTGAAAATTCGTTGGTAATTGTTTCTGACCGATGCCGAGTGCGAATACGCGTCCGAAATTTCGGTCTCGACGCGTTATGATCTCAGCAATGACGATATGAAAATTTCCGAAAATTGTGAACTTTGATTGCAAATATGGTAGTTTGCGAGATATTTGCAGTTAAAGTTCAGAATTTTCTGTCATTTTCATGTGGTTGTTGTAATCAGAATACCCTGTGAGAAAAAAGTGGCACGCGGAAGGACATCACCGTGGCGGTAGCCACGGCTATGGCACACACCCGGAGTTGGAATGGCGTAGCCCAGGGTTATTTTTTGAAGCGCGGCCGAAGGCCGCCTACGCGGAAGGGTTTTCTGCACATAAAAAACATGGATCGGGTCCCTAAACCCGGGTTATTGTTCGGTTTTTCGCAAATATTTTACAAAATAATGAAAATATCGGTTGAGCGGAGTTATATTCGTGATCCTGGGACCGAGCCGCGTCTTTTGAGACCCCTCCCGATATTCTTGTGTAAATATTATCGCTCGGTAGTCCATCGCAACGATTACCGCAAATATCTCGAAAACTACTAAAAAAAATTGGGTAATTCTTTACGACTGTAGGTAACTGATAATACACCTCCAAAAATATCGAGAGAGGTATCAAAAGACGCGTTTTGACCTCTGTAACAAGAATCCAAATCCGGAAAACCAATATTTTCAGTAGTTTGCGAGATATTTGCAGTTAAAGTTCAGAATTTTCTGTCATTTTCATGTGGTTGTTGTAATCACATTACCCTGTGAGAAAAAAGTGGCACGCGGAAGAACATCACCGTGGCGGTAGCCACGGCTTTGGCAACCACCTGGAGTTGGAATGGCGTAGCCCAGGGTTATTTTTTGAAGGGCGGCCGAAGGCCGCCAATGCGGAAAGGTGTAATTTTTTTGGTTTTTTGTTAATAACTTTTCAATGAACTAAAATATTTCTTTTCCGGATTCTTGTTACAGAGGTCAAAACGCGTCTTTTGGTACCTCTCTCGATATTTTTGGAGGTGTATTAGCAGTTACGTACGGTCGTAAAGAATTACCAAAAATTGTTCTCCGGAGCCGGATTCTCATTGCTGGGACCAAAGTGTGTCTTTTGATTCCCCTCCCGATATTTTTGGACGCGTATTAGCACTCGGCCCCGGTTGTTGTAGCGATACTTTGCCCTGCTTAGGTAGTCAGTATCTTACCCAGTAGTGTCATTGAACTCTTCTAACGATCAGGTGCCGGATCTCGTCAAAGTGTTTGCGTAGATGGCTCCTTATTCTCCTGGGAGGAAGATTTTCGTTGATCAGACGCCTGTTCGGGTGTTGCTGTTTAGAGCAATTGAACAGGAATTTCCTGGTCCACATCTCGCTATGTTTTACCCCGAGCATTTTCGCTTCGTTGTGGAGATGATGCTCAGGAGACATAAGAAGGCATCCAGTGGCGGTTCTGAGTGCGGTGTTCAGACAGACCTGAAGCCTCGCCCAGTGTGTATGTCCCATTTTACACCAGGAAATTATTGAATTCAACTATGCTGGCGTTCTCTTTTATGTTTTCTATTCGTGTCTACACTTGTCAATTTTTCTTGAAAGCAATTATGAAACAAAATATGGGCGCACAAGGAGGAGCGAAAGAGATAGCAAGAAAAACTTGAAACGAGTTGACGGTACGCTTTCAAGTGTACTCTACCCTCTCTTCCCACCTCCTCCACCTATGTAGCGGCAGACTTGACTCAAGAATTGCCTGGTGTAAAAGGGCACTATCTGCAAGCCCCGGCTGACCAATGACCTAATATGTAGCTGGTAACGTTTCTTTATCTTTACCCTAAGTGCTGCCAGCTAGCTACTTGAGAATTTTGTTACGGCTTTGGACTT
Organism: Sphenella marginata; assembly: GCA_951509765.1. Classification (NCBI taxonomy): domain Eukaryota; kingdom Metazoa; phylum Arthropoda; class Insecta; order Diptera; family Tephritidae; genus Sphenella; species Sphenella marginata. Next base: position 102,657,442 of record OX608079.1, read on the forward strand.
TATTGGCAATTGCGGTTACATGACCACCGTATTTGAACATTTTATCAAACGTTAGCCCTAAGATTTTGGGGTGTGAGACAGTTGGTAGCTTAACACCATCAACGTAAACGTCTAATTCCATGTTCACCTGCGTTGTCCACGTCGTGAATAGGTTCGCCGAGGACCTATGCTGCGGGCTCTCTATCAAAAGTTATCGCGTTTCAAAGTTTTTCCTGGGAAAATTGGCACTGCGTCCACAGTTTTCAGCGGATTTTCAAAATTCCAAAAGTAATGGAATGCCCGAATTAGCTACTTGAAAAGTGCCAAGTTTGCCTATGCTACGGCCTCTATTTCAAAAGTTTAATTTGGGGTTTTTTTGACAAAAAAATTCAATCAGCTGATGTTAAATCAAATTTCTTCTTGCTTGCAACTTCCCCGCGCTCTCTCGCTGATAACTTTACTGAGCTTTTGGCTCACCTAACGCAGTTAGGTAAAAAGTATTACGAATTCGTACAAATTTTTTCACCGAACACATAATTTATTTGAGTAAATATGTATGTATAACTTCTTACATATATAAATTCTTTAAAACATCTAAATTACATGTAGCGCAATATACTCTACCGGCTGACGCACGTCGGACTTTTAAGTTAAAGTTCTGCATTGTAATAATCCTCGGCATCGATAGTACGTGGACCGCCCTGATAGGCCACAATGAAAATGTTTTCTATTTCCAATTCATTTAGATGGAAATGATGTGCTAAAATATAAAATAAAAATTAAAAAAAAGTATAATGATGTGTTTTGTATATGGGTGGATTTGGAAAAATATTTTTTCCGTTGGAACAATCTAATATGATCAATTATTTATGTAGTTAAAAACCGAGTGGGCAGTGAAAATTTTAAAATAGTTTTATACGCCATTCAATTTCCAAAAAAAAAAATGAAAATACAAGTTTATTTAAATAAAAAGTCTTACCTTGAACCCAAATTTTAGCATGCTTATGACGGTTGGTGAATGCTTCCATTTGGTTCTCATATTCTGGGCTCATGATGTCCAGCTAAATCAAAAAAAAAAAAAATTCATTTTATGGACACACATACATTATATACATATGTACACAACCAGCAGCGCCAAAAAACTCACCTTTTTCACCCGACCACTAATCATGACACGTGGACAGGCCGGTTCCATGGGATTCACACCACGTTTATTACACGAATTACTTTGTTCCTCACTAAAGAAGAAAGTCATTTTATTATTTTGCAACGCATCGGCGCCTGTGAATTCGAAATCCGCCAACAAGAAATGTATATGTCCAGTAGCTGAACCATTCAAAGCGCTATCATCGACAGCGAGTATGTTCACCATTGGATAATCCATGATTTTGTCATTGTGCGAAATGCTACCAACGGCAGCCCAATTGCTATTATGTACCAATTGACGAGCTAGAACAGCATCCGTGATGGGATATGGTGGACGTCCATGTGCGGAATATCCTGCACAACAATCCAAGGACAGTAGTGCGCCGAGTAAAGCTGAGAAGATAACGAGTACTTTCGACATGTTAATTAAGGCGAGCTGTGAACTTATAATGCGGAATAAGTTTTACTTTGAGCTTAAATAGTAAAACTAAGCTATAAGTATTAACATTAGGTTGTGCGCTATTTTACAAATTTGGCGGATAGGGAGATATTCGCTTTTATGATCTGTCGTAAATTTAAAAAAAAATTGTTTTCTTTATAAACGACGTGAAGCCCTAATATGCATCTGTATTACTAATACTGCAAGCGCATCTTATCGTAGATGTGTTTACTTATATGAGTTAGGGGGTTTCTGAGAATTTTTTAAGCATATTTTTTAAGATACAGTGTTTGCAAAAAATATAAAATAATTTTTTTTGTTTTTATAAAAGTTAATTAAATTTTTTTTGGTTTCGACAAATTTGCATATTTCCTTTGAGAAAACATAACTGGCCCAAAAAAATCGCTGTTTTCAGTGATGGTTTTCGATCTGAACGCTTGTTTGAACCCAGTTACCTCGAACTCAATGGCAATCCGAAGGTAGATTTGAAACTAGTGAAATTTTGTTTATGGCGACTCCCGAAAGCTGATAGTTTATAATTATAAATTTTTCTACTTCCTTATACATGCAAGTTTTTACACACTGTAATTAAGTATAAGCGCACTTTCCCCAATAAAAATATATACCAATACTTGCACATACTCGTACATCGGTTAACATACATATTTACAAATCTGAGAATTGGCATACCTTTGTTGAAACTTATAGACATTTCAATTGATAAGCTTTCAGCTGAAATAAGTAGAATATTACAATAACAAAAAAAATATTTTGTAATGATTAGCAAACGTAGGTACTATGCCTGATAACATAACATTTAGCAGACCCGGTAGACGTTGACTTTGTTGAAAATTGGTTGAGCAAGCTTCATTTAGCAGATTTCCCAAGAAAATAAAATTTTAGTGAAACATCGAACATGCGATTAATCATTACTTGAGTTAATCAGAGAATTCGATTAATTGCACATTTCATTCCTTCCTACTTCTATTACTTCCTCACCAACTCTACCTTGAGGTATGAATGAGAAGTGAGCTGACACTAAAGGACATATCGGAACTAGAATTGTCACAATAGCTAGTTCTAAAACTTGTGCAAGACTAGGGGTATATCCAACCACATGCTGTTACATCTCTTTGACTATGTTGGATTAATTTTTCGACAAGACGAATTTTTCGGCTAAAGAAGATAACTAGAGCAGGAAACCTAAACCGTCAAAAAAAAATATTTTTTGAGAGCGCTCATTGGCGGTAAGGGTCGTTTTGTAATGTTTGGTAAAGGCATGAAAGGAAATCTCCCTGCTAAAAACGGCTTAGGCGATTTTATTAGACTTTTACGCGAACACACCTAATGAATATAAAAATATCACTCATACGCCATGTTGTTTCGGAATTCATTTTATTGTTCGTTTATGTACTAAGAAGTAAAGTAGTCTGTATTTTCTTGTTTACATTTGTTTTATTTATCACTTTTAGCGCAAGTTTTTCTAAAAAAATAGAGTTCACAAGCATTTATAAAAAATATACATATAATTAAGATCTACATATATGTGATATACCCACACATGTAGGTATGTTTGTATATAATATGTATGTATATTTGAATTACACGATTCCCAGTAGTGCCATTTTAAAATTTAATTTTAAAATCTATGTAAGTATGTACATAGTCAATGTGTTAATCAATATTTATCACTTTCCGATACTTTATCTAGTTCAGTTTTGACTTATAATAATCATCGACAGTTATATCATGTGGACCGCCATAGTAATCCAATACAAAAATATTGTCAATTTCTAGTTCACATAAGTAGAATGTATGTGCTGAAAAGAAAAAAATGTAATTGAAAAGATAGTCCCATAATTATAGTGTTTACTTAAACTTAAAAAACACATTTAACATAATGGTCAATCATAGGCATATTAAACAAAGAATTTAGCTAAAATGAAATGTAACATGGTCCTCTCATGGAATTAAATTGGCTGGTGATATGAATGATTGCAAGGACACCCTGTGTCAACTATTTTATTCACAAACCATAAGTATAGCTGTGGCAATAAGCGAAATTCAAGTTTGAAGTAAACGATGGGACAACGCACAACTATCGACACAAACCGTGATTAATATGAAATTTTCGTCATATTAAAATTAAAACTCGGTCTTAGACATAGAATTTATTTTAAGTTGACTATGACAGACATGAAATGATGTTTATTTTAAAATCATGCTTAAGTAGATAACAGTATATTTTAAATTATGGCGTAATGGCTATGCCATCATTGCCTCCAGCTTTAGTGTGCGATATGTATGTTTGTTTGCTACATTTATGAACGCATCATTATTTATAGCATACTTTCAGGCTGTACACAGTTAAATACATGGCGCAACAATACTCTGACACAACTACATTACATTATAGTAACTAGAAATATATATTTTCTTACCTTTCAGCCAATTCTTTGCAGCTGGATGACGAGCTTTGAATGCATCGATCCACTCTTTATAATCCACGTTTCCAGTGTTCAACTGCGATTTGAAACAAAAAAAAGGGTTAAAGAAGAAAAACAAGCAACCAAGAACAACGACTCACCTTCTTAACTTTCCCACTAATTATGGTACGCGCACAAGTCGGTTCCATTGGATCCTCGCCTCTTTGCTTACAATTCAAATTTTCATCATCGGTAAAGAGAAATGTCACCTTATTATTATGCTGCCAATCGGGTCCAGTAAAATCCAAATCGGTTAACAAAAAGTGTATACGTCCAGTTGATGTACCATTCAAAGCGCTATCATCAACTGATATTATATTAACCATTGGATAGCCGTTGATTTTCTCATTGGTTGATATACTACCCACTGCCGCCCAACTTGCTTGATGCACCAGCTTGCGTGCTACTAAGGCGTGATCTGTATCACGCATATGACTCTTATATTCGGAAATTATTCGCGCATCTTCAAGCGCCGAATAGCCCGTACAAAGCTCGAAGGATAGTATTGATAGTACTATGAATGATAGAAAGTATGCGACTGCTCTCGCCATGACTCTCAGGTTTTGTGATTCTTATTGAGTCTGTCAATGCAATTGTCCGATTTATGTATCTGAAATGGTATAAATAACAACAGCTTTATTAATTATATAATTTTTTCAGCTTATAGAAACAATAACTTTGTTTATTTATTCATCATATAAATAAAATCTATTGTCTATAAGTCATTAGAATAGTAAAAAGGAAAAGAAAAAAATTGTTTAAATGAAACGCCTATTCGCTTAAAAACTTTTGAATAAGCATTTTTAATAAACTTACAGTGTACGACAAAACTTAATCACCGAAATGCCCTTTAAAACTTTTTAATCATAGTCAAACTAAAATAGAGTTTTATCTACTTAAAAATGATTCTAAAATAAACACCATTTCATGTCTGTCATAGCCAATTTAAAATATATTTTATATCTAAAACGGAGTTTTAATTTTAAAATCACGGAAACATTTTAACACACATAAAACACGGTTTGCGTCCATGATTGTGCAATGTTACAACGCTTACTCCAAACATGAGTTAAGCTTTTTTCGCTTATCGCTTAGCTATAAGCTTAGCTTTGCGTATAAAATAGTTGACACCGGGTACCTTGCAAAACATAAACAATTTCGGAAGCACATAAGCTAATTAAATTTGTTACAGCATCTGCTTAATGTTCGGTTAATCACTGCACCGCAACTTTTTTGAGCAAATAAGCTCTGATAAAACTTGAAATGTATAAAATTTTTAACTAAATAAGATAATGCTCAGATAAGATAAATTTCTTTTAACGCTTCTTACATTCGTATTATTAATATTTGCTATCACTAACAAAAATCTTACATTCGTAACATCCATGATATTTGCAAAACAAAGTCCAAAAGCTATGGCAATCGCCAGGATTCGAAATTTACTACAATTGTAGTATATCTACTACATTTTGGATAGAAAAATCAACTGCCTACTAAACTCACAGCCAAATCTACTACGCCTTTTTTTAAATAAAAGCGAGCTAAATGCATAAAATACGACGATGCATCTTCATTGATTCGCACTACAACGAATTATCTGTCTTCTTCTCATATTCGCATTAGGATTTTTTCATTGAATCTTTTGCGTAATGGAAATTTGTAAGTCCGAACACTTACCATGTCTATCGTCACGTACTTGAGCCTTGTCCATAAAACAAACACAATAAGGGTGACGACAAAAGAATTCTTTGAAGAAATGAAGGTACTATATTTATCGCTTTACAATTTCTTCGTCTAAACAAAGAATCGAACAAATTGATTACATGCAAGATTGTGAAATGTGCTAAAATAAATACATATGTGTATATCGATAAGGCGTCCGTCCACTCATATGTATTTGTTTTCGGTGTTTTTGGAAAAATATGAGTTTTCCTATCTTGATTTTATTTTAAAATTTCAATGTGTTAATAGCCAAATTTGTAATTACCCTGTAAAAAACGTTGGAGTATGGGAGTACTCCAACATTTATCCTCATTCATACAAAAAGGTGGTCCAATTTATAAGCCCATGTCCGGCGATTGGATCACCTAATCCATATCGGAGCACCCTGCTGAATAGTCTATGGAACACCTACGTGAGAGTACTTTGAAAATGCTGCCAAAAGATTACTCTATAGAGTACTATGCAGTAAAGCGAGAGAGGGAGTATGTGTTCTTTTTGAGGACCACCTACTCCCTCTCTCGCTTTGCTGTTGAATACTCCATAGAGTAATCCGATAGGAGTATTTTGGGAGTACTCTCATGTAGGTGATCTATAGAGTATTCAAAAGCAAAGAAATGGAGTACTCCGAGTCGGATTAGGTGATCCAATTACCGGCCATCGCCACATAAATTGGACCACCTTTTTTATATTAGCGAGGATAAGTGTTGGAGTACTCCGATACTCCTTAGGGAGTACTCTATGGACTATGGAACGGAGTATTTCGGTTTTTTGCAGGGTACTAGAGAACGACCGAGCTTCGGCTTCGGTTTCAGATGACCGACGCTACAGTAGCAATGGCGCCAACGTACATATACTCGTATGAGTTCAAGAGTAAATGTTGATGCATAACCCAAGTTTTACAACACGATATACCATGCTACGGTTTGTGTATAAAATAGTTGACACAGGGTGATATTGCAAAATATACACAACACCGCTTCGACTTGAGGCACAGCGCAAAGTTCATACATTGTTTGCGCATATTGATGGGAGCAATGAACTGTAGTTTTCTCCGTGTTTAAAACGTACATATGTATGTACATTTGTTTCATTCGATAGTTTCTTTCCGAGCATTATTTTTAAACTTATTAACAGCTCTATTTTATTGAGCATCACTGTACTTGCATTTCTTATTGTCACTTCCTTAACTTGTTATAGAATGATAATGTCTTTGCTCCACTATTACAAGGCAATGCGCAAATAAAAGAATGTGTAAACAACCTTAATGCATAATTGCAATACATTAAGATATTGCGTTTCACACAATTTTTTTCATAATATTAATATTTTTATGTAAATAAGTAATAAAAAGAAGTTTGATTTATAACGCATGTCTCTTCACTGTTTAATTATTTTCTCCATAAAAATTTAGAATTCACTCACCTATTTAGTATTTTTTACGCTTTCTTCTAGGTGCTTTGTCTTCTTCGAGACGACTCGGCTTTACTTTTTACTGCACAACTTGCTGGCACTTTTGTTTTTGAATAAATTTCATTTTAGCATTCGCAATTGTTTTTATATCACCAGCTGCCAATTACTCTTTGTTTTCAATTCTAGCGATCGCTCACAGCTGCTTTTGCGTTTACGTTTTGCGCATATCTTCACAACAAACAAACACTCTTCTTTCGCTGATTCACGATCGCCCAAAACATTGTTCTTTTCTACACAACATACAATACCGAGAGCGACCATAAGTGTCCGCGGATGCTCAAACAAAAACACTAAGGGCCACTTTCATAAAAGCCGGTTAAGCCTAATCGGCGATTAATTTGACAGCTAACCATACAAAATACGTCAATTAAACTCTGGTTAGCGGTTACCGGCTTTTATGAAAGCGGCCCTAAGCGCCGTTTTCACATTAATGTAATTTTCAATCGGCACTTTATAAAAAGAAGAGAAGACATTTTATGTCACCCTGTGTCAACTAGTTTTTTCACCCACCATAGCATATTTGTAGCTACAAGCAACACCATATACGCAAACCGTGATTTAAAAATGTTAAAATGGCATTTTCGTCATTTTAAATTTATAACTCCGTCTTAGCCATAAAGCTATGTTTATTTTAGAATCAGGTTTAAGTAGATAAAACTCTCTTTTAATATGACTATATCTACGAGCCTTTGAGATAAGCTCTGTTTTTGTTCTCTCTATGTTTTATATTTATTTTTACACTTGTAAACTTTTTTTGGAAGTAAAAGTGCTGTAACTTTTTTGTATCTGAAAAATGGTAAATAAATATAATAAAGCATGAACTAAAAGAAACAACCCTGGCGGTTTGCATAGCAGTGAGAGTTTTAGTATCACTGGGCGAGCAGTTTTGCAGGCAGTGTCAATAACAGTTTAATGACTAGCTAAACAGCTGGTGTAAAAAGAGGCAGGTAAATAAATGTGTATAAACAATTTCCTTTAATAGTAACAAATCAAATATGCAAAGGGTAAATGAAACATTGAAGAGTATAAAATAAAACCGCCTTTGCATATTATGTTTGTTATCAAAAAAAATATCCACTGTGTGTTCACTCCACGCTTAATACTTCGAGGCTACTTTTTTCATTTCGTTAGAGCGCGGCGATTTAGGTCGTACTGGTAGAAGTGATGTCAACCTGTCGATAACATCTTTTTTGTCAAATTGTCGATATATCATACCTATCAATTTGAAAAAATTCGTTATGTTTTTAAACTCAACAAGATTTTTATATTAGCGAAATATGACTTGGACAGTTTCTTCCTTTGCGTTGCGAAATAAAGCAAATTGATCTTATTTCTGTTGATATTGTTACCTCTCACCTACGCATCTAACAACTATTCTAGCCTAATACTAAAAGCGATAGTTCGCGGAGAAAAGAAAATTTCCCAAGAAATCTTAGTGCGAAAATTTCTTAAATAGATCAAACTGCTGTGTTCATTATAATAGTACATAGTAAAATTAAATTGGATATTGTTCGATGGATAATAGCAAGCTGTATTTTTAATTAAAAATATAGCGAATTCGGTAACAGAATACAATTAAAAAAACTACCATTAAAATGTGCAAACAATTTTTAATTTTTTTTTAAATTGTTAAAAAAATATGCTGAATTTTTTTAGTCATGAACAAAATTTAATTTTGTATGGAAAAAATTTTTACTGTAAAAATTTTATAAATCTAAATACTTAAATTTTTTTTTAAATTCTGCCAAAAAATTGGAAGATTTCGATGGCCATTTTTTAAAGTTTAACTGACTTTGCTGAACTTGTTGTAAGCTTTGAAATGTATTTTTTTAAACGATTAAAAATACTGCTTCTCTTATTTCCTGATATCCAACTTAATTAAGTTCACTACTATTATATTGAACACAACTGTACATAACACATTATGTCGGAAGACGCCTAGTTCAAGTACAGGGAAAGGCTACACCAAAATTGGTTCGAAATTGATTGATTTCAAAGAAGAGGTTACCTATCGGTAGTGTGCGGCTGCCCTCCGAGTGTATTGCTGTTATCTAACTTGGTGAATGGCGTTCGGAGGCCGCATAAAATATCTATGTTCCAGAAATTTAAAGGCCTATTCTCCTGCAACGCGTATTTAGTAGATTGTGCTTATTGTAATGTATGCTCATAGGTACTCAGATTGTAACTTAATTAGAATCATTCAAAATGTTGACTTAAGAGTTCTTTCAAAGCATTGAAGAATCTCAATTGAATGTAAATATATTAAACGAAACTGGGTTGAGTGTTTATTAGTGTTGATAATATACATATGTGTGTAATACAGTTATAACATGACGTTGTCTGCACATTAAGAGATATGAAAGATAAACAAAATTTTTTTTTCGAATTTTTGTTTGTTAACTCATCACTCAAAAACCAGCTTCATAGAATTGATTGCAATTCGCACTGAAGTGTAAGAATATTCAAATTTTACAGTTGAGCGGAACACGAGCAAAAGTGTAATTTAGTAAAAAAAATTTTAAAACATGTTTTTCTTAATCGATTTAGAAGATATAGCCCCACACTATTCAATGGCTTGAGGGATTCTTATCTATTAGGCTTTCTTTTGTGAGTATTCTAATGATGTTTTTAATCTCTTTACTTTTGAAATTGTTCACTTACACTTAAAAATTTGTATGTATGTATGTACAAAGAAATGTGAACATATAGAGAAACATGTGTTACCATATGAAATGCATTTGCAGCATAGCGACATCGTTGCCAGCGTTGACTGCGACATCGATGATAACGTTGGCAGCAAAAACAAAAAATTTGAAATTCGGTTTAAAAATCAATGTTACTATGTATATCAAATGGAAGACATCGGATAATATTTTCGATATCGAAAAGTAAAGTAAACAAACTAGTTCTTAACCAGATAACTTTCAGACAGTTCTGGGGTGACTTACATATGGTTGAAAAGGTTTCTTTTTCGGATAGCTCCAGGCTAGTTCTGGAAGTGATTATACGAGTATATACGATTGCTATTGCTTTCAGATACCAAACGATTGAATAAAAAAAAATTCTAGGTATCTCAAATTCAAATCGAATATTGGCAATACGTCAGCATATCTTATCACCTTAAACGAGCTGTTCTGTTATATCCACGCTATCTCGAAAACGACTTAACCGAGTTAAGTGAATTTTGGTGTGTAGATGATGGTCAGAAATGCTTTTAATATTTCCAATATTTTCGTGCAGGAGCTTATCTCAATAATTTCATTGTTCTTTATATTAGTTACCAAAGTTATACTAAAATAGTTTTTGTAATGATAAACTTGATTAAATGAAACGATGGCACAAGTGTCTCAACAAACAAAAGCACTGTTCCCGAGGGCGGTTAACCGTTTGACTTTCTGCTGCATTTAGTGCTGCGGCGCATACATATGTATGTACATATACATATATGTATACTTATACCCCATAGAAATTGTGTAAGTCTTTATAAACAATTGCCCATAAACCTTTGATAAACTTAAAAAGACTTTTAAAATGTTGACCAATCATGGTTTATTTGTTCTTTTAAAATTATTTTCAAATGAAATAAGCCTTAAATTATATGGCGCAAAATTTTTTGATGGTTATATAATTGAGGGGTCAGCAAGCATATGAAGTCGCTCATTGAAAAGACAGAGAAAATAAGAAAATTCAATCACATTTAAATTCAGAACATTGCTCTGGTTCGTTTTGTATGCACTTCAGTTATATGTATGTATGTATATCTTAATATATCGAGCCCTATGCGAAAAAAAGACGTAAGAGCCATGATTTTCGATTTCGGTTTTTTTTATAAAAATTGATAATTTATCATCACACGCACCATCCCTCAAAGTTTCAGCGCCATAAAAAGCACCGTTACGAATTTAGAGCAAAAGCAATTTAGCCGTAAGTGCCATTTTTGTTTGTTTCAAGTTTTTAGTGAGCAAGCAGTGGCTGATACGTCTTTTTTTTTTTTGAAATTAATGTGAATAATTGGTTAAATACTAATTTGCTTTGAATTTTATTGCGATTTTTTTTTAAATATGTATATGTATGTATATTTAAATATATAAGTAATCTGAAGTGTTAAATAAAAAAAATTAACATTTGTTGAAAAAAATGTTTGACGTAACAGCCAAATCATCAGAAAGTAGCTTTATTTTGTGCAGGCAAAAAAGACGTATGACCCAAAAACTACCCTTATGCTACGAATATTAAAATTATATTTTTGCATTATATAAATGAGAGCCAAATAAAGTTACTCACCAAATTTCATGACAATATATGTACTGGATGCAAAGATATTCAAAAAAAACCGTCTCCTGAACAATTTACTTTTTGGCTCTTACGTCTTTTTTGCGCACAGGGCTCGATATTTACATACATACGTACCCTGCAGGGAGGTCAAGATGAGAAGAAAAAAAACAGAATCAAAATTTGGGCAAAAAAGGCACAATGAATCTCAACGTAACAGCTTTTTTAATCAAGAAAACTTCTAAAATGTGTGTTTGTTTGTATGTACATATGTATGTATGTATGTTTGTTCGCACATCACTAAAAAATCGGTGTATAGAATGTAATGGTTTCTTCAACGATGCATGGCTGGAGCTCCCTCCTGATATTGGAAAATACTTTAAAGACATTCAAAGCAATTTTTTTTTCTTTTTTGTGTTAGCATATTTTCTTTATATAAATATATTCTCTTTAAAAATCATTTCAGAAATTTACGTCAAACAATTAAGAGTTCTAAATGGAATAAATTCTCTTCCACTTTTAACAAGTAATTTTCCCTACAGGGTATGTTTACAAGAAAGAATGCGTGCATCTATGCAAATGAGTTTGGTTTTTCTTTTTTTTTTTTTTGAACTTAGCTGCTATTTTTATAATTTCGATTGGAGCTGCGACTGCTCACGCCTTCTACTTCGCCAATATGCAAAAGATGACTTCTTTAACAATTGGAACACAGTTCATATGCGTTAAAACGAAAAGATAAATATGTTTGCAGTGGCGCCGCTAAACAAAAACTGTGTGTCAACGAACTAGTCTTACGAGAGCTTTTTTCCATTTTTGAAAACATTAAAAAGAAATTTAAAATGTTGGTCAAACAAAGATTTTAGCTAAAATGAAAAGTAACAGGGTCCCCTTTTGGAAAAAAAATTGTTTGTTGGTGATATGAAGAATAAGTAAGCGTTGCGACATCGCACCACCATAGACACAAACCGTGATTTTAAAAGTTAAAATTAAATTTTCATCATTTTAAAATTAAAAAATCTTGTTAGACATAAAATGTGTTTTAAGTTGACTATGATGGACATAAAATTATATTTGTTTTAGAACCATGTTTAAGTAGGTAAAACTCTATTTTAATTTGACTATGATTATGGGCCAATAAATCTTGAACACGACTGGAACGGAATGGAATCGTATTACTTTTTAGAATGTGAATGTATGAAAAGTTGCCCACCACTGCTTTTTTGTCGATTTTTACTTAAAAATTATCAATAGCAATATCAGCAGCGGCAGCAAGCACAGCAGCAGCAGCAGCATTTGCTCACGGCTGCAATTGTGACGACTGCGAACAGCTGCCCGGCAAATATGCCAGCGTTGGCCTATAACATTTCACGATCAATAGCCGCTCATTTTAGTCGGTGGAACGCACTCGACGTGAATAGTAGGAGCGTAAATAAAAATTGTAATTACAAATGTATAGCAAACGAAATTTAAATTGAATTAAAAGGAAATAAATATACATATTTCAAAAAAATAAATGAAATGTTCTGGCGTAAAATCACACAAGCGAATAAAACGAGCACCCATAGAACATTTCCCTCCTAGGCGCTTAGCAAAATTTTTGTAATCTGTGATTTTTCTCCTTTTTTGCTTTATTACTTTGGCAAATCAACATTGAAGTGTTTGCTGCTTTGTGGTTGTTGTTGTTGTTATTGTTCTGTATGTGATCAATGTGTCAAGAAGTGTGAATGGGAAAACGCATGAAAACTAGAAAACGCATCACCAGCGAAAGCAAAAGAAAAGTGGAAGACCAACGCAGGCAGAAAAACACAAAAATAACAACAAAAAAAGTGGTTTGGTAGTTGTAAGAAAATATATAGACATATTCACAGAGATATACATATGTACATACATATAAAAAAAAACGAGAGTCAAGATCAGCTGTCTATAAAAATTGCTGCCGCTTAAATTGTTGTATGATATTTGGTTTAATTAAGAAAAAATAATAATTACAAAGAAAACACATGCGTTGATTTGCTGCAGATTTTGTTTGTTGTTTTCATTTTCGCCTCGTGCCGGTCAAGTTAGATATTTGAAGCCGACGTTTCTACCGGCTACTAGGTGCTAGGACTCTCTATTTACCTATTCATTGTTTGAATGGTGGTTGCTGCTACTTAACACAAGCTGCGACGCCAGCATTTGGCGCGCATGAAAATTACAACAACAATAGTAAAGAAAAGTGGAATCGTTTAAGATTTTTTTTTGTGTTTGGGATGTTGAGTGTGAAAAGTGAAAGTACATAAAATATATTTTGCAAATAATCAACAACCCTAAGAAGTAAACAAGCGCAGATAAATATTTGTTTAAAGTGAAAAATATTGGAAAAGAAACAAAATATTAACACTACAAATTTATTGTGCCTAAAAAGTTAGATATTACTCGAGACACGTACTATGTAGGTAGTTTAAAATAAATTCTTTATACAAAAAAAAAAAAATACAAAATAAAACTGAAAATTAATCAAAAAATTTTATAATTTTTTTTTTTAATAGACAACGTTTTAAAAATCATGAAAATAGTTAAAATTTAAACTGACAAGTCAAAGATCTGCAATAATATTCAGTTAATTACATTTTTGAAAAAACAAAAACATAGACAAAAAAAAAAAAACTATTTGAATATTTTTTTACATGTTCGAAACCAAAGAATTAATTTAAAAAAAAAATATTTCATTTAAAATATCAATATTTTGAAAGATAGTACTGATAATATAAACTGTTTTAAATTTGCGAAACCAAAACAAAGAAATCAGTTTATAATTATATATATATCAGTTATAATATTACAAAAAAGTTAAGACACTAATATAGCCAAAAAACGTCGCTTTTGATATTAAAATAAAATTTTGTGAAGTGAGCCCCCTTAAATTTTTTTGAAAGTCATATGTTTACTTAAAAAAACGATTAAACAAAAATACGTTTATCAAAAGTTTTCGAAATGTGATATACCTACTACACCATCTACTTTGGTCTACGAGGAAGAATTAAAAATATCGTAATTTCCATCCATTCAGATAAGGGGACAAACTGAAGAGCTTGTTCCAACAAAAGTGAAGAAATTTCTCCTTTTTCTATGTTTTTAATCTAAGAAAATTTCGGAATTATTCTCGCTCCAAATTATTGAAGGCCACCCGAGGGAAATGTTTTTTTTCACATTGATAGTCAAGCCATTCCTTTGAAGTGCAGTTTTTGGCCATTACCATTATAGTAACAAAGATATTCTTGCGCAGACATGAGTATTGTAGAAAATACGCAGGTATATCACTTACCAACCCATAAACCAATAACCCAACTTGCTCTATTTTCGAAGTTCCGATGTTTTTTTTATTTTCCTGCGATTAATCAGTCTCCTTTACAACAAAAGTTTTCTGAAATGATATTCCGGAGAAAAAATTTATATTTTTTGTGATTTCTGATTTATATGCTATTCCCCTCATTTATCGCCGAGCAAATTTTATGGTGGAAAGTTGGATCCACAGTTTTCCTTTTCAGCGCCGTAACTCAAATAAGGTGGTCTAGAACTTTTTAATGTACGAGAAAAACGACTGAGCAATGAAATAAAAGGAATTGTTGTACATGTGTTTATTTTTAGTATATAAAATATCTTAAAGTGACCGAAAAAATAATTCAAAATATAATAATATAAACATCCTTTCAACAAGAAATCAGACATCAATTTACGCCAAAAATTAATTTCCCATAATTAAAAGAAATATAAAGTCTGTCAAGTTTGTTCAAATCACACTACAAAAACAAAATTTTACATTAAAAATAGGTCAAGGTCAAGAAACAATAAAAAAACTCGCTTTTCTTACAGTTTTGTTTAAAATAAAGATACAGCGCATAAAAAGAAAAAAACAAATGTGTGCTTGTGAGACGTGTCAAAAGTGAGTTTAAGTTAATAAAGAATCAACAACTCTAAACAATTTAAATACCTTTGTGATAAAATAACAAATAAAAAATAAAAAACATTAACTAAAATCAAAGTCAATACCTTCATATACCAGTACCCTAGAGTGTAATTTGCACCGCTCTCTGCATTAAAAGGTACCGCAATCATGACAACAAAAACAAAGCGGGAATGCAATGAAAAAGCGAAGGAGATAATCAGCGAAGAGAATTTTAAAGATTTACTCAGCGAACAGTTGGAACGTGTTGGCTCTGGTGGAACATTTGTTTGGTAAATACATATGTAAACACTTTTATTTAGTTTACTTAATATGTGAACATTGGGGTGTTTTATTTTCAAAAAAAGTCAATTGAAATGCGATTTTCTTTTCAGTTTATAAGGAACACACTTTATTTAAGCTTCAACAGAGTGTTTCGGTAATAAACATTATCTTCTGTGACATTTTAAGATATTTGCCCCTGAAGTAGGTAATAAAAGTAATAAAAGAAAAAAATTCTCGCTCGAAAAAAAAAAATTACCTGAAAATTAAGACAGCGTAACGGTCTTACATATATCCTATATATCACAGCGGATGCTCCGTGCATTAGGCAGTTTGAGAAAAAAATGTTACTTTTAAATTCATCAACCTTATCAAAAAAAAATTTAAAAAATATCGTTTTGAAAAATTACTTTAAAAATTTTGGTTGATACCTAAAATTTTGTTTGTCGTTAATAAAATAAAGATCTAATTGAAAGTTCATGAAGAATGCAAACAGGTTATCAATTATCAAATCAAGGAACATCAATAATAATTGCAAAAAGTGAAAAAAAAATTTCGAAAATGAAACAGTAGATATTGACAATTTCGCAAAGTAAAAAAAAAAATTAATTATTAAATTATTATGATTAGTAATCATTACTTAACAGCTTTGCTCGTAGGTAACTGATCCATTATCTCGGAATCCCACTTCCGAATGTACATACATACATTTTAAACAAACCATCAACAAACATTAATTGATTGTCTCATTCAAAAGTTATTAAAACTTGTGGGTGAGGTGTTTAAGAATAGAGAGGCTGTTGCAAAACTAAGAATTATATTTTTTTCTGAAACGGTCTAATATGTATGATTACATACAAATAGATAAACATATGTTATACATATGTATATATGTAAGCGCAATAGAATTTGTTTTGCTTGAGTGTGTCAGTCAACGCATCAAGCATTTCGAGATCGTATTTCTAAACAGCAACTTTTAAAATAAAATGCATTATGATTGATTAATTATTTAAACAATTTCTGTTTTAATTTTTTTTTTTATTTTGGTGTAGGCCGTTATAAGTTGAGGTCAATGTAATGGCGCCACAAATAATAAAAAATGTGACTGCTTTCAAATTACTCTTTCTTTATCATTTCATTTCCAGATTTCTGTAAATGAACTCGGTTTAAGTTCATAAACTTGACTCGCTTGCTCAAGCCCCAGTATGTAGAGCTGTTTCCTTACATAAAATTTTATATTTTCTTTTTATTTTTTGTCTCTAAAATTTTTTTCTTTCTATTCCATTAAAAACTTTCGATTTTTTTTTTGTTTAATTTCTTATCATAATTTTCCAAAACAAACTTTTAGCTCTTTGCTTGTCGATCACGAACTCAACAACTACGCCAACCATCGTTTGTTTACTTATTCGCCAAAAACACGTGTATGAATGAAATTGTTAGTGAATGCAAATTTAAAAACAAAATAAACAAAAAAAGTTGCCAAGCATTTAGCTAGGAAAATAAAATTATTTTTAAAAGGCTTTCATTGTTTACTCATGTATGCAAGCAAACATTGTCAGTGGCAATAATGCATAGCTAAATGTTCTAGTATGTACCTAGATTTATGAGACGAAGATTTTTAAATTATTTTGAATGAAGATCGCGTATCTAGTGTTTATCTAGAGTGTAAGTTAAACTGTTTCAGAATATTATATTGGGAAATTTATTTATTTATATTCATATTCATACAAATTATTCATAGTCTTGGTAGGTACTTAAAAAATAAAAAAGTTTTATAAAACCCTCACAACTCAAAATTTGTTTAGAAATGCCGTTTTAAAAAGTTTTTTAAACTATTCCTTCTCCTCATTGCTCTTCATCGACGTCCCCAACGCATTCCTTTACACAGACAGCGTTTGTTGCACAAAGCAATGAAATAAAAAAAATTATATATACAAATGTTTAGTTTTGATAAATGAAATAACTTAAAGAAACCGAAAAAATTATTTAAAATATAAAAATGTAAACATCTTTTCAACACAAAATCAGACACCATCTTACCTCAAAAATTAATTTCCCACAATTAAAAGAAATGTAAATTCTGTTAAGTTTGTTCAAATCACACTACAAAAATTTAATTTTACTTGAAAAATAGGTCAAAAATTTTTTTTATGAAATATCGAATACATCTTTTTATCACAGTTCCTAAAAAATATGACTTTTTGGGAAGTGGGGAGTTTGGGCTACGAATGATAAGTACATAGAGCAACGGGGGCTGAACTTTCCAATTTTTAAAAAAAAAAAAAAAAAAAATTAAAAAAACAATCTAATGCTCATAAAACTTTAAATGGGAATAGCTTAGTTTATTTTTTTTTTTTGCATTTTGAGATAATAAATAACAGTAATGTAATAAACATGAAGTGGGCTGCAAATAGGTGACGTTTATCTGTCAAATCGATAAGTGCTTTACAATGACAACTAGTTACTCGCATGCAACTTTAATTCGTATAGAACGAACATCAATGCTTTCAATAGATATGTATGTATGTATGTATATACGCTATCTTTCTTATGTATTTGTTTTAAAAATTTTACATTAAAATTGTGTTTAATTGTTAGTTTGTTTGAATTATTTTAAATTTTTTTTTTTTTGATCTGATCAAATCACAGCTACCTGGAAAATTATAGCTTGCCCAAAACCCCAATAAAATTTTTTTGTATGTACGTAGTAATAAAGCAAGCATCTATAAAATTGATATTTTTTCTAAAACAGAAGATATTTGTGAAAGGCAGGATAAGGGGGCGTGACCTCTCGGCGGAGATGGGGAAAAACAGGTGAAGACTGAATTAGCCTGCCTTGATGTTTCCTATTGGATTCCCAATACATATATGATGTATGATACATACATACATAAGTACGGCATCAATCGAGACCTAAGTTTGCAATCGCACAAATATCTCATAAATCAAATAGCAACTCATCTGGTTAATTTTCTGGTTGAGTGATTTGAGAATGAGAAATAATAGAAATAAGGCAGCTATCATAAGCTAGTCTGGTATTTAATAAAGGTATTTACAGATATATGTATGCACATATTTGCACACTTATAAATGCTCGTATTGCTCGCTAGCTTAAAATGCTCCATGTTTGATCAGGCCTGTTAAATAATGATTACTAATCGGAATGATTGCCGGTTTAATTGATGATTTTCCTGAGAATCCATTTAATGATTAATTGTTATTATTTTAAATTTTTAATGATTATTTTCCAGTTAATTAAAAAATGATCAGAAAAACGCGATATTTCACGATTATTAAAAATAAGAAAAGACATTAAATTTTTTCATTTTTGTGTTACTTTGATTATTTTTAATTTTTTTAATCTCAATCATTTTACCTTTTCTTGAAAATAATAAAAAAATAATCATTACCAATTAAAAAATCCTTCTGTTCAATTAATTACTAATCAAATTTAACAGATCTGATTTTTGAAGTAAAGTTAAAAGATTTTTTTATTTTAAAATTTATTATCTAGTAACCACTATCCACAGTCTTTTTCGCCAGGATAAGACATAAAAATTTAAAGGGAGAAAAGTTTCAATTGCTATACAATTTTTTATTTATATAATGAATGTTACATAGATAAAATTAAAAAAAAAACACAGATGGTTTTTTGAAGTTATCAGCAGCTCAGCAAAATTGTAGGTACAAATAAAAATAACCAAAGGAACTGCATTCAACAATTCCCCCTGCAGAGCCTTGCAAACATAAAGACTCCTATGTATGTATGTATATACATACATACATATATGAAATCAATGTGATAACTTCTGCCGCTAACAATGTCTTTCTGAAAATAAAAAGTCATGACATTTTATCCCCTACAATGCAAAAGTTTTAGAAAATCCATTTGTATGTACTCGAACATACATTTTCGTGCACAGATATTTCGCTGTATTGTGCGGTCTATAAATAAATTGGCGCACGTTGCGATCACGTTTTTAAAAATATGAGAAGTGAAGAAACGCATATTCGATCTCGTGTTGCTACGATTTCATTTCAAGGGTTGCCGAGAGCTTCTCGGTTTCAAGCAGATAATCTATTGGCACTGAACTACTCCTTGGCAGACCAGTTTGATAGCCCTCTAACCTTTTACTAAATATAAATTATCTGAAAAATAGATGGTATATCATTTAATTTTTAATAGTTCGGATCGCACAATCCATCCAGTTGCTCACCATTAGTGAGATTAATCAACTAATTTTTTTGTTTTTTTTAATTTAAGTGAAAAATGTTGATTTGGCAAACATGTGCAGTAAAACGCAAATCTAGTCAGAGACAGTCAAAAAAAACAAAATTAATCAACAAAGTCGAGCACACATCAGCAAAACTCGGCGGTATTTAAATTATTTTCTTTAGTTAAAAGTACCAATTTCAAGGTTCTTTGCGTTTGACTGCAGAATACTTAAACGTACATTAAATATTATAATTTTTATTTAAGTAAATATGCATTTACAGCAGCTTTTACAGATAAAATTATTTAAACAATTTCATTGCATTGCTTCGTAACTAATAGCTATGTCTATTAGTCTTGTACAGACATCTACATACGTATCTCAGACGTTTTTGTAATGCATTCTTCCGGTTCTCGATTTCATTTAATACACACATATGTACATACATAGATATTGAAATGTTTTTATTTTCAATTCACGGTCGTTCACATTCCGTTTTCATTTTCAACGACGTCATAAATTCACTTAATTTGTATACATACATACATATACATTAAACTGGACCATAATAAATTTTTTTTTGTTTATTTACTAAAATGTTTTTTTTTTTAAACTATATGAGAAAGCCTTCCTTTGAATTCTGAATGAAAATTTCAACAAAGCTCTAAGCATTTTTATGCTTTTTGGATCTCATGATTCTACTTTCGAGAGTTCTCAAGAATATAAAATAAAACTCGGAAACAGATAAGTACAGATTTTTAAAGTAAATTAAGAGATGGACCGAAAGGCGCCATCAGAAATTAATTAAGTTTTTTTATTACTATTATTATTATTTCTTTGAGGTTAAGGCCAACGCTTGCTTTACCAAACCCCCAAACTTTTGAAAAAGTCACTTCATACAAATATAAACCTTATTGAGAACATTCAATCCTTCAAGAACCTGTATCTATATACAGAATTTTTCAATACTTTTTTTTAGGGTTTTTCACACCAATTTATTTTAAAAATATTAACTTTTGCCGCTTTGACGAATTCTCAAATTAAAAACCTAAAATAAGAAAACCATGCAAATATTACAAAAAAAAAAAAGAAGGTTTTTGTTTGGAGTAAAACTTACTATAAAACTTTTTTTCGTTCGGTCTACTGTACATACGTGTTAACATATGTATACTCACTTACATAAATGCAATGAGAGCTAAATAAAAAAAACTTATGAAAACAATTGGAAGACCGACTTTCTTCTCTTCTGTATACAGGTCATTACGACAGTGCCACATATTCGGCATTAAATGGAGATGGGAGAAAATTATGCCCTGTTTAGAATATAAATATGTACTCCTTATAAAAAAATATCGACTTCATATTCAAAATAACTTAAAAAATTAAATATAACCTTTTACAAACTCCATTTAATCTCTTGAAATTTTTCTCATTGTTAGCAAGTCGTTGCCCAGACAGGGGTAGAATAATATTTTTCTCTGGAATTTTGCAAAGCAACTTGTTTTGCATACAAATTAATCTTATTAAATAAATAACAACTCTTTAAAGCCGCAAAATATATGTACATAAGTAAACAAAGGCCAAAAAGCTGCTACCACAACTCGACTGTACGCAGAAGGGTCAATGTTTGACGTTGATTCAAAATAATAATAAGAACAATATAGGAAAAAAAACTAAGCCTAAGCGAAATATTTACATGACAAAACAGCAAACATGCCTAACATATTTATAAGGTGTTTATTTACACAACAATTCGCACATGCGATTTAATATTTTTGAATTTTATTTCACTTTTATATAAATAAAAAGTAAAAAGTATTTAGATATTTTGAATTCCAGCAAAAATAGCAAAACATTTGTATGTATATCCAGCTCTCGTTTTGCTCAGTTTTATATTTGAAGGTGTTGCGAATTTGTAATCAATTAAAATTCACATCACCAATTTTTTTAATTACTCATACGACACGTCGCACATTTGTTGATTCTACATATGATGCGTAGTTATTAGATATATTACTTCCCTATTCGTGCATATGTACATATGTATGTATGTACCGCAGTATATAATTTAATTATGAAAAGTTTAGTTAACTTTTGATATTGAATGTGTCTTAATCATATTTAAGTTCAAAGAGTTCATAATCAAATCACAGTGCGAAGTCATTCGATACCCTAAAAAATATCGAGTAGCTCATACCTAACCTAGAACTAAACCCAATGCCCAAGCAAAATGTTGGTTAATCACACAACCCGTAATTTTAATATGATAAAATGATATTTTCGTGTTTTTAAAATTACAACTCCATTTTAGACATAAAATGTATTTTTAGTCGACTACGACGGAGATGAAATGGTGTTTGTTTTACAATCATTTTTAAGTAGATAATACTCTCGTTTAATTTGACTATGATTGATGGCTGGATGGATTTTTTAGCGATATCTTTGCTAATAATTTTCAACCAAGCTACCGGTTTACAGACAAAATTCAATACAAGTACAATTGAAATACCTTCCGTACTAAGCGCAACTGGGTATGAAAATTTCCATTCATACACTACAACATAAACGCAGTTTAGCAGCTCACGTGAATTACATGCAAGGTTGTAAGTTTTATATCCGATTCATTAATTTCAATTTGATTAGTGTTAATTTGCATTTTGTTATTATAAGCGGCAGCGTCTATTGAATATTAAATAATTTGTTTACGCGCATTTAATAACAACAATGCGTAGTTGGTACTTTTTTGTTTATTTTACAAAAAAAAAATGAAGTAATATTTTTTTATACACATAAATAATGACAATTTACGCATGCCCAAATGCAAATTGGACAAAATGAATGTTTACTTGATATTTTTGGTAATTTGTTGTAAATACGATTTGTATTGTGTGCTATACGATGGCATTCTAATTTTACGAGAGGGAGGGAAATTTATATTCGAGCTTAATTTACCCAAAAGTTTTCGCAAGCATGCTTTTCTAAATACATACGTGGAGAATTTAACTTTCCGAAGCTATCAATTTTTTTCATAGAAACTTAAGGTTAATCGAGTAATTTTATAAGAAAATAATTAAATGGAGTAGAGTAATTTGTTCTCAGTAATCGAACTATTATTAATATACTTCAGTAATTCATACATAAGTCCAAAGTGGAAAGATTTTAAATTCCCTCAAGACGAGCTAAGTTTTTGTTGAAATCACCATCCTGTAGACTCTAAGCAAAACAATTTTAAAGCATGGGATGGAATAGAGGCTGTGTATATCAACCTTAAGCCGATTTTTTGTGCACTTAGCGACTAATGAATAAAATAAAAAAAGAAATGTACATTTCCTTTGCTTATCAAATTTAAACTTGCCACCTGCGAGATAGCGCGCAAACCCTTAAGCGGCTATAATATTATCAATATCTATCGGCACCGGTAGGTTAGTCTATTTCAGGTTATGTTTGATGACATTTTTTTCTTTTCTTAAAAAATCGGATTTTCGCTTTACTCCGACGTATCATCATAATATCGTAATTGTTAAATATTCAGCTAAACTCAGTTCCACAAAGACACTTTTTCCGTTTAAGAAAATCATTCACTACTTTTTTTGGTAGGGTTTTACTGAGCTCAAATAAAACTTAATTTAAACTACAATTAAAAATATGTCCTGATAAAAGTATAGTTAATGTCCTTAAAAACTTATTTAGATAACGATTTATGGTGACTCGATGGCAGTATGTAACAAAAAATATATCCATCCATGTTTTCTTGTAATATTAAAAAAAAATTTCTTGTAGTCAAGTTTTGAAGCTCGGAGCTGACAAATGTCAAGTTTGCAATGTGGTATTACAAATAATAATCTATATTTTGCAAAAAACGCCGACAATTTGTATGTCTGTGTTTTATATTTATTGGTAATCTATTTTGCTTATTTAAACTCAATGTTAGACAAAAATCCAGATAACCTCTAGTTACAACTGATTCTCTAGATTTTAGATTTACTGCCTTGATCTGTGTGATACAAGCATATTTATACATTAGCCCGTTTAAATTTTTTGCAATTTTAAAATTTTCTTTCCATTATAATAAGAGCGTGACTTTTAAAGAAATTCTGGAATTATTTATTAACTAGGCATGATAAAAGTAGCAACATAACTAAAGAGATTCAGTCCCTCGTAAAACTGGCCTAAAATATTGAAACGGTTTAATGTATGCGTATGTTATAAGCGCCTAAAATTGATGATAGTTTATAAATATTAAAATACGTATTTAATCAGTACTGATTAGCTTTTATTGCATCAAGGTTGAGCTAATTGAGTAGACATTTATTAGATTGTAGGAGTAATTGCTTTTTTAAATATTTAATATGTATTTGTGTTTTTGCATTTAGCATTTAGAATGATAATAATATGCATTGTAAAACAAATGGCAATGTTGATCTGACACTTTATTAACATTGAGTAGTTCAAAGCACCGTTCACAATGTGCACCTTGATTTGTTCAAACATTTAGCCGCCCTCTTGTCAAAGGCGAAGCAGTAAATGCAACCGGTTAAAACCGTTTCTTTTTCAAAAGCGAATCAGTAAATATCAAAGCAAAACTCGACTACAATTGTAACCATAATCGCTTGAATGCTAGTCATTCTTAAAAACGGAATCCTTATGCGGGGCCGCTTTAAAACTAATACATTATACATATGTATGTAATTTAGAGAAATGGCGGGCTGAAATTTGGATATTTGCATGATATGCCATGACGAGAAAATAGGAAATTGGAGTCAGTGGGTTTTATATTTCGCAAGCTGTGTTGCCATAATACCACACGTTATCAAAATATTTTGCCGCCATCATTTTTGAATTGCATCAGAAAGATTAGTGATGTGCCGATCGCTTTTGTTTGAGTAACGAATACACATAACAGTTCGTAGCAGATCGACAAACATACAGACACACACAAATTTTCCATATATTTTGTTTTTGTAATTGATGAGTTTATAGTCAAAACCGCACTGATAAACGTGTGGATTGTCAAAATTCGAAAAAAAAAAAATAAAAATCTGCTGGCTTAATAAAACGACCAGTTTTATTGCATCATGAAGGTTGGCATTAGGAACATAATGCATTGTCAAAGTTAATGTTTTTTTGCTTTCAGGAATGTGTAACATTGTTCGATTGCAAAACAACCAACATAAATTTAGGAAGTCAGACTTACATATATTTACAAGTCCCAACCTTGCATCGAATACGATCTCCATAAAAAACTAATTTATTACCGTGCTAGAAATAACAATGGAATCTTTGACTTATTTAATAAGGAAGTAGATGATTACTTTTGTAATTAAAGTTGTAGATAAATAAGAATAAATATCATGACAGACGAGTTTTTTTGTAGCTAAATGAGATTAAATTAAAATGTATGTTCATTAATTGTGTTTGTTTTGTGCTACGAGTACTTGCCTCTACTTCTAGAAGATTTATAATAAGATCTGCATAATGTGCATTTGCTGAGCATTGTTGATGAATATTGCGAGTGTCAAATAGCAGCATCAAGCGACTCATTTTATATGTTGCTCTTAGGATGAGCGCAAGATCGAGTCGTGTCTGTCCGCCTACTCGTCCCTTCATTTGCTCTGCTGTCCATCTATGCACATGCTAATTTTACTAAAAAATGCGATATTTCGGTAGGGAAGGTCTGCTATTGAACTGGTTGAAGTCGGATGTGAATACTGCTCCTGTTTTCCGTATCGAACAAATTTCTCAGACATTAAAAATTGTATAATTCATTGACCAATATAGCTAAAACTGTAAAGAGTGAAAGCTTTATTGACTTGGTCATTGAAATATTATTTTTTTACTTTGGAAAATCGATCACATCTCAGGACTAAATTTAAAATTTCGAAAGCGAATCAGTTATGATAGAATGGCGTAGGCATCTTCCGGTGAGTGCATTCCCTGAAACTTACCGATATCATCTGATGTTCATGCCCCGATTCGTAGGATTTTAAGAAAATATTTTTTCAGATGAGTTTGAAACATAAGTCTTCCTTTCACACTGAAGATAAATACTGGGAGCATACATTTAGGGGTTTTACTTTCTTCACCACAAAACTTGTACCAACATTGACATTATTTTGACAAGAGCCTAAACCGTATTTAACTTTAAAAGAGTATTTTTACCATGACAATACATACCTATTTACATATATAATTTTATAAACTCTTCTTTGTAATTTTTATTTTAAAGGTTTTTATTTTTTCTCTGCGTCACACCTAACATTCTAAATGGTTTCCATGTTGCCTCCTACACACTCCTGGGCCATTTACCCGAAGATCAATGGTGCAATGTTTACGATCTACAAACCACCAACTGGACAGTTAGTCAAAAGCGTGAGATAACGCAAAAAAATCTCAATACAGGTGGTTGTACAATATGGGCTTTCGATTACGAAATCTTAAGTACAATGTCCTACGAGACAGCGCTCAACTCCACGACACACAAACTCGATAATGGTTATGCGGTGGAAATACCATGCCCCATTAGAGGTGCATACGCTTATTCAGATGCGGAGACCACATTTGTAGCAGATTGGGATTTGGTATGCGATCGTGCCATACAACGCACCTCAGCGCAAGTAGCAATATCGTTGGGAAAATTTTTTGGTTCCTTCTCTTTTGGTGTTATTGCAGATAAGTGAGTATTTTTTAATTTGGTTAGCTTAATGGTTTATTGTAAAGACAAGTAGAAGTTTAATATCTAAACATTTGTTTACAGATTTGGTCGTAAAACTTCGTTTACATTGGGTGCTGTATTTTTCATAGTGGCCAGCCTTTTGTGCACATTTTCACCGTGGTATGGGCTTTTCTTAGTTGGTCGTTTCGGCTTAGGCGCAGCGTCTTCAGGACTTTTCTATCCTGCATTTACAATGAGTAAATATATACTTTTTTTTTAATATTTTGTAGTTATAAATATTTGTTTTTTTTTTTATTTATTTACTTGTTTTGAAGTTCAGGTATTTAAGAATAAAGTAGCGGGGAACATTTTCGATAAAAATGAACTAAATTGGTTGATAACCACATCCTGGTTTGATAGTAAAATAAAACCTTAAATCTCATTGAATATTATATATATGTATATATCTGTGGTCATAAGCAATAACAGCCTAAGTTGACTTAAGAAATTAGACCAGTTGAAATTTTTACTGGCGATTTTGAATAGGAACATCGAGACATTTTTCAATACTTTGATTGGTCTTTTATTATTTTGTTTATAAACAATTAAATCCAATATGTTTGCCTAAAAAATCGCCAGAAGAAATTCCAATTGGTCTAATTTCTTTAGTCGAGTTAGGTTGTTATCGCTTATGACCATAGATATTATATACCTATATTATTATAAACTAGAGGTCGCCCCGTTCGCCCAAATTGGACGAAAATCTAAATTGTACCTCGGTTTTTACCTAATATTTCTCACTTGTGCGATATAAACAAAAAACGTAGGTATACGGTTCTGCAAACCAGACGTTCAATACGAAAAAAAATCGGATGCATGCATATGTGGATGTAAAACTCATTTAACACTACTATGTATAAGTTTGACGAGTTCGTGCGGCTTTAAATTTTTAATTTTTTAATTTCGATAACTCTGGAGTGTGCAATATTTTTTAAATAATTTCGATAATTTTTATTTCATTTTGTGTTTGCGACTAAGTTCATAGACCTGTCTTAGTTTAACTAATTTAAGCGAATTTTAATTTATTTATTTATTACGAGTACAGTTACTTGATTACAATATCTTAACTGTACTTGTATTTTATTATTGTTTGTTTTTTTTACAGTTGTGGAAAATGTTTGTTTGCGCCATCGTTCATGGATGTCAATTGCCTTTTCCGCTTCTTATCCGATTGGCATGATCTTATTAGCGATTGCTGCGTATCTCGTGCCACAATGGCGTTATCTGCAGCTCACGCTGACAATTCCGGCGCTCCTGTTGATTGTTAATTGCTAGTACGTTTGTCTCTGATATTTAAACTTATTTGTGTTTGCATTCTTTACTTAATTATTAAATTTTTTTTCCACGTCATTACTTCTCTCAATTAATCGCATTGCACCGATACTCTCTTGGATGGTAAATTCTGCAACCGATCGTTTTCATTCAAAACACAGTCTGATGCATGAATCGCCACGTTGGCTGATAACAAAGCGACGCTATAATAGCGTCTACAAAATTTTATTTAAGGAGGAGTGCCATTATGAGATACAGAAAGCTCCAATTGTAGCTATCAGCGATAAGAAAGTTGTAAGTTTTCATATATATAAAATTAAGTCTTCATTGATAAGTCAACATTAGTGTGTCACACTTCAAATAACTTCTTATACCACTGGTTAAGATACTTTAAAAAATTATTTTCACATTTTCTAGGAAGCTGAATCTCAACAACAACTCTCGCTTTGGGTTAAACTGAAAGAGGGTCCTCTCAAACAATTCAGTGAACTCTTTGGAACATGGAAATTACGTCGATTAATCTTTACCTCTTACTTTATGTTCTGCGTTACTTCGCTAAGTTATTATGTTACGGGTATGTATGAGCTTAGAATTACTTAAATCTATTATTTTATTCACTTAACAAAATTCAAAAAGCAAAGTTTTATTTTATTTGGCTACGCTAAAATTTTAGTTTCATATTTGGCCTATTCATCTTTAACATTCTTCTTGTTTTCGTCTTCAGTGAAGTGACCTTTTTTCTCTTTTTGCTCCATTTCTGTTCCTTTTAGTATTCCCTCTTCTCATTTATTTCTCTTCCTCTCCCCCTGCCCTTACCTATCAAACTCCTAATCCTTTAAACATATCATCATTTATTAAACGGTACTAACCCCAAAAATACTCACGTTAGATCGGCTTCGAACAGTATCATAGAGTTCTCGAACTAAATTCTCAAATTATTTATTACAAAAAATAATGAAATAAATTTTTATAGCTAACATTACTAATGTTTATCTTTTAGCACTAAATGCTGCCAACTTATCTGTAAGTCGATTCCTTTACGTTGCCATTACGGGCATGGTCGACTTGCCCTCGTATTTGGTTCCAGTGATTATGTTACGCTACATCGGACGTCGTCCAACTACGTCTTCGTTATTTATTTTGACCGGAGTGGCATTACTAATGGTGCTCGTTGTGCCCGCAGGTGAGAAATATTGTTTTTTTTTTAATAAAAAACCAAAAATATATTTTAATTTGTCTTTTCTTCTATTATGTATATGCAGGTAAAACAGCTTGGATAATTTCTTTTGCCATGTTGGGACGCTTCGGTATAAGTGCGACATATTCTATAGTTACACTATATACCGCCGAACTTTATCCCACCGAAGTGCGCAACTCTGCATTGGGCACATGTTCAACATGGGCGCACGTGGGTTCTATTTCAGCGCCGTATGTAGTGGATATGTTGGTATGTATTAGAAGAATTGAAGAAAGCACATTTCTTTTAATTTTTGCAGAATAACCAGCAATATTCACTTCATTCATAGGGTATTTTAGGATGGTACATTCCTACAACAATTTGTGGTTGCAGCGTTTTAGTAGCAGGTCTACTGACACTAACTTTGCCCGAGACAAGCACACACAAGTTACCGGATTGCGTTGAGGAAGTTCCCTCGGAAACTGATTGTGAAACCGAACAAAATACGGTTTCCACAACGACGAACACAGCAAAAGAAGATGAAATTAGTAATAAAAATTAACAATTTGTTTATAATTGAATTAATGTATATTATTACGTATTAAAAACATTTGAATGCAAAAATGTTAACAAAACAAAAATGTTTTGCAAAAGTTCCATTGTCTTTATTTGTTAGTTTTCTTTACATAATGGCTAGTGTTATATAAATTGAAAGTCTAAATTTTATATTTAGAGCTAACAGATTTACATAGAAAATTAATAAGTTATTTACATATATATGATTATATAAAGCTACATGTATACAAGTTCAGCTCAAGTATCAAATAAATAAATAAGCCATCACATATTAAATATTAATAAATTTAGGGAATAACATTTATAGTATACATGTATGTATGTACATATGTAGCTACGTGTATACAAATTTATGTACACAATTATATATAAGAAAGATTCATAATATCAAAACATAAAACTTTATATACAATTTAAGTATATAAGTAAATAAAAAATTAAAAATTATGTAACTACGCTTTTAAATAAATTTATGAATAAAAAAATTTGGTTTAAAATTGTAGCTGTTCCAGGGTGCCAAGGAGGGTTCTCATTTAAAACCAGAAACGGGCCAGCAATTCAGAAAAAATATGTTTGTAAACAGGATACAAACCGACGGAGAAAGTTATCGAAAATGACAGTCTTGTTCCAGACATTCAATTCCTTGCGGTGTATGTTCCTTAATTGGGGAATAATACCGAATATCTTGATCTTACTTGGGACTGCAGATTTTTGTGAATGATATGATCTCCAAACAAGATGCCAATTTCTGAATAAAGCTAACATTTAGGCACGTTTACTCAAGGTCTGATTAACTGCTTAATCAATACTTTCACCCCTAATGCGAGTGTCGATCTGCAGTAGAATAGAAATTTTTCGATTATCCCGATCGTAGTGAACAAAAACTGCACGTTTTTAATGTATTTGAAATTTTTTGCCAATAATTTACTTTTTATTCATTTTATTAGCACTTTTCAATTCAATCGGCATGCCAACGACCGCAAAAATACGGTGGAAAGATGATCGATTGAGCATTCACAGTCGCTCGTTGATCTATCGGGTCTACACTCGCAATGGCTCGATGATTAAGAATCGCTTAGTAGTCTATTATCTGTTGTTGTTGTTGTTATCGTAGCAACAAAATCACTCCCCGAAGTTTTGGGGAGTGTTGTCGAATTAACAGTCCTTGGCCGGATATGAATCCGGTACGCTCCGGTACTCCCTTGCGGTACTGCCCTACTGTCGTGGTAGCGATTTGTTATGACCAGTGCAACCTTCTAGGTCATGTCATCCCTCCTTCCGAAAGGAAAGAGAAGATGGGTAATGAGAGGTGAGAGGCATCATGTCCGTAGATCAACCATCAAGTTGCACATCACTACCTTTGTGCATATTAGTCGCCTCTTACGACCGGTATGCCTACCGCGGGCATATTCTAAACCCCAACCCGCAGGGCAGTCTATTATCTATTCGTGTTCGACACTCGCAATAGGGGTGTTTATCAGAGGTTGGCTTAAGAACCTTTACTCAATGTCTGATTATCGATGATGCGCTGATTGTCTTCTGATAACAGTTATCAACGGATGAACCGCTAATTAAGTGCTGATCACGATAAAAAATTACTGCTGAGAGGAAACATCTGATTTTGTGAGATATTATTTTGCGAACATATTATTTATGCGTTTACAATGTAAATTTTATGAACGCACACCCAAAAACGTTCACAATGACGAATTTTACCATGATAACTTAATCATACTATTGTATAATCGATATAGCATAGGATAAAGTTTATCATAACCAGACATTGAGTAAACGGGCTTTATTGTTGTTAATTTATATGGAAAATACATTTGAATACCATATGAGATCAAATACGTTTCCAGCATTGATTTTTAACTTGAGATCAGTCTATTCTCTCTTAAAAAAGAGAACATTTTTGATTAAATATTCTACTTTTCTATTTGCAAAACTTTCGGATTCCAACAATATTTCCTAACTGGAATCAAACATCCCATTTTACTTTTTGTATTTACTTTTTTTACTGTTTTGGCAATAAACCTCGTACTGTTCATCGTTAAATTGCCTTTGAAACAAATTTCTCTTTGTTGTTATTCTGGAGCACTGGTATTTGGTAATTTTCAGGTCACCCTGTTACGCACGTGTATGATGTTCAAGCACAAGCATCGATACAAAAACATCGTTATCGTCTACAATTTGCAAACATCTCTACAATTGTCTAGCCGGTTGCTTATACACATTTTGATAGGAAATATCTGTTTTTTGTGAAAAAAAGCTTATAACAAAGAAATATGGATCGACGGTATTTAATAAAGCTAATTAAAGTGAAAACTTATTAAAACATGCATTTTTATTTCCAGAGCCTTAGCACAAAGAAACCGAAAACCACAGGCGAACAATGTGGGGCAGGACAAGAATCGTCTTGTGGTTGCCACGAAAAATCAAAATGGCTACCAGAATGAAAATCGGCACAATCCTTTTGTAAGTGCCCTGCACAATATTTTAAGAAATGTGTATTATTATATTTCTTTCACTTCAGAAAAGTCCACCCAGTAGCGTTGTAGAGGGTGGCAGTGGTGGTGGTGGTGGTAGTCCGGCTTTGCCAACAGGCGAATGTGTTGCATGCCGTAGCAAGGCAATTTGTGTATGTCAGCGTTGTGGTGATTATTATTGTTCACCGGAGTGCCAACGAAAGGATTGGTCAAGCCATCGTTATATATGTTTTCCATTGCCGTAAGTGTTTTTCTATTTTTATATGTATGTACATTAAGGCGCCTCACGCTCCATACAAAAAAAAATGGACATCCTGTTTCCATCGGAATTATAAATTTCAATGTATTCTAAGACCTTGGTCAAAATATTTCCAAAAAATATTAAGATTTATCGGAGCTAAACCGCGTTAAAAAACCGCTAAAAATATCGTTTTTTATCCATAAAAGGAGTATGAAAAAATATTTTTTAATAAGAAGCACCTGAGATGATGAATTACCTGGAGTACAAAAGGTAAGCATAAAAAAGTTTGAAAATTTTATCAACGCAATACAAATATTGAGATGTATGATGCTGTTTTTGGTCATATTTCGAGGGGTAGGTTTGTGGAAAACTTTAATAACTCAGCAAATTATTGACGGTTTTGCACGATTAGGATATCATTTGAAAGGTATTTTCGAGACGTTGACATTTCTGCAAAATTTAACCCTTTCTGGTCCAATTTAACACATTGCAAATATTAGCACACAAGTATACAATAATAGTATTGATACAATTTTTAAACTTTTTTATGCTTACCTTTTGCACTCTATCATCTCTGATACTTTTTATTAAAAAATATTTTTTCATACTCCTTTTATACATAAAAAACGATATTATTAGCGTTTTTTTAACGCGGTTTAGCTCCGGTAAATCTTAATATTTTTTCGAAATATTTTAGGGGAGTCCTTAGAAAAGAGTGAATTTTGAAATTCCGGTTTAAACAGTGCAACTTTTTTTGGCGAGGCACCTTAATGTACATATGTACAGTGCCTGTTTTTCGGGGACTCCCAAAAACAAAATCTGAGAGTCAATTGCATGCCAGACAACGTATCGTTTTTTTTTTTCGAAATTACCCAGCCAACTAAGTACGAGTGAAAGGGAAGTACAAAAAAGCACCGAATGAGAGCCTCTACGCAGTTTATATCTTAGTTCTTATTTTGCTGATGTTCATTCATTTTTTTGCATTCGTTATTGAAAAACAAAATGAAAAATATACTCTGATTTTGGGTCTGCCTTACAGGCGACTAAAATCCGCAATGGTAATGACGTGCAATCTTCCGTGAGTTGGGGACCTAGAAAGTTGCACTAGTCATAACAAATCGTTCCAGGGATATTCGGGCTTGCACAAAATAAAAATGTTTAAAAGGCTTTTAAAATTTGCATGGAAGCCTTTAAAATCCTTTATAAGACAATATTATATTTAATGAAAATAGTAGTTAATTTATTATAAGTCAAAAAACCACTGCATTTTGTTGACTTTTATTTTTGTTATGGAATTCTAAAGAAACGCCTTTTGTGTTTCTTTTTGAAAAAGGGTGATTTTTCTAGTTGGGACCGTTTTATGATTTTCCCTAGGTTGGCTGGGTATGTGCGGTTTTAATGCAGATTCATACTAAAAAGTACGGTAGAAAGCTCATTTTGCCGGAGAGGCATTTGTATGAATGGGTTCTCAATAGAACCAAGAATTGTGATTGATACAGGGGTGTACCCCATCATACACGCAAATCAGCCAGAATACAACAGTCGTAAAATTTCTTGCTAATTAATTGCGAGGTTAATATGCAAACTATCACAAACTTTTTGCAATATATGCTTACATATGCGAAGTATACTAGGAATGCTTATCTAATACTTTTCTAATACAATTATTTTAAGTCAAAGATTTCAGACCGAGTAGGGAATTCCGTTCGTTATCTCATGTGCATAATATTTAACTTTCCAGCTGGGTACTAGTCAGGAGGTGGGTCATACTTTTGCATGAATCGACTCGAAGGTATGTGCATATGTGTACATTGTATTTGAATATGCAAATGTAAATATCGAGTTATATAAATTTTCAATACATAAAAAATGTTATCGAGCTCGAGTATACCACTCAATGAGTTAAACAATTGGAGGGGCTATGTAGTCATTCGATACGCAAGACAATAAGCTGGGGAAGCCATTGTTTAAAATCGCACTCATTTGCGAATTATAGTTCATTGGCCTTAGAGTACAGATTAGTTATCTACCCTTATTTCCAAATGAATTGAGCCACTGTTGTTTAGAAAGTAACATGTTGTCAGACTTAAGAATATACACTTATTAGCTTGTAATATACAAATAAAATCAAGAGGAATTAATTCTTTGAGCAGTAGCACGACGGAAGTATGATGCCAAATATGGCAAGTCGAAGTGCATTGCACTGTAAAAACTTCAGGAAAACGCAATAATGACTGCTAATCAAACATAAAATCTTGCGTAGTGTGGCTGCAATTATCTGGCAACAAGCCAGTTCGCAAATTATTTTTAACTTGCTTGTCTTGCACTTGTAAGTATTCGCGTTGTAGCAAATGCTTTCTACTTTAGGTGCTAGCAACATTTTCTAATATTCTTGCTTTAATATATTATAGTGCTTTGGTACATCCGGCAACAACTTTGGGTACGGACGCATTGTATCCTCTGGAAAGGCCGCTAATGACTGTTAATCAAATAGCGAATTCTCCATTGGATAGTCGACAAAATATACTGAATGAAATCTTCAATTCGAATTTGGTTAAAAATAATCAATATCAGTATCCTCAACATCTACAGCAGCAGAATAATGGATTGAATGGACAACAACAACAGCAAAGGTACGGACAGAGCCCCAACAACAGGGGTGTTTCACAACAAAATGTTAATAAAGCTCAACTAAAAAATAAAGAACCGACAGCTACTCTACCAATAGCTGCTTTACCTAAAAGCAATAGCCGTGTAATCTTGACTGGCTTTCGTACTCCGAATCGTTGCTACGTTCGACCTCTTAGCAATGAAGAAGACGAAGATTATTTATTAAATGCACGCAAAATTGATTCATATGGCAAAAATGCATCACCACTTGGCAAAGTGCCTAAACAACATACTTATGCAATTGCACCATATGAAGGTGCCATGTATCGTGTTGAGATACTACAGGCACAGGAGCGTAATCCCGAAAATATACGTGTACTATTTCTAGACCGTGGCATTTTGGCTACACGTCGCTTAAATCAGTTGCGTGAAATCAATGATGAAATTATATCGTTAAAACAATATGCTTGCATGATACCATTGCGTAATGTCTCCAATTATGTATTAAATGGGGACATGACTAAACTTTTTAATTCATATGAGGATCGAGAATTTAAGATTAAATATGAACGCATTGAAGATGGTGTAGAATTGCTTCATTGGCAAACTGAAAAGTCTCTAAATGAAGAAATTGAACAATTTTGTAAGGAGTCTGGAGCTGAAGTTTGGGCAGATACAATGCGTAGAAAACAAGAAAATAACGAGAAAAAGGGTAATCAGGTGGTAAACAAGAGAAACTCTGATGAAGTGAAACTCAAAAATTCTAAAATACAAAAAACTCCTGAAAAGGTACTACCCGCAGGCGATGAACCCGATGAGCAATACTATGCTAAAAGTGTAATAAACTCCCCTAGTGGCACTGAGAAGGTCGTGGAGAAAGTGGAAGAAGTGCAGCGTCCTACTATGATTGCTGTAAGTAGAATTTCAAACTGTTCGATGCTTGCATGGTAAATAAGATTTCTAACAATGTACAAACATTTGATTGCAGCCTTTCGAAACCCATTATTTTAAAGTGGGCTGTGCACCTTTTAAGGCGATTGTATTGGACGTTTCCTGTTTGGAAATTGGCTACATTGGATGTATTGCACAGAGTGATTTGGCTTGTTTGCAAACGGTGCATAAACAGTTGAGCACTATTGATGTTCCAAACAAACCGTATACGCCAAAGTGAGTATATACTACATTAATCAGCAACAACTATTTAAAAAGTTATTGATCTTGGTGTGAAACGAAAAGTGTGTAGAATTGTGACTTAAATATTTTACAAAAATGGAAAATGAAGCTTATGAAAATACTTCTATAGTAAACGAAGTTAGACAGGGTTACAGTGGGTCGGGCAAGCTGTAATGGGAACGGCAGTTTCTCCTAACGTGTTGTTGTGTTAACAACAAAACCACTCTCTGAAGGTTTGTTTTGTTGTCAAATTGACAGTCCATACCCGGATGTGAATCGGATACGCTACGGTACTCAATTTCGGTACTGCCCGACTGTCGTGTTAGCGATTTGGTATGACCGGTGTAGATAACCTTCTAGGCCATGCCATTCCTCCTTCCGAAGGGAAAAAGAAGATGCATAATGAGAGGCATCATATCCATAGATCAAACATCGAGTTTCATTTCACTACCTTTGTGAATATTAGTATGTTGGGGGGGGGGGGGGGTGTAACCTGGGGTACAACTGTTTGAGGATGAGTCGCCTCCACATCAAATAAAGGATTATACCTTAAGCATTATAGATCATCATGTTATCCATAAAAATGCCATAGTAAATTGAAATACTAATTTAAATTTATATTTAAATTCTTCTTAGATTGGATGAATATTGTATCGCTAAATTTGAAGACATGTGGTATCGTGCACAGGTAACTGATATACCTAACGATTCCCAGTTCACTGTGATGTATATTGACTTTACAAATGAAGCTACTTTAACTAGCAACGAAATCCGTTACTATCCTACCAGTGTGACGGGGATGTGCAAAACTAATTTGTGTTTAATTGATGGTAAGAAAATTTACTACTTATAAAATTAAACTTAACATATTCATTCGTATTCGGTTTTCTCTATAGGGTTGCCATCCGACTTCAGTGCTGAGCTTATTAAATTCCTTAACGAAGAAGTTACTCTACAAAATGTCATAACAATTGATGGTGTAAAAAAAATCGACGAACAAGTTGTAGTCGTTGAATGCAAAAGCTTATTAACTAAAATACAACAAAAAAATTTGCTTGCTTAAATCACAAAAAACGAAAAAAAAAAAATAACAATCAAAATCGCTAAGCCGATAACAACTCGAGGCAAGGGTAATAACTTTACATGTGCATATATAAAGTCGCTTAATCCTTTTGCAATTATTCCCACTCTATTTATAGTTCAAATCTAAAATGTTAGACACTTACCATTTAGATATTCAATCTCTTAATATTGCGTATAACCCAACTGTGCAGTTGGGGAAAACATGCGCTAATGGAGTTGATTCCCTTTGGCGTATACTCTTTACTAATGGACTATAACTTAGAAATTTAGTTCTGAAGTGAAAAGGGGACCATTAATATCGTTCCCTGTGTCTTTAGTAATCCCACTGGTGATTTGATGTGATAGTTTGGTTCAAGATGAATTCGCAGTTTCATAAATGAGAATGAAAGTATATGCATTATTAGTAATTAAGGTATCGTCTTTTGTGTATTGCGAGATATTTGGGTACATGTTTATAGTTTTCTGAAAACAGAAAAGAGTTCGTTTCACAATAACTACTAAAAGCCTTTTTTTACTTTTGATCAATCTGTTTATTATGAGTTATAAAATACATATCATGGTTATTAGGAAACAAACAATATTTCTATCGATGATACAAGCACTTCATAAGATTTATGGACTTTTTTTCATACTAAAATTTAGGTCGAACTTGGGTTAGGTTTTCTTTTAACTAAAAGAATAAAACATACTGGCTCGTGCCACCTAGTGAAATAAGATATAACCTCGACATTCATATTCTAATCGATGTACTCTAATTATTTTCCATCGTTATCATTAAATTTACGTCATTGTTTGCTGAACTTCTACTTGCCAAGTTTAAATAATCAACTATGTCTTAAAGCTTTGATATTCATTGTTAAACCGTCTCCATTCATGACTGCCGATAATAGCTTCACTATCTGCCCTATAGATTTTTCATGTTTTTAAAGCCTATTTGTGAACAAACTCAGAAATTGATCATTGCAGAATCGTAAACAATATAAAAATGTTTTACTCTTGATAAAAGATATTGTGTTAGTTTACTCCTTTCAACTCATTTTATTAAAGTAATTTAATACACTTTTAATCCACTATGGGAGCCATTTACCAAACTCTTCTCTATTCTATCAGTCTGTTATATGTTCCGTTATAACATTGGATTCAGAACTTAGACGTAGCAGCAACTGGATAAATATGTATACATGTCGCTTTAGTCTCCGTTTGGTATTCCTATATTCATTCGCCTTTCAATTAGTAAAATTTTCAGATTTATATAAAAATCGCTTTAGTTTCCGTTTGCTATTCCGCTTTTCATCTTCAAATTAATGAGGCTGATACTGAAAATTATCAGTCACGTCGTGTACTATTATTGCAATAGCGGCACCTTAGATATCCACTTGAGTTTTGTATTTATAACATATTAAAGGGCTTAACTGAGATGTGAGACCCGTTAACAAGTACAACATCGCTTACAAGAAAAATTTGCCACTGAATAACTACTTATACCCAGCTTGTGAGCACGTTTACAATAGACACCATACTTGACCGTTCCAAAAAAATTCTGTAACTATACCTTGTAATTAGCCATAAAGGTAAGGCACTTCTTAATTCATTGGCCTGGAAGTGACTCTGTATGCTCGTCTGTTGCTCGTTTTATAAAAAAAAAGGACAGGAAAGGAATCCCACTTTCAAATGTAAATTGAACTCTTATCTTTATTTGGTAATAAGTACTTACTAAGAACAACATTGGCGACAAATAAATTTGAGCCTATGTTGTGTATGAAGCAATTAATAGTGAAAAGGGTGATCCTAGTAAATACTTCTGAATAGCATTCATCAGGCGGACATTAACTTAAAAACCCCACAATTTGAGGGAAAAAGAACTTGAAGTTAGGTGACCACTCTTCACCAATGTTATGATCTCCTGTATAGGCTAGATCATGCATAATGCGCTCTGCGAATATGAATATGTTGGGTTAAGACGGAAATATAAATAATATAAACTATCGAAAAGTTTGCAATGCCCGTTATCATCATATTAAGGTGTTGTATTAAATTTAGATTCAGGGTCTGGAGGTATATACAAATTTTCAAAACCTGTAAGGTATATAGTTACACTTTTAGGTAACATAAAGTTGCCCTGTTCATGTTCGGAATTGGGTAATTTATATTTATTTAATCTTTTTATATACATATATAATGCGAGCCCATGATAAAACCGAAATATAACAGGCATACGCTGATAAAGGAATAGATCTCTTAAAATTTAAACTTTAGACGAAAGACTCATAGCTTTCGTTGATTAGGGATGATAAACCATCGAATCCCGCAAAATGGTTTATTTCCTCCGCAATAGGGACTTACTCCTCTCTTACGCCTCTCCGAACAGATCGATAACTTAAAGGGGCGAAATTAAATATGATTGCATGATCAACAACGCTGTCTATTAATTTGAAGGCAACTTTCGCTTTTAACATGACTTAACTTACAACCTTTTCTAACTATCAAAACTACATACAAATGAAAAATATTTGAATTTTTCTCTTAATTTTTTTATTTTCTTAACTTCACACTGAATTGAAAATTCAAAAACTGAGAACTAAAAACCGAAGATATCTTTTTATACATTTTTTTATAACAATTTTCCAACAAATATTTACTTTGGCTTTTCTAAAAATTATTCAAGTATTTTTTAGAATATTTGACAAAGTATTTATTTAAAATAATCAATTTATAACTATTTAGTAAACTGACCATTACTTAACTTACATACTGTACTAATTTTATTGCTAAATGAAACTTGAACTCATTATACATAGCGTTGACATTGCCGAAGGCATAAGCCGATTTCAAGCAAATATATGTATGTACTACAATTACAATGACTTTTGAAAATATCAAAACCACTGACCACCCATATGGCACCTGTTGTTTTTACTGCTATAAGTGATTTCCTTTTAAAGTTTATGTGTTACATGCTGGACCACAAATTTCATATATAGAACATAATTTATGTATATGATCGTCATACATAGGTGTATTAAATTTTTGTTTGATGCAGCTTTGTTAGTAGCTGAATTCTAAAAATATCGCGAGTGCATATTAAGCACCATAGACGTAAAAATGTTTAGCCCTCGCGCTTTTGTACCTTATGGCTATAAGTAATAGTGCATAATAGTTAAGTGAGCGGCAACACTAAAAATCATGACATCCAACACATCTTTGCTAATCCCACTTTTGATATTTAATGGGGAAATGTCGTCTAAAATTAAGCGTTTGACACTTAACTATATAAGTTAAACTCGCTTGGTTTGGTACCACTGAAAGTTTCGAACACGCCTGTATTTCAAAGTTGCTGTTTCAATGTTTGCACATTACGCTCATAACTATTCTCTAGTTATTATATTAAATTTGTCTTTAAATGGATAATTTTAATTATTCGTACACTCTGGTGGTTATAATTTGTTTTGATTTTAAATTTACACTGTAGTTTTTCTAATGGAATTTATTAAAGGACTTGTTAACAAATAAAACCTGATAAACCGTTATCTACTTGTAGTAGAGGAAAATAATTGTTATGTACTACTTATGAGTCACCGAAAACGAAACTTTATAATATTCAATGTAAACTACAACTCAAAATATATACATACATATATGTAAATCAGGTAGTCTGACAGAGACGTTCAAATATTTGATAAGTATTTTAATAAATACTCATCAAGAATGCTCGACTAAACATAAACTCTCACACTAGACACACTTTAAGAACGTTCATACTAGACATAACTGCATAATAATTTTATATCCTCGCTAATAGTTTTTGAAAATGAAATAGCTTTTTTACTTTTACTTGAAATTGGAAGATTAGATCTAATATTTATGTGATCTTATCTCATGCGTATGCCAGAAGCATTAAAACACCGTAATTGCTTGTAGTACTGTAGTGGTTAATCGATCCCCAGTCTGTCATAAATTTTGCCTTGTCATTAGAACCGGTTTTCCTTGAAAGTCCCATACTTCCTCTGGCAAAATGTCAGCTTGCCGTAACACGCCTGAGGTATAAATCTTGTCTAGCCAAATTGTAGTGTGGGAGTATCACACCGATACGTGTCAGAATCTCAACACGTTTTGGTTAAACGATCTCAAGTCTATCTATCCCCAGTCTACCATAAATTTGTCTTGTCGTTAGAACCGGTTTTCCTTGAAAGTCCCATACTACTCCTGGCAAAATGTCAGCTTGTCGTAACACACCTGAGGTATGAATCCTGCGTTGCCAAGTGGTACTGTAGACGTATATGTGATCTTATCTGATATGTGACGGAATCTCAACACGTTTTGGTTAATCGATCTCAAGTCTATCGATCCCCAGTCTACCATAAATTTGTCTTGTCGTTAGAACCGGTTTTCCTTGAAAGTCCCATACTACTCCTGGCAAAATGTCAGCTTGTCGTAACACACCTGAGGTATGAATCCTGCGTTGCCAAGTGGTACTGTAGACGTATATGTGATCTTATCTGATATGTGACGGAATCTCAACACGTTTTGGTTAATCGATCTCAAGTCTATTGATCCCCAGTCTATCATAAATTTTGCCTTGTCGTTAGAACCGGTTTTCCTTGAAAGTCCCAGTTTACCATAAATTTACCTTGTCGTTAGAACCGGTTTTCCTTGAAAGTCCCATAATTACTCTGGCAATATCTCGAGGTTGCCGTAGCACACCTGAGGTATTAATCCTCGGAAGCTAAAGTGTATTTAATGTTTTTAGTAAAAAAGTATTCTAAAAATCTAAAGCAAAACTCGTCTATAGGAGTTGAAGTATTTGTTAATGATTTCACTCTTAATGAACTTGGTTAGATTTCTTTTGCTGATTCTCTGCTCTTGCTGACTTAATTTTATTTTATCACTCTATTTTATTCATTCAGCACAAATTACCTTACCGTTCTTTATTAGGAGAACGTTGTATTTGTGATGATTTCTTTAACTATGTTGTTGTTGCTGCTATTCGTATATACCCCCATAAATAATTAACTATTCATTGAAAAGAAAAATCTTGTTTTTGCTGCTGATATGATTTAATGCACACTAATTTATGGTTGAAAAATCTTTCTATAAGAAATATTAGCGCAATACTCGGTATGTATGTAAAGAGTTTTGAGGCAAAGGGTATTGAAAAAAAATAATGTTTATTTTCTTTTGCTTTTTGAAAAAATGTAATTGTTATTATACATATATTATATTAACAAATATTACTCGACAAACTAAGAAAAATATTTTATCGCTTTGATATGATAATCATAATGTGACTCAAAGATGTAAACTGAAATTTGTAAAACAGCAAGATTTGTATTGTTTTGATAGAGAAACCATAGAAACCAGAAAAACTCAATTACATATATTAAAATTATATTTAAGAAGAACTCTAGTTTTGTATCAGAAAAGCTCAACTCTATTTTAGAGAGCCTCAAATTTATTGCAGAAAAAGGCGAAAAATGTAGTAAGTGTGCTTCATAAAAATTAACATTTATTTTTAAAAAAGGTATAATATCCACTTTTATAAGAGTTCTATGATCCACTGAAATAATATTGCGGTTTTCTGATATTCATATAAGTTGTTATGAAGTATGTAAATTTAGCCTTTTCTGAAATGCATTTGAGCTTGTCTGACATGAAATTGTGCTTTTGTTTTGCAATTGGAATATCTGAAAATAATGTAATACAACTATTTCGGTTTTCAATATCTAAACAATTTTTAGATTACTTTTTTTTTGTTAAACAAATGAATTGAATGTCAATGAAAAACTCAAATACAACTATCCTATAGGATAGTAAATTCAAAATTGATCTGAAATTTTAAATTTAAACCGGACGCTACCGAATAATTTGATGTGAATATAATTTAAGCGGATATTTTGGTCTAGAGCATAAATTCTAGGCATGTTTCAAACTAAGATTTCCAAATACATAATTCGAATTTTGGGAAATTCGTTTAAGAACATAAAATAAAAATAATTTTTTTTTATATCCAGACCAGAATATTCCTTTAATGTCATTATCTTTACTTAAATAAGTTTACAAAAAGAAGACAAAAACAAAATCCAATTACTTCACAAGCATACTTTCAAGATACAAACCGCTCACCTAGATCTGCAGCCAATTAAGTAGACATTGTACTGGTAAAAACAAAAATTGTTTAAGGCAGCATGTTTCTCGCAGAACGTATTTGTTTCACTTGGTCGCGCTGTTTAGAGCTAGTTGTGCTAGTTATATGTATCTAACTTTTACTAAGATTTCTCAATGCTTGAATTTTGCACCAATATCTAACAATTCAAATCACAACAAAAAATATTTACTCTACTCTACTTATAAGCGATTTATTAATGTGTTATTTGATTATTACTCATGTAATTAATATTATGTACCAAATTATTTATTGTACCACGCAAGCTTATATGTACAATATATTTATCAGCATGTAATGAATAAAGAAATGAATTGCACACCCTAAACAAGTTAGTTTTAAATGTGTATATTAGCTGGCGACGGCGAGTACCGAAGAAGATTTAGAGACGACTTGTATGAGCTTTACGCAGACGTCGACATACATATGTAGTTCCGCGGATTAAAACACAGTCGTGCGAATGAATGCCAGTTGGCGCAACGAAGAAATGACTGGCGAGCTATATTGGACGGTCAAAATCGCTGAGGAGGGTAGATGGTCCTTTAAAGAAGAAGATTGGCATCCAAAATCCGCATAAACATACATAGATGTGCCAAAATTTGTGGAATAGAAAATGCTCTATTTACCAATAAAAGTTGTAATCCAATTTTGTAATTTACTGGGGATAATAATACACCACAGTAAATTACGAGTACCTTACTCACCTAGACGTTTCTAGGATATTCGCTTTCCACTGTAATCAGTTTTGAACGAACTTGAGCTGGGCTGCCAGCTGACCGCTGTTCATTTTTGAACGTGCACCTGAAGGACTAGAACGAGTATTAAAAAATAAATATAGTCTGATTTTTTTTTTTTTCAAATAATTTTTTATTCACTTCGTAGAGTTAAAGTCGTCATAGTACGTACATACATACATCTGATAATTACGCTCATTTTAATTCTTCAAGCAAAAGCGCACACATTTTTTTGACTAGGCGGCACAATGGAA
The DNA here is from genome assembly GCA_951509765.1 of Sphenella marginata. Lineage (NCBI taxonomy): Eukaryota > Metazoa > Arthropoda > Insecta > Diptera > Tephritidae > Sphenella > Sphenella marginata. The sequence goes on from OX608079.1 coordinate 102,701,855, forward strand.
TGTTTTGAAGGAACCAGACTCAAAATCAAATTAATGTATTGACACGAAACAGAGCTAAAAGCTTATTAACATAAACCATTTTTTTTAAGTTGAGTTTCGATTAAAAAAAATATATATTTTTTTTTTTCAAAAACAACCTATCTCAAAATTTTAGTTAAAAAATTCCTAATATCAGAATTGCTTTCAGAATACTCTAGAGTTGTGTAAAACTCTCTTTTAAATCACAGCTGTAAATGTTTTAATTGTTTAATAAATGAAAGAGCGATGTATTTGTTGTGGTTCTTTCACGATCCAACCATATAAGATGTTTTTGAAACTAATTCATACACATACATACGTATGTACATATATTAGAATTTGTTACAAGTTCCTTCAACATTCCAAATGTGCGACGCAAGCTGACTTGTATTTCTCTTATTCAGTGCACAAAGTAAAAATCGTCATTGTAAGTCTGACAATCACGCTTATTTCAAGTCATCAAGCAAAAATGCAAAACTTCTTTGTCTACGCCGTTCAAAAAAGGAGTGAAACAAGTAAAGTAAACAAAAAATAAATTATTAAAGCCATGTTTTTTTGTTTGATAAAAAATTGTTATATATATTTCTTTGTTTTTTTTTTTATATTATTATTACATATTAATTTGTATTTTTTGTATTGCATTTATTTTTTGAATTTTTTTTTATATATATTTTTTTTTTTTTTTTAAGAAAAAGAAAGCTATGCTTTAAAAATAAAAAATGGGTTACTTAAAACATAAAATAAGCGTAATTGTTTTTAACTTTTTACGTAAAAATTTTGCTTGACTGCAACGACACATGGCATTATGAAATGAAGGGTAGCCAATTTTTGCAAAATTATTTGATTTGGGTTTAGTCGTTGTAGCCTTACAGGAATTGCGCATTTTTTTAAAGGTGCTTATGTAGGTTGAATGTATGGTTGTTTGGTTGTTGGGTGTGCTTATGTGCGTACAAATATTGGAGTGCACATATGTACATATACTACATGCATACGTACATACATAACTGCATGTATACATACATACATATTTATTTTATAATTATTAATTGATTTGTTGTTGTAATGCAAGTATCATAGTTATGGTTTCTTTTATAAATTTCTATACGAGCTATGTTTCAATTCACAACGAGTATGTACATAGGTTTATGTGTTCGAAATTTTTGTAAATAAAACATAAAATTAATTTTGAAAAAATAAAAAAATAATAATATAAATGTAAATGAATAAAAAATTAATGAACAAATTTAGGGTATTTACATTAGTTTGTAATACAAAATTTAAATTTTTTGTTTCGCATTCCACAAAGACGAAATTTTGTTTTGCTTAGCGTTTTTTGTTGGTTTTTATCAATTTTCTTCTAAATTGCAATTTTTCGTACACATTAATATAAAACATAATAATGCACAAATTTTGAATTTTAAGTATAAGAATTGTTTAAAAACTTTCTACATTTCAAATTTTCGTTTTTTTATAAGTTATAAAAAAGTTGTACATATGTACATAAATGCAGTACTTAGCAGGTAAACATGAATTTACACTAACCTACATACAGTTTTACTTGTGTGTTTTATAAAGAGCATTCGTATTTATGTATGTATATATGTATGTACATATAACATTTTTAATTAGATATCGTTTATACTTTTATTTTCTATATATGTATATATTAAAATGTTGTGAGTGTGTTAAGGGTTGTGTGTGTGCGTTGTGCGCATGTGCTAAAAGTTCAAATTTGCCTATCAACCTAAGAAACTAAATTAAATTAAATTAAGTTAACTAAAGCTATTCATAGCAAATAAATTAGGTATATTTTAAGCATCTTTTTTTCTTCTTGAATACAAAAATGTAGTATTATTTTACCTACATACATACACACACGCATATTTACAAAGTTGTTAAGTCGGCAAAACGCGCATGCGCACCGCATACACTTCTACCCCACTTACTGCTAGTTTTTCCTAGGTTAACTAAAACTTATATTTACATATATACATACATTTGTTTAAGTATATGTACATAAATTATAAACACACACATGTACGCATGTGCATACACACATCAGGCAGCGACATAAGCACACTTGAAAAGTGCAGACAATGCATATAAAAAATATTCTTTTTACGTTTTCTTTACAAAGTTGTAATATATATGTATAAAAAATTGCTAAAAAATAAAATCGAAATTGTTTTTGGTGTAAAAACAACGAAAACAAAAAAAAAATCAACAAAAACTAATTGTATATGTAGTTGATGAAGGACTGTGGTGAGTATGTATGTTATTGTTTTCATGTCTATTTGAAAATGTTTTTTCTTTTTATCAATGCAACTGCATGCATGTATGTACGTGTGTATGTATGATTGTGTGCCTGTGTGTATATATAATTGTTTTCTTTTACAATAAATACATTAAGAGTGCTGTGCGCCATTTATTTTGGATTGAACGCGCTGAGGGGAGGAGTGGTACTTTTTTTTAATACTAAATATTTTAAATTTTTTTTACTAATAATAAGTTTAATAACTTTTCGTTTTTTTTTGTTAGTAATAAGTTTAGCATTCAAGTCAAAGCTGAGCTTTCGAATTTGTACTTGGGTTTTTTTTGGATGTTCTATTTTACATTTTGCTTTTTTTAATTTCCACCCCCTCACTTTATTGACGATTTAAACCATTTCTTAAGAGTATATGTATGTATGTACACAAATAGGTGCTTCGTCAATTGAGTTAGCTGCTGCTGCTTACGTTGTAACGAAGTAAAGTCGGCGCGCATACGCACTACACAGCTTCACGATAACTCTACTGCTACACAGCAACTTCTTCCAATATAATGTTTACGCGCTAATTTGAATGTAGTTAACTACTGCTGCATCACTGCATCATAAAATCAACTCGTACCAAACCGAATCAAAATAAAAACAAAAACCACCAATATTTATTGTTACCGCCTACCACTACTTGACCTCAGACATTTTAAAGCATTAAGCGTGAACGTGATTTTTTCAAACGCCCCGTCGCACCACCCAAACCAACACCCTCACCATTCCAAGACTTGGATTTTGAACGAAAATGACGATATTCGCTATTATAAGCAGGCTCTAACATGGGACGATACGCAATGGGATCACATAGCTCTGAATGTTGTTCGTAGAACTCTTTATAACCATTATGCAACAAATATATTTCAGGATATTCCAATGATGGATAGCAATTTGTATTACGTTCGCGATCAGTGCTACGTAGAAAACGTGACAATTTCGGTCCACGTTCTGACGAGAATTCACAATGGAAAATAATAATACTACGACGTTTATCAGCCACCTTAAGTTGCGTCTCTTCAGTCTTTTTTGTGTTCAGGAATTCTGCAATTATTTGCTCATGTGTATAGTAATTTTCAGCACCACGTATATGACCGCCATCGTATTCGTAGGGGTAACGGCAATCGATGATGCGATATTTGGACACAACATCATTGAATTCACCACGCACGAGACGTGCCATTGTTTCGCAGGATATCGATTTCAAATCACGATGACGTCCCTCCATCAACGGGAGCACAAATGGTTTACTAAAATCACCGATCAAATCGGGTTCATCAGTACTGTCGGAACGTGCTAGCGCTGACATTATCTCAGCATCATTCATTGACATACTCTTACGAAAGGGTGGCGGGTGGTGTTGTAGCGTCTTCGTGGATTGTATCGTCGGCAGTGATGTCATTGCAATGTCTAGATTCTCCTTTTCTGCCTCAATGCGATGCCGCTTTATTTGCACTGGTGAGTTAGTCTTCGAAGGTGGATCGGGACGTTTAAAACAATAACTAATCGCAGACATATTGCGCTCGGTTGTTAACATTTTTGTACCAAAAGGACTTGTAGCCAATTCTTGCACTTGTTTGAGTAGCGTCTCTGGGGTTTTTTGTGTTGGCAAACAATTCTCGGTCATGCTCAGGCAACGTCGTACTGGTGGGCGATGCATTTCAGGTGTTCTTAATTGTTCCAATTGTTCCATCAAAGGTGTTTTGTGGTCAATTGAATGTTGTTGTTGTTGGGCGGGTGATAGTAGACTTTTAATTTGACCCATAAATAATGAGTCTAAATCGCTGGGTATTTTCGTCATAGCGGCATGCGAAGCGGGTGAACGTGTTGAGCTATTATTGATTGATTCCATCTCTAATAGATCCATGTAGTCATCTTCCATCGATGATGAACCCATGGAACCCGTTGAGAGGCTATGATAAATGCGTAAGCTTTTTGTAGGTGATGTGATTGTAGTGCTGCCATTATTATTACGTTGTAGCTTCTGAAGGCGTGTTGTTAATGTTTGCTGATGATAAAGCGGATTATTTTTATTGTAGAAATCTTGTTGATATTTTGGTGAGTTGGATTGCTCTAATATTTGAAGACGGCATGGTGAACCCTCGGGTGATAACAAACGCATTTGCTGTGATGGTGAGCCGTACACGTTGGAACACAATCTTTGTTGTTGTTGTTGTTGTGATAGATCGCTTTCATCATCATAAAATGACAACGGTTGATCGACAGCCATATCATGCAGCAGTGAACTACTATTCATAATTAAGCTATGATGATGAAGTTGACGACGACGATTAGCGGATGTGGCAGCAGCGTTACTGTTGGCAGCGGCGTCAGCGACCGAATCCAAATCGTGTTGCATTTGACAACTAAAATGAAAATAAACAGAGGAAAATTTTTTGATTAATAAAATCCAATTGAAAAAAAAGCAAAAAAATGTCAAAAAACATACATAAAAGGAGCGATAGATAAGTACATTCATGTGCATTCACTTACAAACTCAACAAATAATAATAGCCTTTGCCATGGGGTGGCACTAAAGTGGCGGTGGTGGTACAGCAATAGCTGTAATACCAAATCGCTGTCGGCGGCATGCTTGCGAGCTAAAAAATATACGGCGAACCAACAAAAAGGACACACAAAATAGAACTGAATTGGGAAGTTGGACTGCAACGAGTCGGGCCACCAACTCAGAACAGGGCAGAGCATAACAGAATAGAGCAAAGCATGCGCAGGCGCATATGCGGCAGCTGGTGAATAGTGTCTGTGAGTGCCAGCCTGTGTGTATGGATGTATGTATGAATGTGTATGATGGTGCTTGCGCAGGCGGTTCATTCAACTTGAAAAGGCTGCTGCACAGTGTCCGAAAACACGGTTTGCTACTGATCGAGCTGAATACCACTTGGGATTTCTTACAAAGTTAAGTTTTCATGTAATTTACTATATTGTTGGAAAATTTTTAAATTTGTTCTAAATGCTGTAAGTTGCCTAATAAAAATTTTAAATCACTACGAGGTACCGAAATAAAAAGAATAAACCAACAACGGAAACAATCCAACCGTCAAAAATACATTGCCGAAGAAACCATGCAATAACTCAAGAAACACTGTGTTTAGGCTACTATTAATCATCGTATGCGTTTTATATAAAAAATAAATAAATAAAAATCCGCTCGAAATTCAAAAAAGCACACTGTGCACCGATTGGCGACGCGCATGCGCAGTTGAGATGTGCACAAGCAAATGGATATTTATTTATTTATGGTATCAAAATAGTAAAATGATAGCGAGGAGCTGTATAGCCTGGCTGCCCTCGCCCTCTGCTGTTGGTGGTGTTGGCGATAGTGGCAGAGCTGGTGTTAATTCTGGTTCTGGTGCTGCTGATGATGATGGTGGTGGTGTGCATACATACATACATATATTTATGTATGTATTTTTACCCTGCAAACCGATCAATCGGTTGTACACTATAGCAGACCTAGTATGAGTCCCAAACACACTAGTCAGTATACTGGACTTTTACCATACAAACAACTGGTAATTGAAACACAAAAATGTTCTATGAGATCTCAACTGGAAGACTTCGAACGACTCCTCTCAAACTAGTTAAAAATTAACCGAAGAGTCGATAGTTCAATTGTAGTAGCAATTGTTAAGTGCAGATCATTTAAATGACTCCGAACATGGTGGATAGGTTCTCGGCTCTAATAAAACATAGCAAAGGTTGGAACCGTATGCTTCAGAAGTTTGTGTAGTTCTAACGGAACTGGTGTATTTTTAGAATTAGTTTGATGGTAGTCAGTAAATACTAGCTGTGACCTAATATTTTTTTTTTTCACTGGTTTGGCGTTTCGCTGTAGGGTTCATACATATGTATGTATGTACATAGTCGGGCTGCAGCACCATGAAAACAAGGAAAACGCTACCCACAACCAACATTGATCGTAGTGAGGGTTGTTTCAAAATGGAACAAGACCAACAACAACAGCTGCAGTACGACCATCACCAGCAACTAAGTCTACAAGGAGGGCTTATTACACCACAACACACAATGTAATGCTGAAGTAGTACTGTACCCATAGTGTCCTACGAGAGTAATCAAACGATGATGTGCCGAAGCGAAATAGAATGTACAACAAATAAGAAAAAATAAAAATAACAATAACAACAACGAAAGACTAGAAGTAATGCCCGATATTGATCGATTAAGTTGAAGAATACGGTCGGCGGAGTGTTGTAGAGAGCGCGGAGCGTATGTAACAATAAAGAGAAGGAAGTAAAGGGGGCGAAGACTTCAATGATATTACAAACTACACTACACTACACTACACAAAATAAATAAATGTATGTAAGGCTGATGTTCAAATTCAATGCAAATGCAAGTACACATTTTGAGAGTCAGAAACGTCATCAGGCCAAAGCAAGACACAATTGGAACACACGCAGATGTTATGGCCGGCTGGTTGGCTGACTTGGCCATTGACACAACAGTAAACAAACAAAAAAAAACAAAAAAACGAGGAATAAAAAAAGCAACGAATAAGTAAGGTTGGTTGATTGACTGACTGACTGCATGTTTGACTTAATACGATGAACTCGAAAACACTGGCTATGTTGGGTCTGTACCGCAAGAACGCGGAAGGAAGAAGGAAATGCCCAAACTACGCTACCAGTATTGCATGCATACGGTCAAATGCAGTGACGACAATTACGTCAGACGGTGGTAGCGTAAACATGCTAGTATTTCCCTAAGAATTTCCAGCAAATTACTAATGAAAAAAGAAAAATTTTCAAGTTACGCTGTATGCACAACATAAACACTTGCAAGGGGGAGAAAAGTAGAGAAGCAAACATGAGTGCCCCTTACCAAGTTGAATTTTGTTTGATTGCGGGGTAAGAAATATAAAACTCCTATCAAGGTTGTACATAAGAAGAAACAACGGAAATGGGTATTATTATTAGGCCAGGTCGTTAACTTAATAAGGAAGTTTATATGTACATATGTGCACATGTACATATGTTGCTACAGTCGAATGTATAAAAGTAGGATAAAGAATCGAAATAAATGTAGAATAACGCAACTCAGTGAGTAGCAATGCAAAACGCCTCCACGCTGGTCAACAGCCTGCAGCCTATCGAAGAACAGGAATGACTAGAAGCTTCAATGCAGAGACGTGTAGTCAACTTTGTAGCGTGTCAGTGCCCATTCATACAAATGTTACATACAAAGTATTTTAATCGCGCTTCAATTCAAGAAACACCGCTCACGCTCAAGTTGGATAGAGCAAGAGCTACTTCTTGAAATGGATCTAACATACTGGAACCGATCAGACGTTTACCTTAACAGAAAGTAATTGAACCTGGGATAGTCCCTTTATCACACGATCCATCTTTACGTGAGCCATGCCTGATTCGTCCCTCCCTGCAGAACTAAGAGGTATTTTAATCCGTCTAGGAGAGGTACGTAAAAATTTTGAAATACAACAATGGCAACAATACAATAAAGCGGAAGTTTTGAATAAAACACTAAAATACAAATTTATGTTTAATAGGTAGGTATGTACATACATGAATCTCCAACAAAAATTAACTCCAAGCAAAAGAAAAACTTATTAAATAATAAAAAGTGAAAAAATTCTTACGTGAAAAAATATGTATGCAACGATACAAAGAATAATTGCTGAAAAAGTCTACACATAACAAAAACCGCACAGCACTCTCACTTTCTTTTAGAGCTTATTAAATGGGGAGAACGACCGGCCAATCAACCAGTCTGCCAGCCAGCCAACGATTGGAGCTTACTCACTCATGAAAGTAGGTGGTGTGATTGTAGCGGCATGAAAAAGGTAAACATGGCATAACAGCAAGCCGTTGAAATGGAGTTCAAGTTCAGCATTGCTTGCTGCTTGGCTGGCTTGCATACTAACTTAGCAAGTAAGAGCTTGCTACACGCAACTACCTATATGAAAATAATGTTGATGGATTGCGGTGCTCTAAAGGCAGTTGGTGGTGTGGTTTCAAAAGTAATATTGAATATAGTTTACGGTACAAGCGTTTGTTAGTTTTGGGTACAATGAGCAAATTATAAAATTGGTTTTCAAAGTACTAATATTTTGAAACGAATTTGAATTTCAATATTAATGTTATGCTTTCAATTAATTTCTTCCAGGTAAAGAGTATCAGTTAGGGTCCCACGAGAGCAGTTTCTCAGTACTCGGCCAAGAGTTATTATTTCAGTGAAAGCGTATCTAATTGTTATCATGGCGATGTGCTGGAATGAGAATGCATTGCCCAATTTGTAAAACTTCCAATTAGATTGCGCAACTTAAGACGGTTTAGAAAATATAAACTTTTACATCTTTGCAAGCTTGCCGCTTAAGTAAATTAATTAATACTAGATACCGAGAAGACATACCCTTTGCTTTCCTAAGGCTGGAACTGAACTATTTTCTACAAACAAATTAAATTTGATTTTTTTTTATTCAAATCAAGTTTTGAATGAGGTGACTGATTTACTTGTGCAGTAGGACTTATGTGGTATAGAATCTCAACTAACTTGTTGGCCGGCACTCCATTATGGGAATTATTAGTAAGAATTTTTGATATGTGAAACCATTAAGAAAGACTGGGTATATTCTAAAAATATCAGCCCCAACTTAAGGAGATTTGTAGCTCTTTAAAATGGACATCCGGCACCTGGCCAGAACTTTTTAAGGCTGTTATTCCTGTTAGTGAACGATTAGCTAGGTAGGTATACCAGTAAAGTAAAATGGATTTCCTCGTGCAACTCGTTGGGTTGCAAGTTGTTATATAATAATTGCCTTTTCTCGGGTTTGACCAAGTAAATGAGCAACCGCTACAATTCCATAATTTCTTGACTGGTTGTGCAGCACTAATGGAAACTTTGGAACCCCTTTTCATTAAGCATAGAGATATTTCAAAAAGTAGAGTAGTAATGCAAATCTGAGTGCACATATGCAGAAATACAATCAAACTCCATTTGGCATAAATGCAGAATACCACAACCTCTGGAATTAAAAATTGAGGTAGTGGGATCGAAAGATATAAGTAACGTGAGTATAAATATGTAAATTTTTTTTGGTGCAAACAACAACAACGAAAGTTATTTAGGGTCAAAGTTCATTTGAAGCATTTTTTAAAATCAAAATTTCTCAAAAATCCATGAACCGATTTTCAAAATTTTTTTTTAGTTGGGTAGGTAATTGAATAACCTTTAATATGATGTATTACTGTTTTGGGTGCAAAACCGTGTAAGTGCAAAATTTAAAGTAAGGGTTAAATTTCATTTGAAGTATTCTTTCAAACTGAAAATACTCAGAACCACCGCGTTGATTTTGAAAATTGTTTCAGCGTTTGATAGGTATTTTTATTCCCTTTATGTTATCTTTATTGCCAATTCAGAAAGGTGTTCTGTACAAAAATACCATGGATCCCGCCCATAGAGTGGGAACGGTGGCATGTTGCCACCGTTCAGGGCAACCACCCGGAGTTGGAATGGCGTAGCCCAGGGTTATTTATAACAAGCGCGGCCGAAGGCCGCCAACGCAGAAGTGTGTACTACGCAGAAGGAATTAGCATGGTGTAGTTCAGGGTTGTTTTTAAAATTAAATTTTAAATTTTGCACATACGCGGTTTTGCACCCATAGAAGTGATATCTCAAATGAAAGGTAATTTAGTTACCTATCCAATGCAAACAAAATTTTAAAAATCGGTTATATAGTATTGAAGATATTTTGATTTCAAAAAATGCTTTAAATGAACTTTGACACTTAATAACTTTTGTTGTTGTTGTTTGCCCCAAAAAAAAAATATACCGTTATGTTCAGTGCAAAAATATCTATCGATCCCAATATTTTGTTTTTTAATTCCAGAGGTTGCGGTATTCTGCATTTGCTCCCTCCATTTGCTGTAGTTAAGTGAACAAAATGCAGCGGCCACAGCAATTTACTGAAATACAACTTTTTCTTGGGTTCAAATCTCCCAAACACTTTGCCTCGCATCCTGCACAAAAGTGCTTTATTTATCGTTCCCTTGAAATGAGTATTTAGTTGACTTGTAATTTTTTTGGAGTTTGCACTTACTTTGTATATTCCATGGCCATATCGCCGCTGTTTTCCTCAGCAATTGTGTCCCACATCATTTTAGTTTCTTCTTAATTTTGTTTGTACTTTAGATTAAAAACTTGTGCGACACAATATTATGTCGCCGGTTAAAATTAATTTGCAAGGATAGTAACGTGAAAATTGCTACAACACAATTCTCCAACGCCTTCTTCACTGCAGCTAAGCTCCAATTCTTCTTTTGCTTTTTACTTGACGTCGTCGGCGCCCGATTGCTGCTTTTCTGCAGATTTGAAATTTATTGCTGTTTCATTTTTAATTTTTCGCACTTTTTTATGTACTCTACTTTGCTATTTTATTGCAGTCTTTTTTCTTGCCGGCTTAATGGCTATATAAACTTTTGCACTTAGTTATTATATTCACACAATATATTTACATTAATATTTGGTAACGTTTGTGTTTTTGATGGTAGTGAAATATCCTTTTCTTTGCAATTTTATGTTGAATTTAATAATCCACATGTGTTCTTTTTAGATTTTCTTTCGTTTTTGTTTTCACTACAGTATATTTTTCAATATTGCTTTTAGTCCCGCATTGTTGTTTTTCATAATTATTGTTGTTAATTGTATGTTGGAAAGAATTAATAAATTTTAAAATCCACATAAAATCGGTTAGTAATTTTGATGTGTAACCAGGTGAACGGCAAACCGCAAATACGCAGAATTAACGAACACCAAAACATCTAAGCGGAAAAACTCGAACTAATGCACTCAATGCACCGCTGTCGCCTTTTATACGAAATTTTATGCGCGCTCTTTTTCATATATGTAGCTCACTCAATTGCGCTGCCAGCGTATGAAAGGAGAAATAATTCTGCGGCTACCACGTCAACAACAATTCGTTAACAAACGAGTGAAAAATACTTGAACTACCCCATTACAAAAACAATAGTTAGATCGCCTACTCAATGTAGAGAGCGCAATAAACCATGAGCATGAGCGATAAACTTGTGATGTGAGAGCGTGTATAGCAAACCACTCAAATTTTGTAAATAACCGAGTGCAGTATCAAATACTGCACAACAACAAAACAAACGTAAATCACCACCGAAAGGAAGACGAACAAGTGGAAATATCAAGCAATTTGAGCGGAAAGTTAAGAAAATTGCGCGAAAGATGAAGAAAAGGATGCTGCTGTGATTTCTTTCTTGTGTGCGGAATGCAGCAGGATATGGCGCCACATTGGGCACATAAGCATGCGCGTGTGTCCGCGTAGAAGGAATTACTTGATTGGACAAATGGATGTATAAAATTGCTACAGAATTTGCTCTTCTCTTCTAGCTCGTCTTATGGAATATGTGCATATCTTCTGCTTCGGACACCTTTTGTTGAAAAAGGCTCAGCTGATCGGACAGCTGACTGCTCTGCCGGGAATTCGATTTATGTTGGCTTGCTGCGAAATAATAGATGCAGGCACCTACAATTTATATTTTATTTGGGTATTTGTTTCCTTTGGCACTCAACTACTAATAAATTAGCTAAAAATATGATAGGGGTGTCAAAAGACGCGTTTTGACCTCAGTATCAATGATCCGAAGTCGAAATTTCATTTTTTTGTTCCAGTGAAGAGATATTTGCAATCAAAGTTCAGAATTTTCTGTCATTTTCATGTGGTTGTTGTAATCACAAATTACACTGTGAGAAAAGAGGACATCACCGTGGCGGTAGCCACGGCTATGGCACACACTCGGAGTTGGAATGGCGTAGCCCAGGGTTATTTTTTGAAGCGCGGCCGAAGGCCGCCTACTCGGAAAGGTGTTCTGCACATAAAAAACATGGACCGGGCCCCTAAATCGGGATTTGACCTGGGTAATTTTTTGGTTTTTTCTTAATAACTTTTCACTGGAACAAAAAAATTAAATTTCGACTTCGGATCCTTGATCCTGAGGTCAAAACGCGTCTTTTGATACCCCTATCATATTTTTAGCTAATTTATTAGTAGTTGAGTGCCAAAGGAAACAAATACCTTTATTTGTAAAAATGCACTGTTTTAGGAATTGTAATACATTTCAAATTTAATAACACAGCACTTTGAACAATATTATAAATGCAAAACGATCACAAACGCACTAACAAAAGACAGTCAAAAAATTTGTCTTCCACAGATGAAAGAGTTAAAAGCGGCTAGATGATGGTAAACGTCAAAGATTATCTATGATAAATGTCAAAAACATTTACCAAAAAAGCAACTTGATAAAAAAGGCATGACATAATGAAGGTTGAGTTTTTTTGCTAGATGAGTTTGCGCCTTTTATCAATTCTTGGGATTAGCGAAATGGCCGCTGTATATTTGTTATTGTACAAAATCAGTATACATTTTTTTGACACCTCCTCTCTTAAATACTCAGCAAGCAACTTTTATAGTCGTTTTGTTTTTTTTCTACAAAGTTATTTTGTTAATTGTTGGTGTTTTTTGATACTTCCCTTGCACTCACTCGAAGTCAGCTGAGATTTGTCGTGCACTATATGCTCTTCAAATCCTTTCGTTCTTCACTCGTTCCTCAGTCAACGTCGCTGCCCAACTCAGCTGTGATCTCTTTCATTTGTTTACATATTTTACCTCTTTGCTCACAAATGGTAATAGCAACAAAATATGTTTTTATTGCCAGCAGCACTGCTTTGGGCGCTGTAATCAGTTGGCGATCATATGGGCATTTTTTATTAGTGCTGTCGTTTTCATCCATGCACGTTAAAAGTGGTACTTTTTTATAGACCTTTTCGAAACATATTTTGTCACTGATTTCGTGCCACTGAGGTCGCCCCTCGGCAGTGGTCCTGCTTAGTCCACAGTTTTCTTTTTTTGTATAAATCTGAATAGGAGTTTGAGAGCTTTTGTGCTTCTTGCTGATAAAAAGTACGTTAGGGTTGGTGGGTGACATAGCCATATCCAGATAAAACCGCTGATCCAACCAACCTTATGGGAATCAGTATTATCTATAAATGATGACATACCATAACGCTAACGCGTACGCCATAACCATACCATAATGGTTCAGTTAAGCTTGCATAGCAGGGCATAGCATATCAACACACAGCACGTAAAAGAAAATGTTGATTATACTTCGCACAACGCACAGCCCCTCAAAATCAGATATTCGCGAAACATACAGAATTTCATGAGCTCGCACACATTCTTTCAGCTTTTCTTCTTCCATTACAACGCTTTTATTTGTTTTTTACTAAAATTTATAAGAATAATAAGCAAAAGCTTTGACAGTAGGTATGTTAAGTTACATAGAGATCAAAATTCAACAGACTTCTATGCCATGCTCTGGGTTGTCATGCGTTGTATAATCGAATACATGTAAAACCCATTTAACAGATATCGAAAATGACAGAACCCATGCAATGTACTGCCATGCTATGCAAGCATAACTGAACCATAACCAACCAATTGAATTTTGGTTTTTCTGTCATATCCATAAACAGCTGATTGCTGTCATGCAGGGAAATTGGAGGAATCTGTTGTTGATGATGAAGTTTACTATCAATTGGCTGGAATTGTTAGCTGTTTATGGTTATGGCACCAATAATCGATGATAATAGATGTGGGTAAGAATATGGTTATGACTATAGATTTATTGATAAGGAAATTTGTCTGCGCTTTGAAAGCTCTACTCATGGTGACATACCCATATCCAGATAAAACAGCTGATCGAACCAACCCCTTACAAGACGTCATCTGAAAGGAAAATAGTGATACATCCATCAGCAGCGTCTTGATAATAGATTAATGGTATAATACCATTACGCCAAAGTCAAAGCCCTATCATGTCCAAAAAAATACATTTATGAGTTGGTAATTTTTATTCATTCGTTAGCAATCCTTTTTATTTTCTTTGAAGGTTGTTTTCCTCATCTCTGGTTAACGCTAACCCGTCTATAAATTACGTAAACGGTTCGATTAGCTGTCAAACTAATGGCCGTTTAGTGTTAATTTCTTTAATGAAAGTGGCCCCATTCTCTTTGTATTATTGGTTAGATTACTAGTACGCTTCTGATGCGCAGCCATATTGAAACCCGCAGCCGTAAAGAAACCCATGCTAGTCAAGATTTGAAATTGAGTTGGTATTTACGAATGTATGAAGTTGCACATATTTAATAAAATGCCATATAACACGTCCCTGCCTGGGATATGTCGCCTTTGTTCCTGATTGAACAGCGCCACATTACGCTCCATCTCGACCATTTCAATGCTAGCACCGACCGCCCAAGCGGTCGAGGCCGCAATGGTAAACAACTTTTTGGCGCGCAAGCTTTTATACCGGCAAGCCAGCGGCAACCAAAAAGGATTGCTGAATCTTAAAAAGAAATTCAAGTAAACAAGTAAGCGAGTGTAAGTTCTGCTATTACCGAAGATTGTACACTCAGCTGTGCTTTTCAATAACAAAGTTGGAGTTATCTTCTCCTTGGCATGTCAATACAAAAAACTTTGAGATCTACTTTCGTTGAGTTTAGGGCATGGTTATTATTTTGGTAGTCAAAAAAGGGAAGGTCCCACGTCTTTTTTCAGGAATTCGAAAGTTTTCGTATTTCTATTAGAATGAAACTTTGGAGTTCAAATAAATATTCGTCCATCATAATTTTTATAAATGAAATTTGTTTACATAAAAGTGGGCGTGGTCCGTAACCGATTAAGTCTACATTCCTTAAAAAAAGAGTTATTTAAATACTGAATTTCGCTACAATACTACGCAAAGAATTTCCGATACATGACTCTTTTCTGTATCAACCGGGCTCAGTCAATTTCGTTTGAATCCGAAACACACCTACCATTAAGCGAATAAAATGAATATACTTTGTGAGCTTTGCTCAGCTGAGTATAAAAACAAAGGTAACCGGCAAAAAAAAGATTAACACATTTGCGAAGTGAGTGCGATTTGCCGAAACGTCCAAAAAAAATTCATTTGAGCTCAAGAGCTGAATACAAAGGGCAGTCTGTTGGAGCAAGCACATATCGAATTGATTGGCTGGTGGAGCCACATAAGCTTTTTCTACTCAAATCAAAAGATAAAGCCACATCTCAGCTGGAGAGTGGGAGAGCGCCAATACTTAAGGCCATCATAAAAGCTTGAGTGTTTTGCTAGTGGGGGGCTCTGAGTGCTTGTATAGATGTTGTTGGTGCTTTGCTGCACTCTGCCGAGTAATGTTAGCGGTGGAATATTTCTAAAGGGCGCCACAAACAACAACTTTTACGCTAACTATTGGGTGTATACATATGTAGGTCTGTTGTCGGTGTATTAGTAGTTGAAGTCTTTTAGCAGGCGGTAGGGCTTCCGCTGCGATGTAGTGCAGCAGATATTGAGAAGATGCTGCACGGAGCTTAAGAGAAGGAAGAAGACACTTATAAAAACGCTTCGTAGGCAGTTAGAGTAACAATTGCTGATGCTTAGACACGGTTGCATATACACATACCTTTTAGCTTTTGTGTGTGGACGTGTGCTCAGGTAATGTGAGATTTGAATGCGCACCGACACGCTTATCCAAGAGTTTTAATAGTCGAAAGAAACAATAAAAAAAGGCAATCACAGGAAGGAAGCACAGTGCTACTGAGTTATTGTAAGTCCTCAAAAGATTTGAGCTCTAGGCATTTTTGTCGAATTCTTTTCACATTATCCTCTATTCTTCTATATGTTTTTAAAAAGGTATGCGAGATTAAGCTCTTATAACTTTTTAAAAACTGTCAGAATTCTAACAAAATCACTTCAGGAGATATGCGGTGTGAGATATTCGATGCCACGCCCCTTTAATATAACGAATTGAATTTAAATGATTACCATCCTTGGGAGGTTTGAGTCAGTAGGCGATCCCGGAAGGGACATAGGTCGAAATTTACTTTTATAAAATTTTGAGGACATATTTTATCCGCAGGTTCTGAAAAATATTACTTTTTGGATTCCGTAGGGTGTGGGGGACTCGAAAAGAATATTCCTGTGCATTTAGTCTAATTATCCTCTCCAGCATCAGGTTAAAGAAACCGCTCGATATGAATCACTTTGTGTGAAATTTTCTTTGGTGTCGATAGGATCGCTCTTCGCAATATTAGCGGGGACGTGAGTGTTGCTTAAAGTTTTGAACAAAAACCAGATTCAATCTTCCCTGTCATCAATGAATGGTGGTAAGCCGAGATCCTCTATTTAATCGCCATAGGTTTGAGTGTTCTGAGGTCGTCTCCACCTAGCGCAGTCCATCTTTATTTGAAATTCCTTGGCAAACGCCACCATGATGCAGTCGAAGGAAGTGCTGACAAAGAAAGAAGACAAATCAGCGCCACTGCTGCTCTTCCAAATACAAAAACCTCTGACGGATTGCGATTGAAGTTTGTTTAAACATTGTGAAATTGTTCCTCGACATGGGTGCGGGTGCGTTGAAGATGCTTATGTTGCGAGCGGATATACATATGTATGTATCTGTATCTGCACATGTAAAACCATATTTGCATAAATAATATACATATGTATATACAAAAATAAATACATATGTTTGTACTTTGGTAAATACACGGGTAGTCCCATTTTGTGATGCTCCAATTACTTTAGATGGAATTTTAGACTAAATGATACATTTCATAAATAACTAACATAAAACTCAACAAATTGTTATAGTTGAGAATCTATTAAATGCAAATATACAAAGCAATTTAACATGTTGAAGTCATAAATATAAAGGGGGTCTCAAAGAGGATAGCAATATGTGGGAAAAAAATTAGGAGCGATTAAATCAACGTTTCTGCGAGTTCAGAGATTCCATTAACAACCGAGGCAGGGTTCAAATTATTTTGGAATGATTTTCTAAACTTTTTGCTTTCGGCACTTTTCGGGATAACTTGGGGACTTACATACATATGTATACCAGGATTATTTCGGGATTAGTTTCGGGAATTTGCCTGGATTAAAAATTTCAAATCAAGTACATATATGTATGTAGATAAAGTAATCGCTCATAAAATTGTTTTCGCTGGCTTATTTTTTGTTGATTTCAAATCAAAAACCTTAATTTGAACAATTTTAAATTTTGAATTTTTTTTCTTTTTCAACTTTAATTAATAATTATTTAAAATAATAATATGTATAATATAATTTTTAATTTTTTTTAACTTAAAAAAAATATTTTTTTTTCACATATTTGGAATTTTTTTATACTGTAATTTTTTTTTTTTAATATTCCATTAATTGCGCTTATTGAACAAAAAAAATAAATTGTCAATGCTGGGCATGCGTACCAATATATTACTTTTATTTACATATGCTAGCCTCTAAATGTGAGTAATAAGCAATAATTTTATGAACAATGCGTAAACGCACAAAAAAGCTTCCCTGATGGCATAGCGATAAATAACACTGTGCAACAGCGAAATGTTACTTTCCCTACGATATACATACTCGTATAATAAAGCAGAAAAAGCTCTTAAAAAAAGTTCTTCTAGAAGTTTTAATGTATACTCATACACACATCACCTGGATTTAGGGGTCAAAATGCTCTGGTTTTTTGGTTTATAGGTTATGGGCGAATATTATAAAATAGCGGATTTTGGAATGTTATAAGTAGAGCTTTCAAGAACCCCTTTTGAGTAGAAACAAATTAATAATTAATTTTTTTTAAATACTTTTTTTTGGAAGGATTTTAATTTTAATTTTCGAGCTTAATTCAGCCTTCAGTATGCAGATATGAACCTCGCAAAGAGTAAGCACTAACATTATTTGCTTTGTTACACAGTGTAATAAATTTTGCAAAATGCCTATACGTAATCGTACGCATGTTGTGAAGCTTAAATCCGAGTCATCATATTGGATCAATGAAGGCGTTTGTGGTCTTCATTTTGCTTTGTTGTGAACGCAATTTATTTTAATTGCTAATATATTAATGACACAAAAAAAAAAAAAAAATTGAAATGTTACGATATTCAAGAATTTTATAGTATGGAAATGGGCTAGATAAATAAACGATCATTTTGCTTTGAATGATCATGGGAAAATGCTTGTACCAAAATATTGAAAGATATCGTACATTGAAGTAAGTTTAAAACGAGTTCTGTGAATCGGGCTTCTCAATCAAATTCTTTGTATAATTTTGAGAAAAATTCGCTAATTTTTTCCGCGTCGTTTTTTAACTGGTTCGCTGGGAACACTCTACAAAATTTCGTATATTAAATAGGTATGACTAATAGCCTAAATTTCACAGATTTTGCTACTTCTTTTAGGCTATTCCGCTTTGCGAAATGGGCATTAAATTATGTGATAGCTTATCTGTTTTTCTTTGATTGGGGTTATTGATCGTCAACAGGGTTATTTGGGGATAATTTGAATAAAAATACGTTTCGAAAGAATTTAGCTAAAGAATTGTGTCAAATTTGGCCAAAGGCCTCTTCAAATGTATGTATGTGTGTAATCTCTATTATATAATGCATACTATATATTAAAATAAATGGATTCCTTCAACTTGTGACTTTAGATTTCAAGAACTTAGCCTATGGCCATGTTTTAAAGTTTTATTTTTTTGGGTCAAGAAATTGTAAAGTTGCCATATGTATCCTTTATTCAATGTATCTAAATATGTAAACCTGCATTATAAATATATGTACATATTGACGTTTTTAAGTACATATTGACAAATTATTAGAGCGGACTTAAGATTTTTTAACCTTCTATCTTCACATTTTTATTCTTTCAACGCCTCTTCGAAAATGCATTTAAAAGCAAGGATAAAGAAAAAGATAGACATTAAAAAAAATCAACCCAATCTCTTGAGTGGCTTTGGTCGGTGCAACAAAAAGTCAGAATAAATAAAATGTACATATAAAAGTAAACAAAAACAAAAAGAAACACAAAAAAAAGAAAACCATGAACGAAGAACAGGATCTTCCTTGCGCGCGCAAAATCACACTATAAACAGCAACAACAATAGAAAAGAATGCAGAAAGAAGAGGTGATTTTAAGAGTACCTACCATAAAAACATATGAATACACATAAATTTGTTGACTAGCCAACAAAAAAAATTGAAACCTTAATAGTATGTAATGAAATAAAATATTCATCAGAAGTTTTTTTTTTGTATTTTTGCTGTTCTATTCCGAATCTTAAAGCTGAGCCCAGCGGTATGGTATACCAGCATATGCATACATACCTACTAATCTCGAACCTTGACGGCATTCGTCTTAGAAGTCTTAAAATGGGGTGTATTTCCATCTTGGAGGAATTTTCAGTAAAACGTCTTTTGCTGTACACATCATGTTTTGTTTATGCTTGGAATAGACGTGCTTGAATTTACAGACAGTTTAGAGAACATTGTACTAATTTTTTCCATCAATATCGTCGTCTCAAAGGACCTTCCTTAAAACCTTCATTTCTATTATCAGAACGATTTTGCTTTTCTTAATATTTTTTGATATGGAAGGTCACTTTTGCTCCTTATTTCTAATTTCTTGTCTCCAATCTCATCTTACCTAATCTAATTTTATTTTTTCTAATGTAATCTAATCTATACTAATCTAACTTATTATCTCCTAATCTAATGTAATCTAATCTTACCTAATCTGTCTGTCTCTCTATCAGAATGTTTCTTTCACCGTTATATTACGAAATGTCGAACTAACTTTAAGATATTCTTTATTTATAAGTGAGTATTGCGAAAAACGATTTGATTAGGTTCCATAACTCAACAACTAGTCTATTATAAATGCCGAGACTCGGCCGGCTGTTTCTAGTTCCTAATAAGTGCTTACAGTATTTTCTGCTTGGTATGACATGTATGCTGTATATATTTACATACATATGCACATACATATGTATATATATACATAAATATATGTTGCTATATAAATTTTTGCTGTGTGAGGTTTCACAGATTTTTTTTAAATTTGCATGCATGAAGAAGAGTACCTAGCGACGTATTTCTTGGATTTTTACTCCCTATCATACCAAAACCTCTAATCATTATTAATTTTAAATATTTCCTGTTACTGGAGAAGGAGAGCACTGCTACAAGCACTACATGATGTACTCATTTAATGAATCGTACTTCCTTGGTAGTCCTAGTAATAGACGTATGGACAGGCTACTAACTTCTAGCACTAATATATAGTGGAACTACCGCATCTTGCCTTAAATTCGGTACTTTATCATGTCAACCACCCAAGTCTGAAACACTTGCATATCCTTTTTAGAAGTTTTCTTAACAAACTCTTTGAACAAAGTAGTTTATCAGAGATAAACATTGCAAGAAACATTAGCTATACTCTCGTATGAGTCAGAAAGAGTAAGCATTAATCAGAAGCTACAAGAAATCAGTTTCGTACTCTGTCCTCAGAAAAAATTTTGGACATTGGTCATCCACTACTTCAAAGGTATATATGTATATGTATATCTATAAAAGTTCACATATGTATGTCTCAGTAAAATGACAATTTGGTTAATATCTTAAAAAAAATTCGAAGTTAGAGCGAATGGGAGCTTTTATTTGTCTGGTGGCGTGACACTTCTTCCAAAAACCACAAAAAAAACTATCCTATATCCCAAGTTCAACTAAGTTCCACATAAATACCAACTTTCAAGAAAATCGGCTGGGTTAGTGAAGAGTTCACTGGAAACAAACAACATAACACTGGATGATGGAGATGACAAAGTACGACTACCTATGTATATGGATTACCATTTGATGCATTTCGTGTTAATTAGCTAAATATATGACTATGTTTATATACTCGTAAGTAAATATGTATGTAAATTATATGTACAACAACAAAACATCATTTGTCAAAACAAGAGTTTATGCCGAGCTTGAAATCAAAAACGACTTCGTGTCCGCTTGCAAATAACCTTGAATAACGTACATTATTTCTAAATACTAAAATTTTATCACCCACGCAAAACATTTTTTTTTTAATTTTTAGATATCAGCTGACTTGCTCTCTGTTTACATGCGGTTTTATTTTAATCCATTTCCATCATAGAATTTTCCCACGTAGGAAAGAACATAGAGATGTATAGAAATATGGTTGAGTTTGTAGATAGTTACGGCGGTGCGGAAGTGAGAAAATCTCAAATTATTTAAGTTTCTAAATTTTTTTTATTTTTTTTAGCTAATATGTGCACAAATTTGATAAGTGTAAAAAACATATGGAATGAAGAAAAAAAGAGCAAAACGGGTACAAAGCAAACGCCAACACTCAAATGCTTATCAGTGTTTTGGCTACGAAGGCAGAAGAAGAAAAAAAAACATTATGAGATAAAATTTCGAATTAAGAAAAGAAGTGGAGTGGTGATTGTTTACATTTTTGTGAGGAATTGTAATAAGTTTGGTGATGTTTGTACATAAAGAAATAAGTACATGGACACATGCTAGAAGGGTAGCCGAAGTCGTTCCAGCCGGTACTAACGTTGAGTTTTTTGTTGGAGGTTCATTTGAGCACTACTCTCAATGGCCATTATGGTACTCGTTTAGTCAGTAAAATGACTGATTTGACTTTTGTTTTAAAAATTCTTTATTTAATAATTCAATATCGTCCTTCTATAAGTCAAATATTATACCCAACCTCAGGGGCGGATCCACGATCCACTTTGGCTTTCTAAAAAAAATTGTTATTATAAAAAAAAAAGTTAAGTAAGCGAGCAGAAAAAAATTATAAGCGCTTAGGTTACCATCTTGCAAGCGACAATTGATGGATGTTTTTTTCATACATAACTCGCTAAGTGCTTCGAAAAAAAATCGGCTTTCCCTGAAAAGGAAAGGAGGAGGAACCATTCTAGCAATTAATAAGGACATATATATAATCTTCAAATATTTTATTTTTGTTACTCAATGTTCGAAGTTTTTATTTAAATGCAAGCTCTTTCAGGTAACTGAATCCCGACTCCTCCCACCAAAACAACCACATCCCGAAAAACTGTGAAATTTCGAAAACCGAGAAACTGGCAAGTCCAATACATACATACGAGCATTGTATCCACGTATGTATGTAACTTTCCGGCGTTAGGGAAGTATTTGTAAATGCTACAAACGCAAACAAAGCGTCTTATCAGCTGTTTTCTTGTATTCTCAGTTAATGTTTATTAAAAAGTCATTTACACCACATTTGCAGACAACGTGTGAAATCGAGTGATAGACCGCTTGTCACAACTAACACGAACTTCGAACAACACCGTGGAGGGCATGCCCACAAAAATGATAATTTTAGAAATTTATTTTTCATTTGAATTTGTCTACTTGAAGGTTTTCTTTCGCTTCTATTCTTGAGCACACATACATACATATGTAGACACAAAGTGCTGAGCTGCTCATAGGGAGGTATTGTGTGTATGTGAATGTCCCCAACTTAGAATATCCATAGGCTTTCTTGACTTGATGACTTTAGCATGAATTCGGTTTGTTTTTTTTTATTCAAATGAAATGTGCGTTTGTGCCTATTGAATGTCAGTGCCATCGCTGCTGCGTTGGGGTCTCAGATGTGGGTCTGTTGTGGGCATGAAGTTTTGTATAAGCAAATAAATAGAAATATATTTAGATATGTATGTGTGTGTTGTTGTATGCGCCTATTTGTAGTTCAATTGAAGTTGAATACATTATTAAACCGAGTACCGTTCACATGCAAAGTGGCATACAATTTATAATGAATTAAGTGGCAAATGGTGGCCGACTTAAAGCAGAAAACACAGTAGGAGGGGGGTTAAGCGCTGATAGTTTACACATGTATGTATCTATGTATGTGTATGTGAATCTCAAATGAAGTCGGAAGTGCGCAGGCGCGCAACTGCATTAAGCTGAAGATATGCTTAAATAAATAGATACATATGGAAACATTTCTAAATACCCACTTATACATATATAGATATATCCGATATGCATCTTTGACAGTACATACATAAATATATGTTTATATATATCTGATCATACATACATACATATGTATGTATGTGTAAATAAATTAGAGCACATTAGAAAGTGATATGACGTTATGGAGGGCATTGACCGTAAGCTATTTAATGAACTTGAAGACGATTTTATAGCCGCATATACGACTTTAGATGTAAGCCTATATATGTATGTACATACATATGTAGGTATACATATACATATTGATGTAAGCATAGAATCAGAAACAAAAAGTAAGGAAATGGCCTTATACCTCTCATGAATACGGATACAATTAGTACTGTTAATTTAAAGATACATAGTTCAAACCTAATTTATCGAAACCATCGATTATATGGGAGCTAGATATTATGTAGGCCCGATCCTGCTGATTTTCACTGAACGCATTAAGTATATAATCAGTAACAAAACCTCAAAATTTTATGTTCCTAACTTCTTAACAGGAAAATTTACAGGTCAAAACCCATTTATCGAAACAATCAATTGTATGGGAGCTATGCGTTGTGTTGGGCCGACCTTGTTGGTTCCGATAAATGATTAATACAATACAAAATGGCGGACCCATACCGAATTTTATACAAATCTATTCAAAACCGATGAGCTGTCTCTTCTTCTTCTCATACTAACAAACATCGGACCAAAGTAATACAAATATCTAGGTATAAAAAGGGATGCAGAATTTGGTGCAGTTATGGTGAGGTTTGGTCTATTAGTGTATTATTGAAAAATCTAAAAATCATTAACTTATTTAGTTTACTAAGAAAAACTCTGGCTTATTAGTTGTCCATATGTAGGTATGCATTTATGTGTTTTTTCTACTTGTGTGTATGGGTATTTTTCTTTAGAAATAAATTCCATACATTTCTTAATAATCGATAACATTTGCCCCCATCAACAGAGGCCATACCCTATTTGATCAATTGATTTTTTGTTTTGATCTTAGAGTAAGGCCCGCTTTCATAAAAGCCGGTAACCGCTAACCAGAGTTTAATTGACGTATTTTGTATGGTTAGCTGTCAAATTAATCGCCGATTAGGCTTAACCGGCTTTTATGAAAGTGGCCCTAAGAGTTCTATTCTTGTGTCATAATATTTATCAGTAGGTAGGTACATCCATGTACAATTCTTCAAACTATTTTAATTGATATTTAAATTTTTCTTTTGCTTTCAAATCTGTTGCAATTGAACTGCTGGCAGTTGGGCATTCAATTTTCGACACTATTTTTATAGTTTTGTACTTAAGCTGGTAGCCAACGTACTGGGAACATTTTCGAAAAAAATACTCTACATATATGGTTTCCTATGACTACATATGTACGTGTTTTTTTTGGTGTGCAATATTTACGAATATTCTAATTTGCATTGTTAATTGTGTCATTTAAAGTCAAACAAAACAAGAAACCGTGGGTTACCAAAAATCGAATTTTTTTTACTTACATATGTATGTACTCAATATGAAAATACTTTTTAATGCACTTCTACTCTATAACAAAGGCTTATGTGCCATTCATGCTGAAGTTAAAAAGCAGCATTTTACATTTTCGGACATTGGTTTCGAAAAAGCGTTCATGCTGGCGCATTTAGCAAATGTACATTTAGCTAGTTCGAACATTTTTTTGAGGTTATGCCACGTGTGAAAAAATGTACAGATTTTCATTAAATCTTTTATTTAAATCCATTCACAAACATCCGATTAACTTGTAGAATGACTTATTTTAACAATATCACACAACACGAGCGCTAAATTACAAATTTAAAATCGGAACAAATTTGCTGTATGTTTACGAAAGACAGAGAATGAGAGAACGCCAAGTAAAAACAACCAATATTGCCACTCTTTTGAATTCGAATCGCGATTTTCTTCGAATATTACAGGGTTGATTTCCGCATTTATAATGCTAATGCAAAACAAAAGTTGCTTTTAGTTGCATTTAGGTGTCAAATTTTGTATGGAAAATGTGAAAATAAAAGCTGCTTTTCGGGCTAAATGCTAAAATGCGAGGTAAATGCAAAATGCAGCCTCAGCATGAACAGCCTATTAGTTAATACATATTTCAAACATAACAAAAATTTCGGCCTAATAACCACAACTTTTTTTTACAATTCTTGAAATTTTTTTATTAATAACACTACTTTATTCCTGAAAAAAATAAAAATATAAAAACTTATTTTTTTAGAATGAAAAAAAAAAACAATTTCAAAACATTAAACAAAAAAATTAAAACAAAATATTTTAAAGTTTTACAAAAAAATAATATTTTATTAATAAACACTATTTTATCCTGAAAAAAAAAAAACAAAAGCAAATTTTTTTAGAAAAAAGTTAAACATAAAAAAAAAATTTTATAAGGTTAAAAAAAAACTTGCTTCAAAAAAATTTCGGCCTAATAAACTCAATTGTTTTGCAAAAACACATTTTTTTTATTAATAAACACTACATACTTTATTCCCGAAAGAAAAAAAGACTATAAAAACATATTTTTTTAAAAATAAAATAAAAGTTTTGAAAAAAGAATTTGTATTCTATTAATAAAGACTATTTTTTTCTGTAAAAAAAACACAAAAACATATTTTTTTAGATAAGAGTAATATCAAAAAAATTTTTACTATGTAAAAAAAATGCCCTAATAAACATTTTTTTTAAAATAAAAATATAAAAAACATTTGTTTAGGATTAAAAAGCCAAAAATTAAAAAAAATTAAAAAAAATAAAAACAAAAAGAAACTTAAAAGCGTTCAAAAAAAAAATTTACTGAATAAACAATCCCAAAGTTTGTTTGAAAAATTCAAAAGTTTTGAAAAAAGAAAATTCGTATGTATATTTGTACCTACATATCTGATTTTATGTTGTTATAATAATTTTCATTTTCACAAAAAAAAATTATTAAAATTTTTATTTTCTTTACTTTTTTCAGTAGAAATTGCGCTCTCTTGGGATTGTTTTTATTCTTTTTATTTATTGTATACAAACAGATACCCACAATCAAAAAAATTATCATTCCTAGTACAGATATGTATATATGTACATATGTATATATATATATATTTCGTTGTGGCTTGGGTACAACTTGCATTTATTGGACTGAATTGGTTATTTTGACATTTTCATAAGCAATAAATGAAATTTTTGAAATGAATTAATTTAAATGGCTACGGGTTTGATTCACATTCATCAGTTTACTTCTTAATTATTTAATAGAAAAAGCTTAAATGCAAAACACACAAATTTATGTGTGAACAAATATATGATCTTTGTGCAATCGTTAGATATTTGAGAAAGAGACCAACAAAGCGCCTCCGCGGTGAATAGGTCCGTTACTATAAGGCACAGAACCACTTTGTAAGCACTCCAAAAGAAAGGCACAAACATAACATAGTTTCTAACAATTTTTTCATAAAGATACCACAAATGGTTGCTCGAAAGTTGAAAGTTTCTGCATGAGTGGTTTACATTACAATGGTTGATTGACAAGCGCCCTCATTTGCACTCACAGCACTTACAAAGCAGCGCAAATAGCTTTTTGTTTTTAGAAAATTCACCCCCGGTTTTTGTGTAACTGTAGTTACATTGTCTATGTGGGCTTTGCTGGTTCGAGTGCGCGGTAAGTGTGTATCTACTTTGGCGACATACTGTGTATTAGGGTGGGTTGATTTTGTTTTACGATTAGGGTACAATTCGGATTTTAATATAAAAAAAAGTTTGGTCAACAGTTTTAAATTAAAAAAATAAAATCATAAAAAAAGTTTGAAAATATGTATTTAATACAAAAAAGTAACACACAATTTTTTATTTCAATTAAAAAAATTATAAGAATTATAAGAATTTTTTTTAACTTTAAAATTTTCCTTGGTCTTCGAGAAAACGCCCAACAGATTCTGGAACCTTGAAAATTATATTTTTTTTCTTTAAAATTATGTATTTCAAATGATTTTTCTGAAGAATGCGCCCATCTCTGAATTTTTTTAAATAACGAAATAAAATTCACTTAATTTTTATTATGATTTTTTTTTTATTTTTTAAATTTTTTTATTTTAGTGGAAAAAAAAAAAAAAATGCTACCAGTATTTTATGAAAAATAAAATAAAATTTGTTTTCAACCCACCCTAATATTCTTAGTTGCTCGCTGGTTGCACCTGCCTACTATTTATTCATCTTTCAAAAGTTCACAAAAAGTGTCCTCATTTTGGGGGTTGCTGTTGTAATGTAAACGTTTGGTGGAAGTCACCACCACCACCACCGCCACCAGCATTGCCAAACGCCACCACCAGCCAAAACAACTTGATGGATAGACGATCAGACGATTCGCAATTACACTTCAACTTTAGCGGTTCGTTAGCGCCATTGTGCACTGACAGATTTACGCGTAAGCACCATCATAACCACCCTCCACCTCCATAGATATTAAAATGTGCAAGTGTTTGTGTATGTGTGCAATTACAAGTAATCAGCGTAGTTTGGCTCCAGCTGGCTTTTTTGTTTGTTCTTTGTGTTGCACTGTACTTGCCCAAAACGCCTTCTGGCTGCGCCTGCTTAAATCTCATTTCATGCGCATGCGCGTAGTTACACTGGCACTTGTTTTGATTTCGTGCATGTGGGGTGTTGTTGTCCTAATCCATAGGGGTAAATGCGAGCAGGCGCAGATGCATTATTTCCCAATTGATTAAAACAACCCCGCATCCATTTTTGTTGTGTTGCTATGGGACTTACAGTTTAGCCGTAAACGCATGTAACGTTGTAAGTTATGACAACTGTTCAAACAATTGCGAATAATTAATTTTTCCCACCCAACAACAGATAGAATCGATTGTAAAGTGAAAATGCAAAACAATAGTGAATATTAATGTGTCCTATTCGAGATAGAGATTGCTAATCGAGTTGCGGATTAGGTCTCGATGGGTTAGGTTTAGAAAGGTTTGCAATGAAATTTTCTGTTATCGATTATTTTTGTTTGGTTTGTTGTACAATTTTTGTAATTTGTGTATTTTGTTTGACAGTTTAATCGATTTTTGGCATTCGTAACAATATTAGAACTAATTAAGTACCAAGCAAAATATAAATTATTAATCCCTAATACGACGACTCTGTTCAATTAAGCGTATTATGAGCGCGTTTCATTTAATTTAAAAACTTTCGAAGTCTGTTGGGCTGTTCCAATGCTACGTTAGATTAGTCGAATTAGCAATTAGTATAGCCTCTTTAGTTTCCATAGTTTCAAGCAGAAATGTGATTAATCGAGAAGGGAGAAGGTTTCAAACCAAGGATGGTCTAATCATCGATACATACATATGTATGTATGTATGTACCTATGTAGTTTAAAATAACAATATCGAAGTAGTAATTTTCTGACCCTTTCGGGACGACCATTTCTGAAAATGAATTTCAGTATAATTCATTACCAGAACAGTGTTCTGAGATCACACCCTAAAAAAAACCGCAAGTCGTCCAGAATGATCTTGAAAAATCCCAAAACATACGAGACAAAAATTTCGAAACGATGCCAAAAGAGTAAAGAATCAAAGTAAAAGTAAGTCAAAAAGTAAAAGTAAAAGAAAAAAGTAAAAGTAAAATAAAAAATAAAAGTAAACGTAAATGTGGAAGGAAAAGTAAAAGTAAAAGTAAAAGCGCCCTTGCAAGACTGATCTAGTTATGGCGCCCAAAAGTCAAAGTCGCTGAGTAAAATTCTTGCCTTAAAATGATCGCCTTCACTCTCGACTTCAATTGCAACAAAGTAGCAGCAGATGCTGCCATTGACGCACACCGTCTTTGGATGGGCATGCTCAAAGACATAAATTCTAAATCTGCGCTAATTATTGAAAATTCGTAGAGTTTACTTAAGAAAAGCAGAATAATGAAAATCGTAGTGAATCAAATTTAATGTAATCTTCTGTAGCAGTGGCGCTAAGAATATTTCCTCATTGTTTTCTTGCCGATTGTCCTGCCGATTGACTGCTGCAAAATGCACCCTCCCGTAAGTGTGTAGACGTCCAATAATGCGGGCTGTCCAGGAATCAACCAAAAATTTTAAAACAAAAAGTAAAGAAATAAAGAAAGAAACACGCAAGAAAGTAACTTCGACTTAGCAACAACAAAAACCACGCTTCATTGCACAACCAAATTGCAAATTGTTTTTGTGGTTCTTGACGTAAATCAATGACAACGTCACTGCACACGAATAGGGGCACAACAACACATAACGAATTAGCCAAAAGAAGGTAAGGGGATGCAAGTCTTATGCAATTCTTGAAGACATACGTACATACATACATACATCCATAAAAGAAATGTTTGCTTGCCAAATTTATAATTATTTATTTGACACATGCGAATCATACGAAGCATATGTGACTTATACAGGCTGATTGAGGGATTTCTTAACTTCGATGAATTGAATTTGGGTATGCCAGAAATAATTGAATTTTTGCTTCTAGGATGAGTAGCTCTGGGTTTGATATCGAAATGAAATTTGTAATCATAATAGTCGAATGTTGGGATAATTATTCTATCGTCCGGGATTACGGTATTGGTTTTTTTCGTCTGCTTCGAATGCCATCAATGAGTATAGTGTTCCATCCAAACTCTGCTCTGTCTGCCTAAACAACTTCGAATGATAATCTTATGTTTAAGTCTCAAGTCTCAAAATTTTCTACACACCCTGTATGCGCGTGAATTACTGCCAAGGGATATCCCAAAAATGCATTTACTTGTATAAGGATTCATTAAGGACATGCTGTTGGTGGTGTCAATCAACTCGCTAAGGGATGGATGCTTATACGGGATTCCCCCTCTATATTGAAATGAATGTCAAGTAAATTTGTTGTTGTTGCATTTTATTCTTACAATTGTAATTGAAGCGCCACAAATGCATTATACGCCATACCCTCGACGTTCTCACCCGTCTTTGGGTTTACTTTGCCAAAAACATTTCTTGAATGTCACCTGGACGCGATGGCGCGCGCTGTACTCCTTGCGGCTGCTGGTTTCTACTACTCTTGCTTCGAAAACCTCTTACTAACAATTCACCAGGACTTCCTTACTTGTACACTCTACTCATATGTTGCACTTTAGCGCCTTTGCAAAAGAGATGAAGACGGCATTTCATCCCCCTTTTGACGCGCATAGCACGTACCAAATGAAAAAGTCTTGTGCAATGTGCAATGTTTTGTGCGAATTGCTTAGCACACCAGTGCGTATGTATGTATGTATGTATGTGAGGTGGCAGAGAAGACGGTATATCCTACATGTTTGAGAAATTGCCAAAGAAACCGTAGCAAAGCGCAAAGAATTTAATATTTTGTTTGGCTCGTTCCAAGGTTTGTTTGGCGGTGGCGTTTGGCATGGCAAAAGTGTTATTGACGTTGATTAGACCAACAACAACAACATGAGGACCAACAACAACAACAACAAATAGTGTGAAGAATTTGTCACAAAGCCAGCAAGAAGCGAATTCCTTTTACTTCAGCTGCCTACTGCTGCATGCGCCATCAGCTGAGCGCCGTTATATTGTTGTTGTTGTTATCGAAAATGAAAATTTATTGTTTTGTATTTGTTGTTGATCTATTTATTGAAAAACTTATTGCATGCATTGCTTATCCAGTGCGTAAGGACACTTTAAAGGACTCGTGCTCCAACCAGCTGGCCCATATTTTGCGTCACTTTTCAATTGAATTTATCGAATCGATAATTATTGATTTGACGCTATTGCTGTATTTGGCCTGCTCCAAAGTGCTAAAAGTGTTGATCCACGGAGGGAGCATTTAAATTTGCATAAAAATGTATGTTTGTAGGCACAATTAGCAAATTCAAGGTCACTCGCATTACAGCTGATCCAGGGATTAAGTGTTGGAATGTGTTTATAATGTGAAGCGATTATCCTTTCGCTTTTCAATGCAATATCAATAAAGTCGAAAAAATATTGTTATTGATTTCAAGTTATTGACAATTGTGTTACTGGTGACAATTAACGGTTAAATTCTATTGATTTTTTGAGTTGCGTAGAGGCTTCTAATTGAAAGTGAAATTAGTTTGTTTATACAAAGTAGCAAAGTGAAAAACAGCTGTTCGAGCAGCTGATGTCTAAGTAGGTGATTGCCACTTTTTTTAAATGTTCTGTACAAAAAAGAAGAAGATGGTTAGTGGGCTCTTTTTCAATTGAGCATAAATTCTCAAATCAGCCTTTTGCAGCATAATCAAAAGAGGCTTGTAGTCCCAATATTAATCAGCTGAGTGCAGCATCTAGATTAGGGATGACAGAAAAGATTTTTTCTCGATTAAAGCATAAAATGATTTATTGCAAACTCAAAACATTTATTACAATTACTCGATAAACCGACATTTATTTGTTTTGAAGTGAGCCTCTTAGGCGTTAGTTATGATCGCAATTTGAAGTTTTTGGAGTACCTATTCCTGTAGAATTAAAGCAGCAGATGATTGTAGTCAAATTGGGGCCAGCTCGATACATTTCGGGGGTTAAATTAAGGATCAACTCAGGATAATTTTCGTTAACTTTTCTAGAACCATTTCGAGACTATTTAATCTTCATTTCGGACCTATTTTATCATAATCTCGGTACTTTCTGTATCATTTCGGTTTGATTTCAAGATCAAATCATATCGTTTTCGGGACCATTTCGGAACTTTTTGAGGCTCAGTTCGAAACTATTTTCGGATTCTTGCGGAACCATTTTTCAATTCAGGTTTTTTTTTTTACTTTTTCAGGACCATTTCGAGACAACTTCACCTTCAATAATTTTCAGAACATTTTTACCATAATTTCGGTATCAATTCGGTATTATTTCAAGATCATGTCGGTATTGTTCTTAGGACCATTTCAGAAGAATTTTCGGACTTTTTTGAATGATTTTGAAACATTGTTCGCGACCATTTCCTGATTGTTTACTAAACTTTTTTGTTATCATTTGGGAACAATTCCGGCATGGCCTTGAAAAAGACCCGAAATTAACTCACAAAAATATCCGACAATGCTTCCGAAACCAATCCTGAACGATACCGAAATAATTTTGAAATGGTCCCGAAAAGTTTCGAGAACCCCTGCCATATAGCAGCATAATTCGCAGATACGTTGTAGTTGTTTTTTTTTTTTTTCTCAACTATTTCTCTACATGACCTAACCTAATGTCTGGCATTATACTCATTATACGTTGCTATTCATCAGTTCCTCTTTCAAATGAAACATGATTTTCTAGTTTTCTGTATTTGCAAAGTGGATTTTTGCTGGAATAACAACCCCACACCACCCTTTAGCCCGCGTCGCTTAAAGTTTTTGTGCAATGATTTTTGCAAAAGTGGCTGCTGCAGACATAATAATTGCTTAAGAGTTCTTGAACATATACAACTATGTACATACATACATATGTATGTATAGGGCTATATGTATGTATGTGATCGCAGCCCAGTTTGCCAAAAGATGCCGATGGAAGTCGTTTCCGCTAAGTTCTTTCAGGGGGGCCACAAAACTCCTTAGTTGGTCATCTGCGAAGTATAAAAGCAATGGTCGGTCGCACTCCACCAATTATCAAGAGACCTAGAAGGTTTTACAAGGTCAACCAACGCAATACACCTTTTAGTAACTTTGAGAATACACAGACGTGTCCTGAAAGATGAACCTTCCACTTTCGGACGGATCGAAATGGAATGGAAACTCGAATTATTCTGGCTTAACTTTGCTCTGGATACCTATGTAAGTCAATATGCTAAATTTCTTCCAAGTCCAGATCATGAGCTTGCTTACAAGTTTCCGCAAACCATCCACGATTCGAGTTGCTCCTCATTGTATGGCAAACTGGTAGTCAACATTTATCCTTCCATATCGCACTACAGCCTTGCTCACCGGTCATATCAGCTTTTGGTAAATGGCTCGCGCCAAATTCAAGCGCATATGCGTCTGCGCAGTCAGCAGTTGGTAGTCTCTATGTGCGACTGTTGCTAAGCTCGCCAGCTCACCAGCTCACATACAAACAACATTCCTCTTTATTGCATGAAACATATATCAGGCAGCCACAGCAGGCGCACAACTCCTCAGTGCGAGTCCTTCGTCGTTGTTGTTAGTTGTAGCTGTAGTCAATACAGAAATTTTTAAGGGTGCGCTACCGTCTAACAAAATTTACACCACCAGCAAACCGAGTTCTACCAGCTGTGCATTTCTTAATGTTACTTCAAATCACAGGTTTTGCGTCCTTCCTAACTTCCTTCCTTGCTTACTTTATTTAAGGATATAGCCAAAGCATTTCGAAAGACGCATGTGCGCGCGCTCTTTCATGAATGTGAGTAGGTATGAGTGTTTGGATGAAATTGCAACAACACTTTGCAAGTTATTGCACACCAAACTGTGCGCCACCCTACTGATTGTGCGCCTTTCCCAATGTTCATAGATATTCGTTTGTATGCATGTATGTGTGTTGTATTGTCACTGAATGCAGTCTGGTAAGATATCATACGAGTACTTGCAGCCTACCCTAATCGACCCTACCTAATTGTAGTATATCAAGAGATCTTGATTTGGCATATTCCACACATCCACACACATGCACAGTCTACAAAGAGACCCAGCGACATTCATCTGAACTTACTATCGAACTCGTAGATTAGCGTATGTGGGTTTGTTCATCTGCACTTTGTCAAGAAGATGTGCATTTGTGTGTTGGATGCGTCACGATGGAGGGAAGTTTTGCTATACTGTTACATATTTTTTTGATCGAATCCTCATAACGTCGCTTAGCACTGCACCCAGCCAGCCTTTGAATTGGTATTGTACGCTGGTCGTAAATTGTGTGTGTGCAGTGAAGTACTAGTGGCGCGAAATCGATGGCAATGACCTCAAATGTTGCATGCCACACATCTCGGGGGAAGTTTCAGCTGATATGCACACCTCGTACGACTTCTAAATCGATCACAGGGAGAGTTTTAAAGGTTGTATTGGGTCAATAGATGGACTAAAGAATTTTGAGCATTTAGAAACTATAACTTTCTTGTTATCAGAAATGACAGTTGGGAGTGGCAGCTGGGATAGGGAAGTGGACTTCAGCTCTTTTTCGTACCAGCATTGTTATCGACCCACACCCTTCCATTCCTTTCGATTGCAGTTCTGGTTTCCGTTCAGGTCTTTCTTTTCTTCCGCGTCCGGATCGATTTTCTTCTTGCGTTTTTGTTTCGTTTTTCTCTTTCGGTTCAAAATCAGCTCGGTTTCAGTCTCAGTTTTGGTCTATAAAATTTACGTTTCTTCTTTTCCCATTTCCATTTCGGTTCAAGTTCCATTTTTCTTTCGGTTTCCAATTAGATCCTGGGCTCGAGTTCGATTCCAAATGCGGTCTCAAATTAGATCTTAGCTCCGGGTTAGTTCCAGTTCCAGTTTCAGTTCCAGTTCTGGTTCTTTTTCTCCTGAAGTTCCGGTTATCGGTATCGGTCTTGGACCCGGTTCCTAATTCGGTTCCATTTCCGGTTTTTTTTCTGTGTTACAGTTCCGTTTCCTGTCCTGTTTACAGTTCCGTTTCCTGTCCTGGTTTCGGTTCCGAATTCGGTTCCATTTCCGGTTTTTTACTGTGACAGTTCCGTTTCCTGTCCTGTTTACAGTTCCGTTTCCTGTCCTGGTTCCGGTTCCGAATTCGGTTCCATTTCCGGTTTTTTTTCTGTGACAGTTTCCTGTCCTGTTTACAGTTCCGTTTCCTGTCCTGGTTTCGGTTTCGATTCCAGTTGATTTCAGTTTCTTGTTCCGAATGCGATTCCTGCATCATTCCCCAACGCCCCTTTCCTTTCGAAACAGGTTTCATGCTCGTTCGCAGTAGCCACCCTTCGGTTATAGTTGGGTCCCGGTTCCTAATCATTTCTCACGGATGCACCAAACTTGCTGCAGCCGGGTAAGTCGATTAATGTACTCGATCACTGCAACGTTGAAGACGACTTTAATGGGATAGCATTCAGATCCACGATTTAGACAGCTTATCCACTCTTCCAAGCTTTCTTTCCAACCTACATCCATACTTTGGGCCCTTCACTAAGCGGACCCTAAATGGATCAGCTGAATCGATTAAGTCTCTATGCCAGAACCACCCAACTAACATATAGCAACTAGCTTCCTCCCGAATCAGTCTCAACAGAGTTTAAGTTATTATTCTTCACTAAAACAGACAGCTGTCACCGGGAGGAACACAGCTACACATGACGAGTTGCCCACAGTGTGCTGTTTGAAGCGTTAAAGTTGACGTCAATTAACGCTTAATGCGACAAAAATGGATGCAGAAACATTTCCAAGCCGCTGCGCTTGCACTTGACGAACGTAGTTGATGGGAAAATGGAAAAAATAAAGAACGAATGCGAGCATGGACAAAACAAATACCCATTTATGAACTGGATAAGCTAAATAACCGAAATATTGGACACGAGAGGCATATTTAAAGCAAACTCCAGAGATCAGTTGGGGAGGAGGAGACAGAAGTAAATTACTAAAATTGCCACAAAATGAGTTAAATCAAATTGACTGTTGTGGCGAGCGGAAATGAACAATGACAAAAACCAATTAGTAGGATCACGCCCCTTTTCCATTGCACAAGTGAAGTTGTATGATAACATACATAAATATAGTACATATATTTATCTATACAAGCAGGCATATATAGTGAAATATACATATATACATATCTGAGTACATATGTATGTAGATACCAGTGGTGGTTCCAAGATTTTGGGAAGGGGTGCGAGCGCAATTCTTTTTTCCGAAATTTCGAGTACATCTTTTATCCACAGTGCGTGGAAGTTATGACTTTTTGAATTCCAAAGGGGTTTCGACCCGAAAATCTCCCAGAGGATTCGCGCCTGGTTGATACCATAAAAAAACTTAAAAAGAAATAGAGAACTCTACAGTCAAGTGCAACTCGACGCAATAATGATGGGCAATATTAAACAAAACGCAGTGTGAAATTGAGTTGAGCTGCAGACCTCCTTCGACTGTGAAGCTAAGTCACTTAAATAGTTGCTGGCTACACTTAAATCAAGAAAATATATACATACAAAAGTCTTGCGAAAACATTATTTCTTCTCATACTTATCTCACTCAGTCTACGCGCCTACGTTACACGCTGACTGCTTTATTGGCTTTAAGTCGCCTACATATGCGCCACTTTTAGCTGAGCTTATTAAGTAGGCCGTGGAGAAGCTCATAGCACGGTTATTTGCGGAGTGGAGTGTTGGATAATGCAAGGACTGCGTGTTTACTTCACGCTCACTGCAGCGCGGTTTGCTTTAGTTGTTACATTTTTCCGAAGCCTGTTTTGATACGGTCTTTTAACACTTTCAAGTGCTATGCTCCAGGCGACTCAATGAGTTCAATGAGATGTTCGCGTTTTCGGACACTCAAAGAGATTCATTGGAATTTTGCTCGTTGTCTTACAATTGCAATGTAATTCTGTGGTATCGAAGTGTTTGTGTGTGCTTTTTGACGCCAGTGGGTCCTGTTGTGCTCCGTACCCTACTATCATGTCTGGTTTGATTTGTTTGTTATTATTCCATGACGAAACACATCGGAGTTTGATTGTGGCAGAGAGCTAATAATCCCTTTATATAAATATACAGAGTTTTTTGTGGTTAGTTGAGACTTTTGTGTCTCGTTTCAAGTTTTGGTTCTGGTCTATGTCTTCACAAATCTCTTCTCTTTTTGATTCCAGCATCGGTGTTGACCTGCCACCTTTCCGATCCTTTGAAATTTTGGTTTCGATTTCTATTTCGGTTCCGGTTCGGGTCTCTCTCTTTCGGATCAAAATCAGATCGCATTAGATATTGGTTCCGAATTTTTTAATTCGGTTCCGATTTAAATATTATCTCCGGCTAAGTTTCGGTTTTAGTTCCGTTTCGTTTCTCCTTCGGTTCAAAATCACATCCGGTTTTATTCTCTGAACATTTTACAGAATCGGCGGATAGGAAAAACCATTTTCGACTTTTGGTCTTTAACCAGAGATTTACGATATTGAAAAACAAAGTGCTGCTCTGCCCAATGTGCGCCGTTGCTACATAAACATCATCGGCGTCAGCGAATTCGGCTGATAGTCGCCCATTGCTGGCAGCATCCATCGCCCACAGTTGAGGACGTTAGCGACTTTTCGCAGAAACAAAACAATGACTTCTCAACTTCCATTCCATTTCAATTACTTATTTATGTATGTATGTACGAGAATGTACAAATGAAAATAAACGAAGATAATTTTTACTTCTTCAGTACGCATTCGTGTATACAAACGAGTATGTGCTGTTGTTGCCTCCGCTGTTTGTTGCTGTTACAGCATTTTGTTGCTCGTTTCTGTTGCTCGATTCTTTTGCACAGGCAACGGCTGTTGAGAAATGTTGTTGTTTGCATGTGTTTATTGTTTTTTGGTTTTGTTTGTTTTGTTTGCCTTCCCTTTGTCTGTGTTTATTTCATTGTTTGGTAATTTGGCTCCTTTGCCATATTAGCCCTGCCTATTTGTTGTTGTTGCTGTTTGTTTTACTGCTAAATATTAAAATATCGCGTTCACCAAATTCAAACGCCCAATTATCTTTCACGATTTAACATTTTTTCCGTTTTTGAGTTCCGCATTTCATTGTTCTTGGCACAACAAAACGGCAAATATTTCGGGTTAATTATTTACTTTCATCGTGGCGCAATTAATTGACAGTTTTACCAGTACGACTTTGCATTGCACTCCTTGTCAAATGCATGCTTGCACATGTGTCGTGGTGTGTAGATATGTATGCAATTTGAAATTAAGAACCACATTAATTTCAGTTTAAATCGGTTAATTGCTGCGTTCCGCATTTAAGTCATTCCTTAAGTGCTTTTTGTCGCAACTTACAGTCTCATTCCCTTTGACGAACGATACGCTCCGTGCTGACAATATCGCAAGCTTTTGTTAGCACGAATGTTACGTTGACGATTATCGTGTAGCTTTACATTGTTCGTCAACTAAACAAAGGCAACTGTAAATTTTATTTTTTAATATGTGTTTGACACTTTGCTTTCTTGAAAGAGGTTACCGACTTAGCACTTTCGTTACGTAACAGTCAGCTGTTATGGTGTTGCCTCTCGTTCGCTATTCATTCACGGCTATTAAGCTGGAATCGTTGGTGCATTATCGGTAATCTTATCAAACAGCTGATTCGACCAACCTTAAGTCGGGTTCAGAGGTGACGTATCGGTAACCTTATAAAACAGCTGATTCGACCAACCTTATGAGAAACAATGTAATCGATTATTGGTGCTACTACATATCTGTAACGTAACCTTACCGACCAATTGCATGTTGGTTTTTCTCTTACTATAAGGATACGACTACAGCTTTAAGCACAGTTTGAGCATCCCGTTAAAATACATGTATTTTTAAAAAAGTACTAAACGGTGAGAAAATATGAATGATAAATCCCTAAAAAAACAAAAACGAGGGCACTTCCTCTGTCAACAGCTTAAAAGTCGCTGGGATTGCGAGATAACAAGAGAAAGTGTGCTATTAGCTGTGTTCGGTGACAGCACTTGCTGAAGGACTGTCAGTAAAGTTGCAATGTCATAAAATTCTCTCGCAACATAACAAGTAAAAAAAGTTTCCACCAAACAGAAATCAGAACAAAACTTGTTGCAAAACAGCTCTTAATTTTTTTTATTGGTAAACAGTTTAAATTTTTGTTGATATCCTATGTCACGATCAGTTGTTTTTTGACTTACAATTTTTACGAAGTAAAATTCCCAAAGTAAAAACTTGTAGCTCTCTCTGTCAATCAAATATCAAAATGCGGTCTCTCGCTTTTGTGCAAACAAACATTTTCACAGTAAAAGTTTTATAATTTTTTTTTTAATTTTTAAGTACACGAACACATGCTAATACCAAATTACG
The DNA here is from genome assembly GCA_951509765.1 of Sphenella marginata. Taxonomy (NCBI): domain Eukaryota; kingdom Metazoa; phylum Arthropoda; class Insecta; order Diptera; family Tephritidae; genus Sphenella; species Sphenella marginata. Next base: position 102,741,050 of record OX608079.1, read on the forward strand.
AAAGCTACTATACATACGTTACATCACGTAATACGAAATATGAACTTTTAAAAGACTAGTATCCAGTTCATGAAATACTTAACTCGATTCCTTGATTCCTTTAATTCACAACGAGCGATAACGTCAGTGATGCGACCGGTATATCCCAGTATGTATGTATGTATGTAGGAGTATATTGCTGTCAATATTTTGGACAACATTTTTGATTAGTTTGCAATCTGTTTGTTTGTTTGTATGTAAGTAAATTCAATTGTTGTCTAAAATTGATTGATTTGCTAAAATTTTGGAAATACTATACTTTGAACTCGCCTCTACATACAATAATGCACAATGATGCTGTTGACATTTGGCACAAGCAAACTGTCAAAAGCGCGCCACCTATTCTCATATTGAACAACGAACCGAATGCAGATGCAAGTACGAGTATACGCAGCATGTCCATTGGAGTGGTTTTAATTAAACGCGCGTGTGTCTGTGTGGGGGTATATCGAATACAAATGCAATTTCGCATACATTTAATGCACTCGATTCAATCAATTTAATTTCGAGTATTTATTCATTTGAATTTCTTTCACCGAAAGGCATGCATATCAATTTTCTACATGAATTTGTTACTTAAAACTCGAAGTTGAGTTCAGGTTAGGGTCGTTACGGGCCGTTATGGTTTGCTGCTTCAAAGGGTGAGTCACACGCTATGTAGCTGGTTGTATGGAACAGGACCAATGTCAGCACAAGGACTAAGCATAACATAAAATTAAAATGCAGTGGCACCAAAAAGCCACCTTTTACTTTTCAACTTTTTCCATTGAACAACGAAAGTGGTGAGGGTGGACGTTTAACAAACGGCGGTGAGTCGCGCCTTTCTCAACAAATTGAAGTCGCACATTTCATTAAGTCAACCCTATGTAACTAAATATAGAGTAATAGCAACAACAACAAAAACAAGAAGTTTGATATGACTCTTGGCGTGGCATATGAATATTAATTTTAGAAAATTTCGTATTTGTGGGGGAGAAGCTGGCGAGTCATGGCTTGTAAAGTGAATACGCAATAAATAGCAGAGAACTTCTAACTTATGTATGTATGTATATAGGTATAAGTTATACTTAAGTGCATATGCTAGGACATATGTATGTACAGTGATCCATATACATATATGTATATACATGGATATGTGAATGCAACCTTGAACTGTGCCTTATGGCGTTACGCTCTGAATTGCTTGCAAGGCGCATGCGTGCGTGCCACAGTTCGAATTATGTGCTTTGGCGCTGTTATGCGTGGCTGCATGACCATCTGTTGGAACCGTTAAAAAGTTATGACGAAGCGCTCTGCACACACACATACACACATACTTAATTGAATGCTGATTAATTTCAAGGATAATTTTTGATAACATTTTCTAAGTGAGTTACGTATATTATTTTGCTACAAGCTGTCATTTCTTTATTATTGTTTAATCAATTTTTTTTTTCTCCATTAAAATGCGTATGAGTGTTGTTGGCTAATGGTTTTACTTTCAATATTTGTACGCAAACATTTAAATTATTAATTTGTGAGCATTATCAATGCAAGCCTCAAGCATTTTTATTGAGTCGTTGGATGGAGCAATTAGTTTCGTCGCCAACATCCGTTGATGAAAAAAAAAAAAACAAAAACAATTATAATTTTGTACTCCACTTCATACACCATTGCTCGATATTATTGAAGCACAAGTGTTTGCCAACCCCAGCACCATCAAAATTTAACACAAATGTGGTACATACCATACAACTTCGGTTTTTTGTTCCTAGTTGTCTTGAAATTGTTGTTGTTTTGTTTAGGTTTTGTTCTTGATTTATATGAAACGTGCCTGAATTGATGAGTAATCAGCGGCAAGATCATATTTTCATACGCATTTCCAACAGATCATAAATAAAAAGCACTCAACGGCTCCCCTTCTATAATGCGTATGTATGTATGTATATACCCATATGTGTATTTTTAATCCTTATATGCAAGCTTAGTACATGAGACGAATGGCATACATAACAGGGGGAAGCTGTTTTATTGAAGCAACATAAATGATTGCTCTCATAAGTATGTATGTATGTACATATGTAGTAAGTCGAGTATCTATGTGCCTACATTCGTAGGATTTATCTACAATGAGTCTTGATTCTGCAGAGAAGAATTACTTAAGAAAATACTACCCATAAATAGTAAAATTCTTTGTAGAGAAACTAAATGACCACGGTTGTGCGCGGTTTCGTCACCATCCCATATAACAATCGTACAGTAGAACAAAAATATATTCTGTACTTTAAGATAGACCTTCTTCATGCAATTTCGTAAGAACATTTATACAGACATTCTTGGAACTGCTACTTTGGATCCCGTTGCTGTAATTAAGTCTACCTTTATGCATTTTAACGTTTTATTCACCCATCAGCTTCTTCCAATTTTGTTATATGCGTAAAAATATAACCGGCCAACTTTTATTGCCACCACTGTTTACAGCACAGAATAAATATTTTCTTGCTGTTAAATGGATCCTTAAATTTTAGTTAGACATCTAGCAACATAAAGATGATAATTGAGTTGCATTGTAAAAAGCGGTTTTTGTGTGAAGCGCGAACAAACATATTGACAGACATACAAAAGTTTTAAAAACTATGTTTTTGACTTCTGTTACTTTAATTTATCGTATTTTTTTAGGATCTACAATGTTTGACCCAGCCTTTTACAATTTTATCATGTGTAAAGATGTTTGGGGATATATTTATTTTCATTTAAAATATAAACTGGGTATAGTTGAGTTACTAATTGTATAACAGAAAAATATTATAAATTGCACTATCCCAGAATCTGGCGAAAGGACAAAAAATTTGATCAATGTTGAGATGTTATTTCGCAATAAAAAAGCAAGGATTTGTAAGGTCCAGTAAAAGGTATTTGTTTTTGTAAATAAACATACATATGTATATTTCGGCTGCTGAGTGCAAGATCACCCCATTTCAAAATATTTTTAAAAAACTCCCTAGCTCAGAATTTTTTTCAACAACACTTTGAACTAGGGTTTAGAGAACGAATTATCTCCGAGGGAGTTTCAATTTCAACTGAGATAGGGCGTTTTTGGATCAAGTTTGAAATAGGACGTTTTAAAAAAAATTTCTGGAATAGGGCACTCTGAAACCAAATTCTGAAATAGGGAGTTTTTTAAAAGTATTTTGAAATAGGTTGATCTTCCACTCAGCACTCGGTTTAAAATATTAATATTTTTTTTAAAACCAATCAAAAAAGAAAAGAAAAGAAAAAAATCCAAAATATTGATCGAAGGAAAAGAAATAAAAAAAATGTTCCATAGAGTCAAAGTTTTCATCAATATCGTCATATTAATTTCTAATTTGGGTATTATTCATTAAATAAAAACAAGTTACAGTCACAGCAAATTAGGTCGCATATCGCTTAAGAAGGACAAGTGTCCCCAAGAACAATTTATTTATTTAAAATTTTTTTTTTTTTTTGGAACAATGGAACGCTTTGTCTGATACAAAAAATTGGTACAAATGGACATATATGTGTATATATATATGTATGTAAGTAAGCAAATATTTAGAGCAACCTACACATGTTTTATACGACACTGTTAAATCAACATTCATACATAAATATGTACATACATACTTATAAATAGTTGGGGAGATATTAAAGAATTATAATTCAATGGTATGAAGAAATAAACAAATCTTCCATTCAAGCTCAACTTAACAAAGCTAAAAATAAGAATGCTGGATAAGCACATTTTGACGACGATAATAAAAAACTAGGGCACAGCCTTGAATATTAGCTCTGTTATACAGAGAATGAGAGCTTAAATTTCATTAGGCAAATAGGAATGTATATAGATATGTTGAGACATAATTCGGTAAGATTTTACCGAATCTTTGTGGATGTTCTGTGTTGCTTTTTTATGAGAGAAACACACACACATACATACACATATGTACCTCCAGCAAAGTAAGAAATTATTTCGTGCCACTTGATTAGTCGTAGTTAGGAATTTAAGTCAAAATAGCATATCATAAACTATTTCACACAAAATCGTAATTACATGGCCATAATAAAAATCTTCATTGGAATTTTCATTACAACATGCAACACTTTGCATAATGAACGTCATTAACATACATAAATAAGACTAACACAGACACTGGAAAAATAAATATTGATGTTCAAGTCAAAGGATAAGGTAGGTATTAGAGCTGAAAGATCGCAAGCAAGGAATCAGCAGGAGATGTAAATGAAGAAAAAGTAACATTGGTGCATCCCCGGATGAAGGCATCGAGTTGAGTGAGGAGATTTTGTGTATTTGTAATAACATCTTTGTTGTTGCATTAAGCGGTTCCTCCGCCGAACAAAATGTTGGTTTACTTTGGAAGGCACGCAATTTCAAAGTGATACATGCGATTTTGTATGAAAGGTTTGTAAAAATATAGACGCGGAGAATAGAGCACATCATCAAACCAAAGACGCGGTTTGTAAAGGTGAGAAAAAAGGCGTAAAAGTACATACATATATATTAAAGTACACACCCTCTAGGAAAGTTTATTGAAACGTGGAAAAATAACATTGAATATTTCTAGCAAGGATAATCATCGATGGCAGCGCTTGCAGTGCTGTAGAGTCTACAGTGTTGAGATTCGAGGGGGGACTATGGCCCTCATGGAGGGATGGAACTGATTGCAAAACTCAATAGCACCTTTCGTTTGATACACATATTGTACTAAAACATTTTAGGTCACCGCTGCTCCACATATTGATTGTTAACTCCGAAACTGGTCGAGTTATGCGAACAGGCTGTGCATTAAATTTTAAGTTAGACATTCAGTAATGCAACGCTGGAAGCTGCATTCAATTTTATTTAGCAGTTTTTGAGTGATGCGTGCGCAAACATGCAGACAGATGGACAAAAGATCTAAAAACTGTTGCTTTGGATTCTAATGACTTGCTGATAATCACTTTTAGTAATTCGCTTTAAATATCTGCAAAGACATTTTCTTTATTTTTTATAAATTGGAGATTTAGTTTTTTTCAAAAACGTTTAATTTCCTGCAGGGTTTGTATGCCCCGTAAATATATACATATATTTTGCATATCTGCATTACTAAGCATCTATGTATGTACCTTCTTTTGTTCACTCAGTCGTTTTTTTTTCATTCCATTTTTTTAACGCTAACTGACGCTAAGGTGCGACTGTGATCTTTACGCGTCTGCGCCTGCGAGTTATGCGTTTGTATGTTTGTATGTATGGATATGTAAATTATGCGCGATAGTGTGATATGCGTGCGTTTGTAAAGCGTCGTTTGGTGAGAATTTTTATACGGAAACGGGATATGTAGCCCAAAAAAAAAAAAAAAAAAAATCGAATGACAGTCAACAGCAACCAAGGACATAGCACGAACTTAGGCAGTAGCAATGTGGTAGGATCATGAAAACAAAAAAATGGGTGGTGCAACTTTAAGTACAAAACTGGATGCGGCCTTCTTTTGAGCTGTTGTGCAGTTTGGGCATGGAAAATTCATGCGCGCAACTATGCAAATACAATTTTTTTTCTCAGCTTTGAGCTGTCAATTATTTGGAAGATGTTGTAAAATGATTTTATTGTTTTTTTTTTTTTTTTTTTTTTGTTTTGTTTAGCTTAATAGCTTAGAAAAAAGTAAATCATGTGTTTTCCCAGCGTCTTCTAAAAATGCTCAACTTTTTAGAAATCAATTTTTTGTTTTCTTTTACAACCCAAGGACAATTCATTCGCTCGCTCTTGGCACTGCTTTAAGTTTTGTAGCACCTCATTTTTCTTCTTTTTTTTCATCTATGGCATGCATTTTGAATATTCAATGAGACAATCGTATGACAAATGAAAAGCCACTCAGTCAATTCGTGGAGCAACAAAAAAAAATGCCAGCAACCAGTTTTCACGCAAGCCGCACACACTCACAGCCTCGGCTTTTCTTCGTTCTAACGTTTTGTCAGTGCAATCAAGCAAACAAGAAGAAAATTATGCACTCCAACCGCCGCCTAATAGATGAAAACGCAATATCATAAATTTAATTGTGTTAAAGTGAAGACGAAAAAAATTATTTCAAGAGATTTTATTTTTCAACGTTATTTTCATTTTTTTCTTCTATGTCTTGCTGCAGTTGCGCATTGAATTAACCCATTACCCTCGTCACTGAGTTTTCTCTTTTCGTCATTGTTTACCCTTACTGCTGGTTTAACGTTCATAATTTTTTTTTTCTGATAATAATACTCTGTGTTTTTTTCAAGCATTCTTTGGTTTTTTCATTTAACGCCACTTTTTTCATCGCATTTTTTTGTTTTTTTTTTTATAGAATTCACGCACACAATGCGTCGTGATTTTTCAAAATCTCCCCCTTTCTGTTTCAAGTTCTTGCATTACAATGAAAATTTTCTTAGCGCGTTGCAATGTAACAAAGCAAGCAGAGGAAGAAAAAAAAAATCGAAACAAATAAAGTTACAAAAACAGTCACAAAAAAGGGTAATATAAAAACGTTAAAAGTATTTAATAAACGTCACAGTTTTCCCTTGTAACTGATATAACGACAGACTTCCAACCAGCCACCCATTTTTCTCACCTCTTTTTGTAGAATTTTAATTTAATATTTTTTTGGTTTTCTTCTTGGTTTTGCTGTTGAAAAAAATATGTAATTTCTTTACCTAGTTTTATACCTACTTGCGTTTGACAAGCAAGTTATTGTAAGGTACAAACGGAAGTAGATATTTTTAAGCTTTTAAAAGTCATAACTTAAAATTTAATAAAGCTAAAAACACAATCATAGTCAAATTAAAATAGATTCTATGTCTAAGAAGGGGTTTTTATCTTAAAATCAGGGAAACGTCATTCTAGCATTATAAAACCACGGTTTGTGTCTATGATTGTGCGATGTTACAACGCTTAGTGCAAACTTGAGTTGAGCTTTTTTAGCTGATTGCCACAGCTATGCTATGGTTTGTGGATAAAATAGGTGACACAGGGTGATCATGCAAAAAAAAATTCCATACCATCAACAAACTAATTTTGTTTCATAAGAGGTCTTTGTTAAAAAAAAATAAATAAAAATCAGAAATATTTACATATAAGTAATCAATATAAATTTTTTTTTGGTTATTAGTCACATTTGGTATAAAAAAACATGTGTACCTTGATATTAAATATTCTTACAACTGGGTATACAAAATTGGGTTTCTTACTTCATTCATTTAAATTTCTTTAATATAAGAATTGTGTTTTCTTTTGTCTCCAAATTAGCTTAACAAAACGATTTTGGGTGTTAAAAACACTCGAAGATTTTTGTATATTTTTTGCTTCAATAACACTTTTTTTCTGCAATTTATTTCCCTCTTTTTAAGCAGCTATTTGTAAAGCTTTTCCTAATTTTTCTAAACACAAGCAAACCCTTTCCTTACAACACAGCTCCTTCCATTGTGCTGGAGTGTTTTATTATTATTTTGTATTATTTAAAAACGTTTTTTTTTCTTCTTTCTTTTTTTTCTCTTTGGCAGTACTTTTTTTTCCCAAAATTTTTTTCTCTCCAAATTATAGGTATAACCATGTCGTGTCTTTAGGCTTAAAATATTTTTCTCTTTTTTTCAGAAAAAAAAACGTTTATTTGCATTTAATTTAACGCAAAATTTTAACGAGATTCATAGCGTTTTCACAGTCGGACCAATTTTGTCGTATGAATAGGAAAGTGATCTGTAATTTAATCTGGAAGAATGTTTCAATCTCTGAGATTATTTACACTTCCGGGGTGTGAGTAAGGCTTTTGAGGCTTAGCGCATTCCATAAAGCTGGGTAAACGAGTGAGGTATGAGTTAGAAAATAGAGCACTACAAAAGGTATGAAAAAAATAAAAATAAATAAATATGTACAGTGGTGAACAGAAAAAAAATTTGGTTCCGTTGATGTTTGGTACAAGTGGGCTTTTATCTGTGGAGCTATCGAATTTGGTTATGTTTTAAATTTTAAGTTAGTTGTCGAGTAATGCAACGTTGAAAGTTTCATTCAATTTCTTTGAGCAGTTTTTAAGTGATGCGCGCTCAAACATACAGACAGACAGACAAAAAATTCTAAAAAGCTGTTTATTTGGTTTCTGTTTGTTTTCTTAATAATGATACCACTTCTCAATTTTTATTGAATATCTGAAATGCGCAGAGCAAGTTGATGCTACTATTTTATTATATACAGAGCTGAGCCATCTTTGGACTTATCAGAAGATCTTTATGTATCGCGATCAACCTGAAACATCAGCCTGTAACTGCGATCTTCTCTCTTTATGATACTAAAACTCCACTTGGATCTCTGTAAATTTCTGTTTATAAAATCCTTTAATTTTAATTACCTGCCAGCTAATGGATTTCCAACTGTTTCATTTACGAGCAACCTCTTAACCCATACACACACACACATACATATGTATTTACAATTACGTTTGCAAGGCTTATGATTACCAATTACACGCCATGCAGCCTAACACTCGGTGATTTTCCATATGCAAATTTTCCGCTTTCAATATTCCAAAATCCAATTAACAGCTAACTAAATTCGTTGTATTGTGTATGCATTAGCTACTTGGCTTAACCCGCTAACCGCCACGTACAAAGTACAATACGAAAATATTGTAATAAATCATTGCCTTTGGCAGCGAAAAAGAAAACTTTGAATTATGTTTTGTATGTTTTTAATTTTCATTTTTTATTATCCCTTTTTTTTGTTTTTGCATAACAATAGCAAGTGATCGATAGCAAAACAGAGCAACAACGTCCATAATCAACAATAGTGCAATTTTTCAAGTGTGTCAAAAATACCCTCTTAACCTTAATTTAAGCATTTTTCTAACTCTGCGTTCGTCTATTATGCATTTTCATGTGACTTACTACGTGAATGTGTGTAAAAATGAAAATAAAACACCAACAGCGAAAGTTTGCGCAGCACGTGATCTTGCCACCAAATGTGGCATGCTGCATACCATTTTCGTTGTAAAATGGAAATGGAAATTTTAACCAAAAACAAATTCAAACAATAAAGTTCACGACTGCATACGAGCACGCATATGGAGTTAAGCGATTGTTTATGCAAACAAGGAAATGCTAATGCACGAAAATCGACAGCAAAATTCAAAAATTCTATCATAAACAAGAATGTACATAAGTAGAGATTGCATGTGTTGTTGTTGCTTTTTGTATTGTGTTCAAGTTGAGTTCGATTTTTATTGTTATTTACCGTTGCGTGGATTCGTTAAGCACGAAGCAGGCTTTTACAGTTACAAGGAAGCGTCGTCTTCGTAAGCGAAAGCGCACCCAACGCACCTTTTGACATGCCTTAAATTACTCAAATTATGCATTCATCAGGTTTTTATTGATTTACATTTTTTTGAAATAATTTTTTTGTGTTGTATGATTTGAAAAGCAGATGAGCTGTTATTTTCCGATTTATGCGCATACGTGGGTTGACCTTCGAGTTTTTGGTCTCGATATTTTTGTTATTAGAACAGTAGTAGCAAACCAGAAACAAACAAAATTATCTGCCCCCAAAACACTTTCTTTTTCTAGTCCCTTGATTCTCTCACTCTCGTTCTTCTTCTTCCATCCTCTGCCCTCTTCCCTTTTTCAATTTCCATACTGTACTAGCCGAACATAAAAAGAGAGCCAATTAGAGAAATGCGTGATCTCATTTATTTGACCCAAGAATACTTTAGAAAAATATTCCGTGAACAATTTTCTAGAAAATTTTAACCCTCTCACGACCTTACAAATACTATATCAATCGATATTATCGAAAAAAGGGCAAAAAGATCTTTTTGTGAGAGAGCCAGCTGGTTTAAATTAGGGCTGTGCCTTTATTCGATTAATCGAGTAAGTTGATTAATCAAATTTTCAATTTATCGATTACTTGATTAATCAAAATTCTGAGTAATCAAAACGAGTGTTACTCGAGCATTTTCAAAAATGGTTAATCAAAAACTGATTAATTTACTCATTTTTTATGTGAAAGTTTGCTTTGAAATACATAGTTGAAAATAAGAAAAATTAAAAAACAAACATACTTCAAAATATTAAAAAATAAAAATATTTTAGAAAATTTTGAGATGTTGTCCGATCGCGAATGGCCAAAATGTCGAAGATGCAACAAATGGTTGAAGTATTAAGAAACTTCTAAATTTGAGCCGTTTTAATATATTATTAATCATTTTATTCAAAAAACGATTATTCAAAAAGGCGATTAATCAATTAAATTTCATTTTGATTAATCAAAATCTTAACTAATCGAGTAAACATCCTTTTTGATTAATCAAAAATCATAATTAATCGATTAATTGAGTAATCGAATTTATGAATAGTCAAAATTTTGATTAATCAATTAATCGTTAATTAATTAATTAGTTTAAATAGACTTAAAAATGTTGCTTATAAAGATTTGAACCAAGAAGAGTGAAATTAACCCTCTTACAACCTCCACAATCTCACAAATAATGCATACTTTGATCGAAAAAAAAATGCCATGGAGATCCTTCAAAAGTTTGTTTATAAAAATTTTACCCAAGACGACCTGAAGTGAAATTTTGCGGTCAACAATTTTTTAGATTTTTTTTAACCCTTTCACGACTTAACAAATTATAATTACAATCGACATTTTCAAAACAAGTGTTAAAAAGCTATTTTATGAGAGAGCCAGCTGATTAAAATGGACTTAAAAATCTTGGTTAAATAGATTTAGTCCAAGAAGAACTTACCGGAATTTTCCGGTGAACAATTTTGTAGAACTTTTTTTTTTTTACTTTTTTTAAAAACACCTTTTCAAACATTTTTCTCATTAAAGTGGTTATAAAAAAATTCTCCAAAAAATCTGTGACTACAGGTTTTTTACAACTTAAACTTGTCAGTGCCTGATTGAGTCGCTAGCAGTCCCCCCCTCGTACAGATCATAAGCTCTAACGCACATTATCACACCAAAACCTACCACCAACATTACTTGCAGAGATCGTGGCATTACGATCGATTGGCCAATCTGTCGCAATATGAAACCACCAACAATGTTGCAACGGAAAATGCTTGCGGTAGTGCGTCGATCGTTTTTCGCCCTTTCGAATTTTGCTACCGAGCTGTGACTGTGTGTAAGGAAGGGGTTAATTCGTCACAAATGAGTGCACACAATTCGCATGTGGTGTGCAGTGAAGCGCCTAGAAGCACCAGCAAATACCAAAAACCGACATATCGCATACAAATCGAAGAAAATTTGCGCTCAATCGATACTTTTGTTGAACTTTTGAGCAATTTGTGAATGACTTCCGCATTAGCGGAGAAGAAAGTGGATTTGCTTGTTGTGTGCAGCATGTGCAGTGGTGGCAGTGAATGAAGGGTTAACGACCAGGTGAAAGGGTAAATTACACACAATAGTGGAAGGTAAGCAAAAGACGAAAAAAAAATGTCGTCTGGTAGGTTAGTGATTAGAAATCAGAAATCTTTAAATGCAATTGCTTGTTTGTGGTTGTGTGTGTGTGTGTGCGTGTGTTTGCGCGCATGCGCAGACTACCTGGAGTTTTGTTTTCGTTTTTTGCCAATTGATTTGCGGAGAAAGTGTCGATTGTGTTGTTTAATTGTGCAAAAATTAGGGAAACTTACAAATTCATTGAGAAATGAGAATTGAAATAAAAAAACTGCAAGGAATAAAAAGAATTGTGTGTGAAAGGATAGTTTTTTTTTAGTTCAATACGCCTAAGCGCCGCAACTAATGATCCTTTATACGTTTCTTGAATTCGTAATTGTGTGGATGTATAAAATCTATGCGGCCAAGTTGGGAAGGTTTGTCGTTGATAGCGAAAAGTTAACAATATTTGTCGACTTAAGTGAAATTGTATGCCTAACAAAGTTCGGAAATAACAAAAATTGCAGATATGCTTCGGCACACCCTGTAGGAAAAGCTTTAGGCCTTAGCGATTACGTCATCACAGCAAGTTTCGTTATGGTTATCTAAACTTTTCGGTACTATTTCAGGATAATTTCGGGATTGATTCCAAAAAAATATTCCAAGTAATCCCGAAAATATTACGAAGAAAATTCTGAAACTCAAAACTGGTTGTAAAAAATTAAAAAAAAAAACAACTCCGAAATATTTCCAAAAAAATTCCGAGAAAAAAACTAAAACATAGTACTGAAAATAAAAATTTAGTGTAACATCAAAATTTCAAAATATAAAAACATAGACTTTATAGATAGCGCTGCCACGCCCATTTAAAAAAATTTTATTATTATAACTACCAAATTCTTGCATTCTATCTGTATCAGTGAAAGAGATATGACATGCTCCTACACTGAAATAAAAAAGTTGAAAGTGCACATTGAAAGTAACATATCAAAACCACTTTCAAGCGATTGATGGTAATACTGTAAATATTACAGTATTTACTGTAAAATTGGCAGTAAAAACATGTGATTTTTGCATAATGATATGAGTCCACTTTAAAATTTACAGTAATTCATGTCAATATGATAGTATATTCGAAGAATGATAGGGGCTCACTTTCAAAATTTATATTACCCACTGTTGGACGAAAAATGACAGGGTTTACTATCAATTTGACGGCCATTTACTGTAGATTTTTTTTTCAGTGTACATATATCTCTTTCACAAAACTTTAGTTTAGTACCGAAGTGGGCGTGGTCGTAGACCGATTTTGCTTATTTTCCGTGAGCGTACTCTACACATTCCCAGTATACCTTGTGTCAAGTTTCATATATCCATCGTACAAGATTCTATAGTTATTAAGAGTCGAAGATTGAAAATTTGTTCACTCATATGTGGGCGGTGCCTTTTCCTAAACTGTTGTAAAACAGTTAATAGGACTATCTACTATATAAAGGACTATCTATTATTTTAAATATTGTTGCTGATTTTGCTATTGAATTATCTCATTTTATACGCATTTCGAAATTTTCGTGATCGAGAAAAGGGGCGTGGTTATAGTTCGATTTCACCGACCTCGGTGGTGGCTAACCTATGTGCAAAATTTGATGTAAATATCTCAAGTTATCTTGTCCACGGAAGGGTGGACGGACGTACGACGATGTCTAAACCAAGGCTCCAAACCGAGTTTGAACCGAACCAGGTTTTGAACCGAATCGGTTTTTGAGCCGGATCACAGCTATTTTGAGTGTTTGAATCGAGACTACTCAGAGATACTCAAGAACCGGTTCGAAGTACGAGCCACTGAATCGAACCTCCCCAATTTTTGGAGTGGTTTGCAGCGCTGGTCTTAAGGATTCCAAAAAAGTAAAAAAAAATCCAGAAAGTACTTTTGAAACTTTTTTCCAACCCAGTCTAATACGCATACATATGCGCTCACCTCACTCACCTCCTTTCTAGATACTCACCAATCTGGCATATTTTCTTAATTCAACCTTTGACGCTTACGCAAATTCCATTAATTTTATTTCTCAGAGGGTTGTGCGGCATGATATTTTTCTTTAATTCCCTAAATCAATAAATTTCACCTTTCTTCTATGTTACGGATTTTTCTCAGTCATGCGCACATCTGTCGTGTATCTTCTTAAGAAAGTTGCATGCCAAATCTCTTTATGATATCTACACATACATACAAATGTCTAGGGTCTGTGCATTGTCCTTCGTAATGAGCAGGCCTTCAACTGCGTAGTGACATTATTTATGCAGGCAAATCATTGGGCAAATGCGCAAAAATAATTTATATCTTTCTAAATTGCATACATTTCAATATTTGATTTTACAATGCCATTGTGTTGTAGTTGTAGTTGTAAGTCTTTAGCTTCAAATGTGCATGGGAAAGATGAGGTGAGTGAGAACTCAAGAGATGGGAAAAGATTGTCAATAAATCTTCTACCGCATCGAATTGGAGGAGTTAATAATTTGTAATTAATTTGTAATTACATTGCTATGTTACTCATAACTGATTTGAAGGGATTTTGCGAAAAGAGATTCACCATTTCACTACTTTCGTCTGCTAATGTATTTCTTCTAGCGTCCATTTGTGTATCCAAGTTGAGCCTTAGCTTCTTGGACGCATACAATCCAATCCTACGTGAGCTGCTTTTTGTTGTTGTTGTTGTATAAGTACTTCGACTTGTTGAGCCGACACATCCACTCATGGATTTTTCCGCATCCAGGGCAACATTGAATTTTTTGTTTGGTTTAGTAAAACCCGAGTCCCTGTGGCAGCTGTTTTGTGTATCATCAAACGCTGCTTTGAAATTGCGAAACCTTGCTTCTCGTTTAATGAGTATTTCCAAAAGGTTTCTCGATATCAATCCCGACACAAAAGTCCCGATTTATAAAGTTTCGAAAATTCAAAACGCCAAAAACTTGTCAAAAGTAGTCTTTGCGGAGATCACATATGTATTCTCAAGCCAATAGAAATAACCCCGTGTAAAGCTATCTTACTCCAAACTCGCACACAGTTTTTTCTGGATTTTGTCTTGCCGGGATTTTGAGAATTGGAATTGTGAGATGTTTCCCTCTTGAACGTTGAGTGGGATATGCTTATAGAATTTACCTGGTAATTCAGGAGCTTTCTACAATCTACCTATAGGAGTTTTAAATATTTATAGTTCTAAAAATTTCCTTAAAATGGGCTTTAAAAGACAAACATTCAAATATCTTGTCGGTCTAATACTTCGAGTGGGTTGAATAGAGCTGCTCCAAAAATAGCACTGAATAACCCCAACTAGTCAGAAGCCAATGCGACGCACAAATAAAATAGCGTAAAATTTAATTAAACGCAACTCCCCCTGCATTTCAACATTGCGCACGTCAGCACGGTGTGGATGATACATTACAGGACATGTGCGGCTAAATCATCCGCCACACTCATCCGCACTTTGCGCACTCAAACTACTCCCCTACCCACGCGCAACCAAAATACAATGCAAGACGTACTCGGATGCCTAATTGAAATCGCATTTAAAAATAACTCGAAGCCCAAACAAACTGACTGCCTGAGAGCCTGCGCCTTGAGTTGAGCTGAGGTGTGTCTGAGGAAGCGCAGACTTCCGGTTTATGAGCGCGTGCTCCAACGCGAAAATCTCTATTCAAAGTAAACAAAAACAATTTCAAAATGATCTAATTGCAGCCACACACAATAACAAAACAAGAGGGGGCAATGACAACAACAACAACACCAAAAAATCCACTTAACGTCTGATGCGCTTAGGTGATGCTGAAGATATCGCGAAAGAGTTATGGGACAAGCTATGTATGTGTGTGTGTTTCGCTTTTCTTGCAGCCGCCTCGTAAATTAAAATAAAATTTAATTACAACAACGCACTGACAATTATAACGTCCATAAATCTACCAAGTTGCCCCAGTTAGGCTAATCAGGAGGTTAAGAAAGCATTCGGCTTCTAATACAATAAATTTTATAGAGCGAAAGTATTTATTTGAAAGCTGAAAACACAAAAGCCGATCCGCAAATGTAAAGAAAAACATTGGACGCTGGACAACCCCGTACTTTCACGCAACAACTTTATTTGGCTTATCCCTAATTCAGGCTTTCTTTGTTTATTTAGCTTTCATTAGTGGGTCAAGTAAGCGAATTACGCAGCATCAATTAGCGAGGAAAGTCCTTTAAAGATCTCTACAATAGCCTCTACGGTCATACTAAATCAAAAAAGAAAATAAAAATGTCCGCAAGTGTCCATACAAAGGAACAGAAAGCAGCAAATAGTTGCTGCTACAATGGAAATACAGTTGTTGTTGCAGAGTTAAGTTGAGAAGAAAGGACGAAAGGATTCACAAAGATGCCCGTTGATGTGATCTTAAATGCAAATTTGCATTGTGTTGGGTTGGTTTATGTCCGTTTCTTTGCTTATCTGCTCATTTGTGCTCTACACAAACGTCAACTAGTGTCCTTTCAGAGGACATATGCCCAGCAGTCAAATCATCTAGTTACGAATTACCTGAAAAATAATACCAGCTTCTAAGGAAACCACTGGTTTGAAGATGAATAAAAAAATAAATAAAATAAAATAAAAAAAAAATTAAATAAAATAATATGAAAAAAAATAAATAAAATAAAATAAAATAAAATAAAATAAAATAAAATAAAATAAAATAAAATAAAATAAAATGAAATAGAATAAAATGAAATAAAATAAAATAAAATAAAATAAAATAAAATAATAAAATAAAGTAAAGTAAAATAAAATAAAATAAAATAAAATAAAATAAAATAAAATAAAATAAAATAAAATAAAATAAAATAAAATAAAATAAAATAAATTAAAATAAAAAAAAATTAAATGAAGTAAAATAAGATTAAAAAAAAACAAAATAAAATAAAAAATAAAATAAAATAAAAATTAAAAAAATAAGACTACCTCGGCAGTACAAGTTTGATTTTTTTCAGACTAGTTTGGGGTTAGTCAGATAGTTCTAGTTTTCACTGCATGACAATGATTTCGCCTCATATGTGTTGCACGTCCGCACATAGATTCAAAGCATCCTTTTCCGCTTAAAAAATGTGTTGTCCTTTGTTTGATTTTCTTTATTGCAAACCCGCTCGTCCATCCCAACTCAGAGCAAGCAAATCAAGTGAAGAAAAAACAAACAAAGCAAATGCAAATCTTAGAAAGTTGCAGCTCATTAGCCTTTGCTGTTGTTGTGCGTAAACAAGATCAACCAGGTGCACTTACCAGAATCAGCTTCGTATGATCAGCCTGTTCTGTTCATGCTTTGCAACCAGCTAGAAAGCCTGACCTGAAACATCAACTTCAATTTTGACTGTCCCTTAAGAGGACAGTGATTGGGCTTCATTATTGAAAATTCACCAAATGGAAAATTAGCGTTATTAGTTGAGACACGAAAGGGTTTGCTGTTGTCCTTTCCACCTAGCGCCCCTGTCCTGCGCGCGAGCAGCATACCTTGTGGACCATTTTGGTCCAGTTGTTGACAAGACGTGAATAAGACGGGCGCGCAGTAGTAAAATAACAGCAAAAGGGTTGTTTGCACACACTCGCTGACCTCAAAGATTTTCTTCCCATCATTTTTCGGCAGTTTTTTTCTTTTTCTTTCTTTGTTTTGCATTCAGCAGCTTAGCAGCCGCACAATTTTGGTCCACACGAGCAGAGCATATCAAGTTCCGCAAGTGTAAGTTATGGCAGTGTGTTATTGCTGTTGTTGCTCCTCTACAATGGGCGTATTTCGTACACTCGACGACAGATCAAAATAAAGTGATTTTCCTGCAGTTAAAAATAGAGCGTTCAAGGATAATGCTAGCCATGGAAAAATTCAAAGAAATGGAAAATGTTTTTTTTTTTAATAGACAAGCGGTCTTGGCAGTGTATAGTTGATAAACACACGCACATACACATCTAAAACCTTATTCACTTTTTGTCTTTGCTGTTCCATAACGGACGTGGGAAATTCAAACCCATCGCGTTGAATGAAAAAGCTACGTGAAAAGCATGTCATCCGTACAGCAAGAGATTCGCTTCCGTTTTTTTTTTTTTGGCTGTCCCATTTTTGGCTTGGGTTGTGCGTATGTATGTGTGTATTTTGATATTTTGACATGTGTCTGTTTTTGAGTGGCAGAGAACATGCATGTAGTTGCTGCTGCTGATCATATCAACGGAATCCTTACAACCCGTAATGGCTATGTGAAAATTTAAAAAATCGATTTCTTTTGCACTTTTTGGGATTCTTAAAAAGTGATGCTGTGAGATCGCATATCGTTTGATGTACTGCGTACCACTTGAGCCAATATTGAAAGTACTCGTACGATGATATGTATGTGAATAATGCTAGTTTATTGATTGACTTGATTGGAAAAACAAAGTGCGTATTGAATTGAACGTGCGACCGCCTAGTTGTTGCAGAGTTTTATTAATCAGATCTTTGTCTTACTTAAATAAAGTCTTCATATCGCACAACGGTGGCCAATCCTTGAATTTTGTTGGGCTGAGAAAGTTTTCTTTAGCAGATTTTCTGTAAAAATGAGAGATATGTATCTTTAAAATAGGTAGGCATACATACCAAGCTAGTATAGCGACTCAGATCGTCAAACTGATCAATTTGGAATACTTTTCGATAAATCCATCTCTTTTTCTTCTCAAGCTAAGTATTCATGAATTTTCGCTGTCGGTTTATATGATTAGTGGATAGAGCACACAGTTCGCCCCCCCCCCCCTCCCCCCAAACAATAAAAAAATATCAATTCAACCAGACTTGTTAAAAATGATTACTAATCCCGATGATTACCAGTTTGATTGATTATTTTCCTGAGCATCCAGTTAATGATTGATTACCATTACCTTAGATATTTAATGATTATTTTCTAATAATTAAAAAAATAATCAAATGAAAAAATCATGATTTTTCACATTGATTAAAAGAACCAAAAAAATCAAAAATAAACAAAAGTAATCTAAATAGATTTTTTAATCTGCTAGGGCTTTCAACCTCCAAATCAAAGATAATTGAAAAGTTCAGAAAATATGTGCTAACCATTTAACTAGCTTAGATATACATACATATATACATAAGCGATATATCGACGTGGTTGGATATATATTTTTTATAAGTTCATTCGAACAACTGGGTATATATTTTTGTAAGATTTGCTTTCAACCGAGCTTAAATATTATTTTACTTAATTATTTTTCTAAACCAGTAATTGCATTCAAACTGGAAACGCAATTAGTTCACAAATCTTTTTATTGTTGTTATACGATTAATTTATGTATGCAACAACTGCACAAACCTAAAAACAAATAAATTTTCGCATGCAAATTATGTCCACTAAATTTAATTAAAAGGTCTAGTTAGCCATAAAGTGTATTAAGAGCTGGTTTTGTTAAATCGTATTCAACCCGCGACCACTTATTTATGCCAATTTATTGTTATTGTATCATAAATAAAAGCTATGCTGGTATGTGTGCGTGTCTATGTGTGTAAAGTTTTTACTATCCTAATTTGTTTATTGAGATGCTTTAACCTTTTGGTCAACGTTTAGTCGACCTTATGTCTAATTAAACAGATACTTTCTGCTCGTAGTTTGGCGTAAAACATAAAAACAATTTGTGGTCAGACAATACTGAGAACTTGAAGAGTAAAAAAAATGTAAAAAAAATGCCAATGTCAATATCTTTGGATGGAGCCAGGTAACCTCCAAGCAATTGGATATGCTAAAGCTTTTAATACGAATAAATCGCCAAAGCATTTATTAGGCTGTTCGTTTTTTTTTGCTGTAAGAGCTTCATTGAGCTTTCCCGATTACAGCCTCAGCCGTTTGCTTGAATTTTTTTATATTTTTTTTATTTTATATTATGTTATGTTATGTTATGTTATGATATGTTATATTATGTTATGCTATGTTATGTTACCTTAGGTTATGTTTTGCTAAGTAATGTTATGTCATATTATGTTATGTTATGCTATTTTATGTTATGTTATGTTATGATATTTTATGATATGTTATATTATGCTATGTTATGTTATGTTAGGTTATGTTATGCTTTGTTATGTTATGTTATGTTAAGTTTTGTTGTGTCGAGCAGTTTTCGCAAATTAAGGCCACAATTTAAAAAACAAACTTTTTGGTTGAGTATGTACATTGTACATATGTATGTACATAGATAGATACTACGACTAATACTACCAGCACTGCTCTAAATGCAAAAATCAATCAAATCCCCCCAAACAAGATCAGATTTGAAACTTTCGATCACTGTTGATTGGCTTCAAAACCTTTTATGCCATATGTCAACATTAAAAAAAGCTTGTGAAATAACGGCCACCTTAATGTAAATACATACTCCAATGTTCAAATAATAATTTGTATGTATGTATATTAGGGTGGTCCTTATTTGTATGGAGACAGACCCCCGTGCGACACGCCTTAACGGTATCCAATCGGAACCAAATTTTATATGTGATTATTTCTTCTTTAGTGCTATTGATTTACGGTATGAAATAAAAGAAAAAATAATTTGTATTCTTTTTAGACCTTATAGGCTAATCTGAACTTTGACCGTCCTGCGACATGTCTTAACGGTGTCCAATCGGGACCAAATTTTAAATATAATATTTTCGACTATATTGTTACCGATTTTGGGTGTTAGATTAAAAAAATAATCATTTTTATTTTTGGAGTCTCCATAGGGCACTCTAAACTTTGACCCCCGTGCGGCACCCCTTAACCGTATCCAATCGGGATAAAAATTTATATGCGTTATATTTGACCATGGAGGAACCGATCTAGGGGGTGAGACTGAAAAAAGTCGCACATTCGATCATAAGGACCACCCTAATGTATATGAACATAAAATCTGTGATCGGCATATTAAAAAATCATTTAAATAAATATTTATTTTAACAGTTCAATATTTGGATGCTCCAGCTGGACGCGAGTCTAATGAGCTTATGGCTGAATATACTCGTACGAACACAAAAATTCCAAATTCTAGCGAATTATGTGTGACATGATCACGTTAAAGTGCAGTCAATCGTCATTCTGCTTCAAGACGCTCTAGCTTTGATCTGAAATTATGGCTACATGAATAACAAAATAAATAATATTCAGCATGATCGCTCTGATATTCGTGGTATCTCCTAGCATACCCCATAATGATTTAAAGTAGTTGCCGTGTGGTAGAAAAACCAAAAAAAATGTTTTCAACTCACGTGCGGAGCATGCAAAACATTTAACATAATCTTATTCAGGTAAAATCAAAGAACTTGACAACTGATATTCTTGTCAGGCAGGAAATAGCTAAAGCACACCAGCTGTCCAAGAAGGTGGTGGAAGAGATCTTGAGAAGAAGGCAAGCAATATGGTTGAGTGTGTGTAAAGTATGAATTAACAATAATGAATAATAAATTATTATTAAGTCAATTAAAATTTCATAAATAATTATTTATTGTTTACTAGAAAAAAATATGGCTTACCTGAATGCGCTGTAGAACTAATAAAGCGTGCGAAAGAAAACATTAAGGTGGACAATGCTGTATTCGGCTATCCAGTCGTAAAGCAAATGGGTTCTGTCAAAACTTGTGTAATACAAATCAAATCCGGAAAATACCTCAAAATTTTCAACGACCGTGCTTGTTTTAAAAACAACTTCGCAGTCGAGTTGATATCTTTATATCTGAAATTTTATATTATTTTATTTCATTTCATTTCATTTTATTTTATTTTATTTTATTTTATTTTATTTTATATTATATTATTTTATATTATTTTATTTTATTTGATTTTTTTTTATTTTTTTATTTTATTTTATTTTATTTTATTTTATTTTATTTTTTTTTTTTTTTTATTTTATTTTATTTTATTTTATTTTATTTTATCTTATTTTATTTTATTTTACTTTATTTTATTTTAATACTGGCATTCGATTGAGGGGGTATAATGAGATGTTTTTTTGTGTTCTATACATTCACACATACATACACAGATGTGAGTTGGCATCCCACCATACAAGTTTTCATATCTTGTTTACAATCTCAGCAAAGGTCCTTGCACTTGTAACTATTTCTGCATTTATTGTAGTTAGTCGTACTACGTTCTCGCCCAACCCTAGTTGTAATCCATTACAATTGGTAGCTTCTTCTTGGTGTTGTAAACTGGTTGAAAGAAACTCGTTTTTCGGATTACATTGCATGAGATTTCCCTTTAAATCAAGTAGCTAAGTTGTTGATAGTACAATGAATGTATCGGCATGTGGGCTGACTTACTGAAAGAAGCTTGCAAGAAAATAGAAGAAAAGATGTATTGTATTGACAGAAGATTTATGGGTTTCTAAAATTAATTCAAGGATACGTACTTTGACACCTGAGACACTTTTCTTCAGCGAAGTTACAAGTGCCTATTGGTGCATAATAGTATGAGCTGGTTATAAAAGCGTGATAAGACTGGTATACGGGTTCTGCTATGGTATGTGGAAAATCGCGATAAAATATTTAAGCCTCCAAAATCCAATTTAAAACGTACATACATATTTACATATGTATGAGTTCAGTTCTAGCAATGGTCCATTGAAAAAATCGCAAACTTCAAATTCATTCACACTTCATGGAGATTTCTCAAAAAAAAAAACAAAAAAAAAGCTTCTTCTAAGAAAATCCCCCAACCAAAAAAAATATGCAAACCGAATATTAAATATTTAAAATTGTTCGCTGAAGTGTGACAAATAACAGTGAATAGGCTTTGATTTTACCTCAGTGGGGCTTAGCAAAAGTTCTACAGGTCGTTCGCAGTCATAACTACCATATGGGCTTATCAAATGATTAACCTATTTGCTATGCAGAATAGCTTCCAACTTAGCAAACCACAAAAGTTCACGCTACCAATTTGATGCCGTTAAAAGTTGGGTGTGGCTCATAATGGTTATTCAACAAATTTGAATCTTAAAAAAAAGTGAACTTTTGCAATTCCCACGCTAATGTGCCAGTTGCCCGAGCATTCGACATAGCAACAAAATGCTTTCAAAGTATTCCAGATTTGCTTTGGCAAATATTAAAAAAGAAATAAAAATTGTGTCACCATGCCGGATCATACGTCTTTGGTACATTCTGTCGGCTTTGGTTTTATTTTGAAGTGGAATTTCACGATGTGATGCTAGTTTTGTTAGGCCTAAAGTAAAAAGCGCGCTAGAAAACAACGGAAACGCATGGGCAATGGGTTGTTAGATCTATTTGCTAGCTATTGTTCCTCTTGCCGATGGCTGTTCGCAGAATTTATTTTTAGCTAATGACAATTTCAGGCCCATTTATATAGACTTCTTACTGAACTTACTCTACGGTGCTTTGATGTTCAACTGGCTTTTAAGTAACGCTCAGAGTTATCGCTTTAACAACAACAACAACAGTCGAAAATCATCGCCTTTTCTTTCCTCTGCCTTGATGAGCTTAAAGAAGGGTTTTGTTGAAGCCTTTCTACTGACCGAAGACCCCTTTGAAGTCAAACAAAAATATCGCTTCTCTCCACTAAGAAACTGCCATACATAAATATTTACCAGCAACAAAGTAACTACATACATACATACGTACTATATATAATTCCTAGAATAACTACAACTAACCTAAGCGTAGACCAATTTCATGGAACTAGTTGAAAATCTAAATTGCATTAAATTGCAAACAGATGTGCGGAAATCAAAACATGCAACTAGTTATTAAAGGCATCCCCCCTATGTACATCCCCCTCCTCGTACATAAGAACGATATACAAAAGGGATACATTGTAGATCGACTAATAGCAAGCAAGACTATTTTCTGCTTCCATAACTTGAGGAGGCTAAATTGCAGCTTCACAGCATCATCGCCTGTATAACAATCTAAGGAACTCAAGAAACTTTTGCCACAGCAAAGTCTACAAGCGCCAAAGACTTGTATGCATGGAGAGTTTGCAACTGCCGCCAGCCAACCCAATGTAGAGAGATCCAATTGATGCTAGAATAGAAATACAAACTAAGAACTAAAAGAGCAACAAAAACATAACAAAAAGTCCGTCCAACCAATGTATCCTATCCACTGCAGTAAGGCCAACACTTGCAGAAGCAACAATTGCAAGAGTGAACCGTAGTGCAAGATCTTCAGAACTGAACTGAGAAAAGCCAGCAGAGCAAATTTGTAACGGACAAAAATACGATCGTAATACAAAACAATAATAATGGTGACGATGGAGAGGAGGAATGGGCGGTAAGGCGCACAGCAAAGTTGCAAGCAGATACAAGAGATCGTAAATATGGAGATGGCGTAAAGAACTTGGGGGAAAAAGACACAAGTAGGATTGTTGGCAGCTAAGCAGCAGGGAGGGAATGGCCCGTGATATGCAGTTGCAGTAGAGGATGCTGTGCACTGAAATTGTTGTTGAGAAGACGCAACAGACGTGGATAGAAACAAAGACAACACACACAAAGTTATCTAAGTGTATATGAGTGTGTGTGTGTGTGTGTAGGTATTGGTAAAGAAAAACAAAACTTGGAACAACCAACAAGGTAAACATTTGTGAAGGGGGCCAATGTTTTTTCGAAGCTCGGTGTTCTTACTGAAAATTGTTTGCATAATTCACAGCAACAAGAAAAAAACTTTTACGCCAGTTTTTCGAATAATTTTCAAAGTTATAGCTATAAAACTTATTTTCGAAGCCCTCTAGTTTTATTAAGTTTATGCTAAAAATTGTTATGATTATTAATTATATTTTGTAGTTCACTGAAATTTTTTTTATAATTAATTGCCAGTAGCTGCACAGTCTTAATTAATAATTAACTAAATTTATTAATTATTTTTAATCCAATAATTATTTTTGATTACGTTTAGTATAGTTTAATTGCATTTTTCATATAATTATTTGATTAATCTGAATTGGCTTTAATTACTTTTAATTGTGCGATTAATTTAATAAATATGATTAATTGGCTATATTTGATTATTTTTATTTACTTCCTGTATTTTTTTTAAATTTAATAAAACATTTAACCAAGAAAAGAGTAGATTGCAACGCTGTTGAAATGTGAACAGGATCGATACAGTAACATGAGGGAAATACATATGCACATTTATTTAACACTGAAGAGCTTTCGTGTTTTCTTTCATACAAATTTATGAACATGATATTTTTTGTATGGAAGATGAAAGTTTGTCTAATTTATGCGAATTTCCCATACATATTTAAAATATAATTTATAGTTTTTGTATTAGATCTTGATAAGTTCTCTTACAAGAAAACAGTTAAAATTAATTTTCTGAAGCCGAAGTTGGTGAAAACATACAAAAAAGGGGGTATGCATAGTTTTGTCGGCCACTGTATAACATTTTTACTGTTAATTCAAAATAATTACATAATTTAATTTACATAAGTATTTAATTAATTTTAATTGCTGTATTAATTTGTGTTATTTGATTATTTTTAATTACTTGATTACCTTTAAGTACTTGATTACCTTTAATTACTTGACTTAGTTTAATTACTTGATTACTTTTAATTACTTTCATCATATGATTGTTTTTAATTCAAAATAACAGATAATTATTTCAACAATTTTAGATTAATTTTTAATTAACTAATTAATTGTTTCTGATTAATACCCACAAAATAAAGTAATCCTTAAAATTAAAAAAAGTCGAAAATATTAATCATTGTTATTCTTAATGGGAATTTAACAGTCTGCTTTTACCCAACGACATTTTCTTCTGGCTTTTTTTGTGAGCTTTTGTGAAATACGTATCTTCCCCGAATTCCGTCCGTAGATCGGCCCACACTTAAATTGTTTCCATCGCATGTGAAGAAAACGTTTCACTTAGCAACAAAGTTGCAAGCTACACAGCCATTCGTCCAAGTGAAACTGCATTTAGTGATGAAAAATGAAAGGAAGAATTAATCCTAGCCGTGCTTGAAGCGGGATCAGAGGAAAGGCACAGATTTCCAAATGTCTGTAATGGGTGGTATCAAGAGGACCTTTGAAAGTGTGAAAGAGCAACCACTAGTAGTACTATACTGAACTGGCGCTTCGAAGACGGCAGCCGTCTCCAACACATTTTGGGAATACCGCAGAAAACAAGTCTCACTCCCAAATATCGGGATCGATATCCTTTTGCGGCATTGCAATTGCCCGGTGCGCCTTTTTTGGAGTAAAAATGTGTCAAAAAAATGTAATCATGCAAGTCTTGCACTGTTTTTCCAGTTCAATTAATTTCGAACGCTTTGATTTGTGTGAATGAGTATTCTCACGGAAACCACAACAAGAAATATGTTAAAATGTAAATATATGCTAGCGAGCAAGACTTAAGACAGAACTTATTTGAAAATTCCATTAGTGATCTTAAAAGTGGGGGGCGATAATAAAAGTTCGGCAAGTTAATAGAATATTTCATGAATGAGTAATTGTTCTACCACACAGTGGATGATCTTAGGAGTTGATTGTTTTCATGAGTAAAGATCAGCAATATGGTACCATTTCAGAGAGCTGTTGGAACAAATTTTGAGAGGGCGCGAGTAAAGTAGTAATTTTAGGTCACATAGAAGCCACCTTCTAATCAAAGACGAAACAAATTCTTCTCTTTCTTTTGAAGTAGTACTAGTTTTTTGGAAGAAGTGCTAAGGGTGAATTCTTCAGAAAATCAGTTTATGGATTGCTGTTCTTATCTTATTCAGGATACTTCATTGGTAGTTCCTAAGCCGACCAAAATTCATAGAAGGTTGGCTAGGAAATAATAATAAACAACCCATTTCCACGGACGAGCACAATGGCTTGACATTTATGTTGCGTGAATGATGGTTTAACCCTTTCAATACTTACGGGACACATACGTCCCACCGAGTGCTTTAGTTTCACTAAAATGAAAATATTTCTACAAATCGCTACATATTTGCTTCCCACCAGTTGTGTACTAGTCTATCAATCAATTGCGCTCGTTATGGTCTCGTTATGTTTGATGATTTGTTTATGCGTGCTTTTCAGTCGTAGTTCGATTGTAGCACGTGTCGGGTCAGTGAGTAAAAAAAAGTGAATAAAAGATAATCTGTTTATTATTTATTGCGAAATTTGTGGAAAAATGGAGAGGTGGGATTCTAAGAACAATATTTAACATTTGTGAAATTGATATTGTTAAAATTTCATTTGCTATAGATCATAAACTAAATTAGGGGAATATGTGTCCCAATGGTATTTGTCACTGGGACCCATATTTCCCAACAGTAACATATTAAAAACCTTCAAAATTTAATTATTTTTCCAAACAGTGACCTTAACCGGAATAAAAAGCGCTTAGAGTAAGTGGTGAAGACTGGGTAAAGCTATGATATTAGTATCTACTCTGGGAAGCAACAAGTTCAGGCCGAGGGCACTCTAGGAGAAAGAGTTGTAAAGAAAAATTACCACTAAATATTGATGAACCAAAACTGAATAGGGGAGACTATCTTTTCAAATTTAACAGCAACGGATATTTGGTTTGTAAGTGGCAATACACCAAAGAAGTTCCACAAATCAGTAACTGCCATTCTGACAAGATAACCTAAGTACAAAGGACCAATAGACAAGGGGAGAAAATGCAAGTTACATGCCCTGAGGCTATTGCGTTCCATAATAAATATATGGGCGGGGTAGATCTATCTGATCAATTTTCATCGTTCTACGATGCAAATAGAAAATCGGGAAATTGGTGGAAAAGAGTTTTTCAAAAGCTTCTTATGGTTTGCGTGTCTAATTCTTGGATTCTTTTTCAAGAAATTCGGCATATAAAGACTCCACTGACTTCTTTTCTCGTCCAGTTATCGGAGCAACTATTGGCTTATGGAAAAGATCGAGCAACGGTTAAACGACGAAGAACAAGCGGCCGACCTTCTCATAGCTCGAAATTATTGTCAGGAGTTGGAGAGCTTCTTCCAATAGAAGGGAATACACGACGTCGTTGCAGAAGCTGTACCGATAAAGGAAAAGAACGACGTACCAAAACTATTGGCGCTTCTTGTAATATACCTTTATGGAACGACTGCTTCGCCAACTACCATGCAAATTAATTTCATATACTTCAAATTTTATTCAAAATACTATTTGTGATCATAGAATAAGATCTTTTTGAATTCAATAAATAGACATATCTTTGAATGTCTAATTTAACAGTTTATGTTCATCCTTACTATTGGGACAACTGTGTCCCACAGTTTATTACGGATGGGACAATGTTTTCCCAGGACATTTTCTAAGTTCCTAGAAATAATATCCTAAAATCCACTCAAGCATATATTATTTGTACCACTACCAATAAGTTTTCACCATTACGTATCTTGTAACCTTAAACAAAAAATCCGTATTGAAAGGGTTAAACACGGCTGAGGTCAGCTCTAGAAATTGAGATGTTGTTTTTATAAAAAGTTCGTTAGCCAAGTAGACCTTTTTACTTCCACAGCATCTTTTTGATAAACTCTATTTCCTTTTAATTTCAAATCTTTTGTCTTTTTTTCTTCTACTTTGCTTCCGTTTGAAAGTTCAGCATGAAAGAGCGTGTTCTATTTTGTGTTATTATTTTATTTTGTTCACTAACATATGTACATACATACATCCATACTCATACATTACTTCAAGGACTTGCTACGCTCTAAAAATGCGTATGTTTACATTAGTCATTGTTTAATACCCACCACACAAGCCTCAGCCTTCTTTCTAAAGAAAGGATACGCTTTTGTTCACTCTTTGATATTTTATTGTTTCGTTCTAAATATTTGGACTCGCACTAAATCGACGAGCATACACCTCTTTCGTCCAAATGTAGCCAGCTGAAGGGATTGGTCAGCTAACTACAATGTGTATGTACATATGTATGTCATGATATATTTTATCAGCTACATTTACACTGACTCACCCACTTACGTTATAGAGACCTTGAGCTTACTTTTACCGTTTGTAACCTAACCTAAATCTCAGCTGCTTAAACAAATGTTTAGCGAACTACTGTCACGCCCCCTATATTTTGTTGAACAAACGAGCAATTTAAGATCCATTGATGGTCGCATGAATTGAGCTTATGAATGCAACAAAAACGGCAACCAAAAAATGTTAAAATGCAAAAACAACAAGAAAAAATATTGAAAAATAACTGACTTACCTGTAAAGGTTCATCAATGAAAGCCGGCAAAAGTGTAACAATAACAACAATATATGTACGTATGCATGTACATATGTATTTAACGACATGTGAAGAATCAAAAAAAAAACGAAAATTATAAATAAACAACAACAGCAATATAACACCATAACGAGACGATCATGTGTTTATCGACACTTTGCGTTTCAACTCTCTCTCTATAGAGTTATATTAGGGTGGGTTGCCATTTTTTTTTTATATATGAAGACGTTAGTGGAAGAAGGGGCTATGTCGCACTTTGAGTGAAACGAGAAAATCGACTTTAAAGTTTAGCAAAAACATTTGAAGTTCTATCAAAACTGTTAACATGAACTCGCATGAAAATTAGGTAAATCAGTGTAAGACGTTGTATATTTTCATATCAGGGGAGAAATAAAACACATAAATTTACACATAAAAATGTTACATAGCACCTTCTTCCACAATTCGTATTGAAAACATGTGTACATAGCCCCTTCATCCATGATTTATTTTCTTAAATTTTCATGATAGCGGTTATCTGATAAGCCAGAAATCTTTATATGCATAAAGACTATCCACCACTGCAAGAAATAGAGTTTGAGTGGTTTTGCGACATAGCCCCTTCTTCCACTAACGTCTTCATATACATACATATGTGGATAAAAACAGAAAATAAGATAAATAAAGTCACTTACATTCACTATATTCCCCCAGACCTGTTAAATTTGATTAGTAATTGGTAATCAATTGATTACACGAATTACCATTACGTTTCATTTTGTAATGATTAGTTCCCAATTAATTAAAAGTAATCAATAATTAAACAATTAAAAAAAGGAAAAATAAAATAAAAAAACTGTTTTTGATTACTTTTGATTTTTTTTTAAATAATCAAAATAATCGTGAAAAATGATGATTTTTTTAGTCCTTAATTAATTGGAAATTAATCATTATAAAATTTAAGGTAATGGTAATCAGTCATTAAATGGATTCTCAGGAAAATAATCAATCAAATCGGTAATCATTACGATTAGTAATCTTTAATTGAATAAATAAATTTTTAAAAACATCAAATAATTTTTAAAAACATCAAATCTTAGGATTTTTTTAAAAATGTCCTTACTCAGAACCTGAAAGAAAATTCAATACATTTTCAGCAGACAGAGTATTTTTGAACCAAAGGCCGATTTGGGGCGTTTTTGAAGTATTATTTTGTACTATAAGTAAAATAAAGGAGACTTCAAAAAAATGAAATCCAAATTTTTTGTTTATTTTTTACAACTTTGGACAACAACAATTTTTTGCTGAACTATTCGTTCTTTATTTATTTGCTAATCGGGTGGAGCACCTAAAATTCGTGAGTAAAAAACCTTTAATTTTTTTCAAAAAAATTTCAACCCACCCTAATATGTATATACATATGTACGTAATACATAATAATACACGCATGTATTTCTGTCTTCAAAACGTCACATACAAATAAGAGCATAAACCCAAGGCGCAAGCTAATAAAAAAAAGGAATCACGCGAAGGTATCTCGATATGCGTGGACAAAAGTAATCCCACACCAGCATACCAGTGCCGTCTACAGGTATTACATGCCGATATGTGCCGAGCATATACTGCATATGTACATATGTATGTATATTTATGAATGTGTATTTACAATACCAAGAAGTATGCATTTAGGAGGCTTCTCTTCAAGTGTGCGGCCTGCATATTCCTCTGCAAAACGTCCGTCCACACGATTGTTTGTTTGTTTACAATCTCAGCCGTTCACATTACCTGCCAACCGGCCGATACCTACTCAAATACACAGCAACAGCAGCATGATCTATCGTGGGCTGGCGGGATGTGGAGGTGCTGCTATCAGTTGTCCGTTGTTTCTACGCCTGTGCGTTTTTGTTGTTAGCTTGGTTCGAGCCACGTCCAACGCACAACTCCTGCGAACGAATGTCAAGTTCGCATATGATCAGCAGTTTTTGGTGCGCCTTCCCACTCCCCAGCATCTCCGCTGATTGTCTGTGATTTTGCGAAATACCATTGCCAGCATTTACCAGACGTGTCGCTCTTTTGTTTTTGTGTTTTTTACTGGATATCCTATGGAATGTTGTGGCACAACTTTTTTATATCCCAAAAATTCTTTGCAAAGAATTATTTTAAAATAGTTTTTTGGTGCTTTGCTTGCTGATTTTGTTGAAACGAAATGAAGGGCGGCACTTGCTGCAGGCGTTTTATAGAACTTTGGGTTTAAGTATAGAGAGTTTGCGTCTCGGTGGTTTGTTGAACATCTATAAAAGAGGTAAAGGAAATTGGTTAGGTTAGGAACATATTAAAAAAACTTATTCTTTTATAACTAATAGACACCTAGTTCGCTCAGACAAAATATGTATTGCAAACCTACCTTTATATATAGTAAAGTATATGTAAATCTATGTGTGTATGTGTGTGTACTCAGTGATGTGTTAAAAATAACTTGGTATCAGAAATCAGCTGATCAACATGTTACAGGTTCGTTGTAATGTCGTAACAGGTAATTAAGCCTTCCGCCGTCTCCAGCAATATTATTCAATGTTCATTCCACCGGCTTCAATATATACAAGGGTAGATCAATAAGCATGGTCGACTTTATATCAACAGCGAGACCTCTTCGAATTAAATTCGTGCTTAAATATCTGTCGTTCATTTACTAAGCTTTTGGTGAAAGCGTTTTCGTTGAGGAATCTGAAAAAACCCTCATCATCAAAGCTGTTTCCCTTCTGTTTTACTTGCTGTATTTATTCGTCAACTCTCGTACATTTTTCTTGTATTTTACTATGTCCTTTGATTTTGAGAAAAAGATGAAATAAAAATAAAATAAATGTGCAAATATTTATAAGCATTAGGGTGGAGCGAATCTAGTTGAGCATTGGAACTTTAGGTTTGTAGCTACCAAAATTAGGATAATTGAAATCTTGGTTTCTAGAGAATAGTTTTGTGTGATATATTACCGACTTTGGTTATTATCAAACAATTCTTTTCAATCTTTGATAGCTAGAAATCTTATTTCGGACGAGTATTAAATATATGACCTTCATGATTAAAAATTTAGAGTCTACTTTGCTTTGAAAAGACAAACAGACGTTCTGATCATCATTGACGCATGGAAGATCCCAGCAAAAAGCACAAATACTCCTTTCCATCAACTAAAGAGTACTCCTTAAAGAGTATAAAAGTACTCTAATACTTATCCTCATTCATATAAAAAAAGTGGTGTAATTTATATGGCGATGTCCGCTAACTGGTTCACCTAATCCAACTCATACTCCGATACTCCATCGTTTTTTACAGGGACCCCACCCTAATTAATACACATACATATGTACATACATTCATATTTGTGCATACAAAATATTCAACTCATTCAAAAAATAAAAAAGACGATCGTCTCGCTGATACGCAATCAGCTGAAGAACATAGAAAAAAAAGTCCGAATACGAAAAGACGACGAAAATGAAATAAAATCAAACATATCAAATAAAGATTGGCTCGAGCCTCGTTTGGCCTGCCGTTATGGGTACTCCACAACAGAAACCTACTCAAAGAGGCAAATCACAGCGCCGATCGATTAATGGTGAGAAAGAGCGCCACCATACATTGGCATGCATGCGTGAGTGAGTTAAAAAAATAAAAAAAAAATAAAAAGTCAAGTTTTGCTGTTAAAAAGCAAATAAATCAACAAAAAAAAAAAAGAAAAAATGAGGAGACCCAAGCGACTGGTTTGGCGGGCACTACATTTTGGCGCCAAAATTTCTGCATTTTCAGCACGGCTAAAGTTTATGGCCAAAGCAGAGTGAAGAAGCGATAGTTAAATACATACATATGCATATGTATTCGTATAAGAGACGTAAAGTAAACGGATGACGTGGAGCAACAGGGATTAGTGCAAGGATTTTTCTGCACCAGCGTGTTGCGTCTCTCACCCCACAATGTGGCTCACTTGAAATTTATGCGATTTGCATTTTGTGAAGTGCATTTTAGACGCATACATAAATTCTTTAAAGTCTCGATTAGCATGCGTATTTAGTATATATTATGTTTTATATATGTATGTACGTGTGTCTATGTAGTGTATGTACATACATATTTACTTGATTGGAGCTATGCAAATTTCGGATTAAAATAATTAAAATGAATGCGTGCAAACAGGATGAGAAATCGTTGACTTCGTGTGTAGTGATCACTTCCCAATTTAAGAGCTCTAAGATACTGAATCTTTATAGCGCTAAGGCTGCTTTATCGATTTCCCAATGACAGCTTTTGAAGCGGGAAGCTAGATATCGGATATAACGGGAAAAGTAACTTTTAAATTCATGCTTAAACAAATCTTTAAAGCTTTTTCGATGCATTTCGGGTCTAGTCTAGTTCGACATGAACAGAAAACTTAGGCAATATTAAATCCATCCGTCTCCGTCCAAGCTTTTTGTTATTGTTTGTAACGACAAAACAACTTCGCGAAGGTTTAGGGGAGGTTTTGTCAAAAGTGTCACTCATTTGCGGCAAATGAACGCGGTACGCTCACGGACTCCCTCTCGGTACATGCTCGGCTATCGCTTGAGCGATTTGTTATGAGCAGTGCCACCTTTTAGGTTATGTCACCCCTCCTTCCGTAAGGAAAGAGAAGATGGGTAATGAAAGATGCCCCTCATCATATCCGTAAATCAATCATCGAGCTGTACGTTATAATCTTCATTAATTTTTGGCGCCCCTATACGACCAGTATGCCTACCTCGGGCATATGTATACTAAACCCCTAACCAGCACTGGTACGTCCCTTCTTGAACTCCATACTTCCGTATAGACTTACCTACATACATACATATGTATTTTCTTAGATCGACCTAACAACCTGTTATTACACTGATCATTCATAAGCATAGCCGGTTATATCGCCTTCCCCAACTATATTCTTTTGTCCTACCACGTTTCCATACTCCTCATAACCATAACCTCTCAAACCACCTCTATCGGTAGTTTTTCCGAAATAACATCTTCCATCTCCTTACCCTCAATTTCTACTTTGCCTTTAAATCTAGAAATCGATTCCCATCTCCACATCGATACCCATACTCATATATGAAATCCTTTTCAATGCAACTAAAAGTAGTTCAGGTGAACTCTAAACCATTCCCTGAGTCAGTAAGTTTTTAAGAAATATTTTATGTACTGACAAAACATTTCTAAGAGTTTTAAAATAAAAAATAAATAAAAAGTCAAAACGACCTGTTCTTTCCAAGTAGTTCGAACATTCGGTCTTCCTAGTGTTAAAACTGGCTCTCTACTAGACGAATGTGTATTCTTTTAATTAAGCAATCCTACTGAGCCCGAAACATGCCTGTCAGCTCCTCGTTATCACTCAATCAATTCACGCCAGATGCATTGAATAGGTTCATCCTGCTTACAAATCTCTTAATACCCAATTATCTATTAAATTTTAGCAAAACCACAAATTGGCGTAACTCCTGTGTGGTCAATCCACATACATCGAAAATGAGCACACAATAAAACCGTTAAATAAATAATTACATTAGCAGTTGCTGGACAGGAAGAGCTTCCTCTTATCCTATTCTTAACCTGTCGTCAATTACACCCTCAAGAATTTCAATTCACTTACAACTATTGGTTGTTGTATATAGGTTGTTGTTGGGGTTTTGCTCTTCTTTTCTTTTTTTATTTTTGCAGTTTATTAACAATAAATGTGTAATTTTCTTTTTATGCACATTGTTGTTTTTGTTGTTGTTGTTGTTTTGTGCCATATTGTTTTTGTATTTTTGGCTTTTGTGCAATTATTGACAGTTATAAATCTGACAACTGTGATTTGCTTTCGTGCGCAATCAAGTGTAGCATATCCCGTACTTCCGATGGTTGGCCGAAAATGTTCAATAGCCGATGACTATATTTCTTTGTTCGTATGTGTGTGCGTATGTGCCATAAGTCCAAGTATGAGAACTGTGGCAGTTATGAGTGCTCGATATGTGTGGCCGTTTTTTGTTTTCGTTTTTTTTTTCGCTTATCGATCGGTCCAACAACCATCCATCTACTTAGATACTTGTTCCATTGTTATTTTTCTTGTTTAAGTTTTTTGTTGTAATTTTAACATTTTCTTTTTACTGTTTATTTCCAATTATTTGCACTTGTACGTGTGTCTGCTTTGTATATATATGTATATTTCGTTTTGCGTGTATTTTCTTCTTTCCCACTTTGTTCTCCACCTTCTTTCATCCTTCAATGGACACGTTTCTTATGCGTAGGCGATTTTGTTGCTTTAATGTTGCACATTCGTTAATCACTTGTGGCATGATCACTTGTTGTGTGGCATACTTCACAATGTGTTGTTGTTCTTGTTTTTTGTATGTATTGATTGTTCTTCGGTTAGTGCCCGTCCACCCTGCAGGAGCGTCTTTTGAGCGCATTGTTTTATCGCTTGTTCATGAGTTATACAATCAAGTTAATGAATATGTTGCAGTTTTTTGTTAAAAACACGTTCGTTCGTGTTCAATAGTGGGAGGGGTGTTGCTGAGAGCACAAAGCCTTTGTTCAACAAATATAAAGTCGGCTTTATCTATGCATTTAGAGTTGACATGTCCTAAATTGGTTCATGGATTCAAAAGCCTATAGCCGAGAGGTCTGAAACTGCTGTTCTGCGGAAGAAAGTAGCTTGGGTAATTCCGTATTTCTAGTGATACTCTCCTAAGGTCTAAGAGGTCATCTTTCATATTTTTCACGTAGAGGAAACAGGAAATAGTCGTTAGGGGCTCAATCTGGAGATTATGTTGGGTGAACAGAAAAAGAAAACCACCGTCTGAAGGGATCAATGTTGCGCTCAGTTGAATTGACTGTGGTCTAAGCACTTTTACTTTTGGAACACCCAATATCATTCAATGGATTTCATCAAGGATTTCTGATGTGATTCGTTCTTTTGGACGACTTAAGTATTGGCACGTTCACAACGGGTCGCAATGAACCAACTTTTAACCAATAATATTGATGGAACAGAGTCCCTGTAGTCTTCATCAAGCTTCTCAGTACTTCCAGGACCGTTCATATGAAAACTAGAATCTTAAAATGAAATCTCTATGATGAGAAAGCCACATAAGCTCTAAAAGCAACTTCAGTCTACATCGCTGATATATGTACATATACATACATACATATATATTATATAAACGGTTTCAAATCAACTACAGTTAATTATCAGCATGGTCAATCTGCTACTAACGACACCTCATCACCATTGACAATTGATTGACACTGTCTTTGGTAAACATTCTTATACATATCAGGAAGAGCTGCATGAATATTTAATAAAGATATTTGTACATATGTATATATAATGTAAATATGTATGAGATATGTACCTAAGAAATGCCATTGCACATTCACACCCAAAGAATAAAAGTGCACTAACTCGATTGTGTGGCTGTTCGTCTTACTTTCAGTTTGAGCTAAAAACTGGTCCTGTGGGAACTTTTACGAATCACAGTAATCGAAACGAGTCACGCGGTATGAAACGTTGTTTTGTGGTATTGTGGCTCTTATAGCCTAAATTTCAGTCGTACTTCTTACCTGCCCATTTTGTTGGCTTCTTAACTCTTTCTTTCATACAAACGTATTGCTCCTCCATGGTGAACTTTACTGTCTGCACTAGACTTTACTTTACTAAAGCGTTGATCTTTGTTAGCTCTTTATGAAGTAATTTTGTGTTGTTGTTGGTAGTAATGCTGCGGTAGCTTTAGATAGACTGCAAGATTTTTGCGCCACAAAATGAGCTTTAAAATGTGGTTTCATAAAGTCCATTTGATTACTTTGCCTGCAGTGTTGCAGCGGGTTTATGTTTTATTCTGTTCGGACGTCCCTGCGGTTGCCTTCATCATTGTGACATATGCTGCCATTTAACAGAAATCATTATTCATATTCATAATAATAAAAAAAAAAAAAAAAAGCTCGGTCTTGTATTTTATTTGTAACTTTTGGCGATCACTAGCTGTGAATTTTTCCAGAAAACTTGTTCTTCACATATTTTTAGTTCTGCATTGAAAAGTAAAAGTCATCTAATCTTCTTATGACACGGTGCACGGTCCAGTCGTATATCAGGAGAGGTAGGATGAGGACATATGTATAGAGGATTTGGTTGTTGTTGGAACAATGTTTTGCTTAGGACTATTTTCAACATTTTTTTGAAGAAAAGTTTTGTATTTTGAAAGAAAATTTTTCGAAGAACTATGATTTCTTTAATAAAAAAATATAATAAAAACTTTTGAATTTTTGAAGAAAATACTTTTTAGAAAATTTTTCGCATTTTTAAGAAAATTTTTAAAGTGTAGAAATTGTTCGAATAACTAAACGTTCTTTAATTAAAAAAAGTTAAATAACAAGTTTTGAATTTAAAAAAAAAAATGCTAAGAATTTTTTTTCGATTTTTTACGAAATTTTTGAAGTGAAGAAATTGTTCGAAGAACTATGATTTCTTTAATAAAAACGTAAACAAAAAATGTTTAATTTTTAAGGAAATTTTTTGAGATTTTTTTTTCATTTTTAGGAAATTTTTTAGATTGAAGAAATTGTTTGAAGAAGTAAAATAAAAAGCTTTTGAGAACATTTTTCAAATTTTTCGAAATTTTTCAATTTTTTTTTTGTTCGCAGGAAAGATTTTTTTCAAGAAATTTTTTTAGGAAATTTTTAAAAGTGAATAAACTATGATTTCTTCAATAAAAAAAGTAAAATTAAAAACTTTGAATTTATTAAAGAAATTTTTTGAGAAACATTTTCAAACATTTAGGACATTTTTAAAAATGAAGAAATTGTTCGCAGAACTATGATTCCTTTAATAAAAAAGTAAAAAAAAAACGTTTTGAATTTTTAAGGACATTTTTTAAGAAAAATTTTCAAAATTTTAAAAAAATGTTTAAATACATTTTGATAAACAAAAAATTGTTGAAGAATATCTGTATTTTAGTTGTGATAAATGAATTTTTGAGAAGGTTTTTGAGATTTTATTCTTTTAATTTTGAGGAAATTTTTTAAATTGAAGAAATTGTATGAAGAAGTAAAATAAAAAGTTTTAAATTTTTGAAGAAAATTTTTTGAGAACATTTTCGGGATTTCTTTAATAAAAAGTAAAATAAAATTTTTAAGGCAATGTTTAAAGAAAAATTTTCAAAGTTTTAAAATATTTTTGAAATACATTTTGATAAATAATAAATTGTTGAAGAAAATATGTATTTTAGTTGTGATGAATCAATTTTCAAAATTAAATATTAACGTCAATTCCAGATAAGTTTCCAAATACGTGTCCCATGCTTGCCAACCGTAGTATGTATATATTTTTAACCGATTTCTGGTTTAATACCTGTCATTTTGCACTTGCAATCCTGCAGCGTCTACCCACGTTTGCTTTGCATCAATAAAATAAAAAAAAAGTTTCCTTTTTGTTTTTTGTTTCTTTTACCCAGCTCAAACTGGTCCGCGCTGCGCACTTGTGCTCCTCGGATCATCACATTTTGTAAGATTCTCAGCGTTTGCACTGTTGCCTTTTTAGTGGAGAATTTATAGCATGAACGTGATTAGAAAATGAAATGCGTTTATATAAATATTTGTGAACTCACAGGCCGAAATTGTTGGTGTCCATACGAAGGTGTCCTCTTTGGCGGTGAAGTTCACTTGATTTTTGGTTGCATGTTGTTGTCTTGCCTCATTTGTCTGTGAGTGTTTGTTGTATTTATTCCTGGAATGATTTTAAGGTATTTTATCAAATCAAATATTAAGTGTCAACAACAAACATATTTCGACGACTGCAGACATGCGCCGCTCTGCTGTGTCGAACATTTCTCAAGAACGAAAGGAAGCATTAAATCTTAATTTTGAATATTCATTTATTTTTAGAATTTTTTAGCATTAAATCTTGATTGTTTAGAATTAGAAATGACGAAATAATATTGATACTTAATTACTTGATTCATCATTCAACATTATAATTTATTGGCCCTGGACTAACTAGTCGGATATTTGTCTGTTGAGTATCAAAGCTCGTCAAGCCTGCCACTTGTAGGAAACACCATCGAAGTTCATTTCATTCTCAAGCTGTTTCTGCGCATCGGCATATCTCTTGCTACTGCCGAATTCGAGTGTAAATTCTCATTCTCCTTCTGGGCAAGACTTTCTGTATTCTTTTGTATACCCTGATACAGCAAGCGAAATCCTTGGCTCTTTACAAGGTTGCCACCTAATTCTAATATTCTGAAAAATAAAGTAATATGGATACTAAACGGAAGTTATCTTAAACCGTATTTCAACTAAAAAATATCTATCCTTCTTGTGAATACATAGAACTCTCTAGGCAGCTCTCATCTATCGGTATAAGGTTTCTTTATTGTCCAGTGTCTTCTATTACACTAACGCTTTATAAGTTGATTAGCCCCGACACACATCTAACGGATATTGTTGTTTGACATTTCGACGGGGTCAAAAAATATTTAGAAAAACTGAATTGTACCGTTTTGTAAATTTGCTAACAAAAGTACCTGTGCTGATGAATGCAATGAAATTTGAGCCACTGATTACACAGGACAGGTCAGTGTTCGCTGCTAAAAAGAAAATTGTATTTTCATATATTTGCATACATGTCCATACATTCATACATAAAAACGTTAAAAAGAAGGGACGGGGGATGTACTACGAGTATGCATGCTTTATTGGGTAGGCGAGATACCGGATATATTTCTGCCGGAAGGAAGTAGTCGAGAAATTAAGATTGAAAATTCTACAAGTACATTCAAGTAAATGACCTCTCTCTGACCTTATGTGTGCATATTTTTTTATTAGTAAATGGAAGTATAAAGTAATAGCCAAAGGTAAGATTTACATTAGCTTTAGCGAAAAAAAAAATTATCTAACTGTTTGTAAAATAAAAAATATGATGCTTATAAATAAAACGTTATGAATGACTTGATGCGAAGCATTTGGAGATCTTGTAAATGGTTTATATAAGGATGTCCTGTTCATTTAATGACGACATTCAGATGCTAGTTGTGAACTTTAATAAAGAATTTGAAAATGTATCTTACGGAGCATGTTGGCCCAGCAGTTAAAGTCTGGTGATCAAAGTAGCTATTCGAAAGATTTTTTTCTTGACCTGTTAAGCAGCTCGCCTGGAATACTTGTGTAGTAGTTAATAAATGGAAATTAACTATATCCTTTATTACAGCAATTACTATTACTTTCATTACAAACAGTTTATGTCACTTTTGTCCAAATCTTAGTCGATATCTCCTAAACTGATGGAGTTGTCAGAACAAATGATATTTTGGATTTTAAGTTGAAGATCTAGTAATGTAACGGTAAAAGTTGCATTCAATTTCATTGAACAGTTTTTGAGTGATCGGCGAACAAAGTTACAGACAGACAGACAAAAATTCTAAAAACGGTTGATTTGGGTTCTATTTGCTTAATAATCATCGCTGTTATCGATTTTTCTTAAATATCTTTAATGTATCGACATCGACCTCTTACAATTTTATTATATGCAGAGAATTTAATTATTCTAATAAATTTTCACACGTCCATGACGACATGGAGCTTGTCCCAGCGGGTGCAAAAATATGAAACTAGTGAAAAAAAAGTTTGAAAAAATATTTCGCCCAGAAGTGCTGCTGTGCTTTGGCAAATATCGAATACTCCTTAAAGCTCCATTTACCTGAAGTTCTTTTTGTTTGAAAAAAAAAAAAAAATATCAGTAAATGAATAAAAATAGATGTTCAATACAATTGTGAATCTTCCAAAGGAAGCAGGATATTCCCACTTAAACAGTTGTTCCTGTTTCCTACAAAAATATTTTGTTATTTTTTCTTCTTAATTTTTGCTCATTTCCCATACTTCAATGTTTGAACAAAATTTGCATAACAACCAAGAAACGAAAAATTGGCACGAAACGCAATGTAGAGAAGAAGCCAAGGATATTGAACAATTCGTGAGCCCAAAAAAAAAAAAACAAAAAACGAAAGTTGAATTGCGAATGACAACTAACTGACAAGCACTGTATTAAGCACTTGGCAATTTTCGAGCTTCGATTTTTTTTTTTTTTTTTAATTTTGTATTGGCGATTCATTAGGGAAACGATATTGGAAAGATATATTTTAAGGCAGCAGCAATCGACAGAAAAGCAAACCCGAGCAATGTGCTGGGTGTAGCACACTTTCGGGTAAACTCGTACTTACTAACGATTCCACAAACAAGTACACCAGAATACAGTTGCGATGATAAAAATAGCAACGCTAATTGTATCAAAGTTTTTTTTTTTTTAATATTTTATTTTAATGAGTTGTGCACAGAGTTCGAACTTCCACTACTGAAAAAGTAGTTATACCACCTCCTTTTTTTATATCATAGACTTCTTACTCGAAACTGAAACTCCATACAATTGTTTCTTTGTACATTTTGAGAGAAAATATTCCCTAATAATAAAATTGTAACAGGTAAATGTCTATACATTGCAGATATTTGAGAAAAATCGATAGCAGGAATAACTATTAAGCCAATAGAAGTCAAATCTACCTTTTCTAGAATTTCAGTCTGTCTGTCTGTAAGTTTGTTCGCAGATCACTAAAAAACTACTCAATGGAATTGAATGCAACTCTTACAGCTGCATTGCTAGACGTTTACCTTAACATCTAAGATATTATTTGTGACAATAGCTCGATTAGTTTGGAAGATATCGACCGATATGTGCACCACGTTATCTGGTATGGGATATAATGACTTAAATCATACTCAGTCTATTATTAGTTCTTAGACACAGCGAAGCGCGTAAGGTTTATTAGTAGGGTTATTATTAAATCCGGGGCTACTATTTTCCTGATCACCACTGTAAGACAGTCAGTGCTCTAACGCTATCTTCCTTGTACTTATTTTCTCATGGCTCCACTTTGCACAGGCAGCGAGATTTTTGGCGCGCTTTCTGATGCCCACAAAAAACCATTAAATTCGAGGAATTCTTTTACGTATTTAATTTTTTTTTTCATGGATGTATGTATATATGTTTACTTGGAGGTCGCACAACGGGCGACATTGAGGACATTATGGCGAACGTTGAGCAATGAGAAGCTGTTGTTGGCGGCTTTGATGGTTACTGGCAGACGACGAACGATCAGCAGTAAAAGCGGCAGCAGAGCAACAACAGCATAAATGGAGCTCGACGACTATCAACTTGAAGTTATCATTTTCGGTTATATACTTTTTTTTCCTTCGCCTTATTTTCCACCACGAACTGGCGGTTTTCGGCATTGTAAGATGTGAACCATTCATGATTATTTCGAAGGTTCGAAATTTCTTGGAAATCCTTTCAAGTGTACTCCACACACAAATTTCTCTCTCCAACAGACTTTCCCATGATTGCTGCGCGCAGGATGAAGTGGTTGGACTGTTGGTTGGTTGGCTGGTTGGTTGTTTGCTTGATGGGTCGGTGTGTCAGCTGTTCGTTC
This sequence comes from Sphenella marginata, assembly GCA_951509765.1. Classification (NCBI taxonomy): domain Eukaryota; kingdom Metazoa; phylum Arthropoda; class Insecta; order Diptera; family Tephritidae; genus Sphenella; species Sphenella marginata. Next base: position 102,783,197 of record OX608079.1, read on the forward strand.
GGTCGTTTGTTTCGTCGTCGTCGTCGCCGTCGTGTTGTTTGTGCGCCTTTCAAATGCGGAGGACGACACACAAAAAGGATAATAGCGATCGGCAGCAACAAGAATAATAACAACAATAGACAAGTAATATCAACACTTCTTTGAAAGAAAATCATTGTCTTTTGTGGGTTTGCTGCTGGTGCAGGAAGGTTTATGGAGCACCGACGTACAAGTGTAGCTAACAATATGGATGGTAACAGGTACAACTATGCTGGTTATCCCGCCAATTTATGAATGAGTTTGATTAAATGCCGTACAAAAAAAAAAAAATCTCAACGGAATTGGGGCAATAACTGAGTGATCGTCTAATGTCAACCCAGCAAACATTTAGGTCAAGGAAATATTGAAAAGAAATGAGGCGACCTGTTATATGATTCTCTAAATAATAAAATTCCCAGTATAGAGATTATGTTCACTGGGAAGTGGGCTAGCATCCGCGATATACTTTTAACCTATTTATTAGCAGGATGCGATTATATACACAAGTGAGGATATAGGTATAGGTATAGCAGAGCTCAAGAATAACTCTCCAGTCGTATCATCACATCATCACAAAAGTCAAAGAAATGGAAAACATCTTTAGTGAGTAAATGATAATTAATCCACTCGGCTTCTCTCAATACTCACTCCGACGAGCAACTCGTACCGCTATCTACAGAGCCTCGCTACGACCGAGCATATTCGTGAGACCTATTGTGAGTAGAAGTGCGGACGGAGGCCTTTTTTAGAAGAAAAACCTATTATTTAATTTTTAAACACCGATTCAAACTCCTATTGATGACCTGTCAGCCGACTTACTATGTTCAATAATGTTATGTAGAGAGCACTCAAACTCATATCTAAATTTCCCAATCACTGATTATGGAAAAAAAACTATCCAACTACCCAACTATGATGAAGTGGGAATGTATTGAGGAGGCAATAAAGAAATAAAGTTGTCTCTTGATGAGCAAAGAGCACGGGAGATACTTACTCTCGGATCATGGACGATGTAGAAAGAAGACGTGATTGACCTTGGAGTGTTTGAGAGAAAAGTTCTCTGGATGTTTGAAGAAACGTCTATCGAGCTTTGTCTTAAGTAAAATTTGAGTAAATAAGCTAAAAGATCTCATGGTCTCATTTTCGCTTACTAAAGTCATGCGATTGAGTTTTGAAGCTCAACTAAAACATCAAGAAGGGCAGAACTAGATCCAACTTCAAACCTAAGAAATGGTTCAAAGAAATCTCTCTAAGTGAAAGTGAAAAATAACCATAAATATTTCCAGCATAACTTTTATTTCGGAGCCCTGCTTTCATATGCATCCTCAGAGCCTTGGCATACATATGTTTGTTATCAAACACATAAATAAGTGGTTTGCCGTTTGATTTAATCACTTAGCGGTTGAGATCAAGGCTTTGTCTGGCTCCTGGGGCTCACGCTGCCGTAGAGCGAGAAGTTTAGCTAATCTTAAATCCGTTGATAAATGTGTCAGTTTAATATGTTTGGACGTTGGCGAAATTCCAGGAATCGTTGTACATTTGGTGTGAATGGAATGTTGGTGACATTATTAATGAAAGATTCGATGAAGTTTGTACAACTGAATGTAGCTGCCACTCCTTTGGACACATTTGATGGGAAATACGTTACGCATAATCAAGTGTAATTTGGAAATAAATATTTGATTTTTGGGATTAATATCTGGAAAGCATGTAGGTACATATGTATGTATGTATGTATGTATGAAGAGTGTTTGATACATATGTATGGGCTTGTTTGTGTTCTATTGGCTAATGCACAGTCCAGTCTGAGTTGTGATACCTGGTTAGGACATACCTTTTCAAATTAATTGATGGTTACTCCTTTTAATAGAAAAATTAGTACTTAGACGTTGCCACCCAGTTTGGTTTTAAGGGGTTGCCACTATATAATTTGTTGTCTTCAACTTTGATGCAATATTGGCAAGAAATTAAACTTTTTTAACATCATACTTCATAAAAAATTTCTGTAGGCAGCGCTACTGTTTAAGGTTGCCACCTTATCCCAATATATCTATTTATTTTTTTATCAGATCCGCTCTAATCTCGAATGCGACTTAACCTATTGGGATTAACTTTTGATTATATTTAAAAAGCTATATTTCCAGCTTCCCTACTTCAATGTTGCCTTTTGAAAGTTTTCATAGTGTTGCCACCTATTTGAATTTTTTCTAAAATTCAGTGAGGCATAGTAACGATAAGTTTTTTACGTCGTAATTTAGCAAAAAGTATTTCTAGATGGAGTTACCACCTCCTCGATAAAAAATTTTGAGACATTTTGATTAGTAACTGGCTAGAGTTTCCCTTATATTGGCCATATATTGGGAAATATATACCTATTGGCAGAGGTCAGGGAGGTTCTGGGCAGAGCTGTCTATTGTGGGTAAAATCTAGCCAGGACTTCGGTTACTTGAAATTTTGTGAACGGGATATCTATCTCTGTCTCTTTTTTTTAGAATAAGTAATGCCACTAATTAGGTTTTAACGAAGTTGCCACCTAACTCAAATTAAAAAAAAATTAACTATGATGTGCTTAGATGGGTATCAATGTTTATATCTAGAATGCCTTTGAACCATTTTCCCGCAAAAATCTTAGTATACTACTTTTGTTAGTAGGTCTTGAAAACAGTGAACTCATTTTAATCAGGACCTTTGGTTCCACAAAAAAAAAACCATGTTATAATTTGTTACTTACTGACAACTAAACAATTGCAGTCTGATTTCTTGAATTTTTCGATCTGAGCCGATTTACCCAAACGACTTGTATTATCCTTGTTTTTGTGCTGATTTCCTGCTCAATAATTCAAAGTGTCAGACAATAAACACGAAATGAAAATACTGAAATTGAGTGGATGAGTTGTTAATGATTTTGCGTTTCTTGGCAGGTTTTATCTCTGAACTTATGTATAACGATAATTACCGTGAGGAGTGTGTTATATGTGTAGGTGTGAGTGTATTGGTGTTACATTTTTTCTTGCAGTTATGGGTAAATTCGGATATTTACTTTTTAGGTTATCTTTAATTTATTTATTTTTTTTATTACATCTTTTTTTTGATTGGAAGACCACCAATACGTGGCTGTTTACCACTCCCTAGCTCTCTTACACTGCGCCTACACAGTTTTCCAAAATAAATGAAAAAAAAAAAAAAATTAAATGGCACAATAGACGACCGAGATTTGAGCGCAAGATCAGCACACGAATGCACATAGCGATGGCAGGTCCATGTCGAATTCAAAGCAACATTGTACGGGTATTGCTGATCCCACACAAATCAGCTGATTGCAGGTGGATGCGCTATTGTGCAATAATGTAAGTAACTATTGAATTGCTACACACCCATTTCGATTACTTGCTCAGGTGATCAACAACACTTGAGGATTACATACACTTTGAAGCCGATCAATAGTAGAATGAACGGACCGTGTGACTTTCTGCGTTCAGCAAAACCAAAAGAGACAATGACTCGCAACCAGCTGATGATGATGACTTTTCTAATGGTAGTCTAGGTATGCATTTGTTGTTTTGTTACAGGTCTCCTGCAAGGAAGCGCATCTTAAAAAAATCCCTGCAATGCCACACTAAACAGCTGATTGCTCTAAAATTTTCCCAACCTCAAAGCAATGGGAAATTGTTAGTGTCGCAAAAGATTTTGAGACGCGATTGTACACTCTGTCAACAGGATAAAGATGAGACACTATTGCTATGGTTGTAATTTTTTTCAAACTACTTAAATTTGTTGTTGTTTTTGCACTTTAGTCCTGTACTCATATACATACATATGTACATACATAGCTCTACATGGAAATACGAGTTCTTGTTTGACTAACTGCTCAACAGCTCGGGCATGTATGGGCAGTCAAAGCAAATATTTTTGTTGTTGTTTTTTTTCGACCAAGAACAGATAATATAGTAGAATAGAATGTCAACCTGCCACCGACATGCATAAATAATTGGCATGAGAACCAGCCACTTTCTCAAGCACAAGGCGTCAAGTCAAGTCCGTTGTCTTTTCTTACAAACTCGCCTTCAGTTCAGCTGATTATTGCATTTCCTTACTTTGTTGGCAGATTTTGGGCTAATTTTTTTCATTTATTGATTTTTGTTGTCTTTGGTTTTTTTTTGCTTTACTGCTATGTTAACTGTAAAGTGCACAACAGGATACTCAAATTCAATGGCTGTGACAACGGTGCAGCCACTTAAAGTATTAATTGACCATTTCATTTGGCACTCGAGTGCTCGCCAGGATGAGACACTTTTTTATTCATACATACACAAATACCTAGCTACCAACTTCTTCATTTACGAGTACGTCTCAAAGTGCTGGGAAAATGTAGAGAAAGTACCGGTGTCGCGCGGAGAAGTGGTTACTCAGAAAATCTATGAATGTGCATATGCTTCCCATACTCTAAAAAATATTTTCTTCTGTTATGGTAGTTGTTGTTGCCAATATTTACAAAAATATCAAATGTCAATCGGACCGGCTACTTGCAATTTGCTTACTGTCCAATGACCAACTTCATACATATAAGCATTTCCCCCAATATTTGTCATTTGAAATTGAGATATTTCTGCTATTTTACTATCCGTTACAATAACAAGGATAACACCTGTTTAGGTTATGTGTTATGTCGACTGCTAAAGGCTTTTGCAAATAAAACAAATTTTTCCCGGGAAGCTTTTTGATGGCAGAAAGCACTCGGGAGGGTTCTCGAACACTGCCAAAAAACCTCTTACAAACACTTTCATGTTATCGCTCCCTTCATTTGAACTTTAGACCTTCGGCGATGTAGCCTTTAATTTTTTTATATTTTATTTTATTCGGTTTTATTTTGTTTTATTTCATTTTATTTTAGTTTTGGTTTTCTTGATATCGTAATCGTTATTTATTTTATTATATTTTATATAATTTTATTTTATTTTATTTTATTTTATTTGATTTTATTTTATTTCATTTTATTTTATTTTATTTTATTTTATTTTATTTTATTTTATTTTATTTTATTTTATTTTATTTTATTTTATTTATTTCATTTCATTTAATTTAATTTAATTTTATTTTATTTTATTTTATTTTATTTTATTTTATTTTATTTTATTTTATTTATTTCATTTCATTTAATTTAATTTTATATAGTAATTTCATCTTATCTACAACCAATTCGTATGAAACTTATTGATTCCTGCATGCTAAACAGATATCGTTCATTATGCGCCTCCAGCATACCAACCCATTTATGAACCAAAAACCCGATACTTTGCTTTCCTTAAGGCAACATAAATATTTTCGGGCAACAACAGCAGCGTACGTGCTGAGTGAAGGGCACCAACCCAGCCACATGAAACGGCCGTTAAAAACTGCCAACAAACATCACGACAAACAGACATACCGACAAATGTATGCATAATCAAACATACATACCAACAAAAGTATTTCTGTACCAGTGATTTCCCGCCTCAAAACTGTGCAAACACAGAACAACTCACGCATATCTACAACAATAGCAGCAGCAGCAACAGCAACATCAATAATAGCAACAACAGCAATAAAAATAGTTACTTCCACCCATACTTGTGGAATACTTCTGAAAGATATGGGATAAGTTGTGCTGGGGGAAGTTTGCCCACACCCGTTCACCCGCTCAAACTTGAAGCATTTTGTGTGAGAGTGTGCGATGCACATCTAATTTTTGAGCAAAAGAGAATTAACAACAATAATAACAACCGCACCAGCATAATATGTCAACTACAACGAAAAAAAATAGCTATAAAAGCGCTCGTTAGAACAGAAATAAAACGTTGATAAAGAAAAAGAACAATCGAGGAGAAACCCCGAATTCGCTCAACAAACCGATCTATTCAAGCGCACGGCTCAATGCGGCAAAAGTGACCCTCGCTAAAAGCTACGGCAACAGCAGCAGCAGCGTACGACAGATAAGCAACAACACAAGCAGCAAATAACAATAAATTCGTTAGCAAGAAAAAACAAAAACACACACCAAAGTTACTGTTGCATGATTTTTTGTGCGCTGCGTTGTGTGGGTGGCCGCGGCTGGGCGGGAGACGACCAACATCGAGCTCAACATGGTTAGTATGCGTCTGACCGCGCAGCGCACCTCTCTGCCTGGCATAACCTGTGGGTTGAGAATGTTGCATGGCTGCCACATCCACTTTGACTGTGTTGTCTACGTTGTTAGGAGCGGCATGACTTAAGGTTTCGACATGTTTATATGTTGCAACAACAACAACATTTCAGAACATAAGAACAGAGGGAAGAAAATGCAATCAGAAATTTTGTCCGTTACAAAATACACCACTACATAGTTGGCCATTCGTCAGCACATCGTTGTTGAGCCATTGAGCTGCATGTTGAGCACATTGAGCGCATAACGTTCATTCGCGCCCAGGCACATAAATACTGCTATAGCCACCAAAGAAAATAGACCACATATAAAGTAGAAAAAGAATATTGTGGAGTGAGTATAGATCTGCCTGTTTAAAGGTAGAGACTTTGAAACCAATGCAAGAAGATGATGAAAACGAGGGCGCGATGACGGAAGTAATATACCAGGATTTTTGGAAAGGGGAGCGATCCATATATTTTTTATGAATATTCGAGGGCATCTCTGATCCACAGTTCCGGAAAAGTATGACTCTTTGGATTTCGAAGAGGGGTTTTGGCCAGAATTCGGTGTGGACCCCGCACATATACCAGCATGGTATTAGAAAGCGCTTTCGTCAGCCCGATTTGGGTCGGACTATGTATACGGACGTGACAATTGCAATCTCACTAGTCTACAAACTCAAACTCTTAAATATTCTGCTCATATCGCATTAGAGTGTACATATTTTGCGAAAAGCTGATTAGACCAGCGCTGTCCTAGTTGTTCACTAGATCTTAATTTAGATCCATCAGCTCAGTTAGATCTCTCTTGAGCTTGAGATAAGATAGCTCTGTATAGTGAAATTCCTTCAACACCAACGCTCTGGGATATTTTTATGGAAGTTTCCTATTTAAGGACTATAGTTCATATCGAAAATTACAAGTGGACTATCCAAGTAGTAGATAGGAAGATTTCAAAGAACTCAAAAGCGACTCCGCTTATTGCGGTTTTTTTTAAGTAGATAAATGAAGACTGCTCAGATATCATTATTATGTATCTGCATCTGTAGAATGAATAATAGTAATGGGAAGATCACCAAGGTGGTGGAAAATCCAATTAAAGAAAGATTGGATCATCAGTTTTCATCAGTAAGGGGGTCTGTCTTTTTATTCTTCATTTCTTATAATCGCTAACACAATTTTATTTTGGCTAAGTACCCACACACACGCACAGATATCAACTAATACATGTGCGCGCCACATCTTTTTTTTCGACAGTCTGTAAGGTTCTGGTTTTTGTGTGTCAGTGTGTTTTTGCGCGCCACAAATCTATGGGCAATAGTGCAATTGTTGTTGCGCGATATGTTGGTGGCATGTCTGTTTTCTTAAAATTTTTGTTGTTGTTTCTTTTTTCTTATTTTATTTTATGCATAAAATATTGTTAGCGCGCGCTTTTGACATATACCAACATACCTACAACTACATACATATCTACCCAGCTCAACAGCTCAACATAAAAATGTCGATAGCTGCGGGGAGTTAAAAATGTGGGCGCGCTCTACTGCTCACACTGAGCTGTGCTCATATGTATGTTGAGCACCATAACCCACCAACACATCAACTGGCATTGCGCCGGCTCGACGTCCCATTTGTGGTGGCGGTTACTATTTATTTTGGTGATAAAGCGTTAATTTGAGTGCAGCATTTTTGGGAAGGGTGTTCGTGTGTGTGTGTGTGTGTGTCTAGCTAGCGTTGACGAAAAAGTAACGAACTTTCCAATTTTTTTTTTATTTTTTTATTTTATCTTATGCTTTCTCATTTTATAACCATTACTCTTTTCACAGTCATTTCTCTTTAATGAATTTTATCGGTTATTGTACTAAGGTTGTAAGATGAAAACGACCTTTATCTCGGCAGTGAATCGAGCACGAAGCTTCTAGACTTTCAACTAGCAGGCTAATTGTTTTATCTTGGATGCTAAGGTGTGAGGGCGATCGTCTTGGACTCGATATGAGGGTTTCTCCGGGAAATTATTATTGTTTTCTTGGTAGCACTCCTAAACCGCCACTTCACTCGGGTAGTTGCCCACCTCCCAAAACTCAAGAATTACATTTCTTATTAGTACATTTTGTCAGTGAAAACTTTACAGGCTTCATAAAAAGTTAACTCACAAAAGCCACATACTTTAATCTACCATAAACATAACCTAAAAAATTTTAAGTTGGTAAGTTACTGCCCCATAGTCATAAAATCTTTACTTAACCTAACTTAAAAAGACATTTAAAATGCTAATCAATCACAGACATATTAAACAAAGATTTTAGCTAAAATGATAAGTAACAGGGTCCCCTTATAAAAAAAATTAAGTTGGTTGGTGGTATGAAAAGATTTTTTTTGTATTGCAAGGTCACCCTGTGTCAACTATTTTAAGCAAGAAAAGCCAAACTCATGTTTGCAGTAAGCGTTGTGACATCGCTAAACCATGGTTGGGAAGTGGGCTCAATTTTTTTTCGAGAAGGTCCTGAGAAATATGACTTTGAATTCCAAAAGAGGGATTTTGACCGAAACACCCCCGTGGATCCGCCCCTGGTATATAGCAACATATGCAAAGAATAAATAATTTTTTTAACTTTTACTAAATACATTTTACTGCTTCATGCTTCATCCATGGGTGCAATTCATTTTGTGTTTGGAATGTGCCGCCGTCAGTTTTTAATTGCAAAATGGCAACTTCGACAATGCCATGTGAATTTGTTAAGCAGCAAAAAAAATTCAACAGAAAACAGTAGAAAGGCAACAAAATGCGGAACCAAAAAAGTCGCAAAAAAAAAAACCGAAAAGTAAAAGAATTGGAATGAAAACCAACAAACTACCAACTACCGCCCAGAGATTTTCAAGTGTCCACTCAACTGGTTGCGAATGCATTTACAGCACTTTGGCCTACCTCGTTTTTGTCGAGCTGCAGCAGCCAGCCCGCTGCCGACATTGTTTGCTTTATGCGGCGCTCAATAAGTCTTTGTTTTCTTTATATTCAATGAAAAATTTAAGAAATTGTTGAGTATATGAATTGTTGGTTGGATCAAGAGATTTCCCAAAGTCTCATAAAGGGTCACTTGTACCGAACGGATTACACAAACTGCTCAAGATAAAATAAAATTAAAAAAAAAACCCAAAATTTTTGCGCCGAAATATGCTGCTTCAAAAAATCAAATTCAATATGCAGCACTCAAAAATGAAACAAAGAAAAAGAAAAAAACTTTCAACAAATGCAGTCAATACACTTAGCTTCTCATAACTACAACCAGCAGCATTGTGGAACAGCTATAGATTCTGAATATCATATATTTTTAGGCACAATGGTGCATTGTTGAAGTTGGCGTGATTTTTCTTAAAATTTTTTTTTTGTGCTTTCTTTCACTGGTTTTTTCCTTTGTTTAACCTTTTTAAATAGCCCTGTATGAGTTTTTATTCATTTTGTGCATTCATCACAGTCACTTGACCAACTCCCGGCATCATTTGCTATTCACGTTTTGTATCCTTTCATAAATGACGTGGCTACCTGCCGCCGTCACTGACTCCGCCATTGCCAACGCTGTGCCGTTAAAGAAAGGCGTGCCATTCATACCCTTCACAATGCGACAAAACAATCAAAATTATGATTTGTCAGTGTGTTGTCTTGAGAGTTTTCTAAAACACCATTCAATCAATAAATGGTTGGAGGCCATGGTATATCACTTGCATCATTATGACACAGTTGGAGTGGTAGTAGCTCACACTCTTTTCTTTGGTTAACCAAAAATAATATTCAAAGGTTGAGTAGAAAATGTTTGCTATCATTCAGGTGCAGCGAGAAATTTTAGATAAAGAAATTGAAAATTGTTTCTGGTAAAATATTATAATAGGCGTGAATATATTAAAAAAAAAAAAAAAAAAAAAAACGAAAAAAACATGTAAGTATATGGACCAATCAGGGGCGGATGCCTCGGGGGTAAAAGTTCGTATCCAAACCCCTTCCGGCGAAATCCAAAAAGTCATATTTTTCAGGAACTGTGGATGAAAGATGTCCTAGATATTTCATAAAAAAAATTTCGATACTCCCCTTCCCAAAGTCTTAGATCCGCCAGTGGAACTAATGTATGTATTATATAGCTTTACTCGGTATTTGTAGATGTTGCCATATAATTTTTGGGCTTCTAGATACTTGTCTTTTTATTCTTGTTCTTCTTGTCTAGTTTCAAAACAATCGCGCGATAAAGATAGAAAAAGGAATAAATAAAGGTGAAGTGGTCGGAAGTACGGATGTAAAAGTGGGCGGAATACAGGTTAGCCATTGTTTTGGTACACAAAAGTGTGCACAGTTCAAAGGTTTTTTTTTTTGTTTTTAAAAAAGCTTCTGGTTATTAGGTTTTTAGTGCTTGGACTAGTGAATACAAATTTTAAGATTTCATTTTCGATCATAATGCATGTATGTATCTACAATAAATGATGTTGTCCACAACTCTAACTAAAATACTTCAAGTCGCACATACATATAGACATATTTATAAAATAGTGATGACAATCCCGAAATGCCGCGGTTTTTTGCACTCCCATAAATCCTGTTCTTTGTGTGCAATTAATACCGCATCCACGACAGTTTTTAAAATGAAAAGTAAGAACTTGCTAAATATAATGACCCATAATCGTAGTCAATTTAAAATTGAGTTTTATCTATAGAAACATAATTCTAAAACAAACATCATTTCAGATCTGTCATAGTTAATCAATTTATATCTGCTTTAGTTTTTGGCAATTTTCGAGCTCAAGGTCACATATCCAGTATCTAACCTAAAGTTTTTCGTTTGATCAAGTCATCTTTAGTAACACTTGCACCATATAACTCATAACTCGATTAATTAATACTTCACATGGATAGTCGACAGCGAAGAATATTCAAATGGTTACCCAAAAATATCCCGATATCTCGGCATGATAATTCACTGATAATATTGGCATCGCTAATGTAACAGTCAGTCAATAAATGGAATTATAAAATATGCAAATAAAACAAAAAAAAAGTCACAAAGCGGCGCTTCGCAAGCAACCAAAGTGCGTGAGACTCCAAAATGAGTTCATAAATACGTTCGCATGCTGATGGATACATAATGTATGTATGTATGTATGTATGTATATATGTATGTATGTATGTATATATGTATGTATGTATGTGTGGACAAACATGTGTATCGCACTTTATGATTGCATATATTACATACAAATCATATGTTTACATAAATATGTACATAGTTTCAGATATGTATACATGTTAGTTCATAAAACGGTTCTTTTTCCTGCTTTCGAAATATTAGAAACTCTGGCCCCCAATCATAGGTATTCGTTGCTTAACACATGTTTTAGTTAAAATCTTTACTTAACTTAAAAAGGCCTTTAAAATGTTGACCAAACATAGTAATATTAAACAAATATGTTAGCTAAAATGAAAACTAAGAGGGTCCCCTTAGTAAAAAAATTGAGTTCATTGGTAGTATGAAGGATTTTTGATGTCAAGGTCACCCTGTGTCAACTATTTTATTCCCAAACCATATCATAACTGTGGCAATAAGCGAAAAAAGCCAACTCAAGTACAACCATAGACACAAACCATGATTTTAACTTGTTTAAATGACCTTTTCGGTATTTTAAAATTGAACCTCATCTAAGACATAAAATGCATTTTAAGTTGACTATGATAGACATGAAATTATGTTTATTTTAGAATCATGTTTAAGTAAATAGATAAAACTCTATTTGAATTTTACAATGCAGTTTTTCTAAATTTTAAATGCTGAAGAAAGTGGAGTTTAAAAATCTGATTTACGAGTACATACATTCTATATGGATCTCTATTCCGATTACTTTTTGACTTCCCGAGCTGCTGTTATTTGTACATATGTAATTACAACGACGACACAACTGCTTAAAACAAACCGCTTAACGAACTACCCATAAAACCCCGTTGGTGTTGGCGCTAAAAAAAATTTAAAAGGAAGTCAGAGTTATGTATAAATAAAAAAATTATAAGAAGAATAAAGCACCCATGGTTCTACCGATACATACATATGTACGTATATATTTACATATGTATATATACCAATGTATTCATATCTACATTCAGTCATATGTTTATAAATTGGCAATGAAAAAAATTCATTGATATTCGAGACATATTCAAGCTGGCTTTAAAGACACTCGCTCGGTCATCCGGCTCCATCGAAGCAATCTGCAATTCTACAACTTTGCTCCCACTACACTCATACTTACATACATACATACAATGTCATACATTACTGAGCGGTTGATTGACTGTATGATAGATAGCAGTGAGGAGTTGATGTGGATGGATCCACACGGATTAGGGTTCGCAATATGCAAGAAGAATTTGCTCGTAAATTATAGTCATTACGTAATCATAATCCTCGTAAAAGATTCTTTTTGATGCGCATCGGGGTGAGATGGTCTTCTACAGTGATGAACGATAGTGTTTGTTGGCGTAGTCTCTTTCCTACCACGATTCCAACATCACGACTTCGCTTGCGTTTCTTCCATTTTCTTGATCATTCATGCATTTCTCTGCTATTCATCTAAGCATATGCTGATCATGTGTTCTATATATTAAATACTTTTTCATTATTCTTCGACATTATCGCTAAAGGAATATTTTTGATGCTCGAATTATTTTTTCTTGATTTATTTTAGAGTGAAATTAGCGAACATCCGGTCGTCTGCGGTAGAGTTAGCTGCACTTGACTCACGATTTTGCATATTTTGAATGGCTCGAGTGGGTGTATGAATATCTCAAGAGAAATTCTTAAAAATAAATATAAATAAACATGGTGACGGGTATTGTTGTTGTTATAAACAGTGCTTCGCTCCACCTAGTCATCACTTTCCTTTAGTCGAAATCTTCTAACGGAAGTCCAGGAACCTTGTGGTTTCAATATTTAAAATTTTTTTGTGTTATGCTTCTAAGTTTATAACTTAAGATATCCTGAAATTTCCAAAATAGTGCTTTATTAAATTAAATTTTTTGAATTTGGATTTTTTTTTTCAAAATTTTACGAACTAATAGTCTAGTTAAAAAAGAAACGTTGGAAGAAACTAAAAAATGTTTCGAAAAAAAATTTAATTTCAGAAATTAGAAAGTTTTTGATTTTTTTTTTTAAGTTCGCTCTAAATTATGAATTTTTTTGTATGATACCTCTGGCATATCTAAAGGTGTTCTGAATTTTGAAAGCAGTTTTTTGTTTTAAAAATGAATTTTGGGCATTCGATTTTTTTAATTTTTTTTTTTAAGTTGATCAGTAAAAACTGTTTTCGTGCTAATGGTATGTAAAAGCACAAATTTTAATTTGTATATTCCACTGGTTCGCTAAAAAATTATTAGTGATCAAAATTGAGTAATTTTGCGTTTAAAGAGGTTTTAAGTTAAACAAAAAATCAGTCATAAATAGGGTATATTTCATAAAAGCCAAAATATAAGAAAAAAAAAACAAACTTTAATAGAAAAAAATTTTTGATTGATCAAAATTGAGTAATTTTGTATTTAACAATCGACTACTTAAGAAAAATTAAAAAAAATTTGTGTTTTAAGAAAAAAAAACAGGATTAATAACAAAAATGTGTGGGCAAAATTTAAGAGCAAACTATAACTCTTCAAACTTGAAAACTCAAAAATTTTGTATTATAAATAATGTAATGTATTGTGAATAATTGTAAAATTATTTCTCTCAAAATTTTTTTGTATACTTTCTGCCATTTTTTTTTAACTAGAGCAGTTTACGAAATATTTAAAAAAAATTCAAAACAGTGAAAACCATGAAATTTTGAATGTTCATAGATTTTTGAAAAAAAAAAAAAGTTTTTATTCCAACTACATACCTAACGATATCATATGTTAATATTAACTGTATATTATATTACTGTCTTACTTTGAGTTATCTTATATTAAGTTATTACGGCATCGAGTTTGTGCAGCTCATTTTTGCCAGGCGCGTGTTACATTCCTCTATTTGCAACAAATTTCCAAGAAGTTGATGCTCTCCCGCCCTCTCTGCTTAGTTGACGCGCCTACAAATTTATAGTTTTTCTATTGCTAGTTACTTCCTTTTCAAATTTACATAAATATGTACGTATGTATGTGCTTATAAGTGCATATCTCACAGTGGTCACATTGCAATTAGAATTCTGCACACACACACACGTACACTCATAGAAATTTTTTTAAAGGAAGTTTATAGTTACAAGTGCCGACAACACAACCCGACCTATGGAATGTGTCCATGTGACCATTCAGTCACTCATAGTTTTTCTTGTTTTTTGCTCGCTGTGCCATTTAATTATTTGGTCGTTTTGTTCGTCACACGTTGGCTTTGCCTGAGTTGCATAAACAGTTTGTGCAGCTCTTTGAAATTCGAAACAAACCGATAAGTGCACATTCCTAGCTCCACAAAAAGTTATACCTTCTAAACGAACGATAGTACATACTACATAACTTCATACCTCATATCGTAGCAATGGATGGCATTGGAATGGTTTGGACATGCTGATTCGTAGTTCTTGGAACAATTCCTAGAATGATTTTCTCTTCCTATATTTACCATGTTCTCTTGACTCTTTGGCGCGATATTGACGTAGTCATAAATTTTCCTTATTGTCCGGAAAAATGTTTACTTCTGAATTGTTACATATGTATGTATGTATGTGTTGGCGTGTGTGAGTGTTAGTTTGAGTTCGTGTGTGTGTGTGTCTATGCGTTTAAGTTGTAAGTAAACAAAGATTATAACATTCAGTTAATCAGTTAGAAGGTTCCTTTTTCTTTTTTCTTTATTTTCTTTAGCCTTTTTGACTTTTTTTTGACTTTAAATCGTTTGTAGTTAGTTGGAATGTTATGTTTAGGAATTTGTTTGAATTTGACCGCCACTGACTGGACCGTTTATTAGTTTGTTTGTAGGTTGAAGATTATGTTTAGGATATAAAGGGCTATGAGTTTTCTTAGAAACTCGCTAAGAAATTAAAACAATTTTAACTCAGGCACGGGTTCAAACCTCACAATTGATAACTGAAATTAAAGTACATATTTTATTCAGTACTATTAAACCTTGCCTACTTCTCTGTGGCTCAGAACTAATATTAGGGCGAGTCCGATATTAATCATTACACCTAAGATGTGGACTCATTCCAGCACTTACTATTAACCTTCTTTCGATAGCCATATTGTACTAACACATTTTTGGTGATACCTGGTCCACATAACTTCGAACACGGTCGAGTTATCGAAACAAGGGATGTCTTAGATGTTAAGTTAGATGTCTAGTAATATAATGGTCAATGTTGCATTCAATTATATTCAGTTGTTTTTGAGTGATCCGCGAACAAACTTACAGATAAAAAGACGAAAATTCTAAAAACTTCTGATTTGATATATACAGACATCGACCTGTTATAATTTTATTAAATGTAAAAATGCTGTTATTGTAGATGAGGGCTTCGGTAGACCTCGGATTGCCCGCGTCAGTTTCTTGTTCAAAATACCGACTTAAGCCGAATTACGCATCGCCCCGTTTGAATGTATTTTTATATAGCCAACATGATAAATTTCGAACTCTACTCAAGTATTGCCATACATAATGTTTTTACAAGGTTGCCAACTATTTAAATTTTTTATACTAAGTTATATATGGCAATATGGGCACCAAATTGAAAGCATTGTATGTTGTATTTTAACAAAAATTACATCACTAACAATTTATCAAAGTATTTGAACCACCTAGGGTTGCCACCTAGTCCCATTAAGTGTTGCCACTGAAAACGTTTCTACAAATATGCATATATATATCCAAATTAATTCGTTTGCATGCATTTTTTTATATAATAAATTTCAAATTCTACTCCAGTGTTGCCACACAGAATGTTTTCACAAAGTTGCCACCTATTTTAATTGTTTAAACTGAGTTGTATATGGCAATATGGGCATTAAATGGAAGGCATTATAAATCTTAAGTCAACAAAAGTTTATCTAGGTATTTGAGCCACCTAGGGTTGCCACCTAATCCTATTAAGTGTTGGCACTCAGAAAGTTTTTACAAAGTTGATAAATATTTTGAGTTCTTTCAAATTAAATATATGCCAACGTGGGCACTAAAAAAGGTATTTTCCGTCGTACAACAAAAAAATTTCAAAGTAAAAATTTCTAGGGTTGCCACTTCGTGCTATAAAATTTTTTTTTTTGTATATCCGAAAAATTAGGTATGTAGAAAGAATTAAATTATGTATGTATGTATGTATACGGAAACCTTGAAAGAGGCCCAACAAATCTAAGACGCCCCAGATGCTAAGTTTTCCTACGACAAGTCCAAAACAAAGCTCACCAGCGAACCCTACGTCTATGTTCAGTGTGCCCTAATTTCAAGTTAAAAACTTGTCTACATTCGATTTTATTTTAAAGCATACCGGCACCTAAATAAACAAAAAAAAACTCCATTCTACACATGGATTGTATGTATAAATTAATCAACACGGAGCTCGGAACTTATTCTCGCTGTATTGGTGAACAACATTTCCAAGTCGAGTTAAGCGCACCAAATGTTTTACATATATTAAATGAATATTGAAAGGGTATGCCAACCATGTGTTAGAAATCACTTTCGGCTGCTTGCGAGTTTAAATTGATGCTAATATTTTTTAGGAAAGATGTTAAAATGTTGGAATTTCGTTTTGAAATTAATTTTTGTTATTTTTATTTTTCGATTGATGCTTTTGACCCTCATAATTACCTACAAGCAAACATGCGAACAACATTTATGGCCGATGCGTTGGGGTTGCGTGAGAACCGCGCTTTGTTGGGGCAATATAACGCTCAAATGAATAGTGACTGAGAAAATGGATGTGCGAGCTTCAATAAATATTAGTTTTGGAGTTTTACTTATATGTAGTTGTAGTGTTGCCAGACAGGATTTTTTGTTTTTATAATTTTTTCACATACTTTTCCAGATTTACAGAATTATGAAGCATTTCGGGATTTACAGAGAGTACACCGAAAACTTTATTTTTTTGGAGAACATTTGAAGTTTTTCAATAGAAGATTACATTGTTTGCGAAATGTTTTGAAGAATTTGTTTAAAAAAATTTCAGAAATTAATTAAAGAACCGAATATCTCAGTCAGGATTTTGGAAGGGGGGGATCCAAATTTTTTATAAAATTTTAAGGGCATCTTTTATCTGCAGTTTCTTGAAAAATATGACATTTTGGATTCCGAAGGAGGAGTTGAACCCGAAAACCTCCAGTGTCCGCCCTTGATTTCAGCATATTTTTCAACAACGCCCCATTTCAAAAACGATACGCGCCTGGGATTTTGGACATATTGACGTTTTCGGTATTCTGAGTACGGGTTTGAATGACCTAGTTATGTATATATGTTTGTTACTTTATGTATTTAGCCCTACATAATTTACTTAATTTTTTTGCCTGCGATTAGATGTCAATCTAAATTATTTCTGAGAAGGGCACTCATACAAAAATGATTAGCTTTTATGGGATAAGTTGTTGTTGTTTTTGTAATTTTTTTGTATTTGTAGTAATTGTAAGTTTTAAATCAATGAAACCCATTGATAAGATTTAGAAATTGTGGCATGTAAATAATTTCTTTTTTTTTAATTACAAGCCTATAAAGACGATTAGATCAGCTTTCGCACGTGCAATATGTCTTGAGTCATTCTTTTCTTGACAGGGGGGCATGAGAGCAGCTGCCTCATTATGCCAAAATTATGAGCGTAAATTTATAATTTTTCATTTAAACAAATATTGTTCACACAAATATTTATTTTAACCGTTAATGTAAATAGATTGCGTTGAGTACCCATAGAACAACACAAACAATTTATGTATATGTGTACATTAGACTGGGACGAAAATTTTTTTTTAATTCTTTTGAAAGAATGGCAAAAATAATCCACTAACAGATATTGCTCGTTTTTTATTTGTTGATAGCTTAAGTGTTTACTGCTTGCTAAAAATAACTTTTAAATTAAAAGCAACAAAAAAAAAAAAACAAACACATGGGCTCAAAATTGCGGTTGATATCTCGCAAGCGACAAGTTAAAATTTCATTTCCAAAAGCAAATTTAAAAAAAAAAATTGTTGTTTTATTCAAAAGTCACTTAGTGCTAACTAAAAAAAACTGCTCTATCATCGCTAGCTTGGTGCAAATCGAATAGAAGATGATTGAAATAAATTTGGTCAAGGAGCAAAAAAACAGACTTTATTTTATTTTGCAAACTTTCTATGCTGGACAATCATTAATCATTTGGTTCAAACAAAAAAAAAAAACAATTCAAAGGAAACTCAAAAAGAGCCTAAATTTGTTCTTAAATATCCGGGAAAAGTTATCAGTAAAAGTAGTCACCAGATTGATTACAATACTCTTCAAAGCCTTATAGTAAAGACATAGTCATGGTCTGAGAAAAATCGAAAGATGACAAAACTATATGCAGCTAAGTTTTTTGCTTTTAAATAAATCTGTCTAAAAATATAAATGGTACACATACATACCTATAAAAATAAAGATTAAGCTCTGGAAATTTTGGAGGATTTTCCTGCTTTTTTCAACAAAATTTTTTGCACAGTCTAGTGTATAAACATGTACATATGTTAGTCTGTATAACAAATCTTGAGCTGCTTATCGGTTGCAAATTTTTGCAAAATTCAACTGCCTAAAAGGTTTATAGCACGTGCTCTAGAGCGGCATGAGCTGTGAAGACTCAACCACAAATTGGACCAAGCGTGAGTGGGGGGAAGAGCTGTTGAATATTTCCGCCGTTTCCGATAAATGATAAGACCAAATGAATTGCACAGCTAATAATAACCATGTAAGACGAGAAAAATATTCATTCATTCTTTAAACTTATGCATATGTATTGGTATATATATATATACATACATACATACGCGGTAATAAAGAATGAATGAAAAGAGAAAAAACTGGATACCAAGGTCGCCGTTTCAGCGCTCATGAATTCGACTGATAAGCCAACAAAAAAGTGCAGTGAAACGAGAGTTTTTGATTTTGTTTGCATACAGAAAAAACAAAAAACAACAATAAACAAGATATGCTTAGCAACATTTACATTCATACACAAACAAAAGCAAATGGTTGCATAAGAAAATGCAACAAAAAAAATCAAATCAAATGTGTTCATTCATAAATTTATTTCAACAATTCTTATCAGACAATTGCATTTGGACATTGCGCAAATACTTAATTGAGCTATACAAATAAACAATTTATTTTGGTACAAAAAATCTGTGAATGAATGAATGAAAATACCCTGTAGGAAATTGTTTAAGTTGTATGCTTTAATTAATAAAATAATATATTAAATATTTTATTAAAAAATCCATTTTTATGACTACCCACCATTGTTTGCCATTATTATCAATTATTTTGCAACTATTAAAAAAAAATTTAAAACACATGAGCTCTCACAATTACATATAAGGACAATTAAAAAACAATCAAAAATAAGCAAAAGTAATGGATATTTTTTCATTCTGTTAATTATGACCAGTTTTTGCAACGATACGCCGAAATTGTTGATTTATTAAATTTTTTTAAATGGTATTACAATGTTTTTATTTTTTTACCAGAAGGACCTGGCAGACGTTGTTCTGCCCAAATTTAGGAAAAAAATCGCACGATAATTAAAAAAGTTTGAAATATTTCGGTCCCTGGTCCACTTCCCGGAAAAAAAGAATCCCCATATTTTAACAAAAGTAAAGTGGCACCTTTGTAACAAATTGTAAACAAAAAGTTTGGAATAATGAAAAATAGATGTTGGTCGATTCTCAGACCTACTCAATGTGCTCACAAAATTTCATGAGAATCGGTCAAGCCGTTTCGGAGGAGTATAATTTCAAAAACTGTGACACGAGAATTTTATATACTCGTATAAGATTAAGCTAGTCATTTTTTAATTGTGATTTCTTAAAAAGTTTTAAATAATCATTGTAAATTGAAATAATCATGTAAGCAGTCCTTATTCTTAAACTAAAAGGGCGTGGCACCTACCATACAAACTGAAATTTTAGTACTAAATCCCTAGCAGGTTTTTGTGTAGAACAACAAAACATGGTGGGACCTAGCCATCAGAATCACGATTTGGTACTATTATCTGTTTCTTGACAATTTATCAAGGTTTAGAGGCAATTTTCGATAAAAAAAACTAGTGTAATCGAAAGATTTTGAAATGAATTCAATAAAAACAAGTAAGGAAAGGGCTGTCTTCGGCTGTGCCGAAGGCTTTATACCTTTCATGAATGCTAAACCACACTTATCGGAACAATCGATTGCATGGGAGCTATACGTTATGTTGGTCCGATCTGGCTGATTTTGCCTACATATGTTACATGTATAATATGTAGGAAACGTGCAAAGTTTAACGTTCCTAGCTTTTTAACTGCAAAAATTATAGCCCAAAACCCATTTATCGAAACTATCGATTATATGGGAGCTATATGTCATGTTGGTCCGATCTGAGTCATTTTCACTACACAGGTTGCAAATACAATTTGTACTAAACTTGCAAAATTTTACGTTCCTAGCTTTTGAATTGCAAGAGTTATAGGCCAAAACCCATTTATCGGAACAATCGATTGTATGGGAGCTATGCCTTCTATCGGTCCGATCTTGCTGGTTCCGACAAATGTTTAATCCTATGCAAAATGGCGCCTGCCTGCAAAATTTCATCGAGATATCTCAAAAACTGAGGGACTAGTTTGCGTTCAAACAGACGGACGGACGGACGGACGGACAGACGGACATGGCTAAATCAACTCGCCTCATCGCCCTGATCATTTCGGTATACTTAATAGTGGGTCTATCTCTTCTTCTTCTCATACTTACAAACATCGGACCAAAGTTATAATACCATTTCATGTTCATGAAAGGTATAAAAATCTGTTTTGTCAGGTCAGCAAATGGTCTATAACAAAAAAAAAATTGTGTGTTCCTCAATTAAATTCAACTCCGTATGCGTGCTTGGTAAACCTTGTAAACTCTTAGGTCCACTTCTCTTTTAATTATAGTAATCGTATGAATTCGACACCTGATATTCCTCACCTTTTCCAAGTGTACTTCGGGAACCGATTGATTACCCGCAGAACTACTACATCACTGAATAATTTTATTATGTAATCTAAATTTTTAAGTTACGCCTCTTTTCAGATCGTGCGGTGCGTGCAGATATGTAGATATGGCAATCGGCAGCTATATATAACATACATATTTACATTTCATTTTAACATGCATTGGTTCAGCCGTATCTGTCTTGTAGTAGTTGTCAAGCAAATATACACTTCCGTCTAAGATATGTTGCTGTAAAAGTATGCACACTTCTGTTTCTTGACAATCTTATCTCAAATACGGATTAGGGGAAAAATGTATAGCATTTCCGTTGAACTAATTGAAGGAAGGGTGGTAACATCAAAACTAATGAAAGGCTTTATAAAAGCTGTATGGTTTTAGTGATGGCAGGAAAACTCAAAAATAAGGTATCATTAAGGTACCCTCTTTCAAGTTCCTAAACCTACCCAAGGCTTTGGGAAATAAACTCCTAGAACACTTCGTTGACACTCGTTTGACTTCTAGAGAGGAAACTTTACCCTCTGATTCTCCACCAGTATGGATAACTCCGTGAATACATTGACGCTCAGTACATTTTTCTGCTAATAGTAGACATGACATTTAAAGACGAAAAAACTTGTAAAATTTGTGCATTCACTTCCAAAAAAGGACAATAAATTCTTTGAAACGACAAAACAATGGTGCACTCCAGCAAAATCGGCAATAAAATAAAAATAAATAAATCGTTAAAAGTGATAAATGGACATAAACAATTTGGCAACAATTTGTGTTAAATGTTGACTAATGAAAAGATAACGTACAACCAAGTTTTTGTGAATATAAAATAAAAGATAGCAAACAAAGAGCAACACTTGACTAAAAGAATACGTGAGAATGGTGGCAGTGTGAACTGAACAGAAATCTTGACCAAGCTAGGCGAGGTGACTATTGTTCGTGCTATTTCGATGTAGGTTATAGAAAAATTGCAACAACATACGAGTATGTATTTGAATGCTACCCAACCAGCACATTTAGTAGATGATGTTGTGATTTGAAAAGCTTTTTTTCACTGCTGAGGGGCACATTATAATAGTCCGCTAATGGCAAAGAAACTATTTTGATTTACTTTAGTAAATAAATGAACTAAAAAATTTGCTATATTTTTACGTATAGTCCCAAAATCAGAGTCAAATTAAAATAAGGTTTTATCTACTTAAACATGATTCTAAAATAAACAGCATTTCGACAGCTAATCGCCCTATTTCAAGAGAAGATCGCCCTATTTCAGAATATGGTTGAAGATTGCCCTATCTCAGAATTTTTGTCAATAACGCGCAATCTCGGCTAAAAACGTATGAAATTTTCGTTCAGATAGGGAATTTTTGAAACTCAATTTTTGAAACGAACTTAGAAATGAGGCGTTTCCGCAACAAATTTTGAGATGGGGCGTTTTTTAAAAATATTTTGAAGTAGAATGATCTTCCAATCTCAGCTGAAAATGTCAAATTAAAATACATTTTATGCATAACGAAAATGTCATTTTAATATTTTAAAATCATGGTTTGTGTCTATGGTTGTGCGATGTCATAACGCTTACTCCAAACTTGGTTTGCGAATAAAATATTTAATACAGGGGTACTTAGCACAACTTGAAAAATTTCTTCATACGACCAACCAACTTAATTTTTTTTTTCATAATGGGATCCTGTTACTTTTCATTTTAGCTTTTTTACAAAAAAACTTTGAGGTTACTTCGGTGCTAGTTGGGTAATGTGTAACTCACAGTATATACGAGTACGTCGCTGGGCGGCAAAAGAACCCACAAACACTTGTAAGATCTATTATGGGAACAACTTCACATACATAGTAAGTGTACACTTAATGTGTGATATTGTTTAAAGGTAGTGGTGATCCTTCCTGAAAATCAAAACGAAATCCATTATCCAGCGCCTTTCGAACCCACGCACTTACTACGAGTATTTGTGCGTGCGATTTACTTTGGCGCTCTTTCAGTTTTTTGTTTTATGGTTGGCTAATATTGATAACAAAAAAGTGCCAAACACATTCAGAACTACATAAAAACTAGCAAACAGCAATAGTTTTATTATATGTTGACGCAAAAAAATAAAAAAAAAACAACAACCTTAAGATGAGGAAAATATCCCATTTACTACGTTCTATAAAAATTGTTATTAATTTGTTTTTATGGGAAAGGAAATCGTTGACTTTTTATCGTTAGGGCCAAGAATTTTTATCTCCTTTCACCATTCAATGGCGCTTTGTATTTTACAATCATTTTTTGCCATCAATAAAATTGTGGAAATTGTACCCTAACTTCATAGTAAAAAATTGCTGACCTTATTTTTAGAGCGAGGGCGCAAAATAATTTTGATTCCCAGGCTAACGCAATTTCATTCAACAGCTTGTTTTTCTCATTTGATTTCAGTTGAAAATGATTTGAAAAGAAATGAGTTTGAGAGGGCTCAGCTGATCATGAAAAGATTGGGGAACCAACACAAACAAAAAGCAGCGTAACCGCCAGTCAAACAGCCAGGAATGTATGAACCTGTCTCCTTTACTCACACACACACGCACACATGCGCACTTTCACCGCTTTTTCTAAATTTGTTTTAATTGCGCCGCGTCCTGATTTACTTTTTGGCTGTTGTAATGGAATTCGATTTGATTTTTTTTGTTGTTGCTTGTAATTGGATGTTATTTGTGAATTAGTTTGTTGGTATGTTAGGGTGTATGGGAGCGCATGTTTTGTAGTTGTTGTAAACAACGACAACAGACACACCTCCACGTCTACCCATTCATATAATAGAGAAAGGAATGTGACGCAACTAAAAATGCGTATTTACTAATTTAAAGGGTGTCACAATAATGATTTGTTCATGCTTGCTTTGTACCTAATTCAAGTCAAATTAAAATTGAGTTTTATCTAATTAAACATGATTCTTAAATAAACATCATTTTATATCTAAAACGGAGTTTTAAATTTAAAAAGACAAAAATGTAATTTTAACTTATTCAGATCAGGGTTTGTGTCTATGGTAGTGCGCTGTCACAACGTTTACTCCAAACTTGAGTTTGGCTTTTCTCGCTGAATGCCACAGCTATGATATGGTTTGTGTATAAAATAGTTGACACAGGGTGACCTTTGCAAAACATAAAAAATGCCTTCATACCACCAACCAAATGAATTTTTTTTCATAACTGTACCCTGTTACTTTTCATTTTAGCTAAAATCTTTGTTTAATATGACTTTGATTGATAAACATTTTAAAGTTATTTTTAAGTTCAATAAAATTTTAATTAAAATGCGTGTGAAGCAACCACTGCTTATGGACGAATAAGTTTTCAACTGAGTTATGGCGTTGGTAAAAAAATTCTTTGGGGTGTAAGATGTGTTTGTTAATGATAGAAATAACGATTTTCCATCAACCGAACTCTAATTGAATCACCCTTCTTACACACCTTACATCACCGAATGCAGTTTCTTATAAATAAAACTTCATTTTAGTATGTGCAGTAGTGTGAATTTATACCCAAAATGACAATGCAATCATCATCATTATTCATGAGAACTACTTTGTGTTAATGTCCCTGGCAATTCGTCTATCCTTTTTAGCTTAGCCTTGGTAGCGGTCGCAAATGATTTTTTGATTTTTGTGGGTTCACTTAAGGCAGCTACTTAATAAGAGGTTACCCTGATTTTCTAATTATTTCTACACTCTTTTGTGAGTATTTTCGTTGAATTTAGAAATCACGGTCTATATTTTGGTCGATTTCTTTTTGACAGCGTCGTTGCCTAGCTTAAGCGTGACACAAAAGTGTTTGTGTGAGATCAGCTGATTTTCGTACCTGTCAAAGATATTTGACCGCTATAGATAGCTGCTGTTTTCTCTTTTTAGTCGAAAAATCATATAAAAGAGTGATAGAGAAAAATACGGGCCTTTTTTTAAGACAACCCTTAGCGAAGAAGGAAAAAAATTTAAAAATTTTAACGTTTTTTAAATTTCTGAATTTTTTTTTAAATTTTCTGAAATTTTTTGTTATCTTCTGAAATATTTTTTTTTAATTTTTGAAACATCTTTTTTTTAATTTCCTGAAATATTTTTATTTGTGTTTAAAAATTCGAAATTTGGACAGATTTTAGGTCGAATCGCATACTTTTCCGACTTAAACTAGTAAACTCCGACTATTTCTGACTACATCTGGCAACTTCTGGCACATGCATGCATACGGGTTCACAACTGAAGTGACAGCTAAGGTGGCTGTCGCATAACTTAAATATGCCAAACCAAAAAAATTTAAAAAATTGCGCGCTGCCGGTTTTCATTGCGGCTTAAGCAAATTAAACATCTTTTTTCCCCTGGCAATTTTAATTTATTCCAACAAAGTTTTCAAAATAAATGGCAAAACATAAATTTCCATCTTAATTACGTGCAGTTTCATTATCTAAATTCCATTCAAGTGCAAAATTCAAATACACAATAGTGAACTTTGACCTAAGCGGATATGTGCGCTAGCTCGTTACATAGTGGTTACTTACCCGTTTGGGAACACAATCAACAAAAAATTTACAACAACAACAAAAACAACAACAATAATAAATGTAAAGCTATGCCACCTTTTCCTTTTGTGTGCCAAAACCCTTTCTTCCCAATCGAGCTATAATTTTTCATGTTTTACATGCACAAAAACCATTTTTCACAACAAAAAACAAAAAAATATGAAAAGAAAAATAATCACTTACAACACATAAAGAAATTATTCACATTGTAATCCTACAGGACATTAACATATCAACGTCTTAGCGCTGAACTTGCGCACCAAAATGGGATGGGGTGGTGGTGGCGAAGACTAATGTGGACAATCGTAGTGCCAGCACATGTCAAATTTGCGGCCTAAAAGCATTGTAACGCATTATTTGTGGTCATGTCCGTCGAACCGGACTCATTGTCCCGTAAGCTTAGATTGACTGACTGACCACCGGCCACCGGATAGTCTTTGACACGTTCAACCACCTTTTGTAGAGTCGAAATGTAAGCACAAGGTGATGCGAAAGCTGTTCGAACTATTTGCACGAGCTTGTCATGATTTTGGTACGAATTTATTCTTCTTCAAACAGAAAACGTAGAAGAGTTTAGCCAAAGGTTTAAGGGGTTAAAAAAAATTTAATATGGAAATACTGACTCCAGAGAAATAGCTTTTAAGCTTAGTGGAAAGCAATAGGAAACCAATCGCGAAAATATTATAAAATGATCTCAACAAAGTCCCGAAAACAATACCGAAAAAGTTCAGAAATGATCCCGAAATTGTTCCCGAAAAGTCCAGAAATGATACCGAAAGTAATCCCGAAGTTATTTCGAAGGGTTCCAACAAGTCCCTGTTCTTGGTTCACACCTGCAACACCATTTTTCCCTTTTACTACTCCAAACTTATGCAAATATTCCACGCAACATATTCATTCGTTCCAGAAATGAATGACAAGGAGCACGTAGGAATTTTTTGCGAATGCATATGCGAATGATTCACGTATGCGTTCTTCTTCACGAACGCGAACGATGCACATTTTTTGTTCATGTTCGCGTTCGCGCATGTGAGCTTTAGTCTGATAAAGTCCGATCGCCAATATTCCCTCTCATATTTGGCTCTTCTTTTCTGAGGAAAGTAATCACAACAACAACAAGACATTTAAAAATACCTTTCGCCCAACCCTTTAAAATATGTAAAAAAAGTAAACAAATTGGTTAATCAACAAAAGAAAAAGGAAACAACAATGCAATGCGAGTCATACCTTTATCTTTCAAAAGGAAAGTCAATGAGTGATACGAATTTTTTTGCTATTTTGACACAAATATTTCATGTTTTCCGACACAAAAGCGCGCTGTAAAATATTGTAAATAATTCGCGAAAACGTTTGATAAAAGAATTAAGACCCTTTTCTATGTGTAGAACTTACAAAACATGTTTGTGATTATTTGCTGCTTGTCTTTGTGGATAAATTGTCAACGGAAAGCGTTTAGAGCGCTACTGCAGAATTGATAATTTTTGCTGTTGGGACGATGTAAACTAGAAAACGTCCCCAGCAAGGACAACATAAAAACACAACGACGTGGTTTGATTTTTTTTTAACTGACACAACAACAAAAAATACAAGAAAATTTCGCCGCAAAATAAGAACAACTTTGAAAATTGAACAATTCTCACACGGGACAGAGGAAATAAGTTTGTATGTATGTATGTATGTATGTCCGTAGGTATTTAAGTGACAATCAAGCTTGTGCAGCCAACCTTCTTTGGGCGATATCCCTTGACGTTAAACGTGTTCAATTTGTCTTTACCTCCCAACTCATCTTCAGTTAAGCGCACGCATTTCGAACAGCTGACAAGACTTGATATCCGAAGCAAAAAAAAGGGAAACATTTGCTTGTGTTGGTGCGCGAGTAAGAACGAGATGTATTTTACTTGCAATTAAATCACAATATTTGCATTAATGGATGAACGCAGGGAAGTGCCGCAATCATTGCGCTGTGCATCTGTGTGTCCTGTGTACTGGTACGTAGAGCCGTGTGACACAATATCTAGTATCCCATGAGATTTTATAGATTGCACACCTTCATGCGTTTGCTACATTTATGGCGCGTAGAAACAAGTAAGACCTTTAAGTTTCACATTGATCAGCTGTCTTTATAACTGTTTTTTTTTTCTCCCTGTTCCCAGAATCCAACAATGTATATACAGCTGATTTTGTGCTATTGAGAGCTTCGAGCGAAGATTCGAGTTGTCATGCGCCTATCCCAATCAGGAATGCGTACAATGGCGTAAGGGGTCAATGTTTGCTTTGCTTTACGAACAAAGAAGATTTAAATTTTGCATAAAATGTGCGAACTTTTTTTTTTGAGCTATGAAACAGGTATGAGCTTTTGCTCTACTTCCATCAGCTGTTGCTAAGCACAGAAAACGAGATCATATGTACGTACCTGATGGAGCTTTGATGTTTTTAAGCAATTTCGATGTATTTTTTATAACTGGAAGACGATATCTGTTCAGCAGGATATTTAATATTGGGATAGTATTCTCGTAAAGGCTAAATGTTAGTCGACCTTGACTTTGTGAGAAGTAGATTTGGCTGAAGAAGACGGGGTTTTCAAACCCTAAGAGGTATTCTTTTGCCTTTCAAACAACAACAAGAACAGTAGGTATCTACCTTACCAAAGATAGTTAATTAATTTTATTCACGCCCATAAATTTTATTTATTTACTCTCTTTGACCTTACTATCTAATAAAACCCCTCTGCCAACGTGATTAATTAATTTGGCAACTACCGGCTGACTCCATTTGGAGCGTATGCGCCATTTTGATATCATAGCCCTTGAACCAGCTATAAAACCAAGGGTAGTCTGGCTCTGTCAGCATATCTTAAGTGAACCCTCGCTTGATAGAAAATAGTGATGTGAGGCCGCAAATCATCAGAGTGCTTACAGAGATGTCTCTTTAAGATCCTGGACGGCGGATCGTTGCCCAACAGATATCAGTTTGGATCTCGTGTTGTATGGCAGCTCTGTAAAAACTGTCTGCTTTACTATACAGCACCGTGCTTAGTCAGGATGTATTGGTAGTATGACCCAACCAAATTTATATCGGGTACAACAGCGGAACCAATCCTAATAAAGACTATTCGGCGAATTGTTCGCTATTCTTAGCAAACAAACTAATTAGTATTGCATAACGGTACATCAAATCTAAGACGACATTCTTTCCCACAAATTGAAAAAGTTCCCACCAATACATTCAATAATACGAAATCGAACGAATCTCAAATCAAGTTCCGGCTTCTACACCATTATTTTCACCAACATTCTTAACATTCCACTAAAGTTTTCCCACCTCAAGATTTGACAGGAAAATTCGCTAAATGCAACCTTCATGTTTGCCGCAACATTCTCATACTGCTCCGCCAATGAATGAATCGTTGGAACACCCAAATGGTATAAATCCGTTGGCTAATCATCGAACACTACGGAGCAACAAAAAGACTTGAGGTTTAATCTAATGTAAGGTCTTTTTTCAGAGATTCCGCTGTAGCGCACATGGAATATAAAACGACAAAACGTGTGAGAAATAAATAATAACAACAACAACAAACACAGCAAAACTCCTTCAAACGCCAATAAGATTCCAATAAAATTCATTCATACTTACAACTTAGGCGCATGAAGGCATGAGGATCAATAACAATTACAACAATAAGAATGTCTAATAATCAAGATGATGATGATGATGATGATGATGATGATGTGGATGATGATTATAGTAACTTGTTTGTATGTTTTGATTTTAAGGAGTCGTGCCCATTGTGACCAATACACTTAGGTCCTTTGTAGCAAAACAATTGACAAAAATGCCAAATGTACTCGAACAACAACAAAAAAATTCAAAAACAAAAAATTGGCACCAAAGCAAAATTTGCCGCAAATTTTCATAGGAAAAAATTCCTTCGACTCGTATTACTACTACAATCAAGCAAGCGGATGAGCACACTAAAGTGCATCCTGTGAATGAAATACGGAAACTTAACAAATCCGGCAAAAAAAAAAACAACAACAAAATTGTAAGACTCCAAACAGAACTTAAACCAAGACGGCGGTTGATGGATGGCTGAATGTTTGGGAAAATTCATTCATAAAAATGCGTTGGCAAAATTCATTGGAATTGGAACAATATCCCAATTGAGAATCAAGAACAAAACACTTGCCAAAACAACAAAAAGAAAATCGCAGGATAATCGCGCAAAACAACAACAAATTCTTTTATAACAACCTGTGATTTGGCAACGGTCAAAAAATTTTGCCGACGAGCAAATAAAACAAGAAAAAAAAAACAACTACAAGTGAAAATGCGCTGGTGAGAAGGATTTGAAATATTTAAAAAAAAAAAAAAACTTACCAAAAAAATAGCACGAGAAATTCAGTTGATCCGAGGAAGGTGCATTGAAGCGCTATATCGAAAGTGACCTCAATTGCGGGTGTGTGCACTAGATGTGGAGCGTCATTGGCAAGGACATGTAGCGCATGGGGATAGAACGTCGACCGAGTAGTAAATAAAAATAAACCCAATTCAACTTCCGTTGAGTGGGGATTGCAACAACAAATTGGCGCGCAATTAGTTTGCTTTGAGCAAAACAGAACTCAAATCATGTAGGTACGCTTCAACGGAGCACTTCACATATGCCAATAGATTTCACACACAACAACAAATTTTAGATGTTTTTTATTTTTTTCATAAAACTGCCTGAGAAGATAACTGACTAATAGTTGTTTGCTTACCACCAACAGCGTTTGTATTCAGTTTGGATTATCCCATATGATCCGACTTGTAAGTCTCTCATACAATTTGAAACACTCGAAATGAAGTGCGAAAATAGCAATGCGCCCCAAATAGTACTATTTAGCTATAGAAAAAAATTAAAATTAAACATTAATGAAATGCTAGTATTTACAATGGGAGCATGCGTTTGTGTAATTTTTCTTAAAATAACAAAAACAAAAAATGTTTCCGCCAGCTTGTTAGGTGCTAAGAGTATACCCGAGGCAGGCAAGAATGTCGTAAAGGTGTTAAAATCCACGTCCTGAAGCTCCATACAAACTGCTCCCACGGTACTCAGGTTAGAAGTAGTCATGGAACTATTCGAATAAATATTATTCGAATAAATAATATTTTTTTTCGACGGCTGTTCGTAATTCGAATAACTTATTCGTTTATTTGGATAGTATTATTCGAACAGTATTCGAATAAGGGAATAAATTATACGAATAAATTCTATAAAACTTTTTTTCAATGAATTTTACTATCCGTTTATTCGATTAGTATTCGAATAAATGATACGAATAAAATCTATTCGAATTTTTTTAAATGAATATTACTATCCGTTTATTCGAATAGAATTATTCGATTAGTATTCGAATAAATGAATAAACACTATTCGAATTTTTTTAAATGAATATTACTATCCGTTTATTTGAATAGTATTATTCGATTAGTATTCGAATAAATTAATAAATTATACGAATAAGCACTACTCGAATTTTTTTAAATGAATATTATTATCGGTTTATTCGAATAGTATTATTGGGAATAGTATTCGAATAAATGAAATTACGAGTAAATATTATTCGAATTTTTTTAAACTAATATTATTTTTTGTTATTAGAATAGTATTCATATGTATATGTAAAGGTTTAATACAGTTTCTATTACAGTCCAAGTTGCACATGCCATTTACATTCGTGTAATAACAACAACAAATCTTCGATTGTCAATTCTCCAAATGTTTTACATAAACCATACGACAGACGAAAAACCCTACTTGAAGGTTATTGAATTTCTTCAAAAATTACCCGGCCACACAGCCAAGTGATGATTACCTTTACAGCCAAAGTCACAGCTGTGGCTGTTATTCTATTAACCCTTTCAATACTAACTAAATCCATTTAACTGTAATGGTCATGCGAAATGAAATGTTGCATAGTTTCGCATTGTCTGCAAATGAACCGGAAGATGAGTAACGTAAATAAGAATAAATACGTGCAACTTCAGTGTGACGAACGTTTGGTTTGCGGAAGACATGGAGGTGGGAAACCTGCAGTGTCATTGAACAAGTTTTTCACACTTCCATATATTGAACGGTAATGGCTGGTGCAACAGTTTAACAGCTGCTCGAAGACGAAGACTCCCAAGGTGACATTCAAATTTTTAGTCAATGATCCATTGTGATTTGTATGATTTTCGCGCCAAAAATAATTTCAATGAGCTAAATATGCACTCCGAGCTAAATGGGATGGAGCTCATGTACAACAGTTCCTTTTTTTGCAAAATTAAAAAACGTAAGCAGCCTCTGGAGAGTTTCATATGCTTGGGTCCCAATACATTAAAATATCCTAAAACGGTATTCAATCAATTTCTCAAACTGCAAGTCATTGATGATTGAAATCATGAGAAAGTTTGTTAGCTGCTTGCTGTATGGAGTCTCTCATGACTCTAGTGCGTCTTTTCGACACCACACTTTGTCAATTAGCCAATAAAAGATGTACCTAACAACTGACTGACTCGGAGCTCGTTCCACTTCTATATCCACCAAAAACTTTGTTCAGTAATTATAATGCGCTAAGGATCGAGATATCAAGTTCGACCATCGACACATGTATTACATAATTTTTTTTGCTGGAAGTACGGGAAACACATAAAAGAAGCTTGTGCGGACTTGCTGAACTTTCAAAAGTAACTCGGCAGGTATTAATGATCGCAGTTCCATCATACCTATAGTTGAGCTTATCCTGAGAACTCTTTGAACCTCAATTTTTTGGCACACGAGATTCATCTAAACAAAAAATATCTAACGGTTTTAGCTCAAAAAGAGAAATGCAACATTGTTCCTAGTTTTATACGTCCATAAATCATTGTCACGATTTTTCTTAATTACTTGAATCATTAAAAATGAAATCTAATCATAGGGGATGTTCATTTTACGAATGCAACATTTCCGCATCAACACGACACTTTCTCTCCAAAAAAAAGCAGCAAACAAATGAAAACACAGCCGACAGGACATGCAAAGGCGCGATAGCAAAAATAGAAAACCCAACAACAACTCTAAACTGAATTAATGAACAATACTCATAAAAAAGGGAAAAACATTAAAGTTTATTTTCCATCAAATTTTTTTTTTTTTAACGAAACCAATCAAAAGGACATGCAGTAATGAGGCTCATTCGCAGTCTGCATTTTGTGCTATCAAAGGCCACTCTCTCGTATATTTGTTGATTCCATTGGTATGCCCTTAACATTGTTTGAGTGCTTTCTCTTTCTTTTATAGCACAAAAATCACGCATAAGACAATGCACCGTTAGTCAACGGTTAAAAGGACACTTTGTAGCAATGAACATTGCTTTGTAATTAAGATTAAGGTGAGGATGAGCTTGGTGGTTGCGATTTGAATTGGCTGCAAACCAAAATGTAACAAACGAGGTGCGATCGAAATGTATGAACTGTCTGTTCAGGAGCTTCAGCTAATTTTTTTTGGAAGGGCTAGTTCAAGTTCCAATAATATGTTTAAAAAAAACTCGATCTCAATGAAAACTCAGCTCATTTGGGAAGTTCTGAAATCGAACTTTTTGGAAAAATATTTTTTAATAAGATTTTTGGGAGATATTAAGCCCAAATATTGTTCTCAAGCCCACCCTTTTTTGACAAATTTCCCCAGTTTACAAATTAATATCCTCTACTTGAAACAGCTATACAGGGCCAAGACTATTATAACCCCGTCCCAGTTAGAACAAACTCTGCAAAACTTTAAAGGTACAAAAAAAATTTATTAGGCGCATCTTACGAGCACACCTCGTATCCCACGAAAATGTATATAACTGGAATAGAGTGCTGAGCGCATCACTTCACAAAACTGTCCTAGAATCCATAAAGGACAACTGAAGATGAAGAGAAATTATTTATGTTTTCGAAAAAAAAAATTAAGTTTTTTTAAGAAAGAAAGGTTCTATTGTATTAAGTGTTTCATAAGCTAAAATGTAAACATTAAGAGATTTAAGTGTTAAAGTTGTAAAAAGCAAAAAAAAAAACAAAAAAAAAAAGGACAGCAGATGAACAAAGAAATTGCGCATTTACGAAAAACACTTGAAATTGAAAGAAAAATATGCGCATTACCCGCCTTAAAGCGCCCTACCGTTGTCTATAGTCCTTCAAACTATGTCACACGCTCTGCACATCTGGTGCTTACGGCTCATAGCACATCCTAAGCAAGTCCAAAGAAATATGCCGCAAAAATTCTTGGATTTCATTGGAGGTGGACATGCAGGAATGCCAAGTCCTTAGCGTGAAACCAGCAGTAGCCACAATGCCACCGCACAAGTGCACTACGTCATGACCAATTGGTTACTTGGAAATATTCGTTGTTGTAAAATTGACCAATTTATGATCCATTCAGACAGTGGGGATTTGCCTTTTTTGTTTGTCAATGGCGAGACACAAAAATAGGAGCAACGGTTCTTTTAATTAGCGTGTCACTTGCTCGTAAACTCAGAGCAAAACAAAAACAACACACAAAAGCAACAAGTTCTATGAGCAAGCAAGCAAGTAGCATTTCTCGTCGTATTGCCGGTAACAGCTGATGCATCAGCTGATAAGGTATGTTACAGAAAAACAGTGCAAAAGCCGCCAACAACATCGAACTCCTCGTTTTCATTTGTAAATGGACCACCAACACAACAATCCACAGGTTAAGCAGGATGTGCGTAAAGATTTTCAAGTGAAACTTCTTAATGCTCTGACAGCTCGTAAATACTCGTCTTTGGTATTTGCTGAATGGCTGGGAATGAGTTGGGATGCGCACTTAATGGCACTTCCAAGAACTTCATTATAGCCTCATTATTGTATTTAGTTTTAATGAATGCGGCCAAGTCTAAGCGAAGCTATTAATTTTTCTTTTTTTTTGGTATCATTGAAGCCAACTTTTATTGCCACCAGATTTTAATATGGAAACCTGGTAATAGCTTGGTGAAAATTGCATTCATATTTAGGTAGAAGTTTTTAAGTGATGCGCGAACAAAAATAAAGACAAACAGACAAAACTACTCAAAATGATTAGTTTGTTTCCCAAGAGTTTTACTCTATGACTTGCGAATTTCTTTAATATAGTTTTTCTGCAGATATCGGACCCCTACAATTTTATTATATATACATAAATATAATTTTTTACAACGGGTGTTTCATGGTACAGCTTCGTTAAATATAATAGTAGTGAAATCAAAAAACAAGCTGTGATTTTATAATTTTCATATGAAATATAGTAAATTCTGTAACGGAATACACATATAAAGAAATCTGAAAGTTCTCACAAAGTTCACTATTTTCAATTATGTTGGCTTATTATTTTAATCCATTGATTTAATCTCAATTGTACAAAAAATTGGCGCAAATAATTGAGCAATTGCTTCTATTTCGGCACGAAGCTTTGAATATGCGGAAACCCATAATTGTTTCATTTTAGATAAATCAATTTCAGTTCGATTTGTACTTGTCATCAACCTAGAGCTCGTTCGCAATGTTTCAAAAGGGTTTAATAATATTGAGTGCTTGTTCTTTCTGCTATTTGATTCATATTGTGGTGAGTCGAAAGTGACATAGTTTCAGCCAAGGCGAATTCAGTACAAGGTTGCATTATACAATCAGCTGATAGCTATTTTTTTCAAAAATTTTGATACTAGCTCCAGCTGAAACTATATGAACTCGAGATTTTTTACGTTGTATAAAAAAACTGCTAATAATTCCCCGCGTTTAGTTCAGTACTTGAGCAAAATACAATAAAAAAAGAAAAAAAAAACAAGTGTGTTTAGTGTTTACTGCCAAATTTGCCGACACAGGGTGCAGATGTCAGGCCAATCGACCCTTTACAGTGACGGGCTAATGGTGCGAGAGTATTTTTGCCTTGAAAATCAACTCAGCTGAGGGAGCTATTAAAGTAGATCGTGAGATAAAATAATTGTCTTGGTCCAGCAAGTCTTCAAAAAAAAACCCAGTTGAAGCAAATTGAAATCTGGCTTAATACAGTGGAGTAATAATTTTTAAGATATCTACCCCACTTGCCTCGGCTGGTTGAATTTTTAACGATCGATTATGAATTGATTATTTTATTTCAGACTAATATCGATTGAAAAATTGCTTTATTTTTAGATCATTAAACCGTGAAATCAACCGGAAATTCATTTAATTGGACAGTTTTTTTTAATTAGAGTGTTTATCAAAATTATTTAATTATATTTAACAATTTGTTGTTGGTTTTAAAATGTAAAATATACTCGTAAATAGCTATTTTATAATGTTTATTCGCCTGCCAACCGAAAGAAGCAACGTAAAAATTTGTATGTACATATGTATATTTCTAGTGAGCGAAACACATAAAATGGCATTCATAAAACTTCTAATAAGAATTGAACTCAGCTGATTAATTACAACTGTTAATATGTAGCCGAGTTAATTCGCTGTCATATCCGATAAAACAAAAAGTCTCCCAAACGAAGCAATTTCGCTTTTCAGGAACCACAAAAAAAATGTTTATAAAACAGCAGTCTATATTTCAAGACAGATTACCAGCCATTAATAGATGAAGAAATCATTCCATTCCATTTTAAAAAATATTTAGTAAGGAGTGCACAAACATTTATGCAGACTGGCTGAAATACAAAACAACTCATTTCAATGGAATATCTATATATTACGTGCAGACATCGGTTTGTTAAAAAAAAGTATATAAAAAATATTTGGAGTTTGAAATTCTTGCCACCACTGTTCCTTTGTGTTTAAATGGTTACCAGACTTTAAGTTGGACTTCTAGTAATAAATCGTTGAAAATTGCATTCAACTTTATAAAGCGGAATTTAAGTGATGCGCCAACAAACTAAAAACCAAAAAAAAATTGAAAACATTTTTCCTTATCAGCTTGTACCACGGTGGTGCCGATATAGTTATTGAGAGTAGCTAAGATGTCTCTGCTCATTTACACAATTGCTGCTTCATCTGGGTGACTTAACTTTGCTCAGCATTTTTTAAGGTTGCCATATATTTCAATTTAAGTATTTTTGTTTCTTATAGTTTTCAAAATAAAAGCATTTATACAATAAAATAAATTTAACAAATTAAAGCTGAGTAATTTAAAAATTAAACAGCAAGTCATGCATATTATTCTTCTTCTTTAAATAATAGACACCACTCACCTATACAAGCGTTAAAACGAAAATCATCGATCCAAATATTTTCGAAAAGTTAGAGCTTACACTGGAACCGCATAATGGACGAAACAAATTTAATGGTATCTTTCAATTCAAAGTTGACCTTGAAGGTCAGGAATTTGATGTAACTTTGGACTTCGAGCGGGCACCAAAAAAGTGGATACGCTTTTTTCATCTGAAAGTCGATTTTTGCAAATTTATCGGAAATAATTATAAAACCAATAGATATCTTCAACTACTTTTGAAAGATTTGAAACAATTAAAAGGATTTCCACAATCATGTCCGATGCCAGCGGTGATTAAACGCTATATATGGCTTACTATAATCTAATTAATTTCAATTTTATTTTCTTCTTTTGCAGCAACATCAGCCCGTCATATTTAAGCATTTCGATACTACCCTGGAGCTACCGGAGCATTTGCCAAATGTGTCGTTTTCGGTTAAACTAAAAGGATATACCAAAGGACATTTGCTATTTAAAATTACAATTGATGGATTTACTAAAAACTATTTAAAAGAAAAAAATGCATCTGAGACAACTAGTATTTCTATAGGCAAGGCGCATTAAGTACAAGGTGGCATTATTCAAACAGCTGATAGCTAATTTTTTTTCACATTTGGACACTACACATTTCGGGGCCATTAAAATTTTGATAATATCAGACCTATTAAATAATGATAACTAATCTTAATCATTGACAATCAAATTAATTTTTTTGTTATTTTTGTAATAATTGATTAATTATTATAATCGAACATTTTTAGAATAATTAATCGATTAGGATTAAATTTTGTGTTTGATTAATAAGGATTTATATCGTTTTGATTATAGTATATTTATATATAATCTATATTTTTTTCTTGTATGACTTTATAAATTGAAATTGAAATACTTAAAATTTGTTATTAATCCTCATTAATCGCAACTAATCAAAAATTTTAATCAAATTGAAATTTTGATTAATTTGATTAATCAGGATTAAATTCTCAATAATCGAACAGAAAATTTAATCCTTATCGATTAATTATTCTAAAATGTTCGATTTTCCTATTTAATCAATTAAATTAATAGAGCAGTTTAGTATAATTGATTTTTAATTTTAATCCAGATTTGAAATTTTTGTAACTGTAACAAATCCAACAACAAAAAAGAAAATTAATTATACGAAAATATATTAAGCAAATAAGTTCAGCACAAACTGTGGATAAAATACTTTAGCTCATCGGAAAAAATTGCCAAAAATCAGCAAAATATGTCACGTACTTAAGATTAACGCCTTAATAACTAAAATTTAATGGGCTACAAAGCTGCATACTCGAACACTTTTTAAAAATTTGGTGAAAAAAAATTTGAAATTTTAAGAAAATTTCTTTGAATTTTCCAGAATTTTTGAATACATTTAAAAAAAAAATTCTTGTATATATTAGAGACACAGATTTTTATTAGGCATTTCTCTATATTTTTGCTTTTTAACAAATTTCCAAAATGAAAATCTGAAATAAAAATGAGAACAGTCCTACTGCTCAGCTTGAAGAACGCCTAGAAATTTAATGTTTGTGTATAAACTTGAAATCACAGGCACTCCCACAAAGCCAGTGACAACAGGTAAGCCCTTGTATACATATGTATATAGGCAGTTAAATACGCCTATATATTTACATAAGTACGTTACAAACTCAAGTCAAGGCTTGTGTTAAAAGCAAAAAATCTTAACAAAAACAACAAGTATACCAACACAATTGCTGATAACTTTCAAAATAAGTGTAAGTATGTATGCATGTAAGTACGAGAAGAAGCATATTAACTCCTCGTAGAAGAGTTCAGTGCCCTCACGCGCCTTACAACTAGCAGCGATTTTACCAACCAAGAGCGAACTCCTTCTGAGACAACTTTCTAACAAATGTAACCATTGATAGCTGGATGCACGTAAATGTAGTTAAAGTCGATTTATTTGCTATGTAAATATGCTTGTTTGTATGTAACTACATCATGCGCTTGCGCGTCCAAAGCATTGGGTTCCGTGCAGACGCCAAGAACAACTTGCCACAAAGGCTTTGCCACGTAGACTTAAATAGTAAGCAAGCAAAGCAATGTGGCGGCCATGGTAAATAAGTACAAAAGAAAATTTCATAACCTTTGGGTGAACGTTGAAAATGTGGTTAGAAGACGCGCGACTTCAATGTGGCAAGCAAGGAGTTGAGCGCATGCGCAGCTACCGGATAAATTGTATGCCTGATTGCAATGTGAAAAGAGAGAGAAAAAAGGCAAGGTAATGCAGACAAGTGGTTTATTCAAGCAACAAAACATATGTACATGAAAACATTTACATACACACACATGCATACGTATTTACCTACACACACATACATATTTACATACACATACATATGTATAAAGCATAGGTACTGCTAGCTCCATGTTTTCACTACATTCACCACAGATCTAATCAATTCATCGTTGCCGTAGCGAAGAGGTTCCTTTTTTTGTGGTATAGACATTGATTTGCTCCTAGTTTTTGGTCAGGGTGCAGTGATTTTGTTATTGATAGTTTTATTATTTAGACATTAAAAAGTGTAGGTATTGGCATCAGGTCTCACTCAGTAATCTTGTACATGTTTTGAGGTGAAATAACTTGAACTGTTCTGTGGGCCAGCTTCAAACCACAAATTGGAATTTGTAGGAAATTTGTGTGGGGAATTTAATAGTAAACTTCGCTCTCCAAGAACTCACATCACACTCTTCAAGTCTCTCATCATATCTGTTGTATTATATGGCTAAGAACCATGTATGATTTAGCAAGAAGATGAATAATGACTCTGGAAGTTCTCAAGAGAAAATTCTTCTTCTGAAGATCTATGGGCCTTCCCATGAGCATCGATGGAAATGTAAAAATTACTTGTATGAGCTTTACTCCATTATCAGCGCAGTACAATTAATTTAAGACCATGACCGGCTTAGTCATGCACATTTTAGCAAAGGGAGTTCCTGTTCAAAAGGTATCGACATCACGGATTTGGAATTAGCAGATGGACCAGAACTTGGCCTGCTTTAATGTTTGAATTGGGGATCAGTTTCTGCGGCTAAGGGATTGAGGTTTCTCTCACACCCTTTGGATGGTGTTGGCGCAGCGGGTTTGATAAATTTCTAAAAAGGTCGAAACCATGTTTTTGGGAGCAAGTTACGCCCTGACAAAACAAAGCCAAAAGTAAGTGTTATTTTTTAAAAAGAATTAATTATAAAAGAGTGATATAAAGTCAAATGCATATACATATAAAGAACCATAGAAACAATATATTTGCATATATTCATAATCATTTACATTTGTATATTGAATAATTTGATTTAATAACATCATGCAATCTCAATAAATATATCAATTAGCGATCGTAATTTCACACCTTTACTTTTCACACCTCATTCAGTTTTTGTGCCAATACAGTACTAAAGCACATATATACATACATATGTACATATGATTATATGAACATATATGTAGGTATGTATCATCAAACATGCGTCAGAATTCATCCGCACATTTTCACTTTCTTGCAAAAAAATTTACATAATTCCTACCTGAATATTTTAAAATTTGCATAGGTAACATACAAATAAGTTGAATTCTTTAATTTGAATTATCGAAAATGTTCAATCAAAATAACTATATAGCGCTGTCACGAATCTACATATTAGGGATGCCAATATAAGTGGAGGTTTTGATGATTGCGAATAGCTTCAACTTGTGTGTTTTTAATAAATTGCAATGCTATCTAGTCTAAGATAGTTTTGCCGTTCAGCTGCAATGAATGTATGAACTGACTTAAGGCAAGTTCGTTGTTTAAGTCTTTCGTTTCAATAGTCAAATACACTAGTTCTGTTTGCGAATTTCATACCGTTTTAGTTGTATTGGCAATCAAGTTCTAATTCTTCGTTTGGACTTGATTTTTAATTATTTTTTCATTATTTTACTGTTTTTAGTATTTACATAGTTTTCATTGCATGACGTCCAAAAAAAAATTATAATAAAAAAAGTTTATGAAAAACAAATAAAATAAAAATAAATTTGATAATTTAAAAGAGGAAAACATATAAATTAATTATATTAGTATTGCAAATAAAATATTCTTAGAAAAAAAAATATAATCAAAAAACCAAATGTAATTGAAAATAATTACTCAAATACAACTTTTAATTACAGCAATATTTTAATTTTTTACACTGTTATTTTTACTTGTATACATTAATACATAATTTATGGACTCAAAAATAAATAAATAAAATAAAATATTTGAATCAAAAAACAATAACAGTACAAAAATAATTAAATAATTCAAAAGAGAAATAATGAAATTAATTAAAAATAATCAAATAATTACTTCAATCATTTGATTTTTTTTTTAAATAAAGGTGGAATGAAAAATGAGAAGAAATATAATAATTACGAATATTGCCATTATTTGAGTAGGAAAAAAATTACACGTTGGAAAGATATTAGAAATACTCAGATAATTGAACGTATTCAGATACTTAAAAATGAGATAATCGAACATAAAAAATAAATAAAAATAATTACACATATAATTAAGAAATCAAATTATTAACACTAACGGTTTGCTTAAAAGTAATAAAATAATTGTTTGAATTAAATGGGTTTACTTTAATTATTAGACAAATGGGAAATAATGAATCAAATAATTGAAAAAATAATCATAAATTAAATAATTATAATTAATCACAACATTAAATGTAATCAGATATTTAAAATTAATAACTAACTATAAGTAAATAAATATAAAATAATAAATATAAAATAATTATATAACTAAATAATTAGCAAAAATAACGTCATGATTAAAAGTGTCTAAAAAATTGATTATTGTGGAAGAAAGAATCATATAATTAAAAAAAATCATCATAAATTTAAAAATGAAGAAATATATAGTTAAAAGAATATTAAAATTAATAAGACAATTACATGTAATCAAAATGATTTAAATCAATCAAAATGATTTAAAAAATAATAATTATAAATTTAAATAGTTAATTTTTTATCATTTCTTTTTCTGTAATTATTTGATTATTTTCCATTACTTCAGCGCCAAAAAAACGATGTCAATATATTATAAATGTATTATATTTATCATGTAATTTAAAAAGCCTGGAGTAATTAAAAATAACCAAATAATTAGTTGTCAAATATTAAAAAAAAAACTACGATGCAAGTAAGAATAATTTAAACAGACCTATTAAATAATGATGACGAATCGAAATGATTACCGGTTTGATTGATTATTTTCCTGCGAAAACATTTAATGATTCATTACCAT
The DNA here is from genome assembly GCA_951509765.1 of Sphenella marginata. NCBI lineage: Eukaryota > Metazoa > Arthropoda > Insecta > Diptera > Tephritidae > Sphenella > Sphenella marginata. The sequence continues at coordinate 102,825,641 of OX608079.1, forward strand.
TACTTTAAAATTTTTACTGCAACTTATTTGCAATTTAATTAAAAAAATAACCAAAGAAAAATCGTGATTTTTCACGGGTGTTTTTTGATTATTTTTTGATTTTTTTTAATCTTACACATTTTTTTTTAAATTTTCTTTAATCGTAATCAAGTTATACTTGCCTTTTCTTGGAAATAACAAAAATAATCATTACCAATTAAAAAATCTGTCTAGTCAATTGACTACTCATTACTAATCAAATTCAAAAGGTCTAAATTTGAAAAAGTAGTCAAACATTTCTGTGAAATTGAAATATGCAAGTGAAAGTGAAGCGAAATTAAATTAATAAATGGAAAACTACTTAATTTAATTGAAAATTAATATTTTGATAGTTTTTAAAACATAATAACATATTTGAAACATTACTTGGTTTACCCTAATTCACATACATACATACATACCTATCTATATTACAAGTACACACGTACAATATTTACAATCAAAAATCAAAAATCTCACCACAAATGAATATTTCAGATTTTTAATAAACAAATTAAAATTCCACGCTTGTTTCATCAATCAGTGAAGACAAGTGATGGGAAGAAACACGAAAGGGGTATTTGAATGCCAGCAACGTCTTAAGTTGTTTCCATATTGTAATCGTCCATTGAGTTTCGATGTAAACGCAGACCAACACGCAGGAGTTAATGAACTAAAGAAAAACACATTTGATACGCTAATCTTATGGAAAATTTCAAAATTTTCTTTCCATTTGCGCATTAAATCCTTTTACTACACACAACATGAAATGAGGAAAAAGAGCCCAAAAAAAAATAAATTAAATAAATCCTAATAAAATGAGAAATCATGAAGTCGAATAGCTAAGAGGAGAACACAAGTCTTTCAGGTGATTGACACCAACATGCACCAAACACTAACATCACACAAATACAAACATAGCCAAAGAAAATAACAACAAAGCAAAAACTATAAAAATAAAAATCCATCGAAACTATTAACGACATGCGAGCTGACACGTTTCCCCATTATTTCATTTCTTCATTTAAATTTCAGGCAAGGATTGAATACTCAATGCTCCCCAACGTCCGGATGGTTGATCTCTAACGCCAACAGCCGACAAATGGTAAGCAATAAGGAAGATTTAAAAAAAAAAAAACAAATCAAAGTAAAAGGCAATGCAACAGTTGTTGCGGAGGGGGGTGAAGTGTGCCATGCGCAGGGTAATGTTTTGATTGCGCATTTCGATTCTATGCTCGTGCATTTGTCTGTTTAGTTTGCTAGGCGTGAGGTAAAGGCTTTGGAGAGTTGCCTGGTCTTTGCATGTGTGCAGCAACAGCAGCAGCAACATTGAGGAGCCTCCACTGCAGTTCTCCACAAGTAATAGATTGGAAAAATGCTTGAAAGCAAAACCAGCTAAAGGAAGGTACAGCCAGGCGAGTTTAGCTATCAAAGCATAGGAATTGACTGTGGGGCGTAGATATTCACACACATGCACACACACACACACACACACACACACATGCAAAGCGAATTTTTATATTTTTCCTGAAGTTGTTTGCCACATAGGCAGCTAGAGAGCAACACAAGAACGCAACGTCCACAACAGGTTTTTCTGAAGTTAACTTGTTTGGTTGTGGCTAAGGCCAAGAACTTTTCTTCCGCATTATAATTTAGAGTCAACAAATAGCTTCGCGTTGGTTTTCCTTATGTAGTTTTTCCTTTTTTATGACTGGCTGTTTTTTCTTACAATGCTCTTAGGTATGTTTGTATGATGGAGCTCTTAAGGTACAGTCGAGTCAAAAAGTTCACTAAAGGCTTGTGAGCAGCAAAACTAGTTGCTAAGTATTTCGGTAAGGAAGCTGGAGTTTTATATCAAAATAAATAAAATAAATGGGAGGCCATAAAAACTGAAAAAATTTGAAGTGTTATTTACATTTGTCCTAGGGCAGTTTTTGATATACACTTTATGCATCTCGTCCCTTCGAGGATGGTTTTGAAAAGGCAAAAATCACAGAGAAATTCGACATTTCACTTTTCAAGGACGCATCCAAAATGGCTTAAAACGCTGCCTTCAGCATCGACCCTCTAATCTGACTAGCCCATCATCCCTTTTAGGATATCCCTAACTATTTAAGCCACGTAAATATCTATGCTTCCTGGAGAAGCACCAAAATGGTTTAGTTTGCCAGAAGTTCGATGTGGTGGCCATATCCTAGACGACTATGGACTCACTATAAGTCGCTTGCATTTTTTGAAAGTAGCTCGGAGTATCAAATATTAGTTGTCTCAGGTGGTATTCTTGCCAAGGAGCTAGAGCTATATAGTTATATAAGTCCTTCAAAAATTGGATGATTCTTTCCAAAGCCTTCTTCTCTATAGCGTGAATAGGTGTAGCTCGTGGTGCGGTTCGGAAAGTGGAGTCTGCTCTCAGAGCTTTACTGTACAGATGTTGAGCGTTTTTCAAAACCAACTTTTAGGGGTATTTCCTTTTTTTGAATTCTCAACTCAGTGCTTGGGAGTATCGTAACCAAGCTGAACTTTCTCCATGCCTCTACTGGATTTCGGACGTTATTGACTGCTGCAATACTATCCGTCTATCCGGCGTCTAAGTTCAACATTTTATCTTAGCTGACGTTTCATGGGGCAGCGCCAATTCAAACCTGTGAGTGAGTTCTCGAAGTTTTTTTACGCAAGGTTTCGATCTCTTAGATAACTTCTTATTGAATAAATGGGGTAGGCAACATGTTTTTTTTAGCTATCCATCTCGAGCTTTTGAACGGTTTTTTTATATCGAAGCTGTCTCTAGACTATAACAAATCCACGATTCCGCTTGAAGTGATTTTCCTAGACTCAAACTGTATTGCATGGTAAATATTCCTTCTTTAATTGTTGTTGTTTTTAAAACCAAAAACACTCTCTGCTTACGCTTGTTAATCCTTAACATATTCCAGTTTTTTTTTGTTTTTTTGATATCATCAAATTTATTTTCTTAACAAGTTATAAATACATCATTCAAATATTAAGCTTCAATGAAAATGTGGGCGCTTTTCAAATTATGTAAAATTCGTATTGCTCCTCAGCACCACCAGCAAATTTAATTCCAATTCTAACGTCAGCAATCTCGTTGTCGTCGTCACCATCGCCGCTATCATCATCATCATCATCATAATCATTATCAGCACACAATCAACAGCAAGAGCAATAGTAGAACCATTATGGCATAAAGCACAATAAAATTATCCATCTTTTGTGACATTCATAACTGACCATAACCATCCATCAAATGCCACATGAAGGTAGGGAGTGCAGAGAAAATACACAGCGCTGACTGGTTTGTAAATACTTACCACGCTATTCATCATAGATAGAAGCTGAAGGCTGGCTTTAGATGACCATTGATCAAACTGACCGCCACACATGTACACTGCCTCTACACATATGTACATACATATACATTTTCAAGTGTCAAAGGTTCATCAACAAGAAAGTTTTAGATTCGTTTTGTTTACATTTCTAATGAATTACAAAATGATGACAACAATGAAAATCAACAAGGAACGCGCTTGCTCATCAACGAAGCACACCCTGCAGCCCACAGCCTTGATGCAATGTAAAGTGGCTGGTAGTAGCTGAAATACGAGCATAGAATTTGAATATCCAATCAGCAATGTAACGTCCAAGTAAATACAAAGCATGATTATATGAGTCTTCATCACTTTATTGTTGGTGTACTGTGGGGCGAGTGACGAAAATAGTCCGTCGAGCGTCCCTACTCTGTAGTTCTATTCGAAAGAAAATTAGTTCGATTTCGAGTGCTTTGTACTCTGTAAAATATTTTCGAATGAAACGCATTCATTGTTCGAGTTCCATTGTGTTCCCTTCGTATTTGATTTGTGACACTTTCGATTGTACAAATTTTCACTTTCAGGAAGCACATAGACAAATTAGAATTGTTTTAAACCAAGTAAGGAGAGCGCTGTCTTTTTCTGCCCCATAATTTGTATACCTTCAAGCAGAGCTCTATTCGATTAGATTTTTAATCGATTTTATAGAGGACGCTTATTTTTCTTGCAGTACTGTCCACCCTTTGGTATCTAGACCGTCGGTTCAGTTCCATAAATATATTTCAATATTTTCTTAAGTTAACTATTGCCCAGACAGCTTAGAATGAGAGGAACGGCTTAGTCCATTTCACTTCGGATTATAGTAATTGTAAAAATGAGAATCGATCGAATGAAAGTAAATCACTTTTCTAGCTAAAATGAGCGCCTTGGCCCAGTGTGCGGTGTGATTGACAATTCGAAGCTGTTTTCAGCTATAGATAGACGCAGCAGCAGCAGCAGGAGTTTAGAGAAAAGTGCCACCCAAAATAAAGTACACACACACACATACACATGCAAATTGCGGAAATGCAGAGTTTTGCTCAACCACGCCCTATGTCCACCACTACGCCCCTCAAATAAATCAGAGAACTTGATAGTGCGTGCCCCTCAAACAACGAATAGATTAACACGCCGAGTGCCTTTGGTGGCGTACAAAAAAAAACCAGCTTTCATATTAGAACAACAACACAAATTGTAGAAATGTAATGAGTCGATATGTATGTATGTATGTATGTACAAATACAAGTTACACAGTTGTAAGTTGTAATGCTGCAACAGACGAGTCCACATCTGCTGTTTTTTTGCCTGAAACATTTCGACTTGTCTTTAATTATAATGTATTCACTATATCATATATTATTTTCACAAATGCTTATGTTTATATAAATGTATGTATGTATGTATGTGTGCATGTTGTCTAGATATTTTGTGCTTTATGTTTACGGTAATGTTTGTAATATGCAAATTCAAAAGGCACAAAATTACAAAATTATGCATTCATTCGTTAGGACATATTCTTACTCATAGATATCCACATACATACATACACATACATACAGGCATACAGTCATATATACATACAGCCTTACTCATAAATATATTTATCAAAGTTGCAGCCGTGACTCAAGCGTTTTAAATAGTCGTTTGTAAGTTGAAACCAGTTTATTAATTTTTCCCAACTAAGAAAATATTTTTGGACAACTAGCTTGAACTGTTGGTGACGAATGTCATTCGCCTCCCTAACGGTAACTGACAACAACAGTCAACGTCCAAAGTCACTGAGAAAATGCCAGTAATGATAAATGAAAATTTTCATAATGTCATTGAGTTTTTTGTTGTTGTATAGAATATTATGCAAAAATTAAATCTGAGAGTTAAAGCTTAAATAAGAAAGTCATCCTTTGAGTTGGTGGTTCATTGCGTCTACTGATTATTAGATTATGAATGCATAAACGTAGAGAATTATACTCTGTAAACGCTTTAGCGGAAGTTTGCAAGAAAATCTTAAAAGGACCGTGGGAAGCATATTCAGACAATGAATTGATGGCGCATGATTTAGCCAGAACAGCAGCTTAGTGTATTAAAGTAAGAAATTATTTGGTTGTTGTTGTTGTTGTAACTACAAAGAAAAAAATTAAAAATGTTTCCGCCAAACAGAAACCAGCACAAAACTTGTAGCTAAAACAGCTGTTGCCACTTTGATTGGTTAATAGTAAAAAAAAATTTACTGTTGTTGTTGCTTTCCTATGTTGCGATCAGCTGTTTTCACAAGTAAGTTTTAGTAAGTGAAATTTCTTTAACAGAAATTTGTAACTCCTCTTTCACACTGAAATGTCAAAATGTGCTCTCTCGTTTGTGTCTCCTAACACGTTTTCAGTAAAAATTTTACAAAATTTAAAAAAAAAAACTATAAAATTACAAATAATTATTTTCGCTTTAATCATAAATGGTTATTCATTGAAAAATAATTACGAACACTATTGTTGCATTTCAAAAGTCATAATTTCTCATTTTTACTCACTACAATAGCTCATTTTCAAAAGGTGCTGAAAGTGTGTGGTCAATTCATCACTTTCCTATTATCCTATTTCCTAGTAAGTTTTTATTTTTCCAAGTTTTTCCACTTTGTTTCTGGGACATGCAAATCATTATCTCTATATTTGAAAAAAAAAAACGAACAGAACTAATATGACTCGCCAACGTCGAACAAAAGCAAAACACAATCAGAATTACTTGCCAATTAGCATTTGAATTGTAGATGAAAAGGTTAAAAACAACAACAATAGCTCTCACTTCAGAGAAAATGTCTTGCAGTTGCGGTTGCAATTATGACTTATGCTAAATGTTGTTGTTGGCGGTTTTGAACGATGACGAGCATTAAATATGTTTTGTATTGCTTTCTTATAGTAGCTCTACATATTTTCCAACTTTTCTTATTTTTCTTTGTTAAATATATAAAAAACCGATAAAGAGGTTATTCTGAAAAATTTGTTGACAGCTTCTGAGCGCAAAATGCTAGATGACGACTTACTCCATTGTGCCGCACAATCAATCAATATGAAAATGGCCACACAGAAGTAGAGGCGGCAAAACAAGTGTTAAAGGATAATAATGATGGCTATATAAATATTCATATTCATGCATGGTAGCCATAAATATTAGACTGAGTCGAAAAAAAAAATTATACTGATGTTATTTTTCAGATTTGATTGCTGAATCAGAATCGATCCGACTTGGCAAACCTGCCGAAAATTTTCAAGCACAACTTTTTTGTGAGGCATTTAGTTCACTGCAAATTTATACTTCACTTATTCTTTTTACTTCAATGGTTTTACATTTTTGAAGTAAAAATTAGCTCGGTTGTAACTCTAAATCTAATGAGTAATGATAAAATTCTAGAAAGTAATATTAAGATCTATAACTTATACAGTATTTTTTCCATCAGTCTAATAAACAAAATCAATATTATTTCGAGAAAAGAAAATATTTTTTAGCCCAGTCTAATATATATGTACCTACATATATAAATGTTTCACTTGAAGCAAGTGTGTTAGAAAAATAAAGCAGATCCTTACTTATGTAGCTCCAGCCGGCTCGTAATAACAGAAAGCCGTTAAGAAAATCGCATCTAAATCTGTATTTATAACTAGCTCGATAGCACTAATAATACACTAATTCCTATTTTTATCATTATATCGCAAGCCAGATAAAATATGGAACTTAATTATATCTCTTATTGCAGCACTCATTATCAGCTTTTGTTTGATACCCATATTGCACTAAACAATTTAAGTCACATTGCTCCACATATTGATAGATATCTGCGAAACTGGTCGAGTTATCGAAATAAGTCATATGTTAGATTGTAAGTTAGATGTCAACTAATATAATGGTGAATATTGCATTTAATTATATTTAGTTGTTTTTGAGTGATACGCGAACAAACTTTCAGACAGACAGACCAAAACATTAAAAGTTGCTGATTTGGATTTTATTGGTTAATAATAACACCTGCTATCGATTTTTCTTAAATATAATTTTGTTATACGTAGAGAATATACATGATCAAAAACAAGCGCTCGACTTCAGTCATGAGTAGAATCACATCTACGGAACCTTATATACGATATTAAGAACAGTAGAAGAAATCTAAAAGCCCAAGAGTCTAGCATTCACTCGTCCGACCAAAAGTCATTTACATAGAATTTGTTGAAGAGATGTCTGCGCTAAATCTAAGTATAGGACAGGAAAAAACAGTTGTTGGAAAAATTGCGCAGGATAATAATTTTTTACTGCAAACCCTTAAAACCTTTCTAGAACAGATTTTTAATTTATTATTTAGGCTGAAAAATGAGACTTCTTTTATATTTGATATTTTATCACTTTCCGCCCTAAGTTAACAATTTATGTGACTTGTGTGCAAACAATTTTTTTTTTACAAAAACAAAATTATATATAAATGGATCCTATATAAATGTAACCACAATGCGCTTCTACACGCATACATAAATTTGTTGTCTATTAGTATTGTAAACCAATGACCAATCGACCATCAAAAAAAACACCGACACGACAAACTACCTTCCAATGTTTATTGACTTTCAACAATGCATCGTTACAATAACAAATATTAAATTATTTTGCAAAATACTTCAACGATCTATTGTGCCATGCTTTATTCTATACTCCATTGTATGTATATGAGAGCCTGCGAGCTAGGAAAACATTTTCTAAGATTCAAAGCGATAACAACCACAGCAGGTCGCACTTGAAGTGCTCGAATAGCATCCCATCCGCTTAAGATGGAAGATGCGAATAGCTGACAGTCACCGCAAGGCATTCAACAGGTGAAAGATTAATTTCGTTGAGCAATAAGAAATGCATGGCGAGCAATGTATTATTGTTCTATTCAAGGAAATGTTAGTTACTTGAGGATTATATACCACATTGCAGGTTTTTTTATTTTTATTTTCTCAAAGTTTTAAAGAGAAAATCATTCAGTAAAGGTTTTTTAAAGATAGTTTAATATAAAAAAAAATTATCGATAATTGTCAAAATGCGGATTTTAAAAATTTGTGTTGGTTGCGGTTAGGGCTCGATATAAGATGTGTTTGGTGAGTATAAAATTTTTATTGGAAAGTGTTCGGTGACACAAAGCATTTGCAGGGAGGGCGCGCTTTTTGACATTTCATTGAGAGAGAGAGTTGCAGGTTTCTGCACAGTAAAACTTGCAAGTGAAAACAGCTGATCGCGACATAGGAAAGCAACAACAAAAATTTAAAAATTTAAACTATTGCAACCAGCTGTTTGGCTGCAAGTGTTTACCAGATCTGTTCATTAAAGCTATACCTACTCGCACCACAACTGGGTATATAAACCTGTCCATATCAATACATTGTACTGCGTCAAGTGAAATTGCCTTTCCAACCAAAAAGTAATTGGCAAAAAAATAGATTGGTATTGCCGCCCATTGTATTTGATCCTTAATTTTTGGCGCGCACTTTTTGTTTGCATTCTTTTCCCTTCTTTTGTTTTCATCTTCACTTTTCTGTTGAAATTGGAAAATCAAATAGCAAAAGTGATGTACTTGAAATGGGTTCGTTCGTACGTGATGTTCTTCCTTTCACACATAAATTAGAAATCTGTCATGGCTTTTGTCCTGAATTTAATGATCTGCCACTTGATTTTTAGAATTTTGCTACACATACGCGTAGGTGCGTACTAGAGATGCGCAATCTAAGGAATCCCGACTATATGGCCTGATTATCCGAGCGCCTTGGTATGGCGATAGTGTTGATGGCCTAACACATCTAAGGTAGAAGGTTCGAATGCTGGGGCAGATGATAGAGTTTTTTCAGAACGGGATTGCCCCGTCGCCAGTGGTTTGGCACAACTCCCCCAGTGTATTTCTGCTTTGAAAGGCTTCTCAGCAAAAATGTATTTGCTTAGCATGTTACTTAGCAGGAAATCATGAACATTTTTTTAAGAAACGTCAACTTCGAGAAATCCCGAAAATTTAGTTACCACAGTCTTGCAACTCTAGAAAATCTAGAACTGCTAAAGTGCTACATACCTGATTGAATTCTTCCTTCCTCTAGTTTTTCGCTATAGTTTTTTAAAGACAACATCTTTTATAGCAATTTATTTACGGTCTTTAAATATTTTACGATTTTTTGTCTTTGTTTGTTTTACAGGATCCCCGACAGAGTCTATTTTGATTGGTAATTTTCAATTTATTGCGAGTGGGAGTGGATTGCGCATTCATTCAACACATGGCTGGCAAATGCGGGCTACGCTGCTGCTACTGGACCAATGCGTATCAGAGTTGATTTTTATGACGTTTCACGTGGGCGTTAGGAGTGCACGTTTAACGGTTTGCGTTGTAATAAAAAATGTTGTTGTGCTGCAGGCGTTTATTGCATTCGATGCGGCTGCAAAACTGCACACGACGTACGCTTGGAACACCAACGAAGAGATTTTTGTTGTTGACTCTACCAGACTTTGTTGCACCTTGCTTTAGTTCGTCATTAAAATTAGTCAGCTTTGCCAAACCGCTGTGACTGATTTGTCTTTGACTTTCGCCTTGAGTGCGCGTCTAGAAATTTGAATAACAACCTGCTACTAACAACGGGATAGGCGCCAACTCCAGCCGCTCGCAGTAAATACTACAGTCGCTCTGCAAGTAGAGTCATTGCGCATGCGCTCAGTGCGCAAAAGTGCAAGAAATGTCAGCATGACAGTTGTGTGAGCCCAGTGCATTGCTGTAAATGCATTAACCTTTTCTAACGATTTTCACATTTTATGCTATTTTGATAAATCGTTTGACGCGCATTTCTGCATAAAAAAGGCAACAAAAGGATATCATGCAGTGTGACAGATCAGAAATCTTTATCCTGCCGGATTTCAGTTAGTTTTGCAGGTGTAGTAGCGCAAGTCTCTGCATAGATAATATGCAGACTCTAAGTCTAACCAACGCGCAGGAAATACATTTTCCGCTACTTAACCATAACGACTTTGGCCGAACTCGTGTTGGTTTTAATACATTTTTAATAAAAAGAACACGCTTGGGCCACGCTAGAGATTTAGCCTTTCTTTTGCTAGAAAATCGCAATTTGTTACAGATGAAAAGCATGCCAATTTTCTTTGAGATGCCAGAGATGATTCATTATCCACTTCCACATTAGCAATGGTTTGTAATGGAAACTTAATGAGAATTAAATAACAAAAGTCGGTACAGTGCTAGGAATGAAACAGAGCCGGCAATGACGAAACTATGCAAATCTAAGAACCAAAAGTGATTGGTACAAAAAGGTAAAAACTTTAGCTGCTGAGGTTTCGGTGTTAATTCCCGGGTCTGAGCGATTTCCTGTAGGGCTCTCGAGACATTGGAAAATGGCTGTCAAGCCCATGAGCAGATATTAAATTCTCTCTCGACTGGGTAATTCCAATGCCATTGGGGTAGATATCGCCCTGCTTACCGGTACAGTACCATTACTGAAACTTGCATCAATCTCTTTTAGCGGAAGTCCAATAAAATGCGCAGTAACCTTGTATTTCTGCTCAAGATCCATTGGAAAGCGCTGAGCCTCTAGAGGACTTTCTTTATGAAATAATGGTCCTGCCAACCTACTAGTATCTCCACAGCTGACTGCTTTAATATGTATCATTAGCGCCCTACAGACTTCATAGACCTCCTCTCTGAATGATATGCTGAATTTGATTCCGTTGAATATTGCGAGCAAGACGGCAATGGTTCAGATGCTATGCAAACTTCTTGATATTCGCTGAAGTCTCGTGCATTACTCGTACTACAACATTCTTGGCGGCTTTGATTTTATCTCGTATCAGAGTCCGACCGTAGCACAGACTACTGCGTGTTGGTATCGACACTCTATCTTGTTTCAATACCGTCAGCTATGTGGGCAATGAACCGCTGAACTGGCTCACGCATGTATCGAAGTTGGTATGAAAGGTTAGAGGTAGAGGCAGCATATTAATAGAAACTGAGCTTCTCAAAAGTTGCAGTTTAGGGAATTCAATGTCTAGTCGAACAGTCGAACGGATCTGGAATGCTTGAACTCTCTCGATTGTTCCGAAATATACCAGAGTAAGTATTAGCTGATTCCCAGGCGATATTTATGGATAAAATTTGTAGAATTTGAAATTATCGATATTCTCTATGTTAAGATCCCCAGTTGGTTGCATGCGAAAGAGATTAAGAAAGCTAGAAGCGCATCGATTCAGACCTGGCAATTTTTCCTACAGGGTTAACTTGAAGAGGGTCTCATATACTTGCACATAATAATCGCCAGTGTGGTATTGATTAATATTGATAATACATTTTCACATAATTAGACTCGTATACATATATATTTATGTTTGAACATATGCGCATGTGTAACATGATCTCTCTGAAAATCTTGGCGGCTGACTTTTTTTTTTGGCCATCATATGTCACCACAACCAAGTAACATAATTGACCAGACCAATGATTCTTCTTCTTACTATCGAACATACATAATTATGCGTGGAGTCTGCAAGGATCAATTTACAAAGTAAACAAATCAATTGGCGAAGGTCTTTCTAAACGAAACAATTTTGTTGGTAGCAGCAAGTGGTTTTGGGGCGCTGGAGTGTGACAAGTGGTTGAAAAATTTTTGTAGGTGGATGCTTTGCTTACGGTTTCATATGATCAGATGTTGCAGTAACGGTATCTTTCAAGTGGCTAATGTTGTTATTGGTGGTGTTTATGATTGGCTTGTTGAGCAGATGGCATTAATCAGTAATTTTGTTATTATATAAGAAAGATGATATGATCTCATCGTAGTTTCAAGGTTGCTTATAAGAATACCTTAGCTTTGTAGTTATTCTTGGAATAACTTGGTTTGGAATGATTTAGAGTTTCACTAAGAAATTGTAAGATAACTAGTTTTGGGATGGTATTTATCCTGGCACCAATGTGAATGTCTGATGTAGCAGAGGCTCAGTATATTAATTACATTTTGGGATCAGATCAGAATATGCTCACTTTCAACTTCTGCAAAATCTCTCCAGCGTTCGTTAATATACATCATTTCTCCTGCTTAACAAATGGACTCAGACAAAAACTCTGAGGCTCCTCTAAAAGCTGTCTATTTTATCTTATTTTAAACCTTGAAACGAGCTAAGAAGTTATTTTACAACTTTGCCACCAGTTTAAAACTTTTAAAAGTTCTGCCACCCAGAGTTGCCACTTAATTTATTATATATATTTTTTTTTGACATAGCTAGGGTTATCTTGTGACCGGTTTGACACATTTCTATGAAATTTTTTATGTACATAAGTTATTTTAACAGTTAAACCGCCCTTTATTGCATGAGTGTTGCCACTTAATATATTTTTAGAAGTTTACCAAATTTTTTAAGTTCTTTTTAATTAGTGATACATATATGGAATATGGATACAAAATGAAAATTATGTTACGTCGCATTTCACCATAGATATTTATAAGTAGTGTTACCACCTAGGGTGGCCACATAATCACATTATATTTATCCTTTTGTAAATCCGCGATTATTTCGAAGACAGCTTGACACCTCTCTGTGGAATTTACTAAAGTGATGCCACTTAGCATATTTTTGTGGAGTTGCCACTTAACTGGAATTAAAATAACATAAAATCAGCTACACTACAAAAAAAACTAGCAGAATGTCTTTACTGAGGATGAGTAAAAACCTATCAGAACGTTGATAAAAGCGCTGTGGGCCAGTCAGTTACGGTCAATCTCGTAAAATCAATGCAAAATGCGCATCATCACTGACGCAAGTCCAAGTCAAAAAAACGTACTTGGCGACGTAATGTTATTAATGGCTTTCTTTATGTTGACTTACATACATAATTGCGTTCCATATCTGGCGGCTACTTGAATCAATTCACAGCAAGAAATGTGTGTCAACATGTGTGCCATTTGTAATCAGAATCCTTGACCGTTTTGCTGGCAAACTCCAAAGATTTATTGTATAAACATATGCAGACGCACAGACCCATACATCAAGCAGCTCAAAGCAACGGTTGCCGCCAAGTGCGCTCGTGTTGTCCTTTCGTATTTTTTGTTATCATTGCTGTAACTTGAAATTTACTCGTTCGTGAAATCAATTTAAATGCTACCAATGACTTGAGTATTTTATCATGTGATGAATAGTTGTATGTGGGGTGCAGGATGCACATCGATGTCGTTTGATCTTCTGTTGGTAAAAAATATGCCAAAAAACAATATAACGGTACGCACGGTATTGAAGACGAATGATGGTGCTATGATGATTCAGGAGAAATTTTGAAGGAATTGATTACATACAGGTTCTCACTCAACCATTTGTATGGAATATGAAAAGAGAATAAGAGAAGACGGTATCTTCAAAAGAAGCATATATGTAAATTCCTTGTCGCAGGCTATCTTTCAACTTCTTCTTTGGCCTTTCTTGGTCTTCGTAGAGAACGTTATTATAGGATGAACTCTCAAATAAAAATAAGGCCAACGAACTTGAAAAATCGGAAAAAATATAACATGGTAGCGTACCCTGCCGAAAATTTTTGGATCCCCCCATAAATTCAGAAAACATTTTTTCAGAATTTTTTTTTCAGAAATCTTTTTTTAGAAAGTCAAAATTCAGAAAGTGAAATTCAGATCTAAAAATTCAGAAAGTAATGAGACGGCAGGAAAATATCAAATTTTGCCCAAAATAAAATTTTTTTCCTGCCGTCTCATTACTTTCTGAATTTTTAGATGTGAGTTTCACTTTCTGAATGTTTAGATAGGCTACTTTGCCAAAGAACCTTACAAATATTTATAGCAACTCCTATTTAAACGTTGTTATAACGCTAAACATACCGGCAAAAATATTTATTTAGAAATTATAAATATAAAAATTTAGGTCAGCAATGGGTTAAGGCATGGCGTTTAAGGGGTTAAAATGCTTAAAATCAACTACTTAAGCCTATGTAAAACTATTTTGATGTGAAAACATTTGATTTATTTGATTTCAGAGTTAAAACTAAATTGAGATCGTCAATGGGTTAACGTATGGCCGCTCATGGCTTATAATTTTAAATATTTACCAATTAAGTGCAGCACAACCCATTCAAACCTAACCAAAAAATCATTCATAATATCGTTATAAAAATAAAAATGTTGATATTTCAAGAGCCGTTTTCATAAGAGTAGGGTAATGCTAATCAGCTGTTTATTTGACAGATCACCGTACAAAATACGTCAATTAAACTCCGATTAGCGTTTACCGGCTTTTATGAAATTGGCTTGACGACTCCCGATGGCCTTTGCTCCTTAACTAAATTACGAGTGTTGTAATTTTATTTTCCTTCAAACTCGTTGGTATTTGGTACTATTTTTATACGCTTCTGAAAATGAGCAACACTTACAATCAGCTGATAATTGGTTGCATTCATTGCATTTGAAGTTTATACAAGTTCTAAAATGAATCCAACCAAAAAATATTAACATTAGTAAAAATTATCTAGAGGTACGAGTACCATAAAAATCATCTCAAATTACGCATGTTGCACTCTGACCCATACGCCAAATAATGATTACATCTCTTGCCGCCTTTTTGTGGTTGTCATTAACATTTCTTTGTTTCTCAAATAGAAATGAGGATATTTTGTGAAAAAAAAATAAAAATTTTGGCGCGCTTTTTTTTAAACGCTTCTTGGTTGTGTTGTGCTAGTTGTAGGAGTTACTTGTTCCTTACAATCGCCAGCAACGCAGCATTTATGCTCTCCTCGTTCATGGGAAAAAGGATTAGTCAGTTGTGCAATGGTCCAATGGTCGGCCACTTGTTGTACATTTGCAGTTCTAATCTCATTTAGGTTCAAGCAAACACAAATGATTTTTTGCCAATATCTTTAGAAAATATCTACGTAGTTGAATTGTGCCGATAGCACAGGTTTGGTTTGAGTTTGGGTTGTGCTATGCTGGTGGTAGGACGCATGCTAAGCAGGATTAAATCTACAACGAAAGACAGTTGGTTAAATAGAAATGGGAAATGAAGCTATTTGGTTTGCAGCAAATTAATATTTTTTTGCACAGAAAAAAAGGAAAACTCTGTGCATTCCAAGAAAGTCAGTGGCGGCAATGATTTGTAAATATGAAACTATAGATTATAGATATTTACTATATTAGGGTGTGTTATATGTTTCAAAACCCCCGAACGGTAATTCAGCTCAGATAGGGCATTCTTATAAATGTAGTAGTTTTTATTGTAAGTTTTTATGAGCTCAAGATCGGTTGCTAATAATTTTTATTCATTTTTATTTCAACCTTCTTTCACAAAATTTTATTTAAAATTAAAATATGGCAAAATGCTAGGTTAGGTTAACTTGACACCCGAAACATGTTAGGTTATGTTTACCTAACAGTTAAATAACATCTGAAATACATATGTGAGGTTAGGTTGACCTGAAAGTTCAGTAAACAAACGAAATATGTGAGGTTAGATTGACCTGACACTTCAATAAACATCCGAAATAAACCGAATATTTGATAAGAAATTATTTGACTACCAAAAGAAGTAACCCAATTCAGAACCACTTCCTATCCGGGCTTCCGACATCTTCTATCATGGTTATAGTAAAGTAATTTTCAAAGCGCACTACGGACAAATTTCCAGAATTTTTTTATACCCTATATGTATATATTCTCCATAAATGACTTACCCTTAGTTCAGCTGCCAACAGTGATGAACTTGCACACCCTAATAGTAAGTACATTCACTTTGTCTCTGCGGCTCATTTTTTTTTTTTTTTGCTTGACGTTATCCTTAGCAAAAATCTTTATCTTCATTAACTAGATAAATAATAAAGTATTTAACTGTTTTGCGAAGTAAGCGCGCTTTGTTTTTGTGAAAATAAAGAATTCATCTTTGTTTGGTCAGAGTTCAAGTTAAAGCCGTTCTTAGCTATTATCAATCCACCAGCTGAAGATGCAGTTTTTGCAGAGCTCAAAGGACTCATATTTCCCATTCGTTTATGTATTAGATTTGTATCTCTTTTAAACAAGTTTGAATGAAATGTTCTATTGTAAATGCAAAATGCTGTGCTGAAACTGTTTTCTTTAAAATTTTCAAATGTGCGAAAATCTCCATTGAAAGAGGCGATTAACTACATCCACACAGACATATATACGCTGACCGTTAGTTATCATTTATTGTTGTACTTTCAAAACATTCCATAGAACCAAATTTCCTTTTCTGCATACAACGTTCAATTTTCCTTTTTGAAATTATGCAAATTTAGCGTAAGGTAAAGTTGTTTTTGTTCCACTTTTTGTATTTAGTACTTAAATTTACGGCCTTTTAAACAAATTTCTGTCGCAGGAAATGAACAACTCACTAAAGTCCTTTTTGAATTGTTTTGCAATTCCTTTAACTAAAAATTACATGTTTAGAAATCTTATATGGTGCTGATGGTATAGTCTTGTATTGCAGTCAAAGTATTTATTGTTTGTTAGAAACCATTCATTCAAAATAGCAGAAACACCTGGGCAGATATGTTTGGATGCTACATTCACTTTTTTTGAAATGTTTCGGCGTAAGCGATCTATGTAGGAAGAAAGTAATAATGGTGCAATGGTGGGTTTAACTTGAAGCAGGGTTCTTGGGGCCAATCTCCTGGGGTCAAGCCCAAGATATCGGAGCAAATTATATCTTAGATTTAAAGTTAAAGGCCTATCAATACAACGGCAAAAGTTACATTCAATTCCATGTAGCAGTTTTTGAGTGATGCAAGCTCAAACATACAGACAGACAGACACAACTAAAAACTGTTGATTTTGTACTTCAGCTAACTCAGGTGCTTTTTATTTAAAAATAATGTTTCATACTCCTTTTATACATAAAAAAGGATATTTATAGAGTTTTTTAACGTGGTTTAGCTCCAGTAAATCTTAATATTTTTTCGATTTTTTGACCAGGGTCTAAGAATACATTGAAGTTTATAATTCCGATGGAAACAGGGTGTCCATTTTTTTTTGTATGGAGCGTGAGGAGCCTTAATGTGTAAATATCGATTTTTGAAATATCGATTTTTATTGATCGATCGATTTTTGTTCATCGATCCATTTCACACACAATCAACACGCTGCCCTGACAGCATATGGCTGAATAACTTTTTTGTTTTTTAATTTTCACCAAAATAAATGTAATCAATACTCATTGCCGTTATGAAATCCAACACCCAAAAACCACATCCTGAGCTTGCTCAATGATGCTGAAAAAATTCGGATAATCAATATGCGGCGTAAGGAAACACTGACCACAGCATTTGTGGCGAAGCAAAGAACACAAAATTTTATTTTAAACGAAATCATAAAATCTGGGACTAGGAGAAAATGAGCAAAGCATTAAACAGGCGATTATCATATTTCGTATTGAGGTAAAGAATAACAGGAACATATGTAAATATGTATACATACATACTTGTAGTTGTATGTGTGGAGGTGACGTACGAAATTAGGGACCAGCAAACCAGTGCAAATGTGCGAGCTACCTTACTTCCGGAGAGGTAAAATGTAGGTTTTTTCAGAGATAAGCACTTTTCAGTTTAAATACTTTCAGTGACTTATTCAAATAATACAAACAATGTTTTTCTTCGAAAAAGTACTATTGTTGTGATTAATGTTAAAAATAACATAATAATCATAAAAACACAAAAAAATAAAAATAATCATAAAAGTTTGTATACCTGGCCTTGAGCTCATATATTGTGCTCCTTATCCCACAATTTTATTTTTAATTTTAGCTACTAAAAAATAATAAATTTTAGTTGATTATTTAATCTGTTGTGTATGCAAATCCAAATTTACTAACAACAATGAATTTTAATTCTCAGTGTAACTAATATTACTATTTGATATATTTGACATTATAACTTTTATAATATGGCAACCCTGAATTAAAGCCATCGAAATAAAAGTCAGTAGGTTAATAGCAATCAATGCGTGCACATCTTGGTACCTAGACAACGTGAGTATAGTTTGTCACCCCTCACAAAACCTACATAATCAAACAAATTTTGTGATGAAAGCTTTATCAACCTTTTTTATTTTCCATGAGTATGGCGAATAATGTGCATTTCTAAAAAATTTTCTTATTATAAATTGAGATTTACTGAATTGATTAGAGTACGGTACCATTGGTGGACAAAATTAGGTTTTTGGCGGGAGTCCTTCGATGTTTTCGGTATAGTTTTAGGAACCATTTTGTGAATTTTTTTTAGAGTAATTTTGGGACTTTTTTTGGAATAATTTCTCTGAAAAAGTCTCACAATGATCCCGAAAATAAATCAAATATGATCCCAAAACAGTCTTAATTAAACCCCAAAATAATTCCGAAATGGTGCTGTGCCTCGATGTGTTCATGACGACCTGTATTAGGACTTAGCAGCTCGAAAAAATACCAACACACATTTATGTTCCATAAGTTTTGTTTTTGTAATTTATAGGTTTATTATCAGAATCGCACTGAAAAATGAGTGTAAGTACTGTCAAAATTCGAGAAAAAAATAAAAATCAGCTGGTCTGTTAACACTACCTGTATTATTGAATAATGGATGTGGTATTTTTCACTGCCAAAAGTTGTAATACAAATTTTTAAAAATTTCAAATTTTGGGTACTAAATTCCACTTTTTTTTGGAAATTATTATTGGCCTTCTGTAGTTAAAATTTGTAAAAAGTTTTTAAATTGAAACACAATATTAAATTTATTTTGTATTTTTTATTTTATTCGTCGATATTTTGATCTCAATTTGAAATCATCATCAAAAACAAATAATAAAATTATATTAATATTTTTTTTTTCAAAGCTTTTTATTCAAAGTGACGACGCTTTTCCGAATCCACCTCACTTTCAAAGTTTACTAGGTATTACAATAAAATCTAAGCCATTAACGCTTTTGGTTTGCTCGATCAGTCTCCAAACAAATCGTAACAATTTTTACCGCGCAAAGTGCAGGAAATGCCGTTGAACCGCTGCTGGTTTTGCATGGTTTCATGGCGCAATATTTACTCACACCTGATGACAATTAAGAAAGAAAAAACGGAATAGAAAATAACAAGACGACGACGACCCCCGAATATGAGGCACAACAAGAAATGCGCGGCGTTTGCAACAGAAAATTTGAATTTGTAATTCATGCGCTGCAATTTGGTGTGGCGGGTCAAATGCCACCCTAGCACTAAATGAACTAATATGTTTAGGTATAAATGTGTATGTGTGTGTGTGTATGTATGCAATTGTATGAAACAAACCTAGTACTTATGTAAATATGTTTAGCTACTTTTTGTGGCGGCGTATAAATTGTTTTGCTCTAATGCGCACGTGCGACGGGGTCGTACACGTAACCACCACGCAAAAGACAAAAACAAGCAAACGACAAGAATATAGCGCGAGACACAACGACTTCCTTCCGAACGCGCCTTCTTCCTTTTAGCTTGCTTGTTTTAGTTGTTGTTGTTTTTGTTAGCTTCAAATGTCAAACGGTTGAAATGCTTAAAATAATTCTAAAAATACTCACAAGTCAGGGAAAACGGAAAACTTAGCGTAGCAAAATTTGTTGTTGTTTGGCATGTAATTATACATATATGAAAAAAAAAAAAAAACAAAAACAAATTATCAAAATTCTTATAGTTGATTAAAATGCATAGACATAAGTATATACTTACTTACTCGTACATATCTGAACTCTAACAACACTTCCACATGTGACACAGTCGCGTTTACCTTTTCACCCCTCACTTATGCACCTGACACACTAAACTCATTATTGTTTACGCGCCCATTCATTCCCCGAATTCGTCTCATTTAACTGAGCTGCAGCAGCAGTAGGGCAATGAAGTGACTTGCCAAAGCAAAAACAAAGAAGAAAAAAAAAACAAAAACAAAAGACTTACAAATGTTATTAAAAAAAAAAAAGTTTTTTTTTAAAGAAAAAAATAAGTCCAAAAAAATCGTTGTAATGGCTAGAGGAAACACTTGCTGCTCTGAAAACCAAGCGTAGCGCGTGCTATGCCACCTCATCGTCAACCGCTACATAGCTTTCTACAGCCAGCACGTCGACTAGCCACCACTTAATACAGCTCAGCGCGCTAGGGTCTTTGTGCGGTCAGTGACTAGCGCGGAAATGTCGTAGTCCGCATAGCAAAAGGGATCGCGCTCGAACTCTGCGGTGGTGGAATTTTCTTTTGACTTTTGTACTAAAAGCAGGAAAATTTTGTCCGCTTAAGAATAAATAACAAAAAAGGAAAGATAAACGAAATGAAATGCTAATTTCAAAAACTACGCAAATGAGCCTAATCAAGCACGCGATCATTTGGATAGAAAATGTTGTAGATATGCTGGAATGAGCTGGCACTGCAATGTGCGTAAGTAGTGAGCTGCAGCGTACTCGGACAAATTTGCCGTTAGATGTTAAGTGTGAGTGGTGAAGGAGCAAAACTTGGGACCAAACACCGGCTAACTAACTCAAAAAGTGGCTTAAGCGCTTGAACTAGATTCGGAAGCAGATCGAAGGGGGTTTTTGTTGTTGTTGTTGTAGCATTATCTGCTTACTTGACGCATATGTAAATTTATGGAATAAGATTTGACAGATCAAACAGGGTTAAACTAATACTGGCAGTCCTTGACGGGAGCATCTCGTCCATGCTTATTTCAGTTACGTCAGGCCTCGAGTAAATTCAAATCTCTCTAATCTAAAAACTTCACATATGTATTCCTGTTCAGAGGTAATTCCTCGTGGCACAACATCACAGCCACAAGATATTAAAGCGCGGGGAAATGGTGAACTACTCAACGACCCGTCCAAAGGCTAAGACGAAGAGCTGGTGACCTCAGCTACAAAAACACTCCCCGAAGGTTTTGGCAAGTGTTGTCCAAAGTAACGATCCGATTTTGGAGGTGAACTTGTTTCAATCCGTCACTTCCTTGTGGTATAAGCCCGACTGTCCATGGAAAGATTTGGTATGACAATTGGAACCTTCTAGGTCATCTTAACCTCTCCTTCCGTTACGAACAAAAACGTTTAGAGGCATGATTTCGGTAGATCAACCATCAAGTTGCACATCCATATCTTTCGAAATTCTACACATAATACTCTTTTTATTGCCTAGGGGCGTGGCTTCGCCCACTTTTCCAAAAGTAGGTATAGGACTTTACAGACTGGTCATATAAACATACTGTAAAAATTTCCTGAAAATTCATGGGTGTGGCACCGTCCTCTTTTCCAAAGCTATGTATGAAAAGCAGGAGGTTTTTATTTCTTAGGGCGTGGCACCACCCACCTTTAGTTATACCAATTACCTATAAATTGTAAACTTCATTGATTGATTTGGCGAAGACTACTAGAAACACGCATCCGAACACTATTTGTTATGTATAGAAATAAATGGTTTACTGGGTTAAATACATATGTAATGAGATAAATGAATTCTGGGTTAAGCAAAAGTCATATCGTATGCTAACCAGCAGTATAAAGTGCGCATGCGCGCAGGATTCTCGTCAGTATGTTTGCTCATACATATTCATACATACAATTCAACGAAATGAAAACGCCATATGCGCGCAGGGGTGTTATAGGAAGGGTGCTGCTGCTGCTACTGTTTGTAACCTTTTGCTAGAAATTCTAAACACCACCACCACCACCACCGCCAACACTGACAATGGCACCCTAGCAACACGAAAATAGTTGCTGCTGCAGGACTCGCTCCCGCACGCTATCACCGCTGCTGACGCGTTGACTATTTTTTGTTGTTGTATTGGAAGCGGCGTTGTAATAATTCTCGCGTAGCTCGTGCCATCAATTTAATCATCTCAACGTTGACATGCGCTGATGATAAAATGCCACAACAAAAACAAGAAAAAAAAAGAATACAAAATGTACATATTTTTAGCTGTAGTAAAAGCAACAACAGCAACATTTGGAAATGAGGGTGTGAGCTATGTTGTTTTGACTTAGCGTGAGGCCGATTGTAATATGTATGTCGATATGTAAGCATTAGGGTGCGTTGGTTTTTTTAATAAAAATAAATCCAAATTAAAATTTTTTTTATGTTCAAAACTTTAGAAACCTTAAAAAATATATTTGAATGTGAATTTTTTTTATTTATCTTTAATTCTACTACACAAAATGTTGCCTTCAAATTTTCAATATTTTACTCAAATTACTGATTAGAAACTTTGTTTCCCTTTAGAAAGAAATATTAGACCTTAAAAAATATATCAAAACATATATTTACAGGAATCTTATTAAAAAAAATATGCCATGGGCGTATACTCGCGCGGAGTTTACGGATTCAAAGCTATCCTCAAAATTTTCTAAAAAATAATTGTCCAAAATTCTGGCCCCGCCACTGAAATATCATAAATCTTTTAATTTTAAATTCAAATAGTTGCTAGAATCGCGATTTCTAATAATAAAATAAAAAATCTAGCACCTTGGTGAAATAAAAATCAACCCACCCTAATGCACCTACAAACATACATACATACACACATACATACATATGTGTTCGCGTGTTGTTTTGTTTGGGTTGCATCGCGCAGTTGCAGTAAAGGCGCGCAATAAAAGAAATTAAAAAGAAACCGTTGCATTCATTGTGGCAAGGTGAATAAACTCGCGCGCGCAAAACAAATGTTAGAAAGACAAAAAAAAAACAAAAAGAATGTTGACGCTTAGAAAATAAACACAAGAAAATTAGTAGGTAAAATTTTCTAAAAGCATTTACTTTGTAATGAATGTGGCTTTGTATTTGTCTTTTGGGGCGTGCGCAGTCGCATGGGGTTGTTGACTGATAGCACCAGACATTAAAAAAGAATGAAATAAAAAAAACAAATGTCAGATAAACCAAAAAAAAGAAATGTTCAACCATTAATTGGAGATTGTTGCTAAAGACGCGTGCGCATGTTTGGTTCTAAGAAGACGTTACGGTAGTTTGGAAAAAAGAAAAAACAACAACGCGCGGGTGCTGTTGTCAGTTTCGTTCGCACAACTTTCCGAAATAGGATCAGATATAGCACACAGCATACAAATTTTATTTAGCTCACGCGCCTATACAAAGTGCAAAGAGCAAACATGAAATCGCAAAAAAATGCAATTTATTATTCCCTTTAGATCTAGGTCTGCGATATGTACATAAATGCTCCCAATAGAACGCAAACAAGGCACGCAGCTTAGCTTAGATTTCCTTGACCCAATTTACATATCCGTATAGCAAACATAGGCACACTGCATTAAATGGATTGCGAAGACTTCAATCATTTAAAAAAATAGCGAAGTCTTGAAAGTTGCAACAATTCTGACACACATTTTGCATGATTTCGCAGCTAAAGTCAAAAGTTCAAATTTGCATTGAATTATAAGAAAAGTATTTAGGTCAGCTAAACTCTAAAATCACACTGGGCTTCATTGGTCCATAATCATACACTTAAATCTTTACTTAACATAAAAATAAGTTGTGGTCAATCACAGTCATATTGGGTAAAGATTTTATTAGCTAAAATTAAAAGTAACAGGGTCCGCTTATGAAAAAATTTTAAGTTGGTTTGTGAATGAAGAAATTGTTTATGTTTTTCAAGGTCACCCTGTGTCAACTATTATATTCACAAACCATAGCATAGCTGGAAAAAAGGGAAAAAAGCCTAACTCAAATTTGGAGTAAACAAAGTCACAAGCACAACCAAAGACACAAACCGTGATTTTAAAATGTTAAAATGACATTTTCGTCTTTTTATAATTAAAACTCCGTTTTAGATATGAAATGTATTTAATTTGACTATAATTATTGGCCATTATATTTAAATAGAGCCTCTTTAGATAAGTTCAATCAAATTTAATTCACAGAAGGGGAAAGAACTTTTATGAACTGGTCTCAAAGCAGAGATGCACACTCAAACCGGCTGGCCCATTGTGGCATAATTGCACTCAACGCTTTAATGCCGAAAATTTGGGGAAAATTACCCTTATTAAGAGACTAACCACACCAAAGGACCTAATTTCATGAAATCAATAAAAATGTGAAGATGTCAGGAAAAAGGCGAAACTATATTATTTCAGACAATCAGCCGAACAATCTTCGAAAACTATGTATTTCGAAACTCATTAATGAATGCATTCAAGTTCTGAACGATCTGGAAACCAAAAACAGGGTTAAGTAGAAATGGGTTCACGAGGAAGTTGTGCATGCTTTCAATGAACAGTTTGACCACCTTACCAAACCTGGTGATATATGGGCATTTTATGGTACAGAGATCATTGAAGTGCAAATCAAGAAAACCCTGGGTATATCGAATATTTCGAAAACACAAAATTATATATTTAAATAGCTGATTCAGCTAAAGAGGCTCAAATAAATGAGTATACTTAAAGGCTTGGTCTTCTAATGGACCACTTTTTCAAAATTTTGGTTCAAGGGCGTGGTACTGCCCACTTTTTGGTGAAAATCTTTAAAGCTTGCACAAACCTACGGGGATCTTTTTTAACGATACTCAAATAAACAAAAAAGTGGGAATATCAAAGAATCAGTGCAAACCGAAGACTACAAAGTGTTACATTTTGGAAATATGCAGACGTGACTTCGTCCGACACGCAACAGAACGAGTCCATCATGTGTGGCCCATATGCCAAAATTATACCTACATATGTATATACAAAACAAAATAGTTTCACTTCGATTAAAGACCACTTAATGCTAACCTACTTGAGTGGTCAGTTAGCAAATTTATTTTCGTGCAAAAACAATAGCAGAACGGATGTGTCCAAATTAGAGATGCAGCGAATGTTTCATTTCAAATATTCGACAATTCATAAGCGGATTATAGAGGAATCAAAGCAGCTGGTACGGAAGGTATTGTAAAATATTTTTAAGGAATTATATATGTATAGAGAAATCTAGTACTTCTCGCTTTAAAACTTCAAGGAAGATGACCAATCGCAAACTGCAGCCGAGCTTCTTACTTCAAATTAAAAAGTATAAGACCGAATGCAAGCGAATGTGAATGCGAATACTCGCCACGTTACTCATCCACACTAATAACGCAACGCATTAAACACCCAAAGAGTTCACAGCGGTGGCCAAAATTGTAACTCCACTGTAGCACTCGAAGGATAACGAATTGAATGTGATTATTTACAAAAACAGTAATAAGGACGATTGTATGGCTGTAGCACACATGCTTCAAAATTAATCATGCTCTAAAAATAAAATACTCTTTTCCACAGTTTCATTATAAAACTCCCGCCAAAATTAAATTTTCTTTTGATTTTTTCTTCAATATCCTATTAATTACCCATATTTCATTGATTATAGACTTTTGCTTATAAATTTTCGCAAATAATAGTTTTGCATTGTAATGCTCCTCGCCCCTTGCCACACCAGTTTGTACGGCTGTATGCTGTCGTCTGGGTGTTAAAGGCGCCAAAATTTTCTTCCAAGATTTTTTTTTTTTTTTGATTAAACTCTTACGCATGACTAGTAATCATGATTGTACGTTATGTCGCTTTATAAGGGTGTGTTCCTCACGTCAACCGGAACTGATACATAAATACCTTCAAGGGCACTGCAAATAATAATGGTTGTATATAATTGAAGGAGAATGAAAATATCCGTACGTAGGTTGATTGTAAGTTATATGCAGATTAGACTGGATGAAATATTTTTTCTTTTTTTATTAATGTTGTCTTTCAGTAATGAAACAAAAATACATACCTACCTTAATTTTATTTATTTTTTTTAATTTAAAATTGTCAATCTAGATTTTGCATGACAGATCTAATGCTTTCTTTTTAACGGTCACTGAAGTAAAAAAATTTAGCTGCTGTAAGTATCATTTCCATATTAATCACCCCTATTCTACATTACAATTACGTTCCCGCTCTACGCTCCGCTTGGATCGTAAATATGCATTCTGAGTTACGCTTGGGTCGAAAGAAAAAGAGGAAGAGCTATAAGTTTTTCGAAGTCAGCTGTTTGCCTTGGAATGTGTGAAATTGAAACATACACCCCTATTCTGCATTTCGACTTGGATCGAAAATTTCTCCGCTTGGCAACTTTGGTATTCTGCGTTTCAATTCCGCTACGTTCAACTTCGAAACTTCCAATTCTGCTAATTCTGCATTTCGATCGTAGCTCCGTTTTTCTACGTTGGAATTTTGTTGGCGGATAGATGCTTGTTTTTTATTTTGCAAACAATTTACGATTAATTCCCGCGATTTTTTGTTGAAATTCTTGAAATTTAAGTAAAACTCGTATGTAAAAGTTGTAAAACGCTCGCTATATTTTGTTTTTGTGCTCTAATGATGGTTTTTGATATGTTTGCAGGGTAATTGTTTGCGACCGGTGGCGAGTGCTAATATTTGTCCAAAAATGTAGGGAGGGATATCAAAAGACGCGTTTCGATGCCAGGAATGTGAATCCGCCTACGGAGATCTAATATTTTTGGACGCGCATTAGCATCGGCACCGGTTGTAAACAATTACAAATTGGACTAGCATTCAAAACACCAAACAATATTACTAACGAAATGAAAACTAAGGTAATGGCTTTGACTTTGCCAATATATCCAAACGTGCACCGGCGGCCACTCCACAGCACCCACTCATACTCTGTAAACTTCTTTGTCAGTTCCGGGGCGGCCAATGTCTTCCCCAGCGAAAAGTACCACCTGCGGTCAGACCTAACACTGACATGTCTAATGTTTGCTCGGCGTATGGTGTGGCCCCACCAAGCGACGCCAACCATCTGTGTACCTGGTCGACAAAGCGCACTCTTCTAGCACTAACTCTATGGAAAATACCAGCTACCTACTGACGATGTGGTAACATCCACCAACAGTGCCCTCTTGCTTTTTGTTGATCCTTCGTTGTCTGCTACAATCAGTCAATTGATCTATAAAATTTCACTCAATTTATTCAATAATGCTCAAAAATATACAATTGAGTTTATAAATCATAATAAAGCTTTACTTTTATTTCAAAAGTAATAATTTGTGTAATTTAAATTGCTTTGTTATGTTTCAATTTCACACATTCCAAGGCAAACAGCTGACTTCGAAAAACTTATAGCTCTTCCTCTTCTTCTTTCGATCCAAGCGTAGCTCAGAATGCATATTTACGATCCAAGCGGAGCGTGGAGCGGGAACGTAATTGTAATGCAGAATAGGGGTGATAACAAAGCAATTTAAATTACACAAATTATTACTTTTGAAATAAAAGTAAAGCTTTATTATGGTTTATAAACTTAATTGTATATGTTTGAGCATTATTGAATAAATTGAGTGAAATTTTATAGATCAATTGACTGATTGTAGCAGACAACGAAGGACCAACAAAAAGCAAGAGGACACTGTTGGTGGATGTTACCACATCGTCAGTAGGTAGCTGGTATTTTCCATAGAGTTAGTGCTAGAAGAGTGCGCTTTGTCGACCAGGTACACAGATGGTTGGCGTTGCATCGTGGGGCCACACCATACGCCGAGAAAACATTAGACATGTCAGGGTTAAGTCTGACCGCAGGTGGCACTTTTCGCTGGAGGAAGACATTGGCCGCCCCGGAACTGACAAAGAAGTTTACCGAGTATGAGTGGGCGCTGTGGAGTGGCCGCCGGTACACGTTTGGATATATGTAATGGCAAAGTCAAATTAGATTTAATTTCAGTAGAAATATTGTGAGATTGGTGTTTTGAATGCTAGTCCAATTTGTAATTGCTTACAACCGGTGCCAATGCTAATGCGCGTCCAAAAGTATTAGATCTCCGTAGGCGGATTCACATTCCTGGCATCGGGAACGCGTCTTTTGATACCCCTCCCTACCGTTTTGGACAAATATTTGCACTTGGCACTGGTAGAAAACAATTACCCTGCAAACATATCAAAAAACATCACAAGAGCACAAAAACAAAATATAGCGAGCGTTTTACAACTTTTACATACGTGTTTTACTTAAATTTTAAGAATTTCAACAAAAAATCGCGGAAATTAATCGTAAATTGTTTGCAAAATAAAAAACAAGCACTTATCCGCCAACAAAATTCCAACGTAGAAAAACAGAGCTACGATCGAAGTGCAGAATTAGCAGAATTGGAAGTTTCGAAGTTGAACGTAGCGGAATTGGAACTCAGAATGCCAAAGTTGCCAAACGGAGAAATTTTCGATCCAAGTCGAAATGCAGAATAGGGCTGAATATTTAAGTTTTCAACAAATTTCTAAAAAAAAAAAGTTATCAAAGTCCGAAAAACATACCAATGTTTAATTGTTGTTTATTCTGGAACGGTGTGAGTCTAAAATTTTTTTTTGTGGAGATATCAATTTCAAATAATGCAATAAAAAAATTTTTTTTCCTACCTCAATGATTTGTCAATCTTAAAGCAAAAATTTAGATTCAATTAAAGCATTTAAACCAGCGCTGATAGATCCCTTAAAATGAATATTAAGGTCTAAAGGTTCATATTATTTTTCTCGCTATTCTGGATATCCTTGTCAACATAATTTATAAAAAAAAAAATTGTATTTTTTTTGGTTCAGTTTAATGTGAACACTTTTGCATATTTTCGCGCCTAAGTGAGTTGGTTATTTTAAAGCTAAATCACAAATGTGAAAATTAGCCTATAATTATTTGTAATAGGCGAAATTCTGTAATAAAATCTTTTTAGCATTGATGGGTGTGCCAAATTTGACATTAGTTAATAGCTATAATTATTTTAAATGTGGCACTTTTCTGAATAAAACTATTAAACCGGCAAAAGTTTGAAATTTGCTGAGACAGAGAAATACTACTAACATTACCACAAATAAATAAAATTTCATTTTAAACAAATGTGATCAACTTTTTTATGTTTTGCGTGATCACAATGTGTCAACTACTTTATTCACAAACCATAAGCAAAGCTGTGTCAGTAAGCGAGAAAAGCCACACTCAAGTTTGGAGTAAGCAATGTCATAAGCGTAACCATAGACACAAACCGTGATTTAAAAATGTTAAAATTACATTTTCGTCATTTTAAAATTAAAACTCAAAAAATGTGACTATGATTATGGGCAAATAAAAATGAAAAATAAAAAAAGTGGATAAAGACTTCAGATCGCTCAAATCCGTTGAGTTAAGAAAGTATGTAAATAAAAAAGTTAGTACTTGTACCAACTCTACATCACTGCATAATCAAAGTTGTAAGTAACTTATATGTAGGTATACATATGTATGTACATATGCAAACAAATCACAAAACAACTCAGCATTCTTTCAATTCAATTTTTTTAATCAACGACTCGATTTCCAATGCATTCGTAATTTGAGTAAGCAGTGTTTTTTTTCGCTTCTCCCTTTCTTCAATTTGATCTGGACACAATGCAAGGCTTAATGTTTTTTTATAAGTTCATCCACTATTCGCAGTTCTATCCTTACAACCAACTCATTTCAAACCTTTTGGCTTTGTAATTTCGTCTGCAAATTTTCGATTTCCATAAGAATTCAACCTAAGCACGTACATACGTAATTGCAGTTTTTGCGTTCCATTTCACGATTATTTTGTACTGCTTTTTGTTGTTGGTTTAAATTTGCATTGATTTTTGATATTGCAATTTTTATGTTTTATTTTTTGCCAAACTTTGTTTTTCAATTTGCACATGTAAATGCCCAGCAGAAAAATCGACTAACTCAAGCTCAATACGAAGTGTGCAGGATACCGTTTTTCGAGATGTTGTTGGTCGTTTTTGTTTCGAGATTTTATTATACACCCACCGATAAAAACTATGAAAAGAACTCCTCGATGCAAAAGTCAGTCTGCAACTCAGAAACTAAGCATTATATCGACAGCCACACTGCAAAACCCCGTAAGTCACTATTTTTCCAAAAATAATGTTCTGAGCCTTTCCCATAGATCGTGATATTTCGCACATTAAAATTCAGTCAAAATCGGGTTACAACTTCCCGTTTCTTTCCAGTGATGAAATGAAATAACCGTCGCTCATATACATACGTTATAATTATCACAATTTTTTCCCTCTCCTGAATACTTTTTGGTTTTGAACATACAGGGTTTTGCAGTGTGGCTGTCGATATACTGTTTCTAAATTAATTTGGCGCATGCTAAGGAGAGCTGCAAATCATGCAGTCAATTTTCTAAGGCGACTAATTACAATATATTGTATTTTCCCAAGTGCTCGTTTGTTGACTGCAGTCCAAAGTGCAGTTGCCATACTTTCTCTTATACGCCAAATTGGGGGGGAATTTGAAAGTAGTGTGGGTGTATTAATAATTGTCTATGAAAATGTGAGTATCACAAAGTTCTAGGGAAACTTTTAGTTTATACGATGTTCTAAGTATGTTAAGCTGAGTGTTGCCACTCAGTTGGTTTTTTGATTTTTTTTTTAATGCCATGAGATATGCTAAAACAGGCATCAAACGAAATCCATTTTATGTATTACTTCAACAAAAATATTTCCTCACAGGCTGCCCTTTCTAGTGTTGCCACCTCGTCCCATTAAATATATTTATTTTTTTGAATTTTCGCTATTATCTGAAAAGGCTTTTCTATATTTTGTGCATATAAAAAATATCTCCTGCAATCTAGAATCTATTACATAAGTGCTGCCATTTAAAAGATTTTATCCGAGCTGCCACGTATCTGCAAATAAACAATCATATTTGTTGTTTATTAAACAAAATGTATATTTACTTCGTATACCAACAAAATATCTCTAAGAATGGCCACCAACCGTGCCGTCTATATATATATTTTCGATACACACCATTATCTCGAAAACTAATAGATCCGGTTTGGATGGTTCCAACAAAGGATTGTTATATTACAAAATGGTGGGCAGATGACCCACTTATCGGTGGGTCTATCCCTTCCTCTCCTCATTACAAACATCGAACCAAAGTTCATGAAAGATATAAAAACAACCAACTTTTTCTGGAATGGAATTTTCGGCATATTTTGGGTATTTTGTATTTTTTATTGGATAATAAATAAAACTCAAATGGCAACGCTATTTCAAAGCTGCAGCACTGCGCATCTGTGAATTAAGGTGACATTCAGTGAGTGTTGTTTATTCTGCTGCTCCTTAAAATTTTCTAATCTTTTGTTGTAATATTTTGCGGATGGCACGTGTCCTTACAAATAATACAAAAACACACACACACACACACACACACAAAATACATACATACGCACGTGAAAATTGTTTTGATATGCGTTGAAACTTCTTTCCCCATTTCGTAGTCCCATTTCCATTGTGCGCTGGTACTTTCTTCAGCAGTCTTGGCTAATTGTCTACCATTGATTCCTCCCCCCTCAAATGAAAGTACGTTACTTAGTTACGTTTGATAGCGCGTGAGTGGTGACTGAAAGTCATAAATTTCTTCGTTTTGTATGAGACGGAGCCGGGTGTGACTGTATTTAGCACCTGGTTGGTTTTAACGACTAATTGGTGTTGGTGGCGGTGGTGGCGCTGGTGTGACATTCGTATTATTTACTCTAAGACATTGTATGCTGAGACTGCGCCAAAACTACAGCTAATTTGTATTGAAAAACAATTTCAAAGAGGCGTACTGTCACACCCCAAAGAAAGTGGATACGTGAAAATTATGAGAAAAGGAAAAGGAATGGACTTGTTGGAAGACATACAAAGTAGGATATGATCAATAGTTGGCCAGTGCAGATAACCAGCATGTTAACATGCCTAATGTGCTCCCTACATCGAACTCAAAAAAGTTTAAAATCATCTCACATGCCTTATCGAATACTCCCTAATAATGAGGGGCTAGGGACCGAACCCAAGCATCGAAATTTGTTGAACTAATGTCAGTTATCACGAGAAAGAAGTAACCGAGATTTCTTGCACTTCAATCAGACTATATTTGTATGTTAGTCTAACGAAACGTGTTTAGCTCAAAGACACATACATACATACATACATACATCTTTGGGCGCTTGAAAGTTGAAAAGGACTCATGTGCATGCACTTTTTTTACGACTCAAAGCTTTGCCGCCAGCCAGTCAGTCAGCCGGGATATCAGCTGATCAAAGCACGCACACAAGCAAAAAAAAAAGCGAAAGGAGCATTTAGCTGTAGGCAAGACAAGATTTTGCTGAATGTTTGCTAATTAGCATACGACAAGGATTCAAGATCTAAAAGCGCGCGCGCGCCAATTTTAATTTTTTTTCTGAATTTTTTGTTGCATGTTTCTCTTTTACGTATAACCATAACTAAACCAAAAATAGCAACAAATAAAATAAGACAACCGAAAGAAAGAATGACAACAAAAACAAAAAAAAAACGCAACTACAAACAAGTTGACCCCCGATGACATAGTGACGTTCGACGAATCTGCTTTGGGTAAATAGGAGGGAAGTGATTTGCCGCCTAAAAATTTTGCATTACCGGTTCAAATAACAAGATTTATTTATGCTTGTATGTTTGTATGTGTATTTTGTATGAGATTGTCCAGAAGACAATTAGAGTTCTACGGAAATAAATATTTGTTGGTCTCAGTCCTGTCAACGCCATATTGCAAAATGCAAATAGATATTATAACAGGTTCTATCCCAAAACTATTAAAAGGAGTATCCAAAAGAAAACGAATACAAGTTTATAACTCGAGAAACTACTTAGATTGATTTTATAATTAGTTATCACCTTCGAATGAAGCCATACATTTGGAAATAGGGTGGCATATGGGATGTTTGGGCAGCCTGTTCGGTTAGTCTCTCACAGCGCCATCTAGCGCTTGGCAAACAATTAATTATTGATTTCACGACCTTGGAAAAAAAAAGTTAAATGAAGGTTTACGGCAATAGCAAAAATAAAATATCGAGAATTGTGTCCTCTGCTGAAAGCGAGCCCCAACGCACTACTTCCAGGGTGTGTATTTATGGAGTGGTCAAGACTTATTACAATATGTGATGAAATCGTATTAGAATAAAGATATAGGCCCATAATCATGCTCAAATTAAAATATAATTTTAGCTACTTAACATGATTCTAAAATAAATATGCTTTCACGTCTGTTATGTTCAAGTTAAAATACATTTTATGTATAAAATGGAGTTTTAATTTTAAAATGAGGAAAATGTCAATTTTAATATCACGATTTGTGTCTATGGTTGTGCGATGTCACAAGGCTTACTCCAAACTTGAGTTTGGCTTTTTTCGCTTATTGCCACAGCTTTGCTATGGTTTGTATATAAAATAGTTGGTACAGGGTGACTGTGCAAAGCATAAAAACCAACCAACTTAATTATTTTTTCATAAGGTGACCCTGTTACTTGTCATTTTAACTAAAATCTATATTCAATATGACTATGATTGATTAAAATTTTAAATAAATTTGTAATTTAAGTGAAGAGCTTAATTAAAATTCGTTTTAAGCAACGACTATGATTATGGAGTAGAGTTTTGGTTCCGCCAGAAAGCAACGACATTGTAGCATTAAACTAAAAAAGTTTTAACTTTATGCTATTGAACTACTTCGGAACTATATATAGAAGGTAATATAGGAAGGACAAATTCAAGCGCCTTGAGCATCGCTTTAATTCATGTGTTAGTTGATGGCATGTAAAAGAGATAGAGGGCGAACCAGTACTGGGTCTGGCTGCACTAGAGGCAACGCTGCAGAACCGGGTGGTTCCAACAATTAAGAAAGTAGTTAGAATATGTCCGACGTCATCGATTGGGAGCTCGGCGACAGCATTTGATTTAATTTTTAAAAATTATCTACGGAACTAAATCTGAAGTTTTGCGAATAACTAAAGTCAACTTAAGAATTAGCTTTACAATTAAATTAAATATAACTATTTAATTTTCACGACTTCCTTTTTAAAAAACCAACCACTGTGCAGTCCAAAGATGTTATCAGGTGCGCGCCAAAATTGCAAATTCTCCTTGCAAACGCATCTCCGAGCTGCAATATTAAGCAAAAAGGATACATGACGAAGCTTTTTATAACTCAAAAAAAGTAACTACAAAAGTATTATCGTTGCATTCTCTATTTGATAAGTTCAAGAAGCGCAAGGTAAAAAGAAAAAGATTGAACAGGATTGCTTCACAATCAATCTCAGCCAGTTTTGCAGGTCACGCATACAGCTGGTTAAAGCGCGCGCCCGTCTCATTTATGCTTTGTTTCTTATACATACATACATATCTACAAATGTACTTTTTTTTCAACTTTATTTTATTTATTTTATTTGTATTCAACATTGCTTCTTACACTTTTGATTTGCTGCATTCATTTGCTCATAGTTCACTGTGTTCGTTTGATTTTTATTTATTTTTAGTTATTGTTTTTCTTAGTTGGGTGCAATACCACCAAAAAGCAATAGCAGCAGCAGCTACAAGCAAGCATCTTTGCCAACGCAACACCAACAACATGCGCAACCACTGCTGTCGACGGGGTGTTGTTTCCTTATCGTCTTGTACATACAACATATGAAGCGTATACTAGACGAATACAGCCAAAGCGCATGCGCACACACACACCCAAACCAATACACTGCTGGGGAAAAATGTAATGAAATCACAATCAACAAGGAACGTCAAGTCAAGGTGGCAGATGCGAAAAAGTGCGCCCAAAATCTTACTTTAAGGGGAGAAAATAACAAGCGTGGAATGCCCTTGGATATTCATTTTTATGATTGCAATTGCTTGAGCTTCTGTGTGGCGGTTGTGTTATTTTTTCCTTTTTTTATTGCAACTTAAAATATTGCAAGGATGTATATGCTGATACTTGGATAACGTGCATGTCTTGCAAAAAAAAAAATTAATTTAAATTTACAACTTGTAATATTTAGGTATTCAAATCAAAGTGTACATACGTGTAACGAAAATAGAAATGTGCATCAATGAAAATCAATTACGAGATATTGAAATTACGCAGCGAACCGCATTCGAAGATCAATCCAACTTTATAAAGCCAGCAAATCACACAACCAAAGCAAAAAAAAAAGTTGATGAAATGTTCAGACATTGCTCAGCAACCCTACAGTGAAACCAACTAGTTCAAACTTGGTATAAACACTTAGCAAAACTAGTCACAGTAATGTCCTTTTTCATATAATTAACTCTTCTGTTGTTACAACGAAAAAGCGATTACCTCCAGTAATCTTTAAAAATAACTTTTTCGGATTAATTTTAGTTGGGTTGGTAAGGTCTAGTAGGAAATTGGTATGTTTTCTGACTAGTTTGGTACTTCACGCAGAGGAACTAGTCAGCAAATAAATTAAAATATTTTAAATACCAAATACACATAAGTTTGATTTGGTTCTTTTTGAACTACTTCACGGCGAGTTAGAAAACACTAGTTGTAGACTAGTATTTTTCCAACCAGTTTGGTTTAGCTATTCGGGGAATATATATATCACACTCATATATGGTTAAGTATATTAGAGTGACCTAAATCTGAAAAGTGAAAAAAATTGTATTATCTAGATCGTATACTGCAATTGGACAGTGCCTCAGGAGGACACTGATCGCCAGGTCTAAAAGAGTTTTAGTTGTAGATTGCCTGCCTTTCAAGATGGAAATAACACACATTTCCAAACCATACTCGACTGTCCACGGTTGAGTCAAGAGTCCTCTATTTCGGTCACCTGTTCTTGCGGTAAGTATGCTTCCATATCGTTAGTGACCTCCGATTAATCCTATCACTTATGAGCAGATAATTTTTAGCAGCAACGAAAAGAGACTGAGAAGTCTGAACCTTGACGATATTCAAGTTCTTCAAGACTTTCACAGACTCCCTTAGTAATTTCAAAATCAATGAGCACCCTAATGCACAAGTATGTATGTAGATATGTATACGCGCCCAAAATCTTTAAAGTCCAGGTGAAAGCAGAAGCCCAGAAAGTTTCAGCTAATTTATGTTTATTACTTTCTCCAGATGTGCTTCTTAATATTATTGATGTGATCTCTCAAAGCTGCTACGCTGGGAAAACGCATACACAACCCCTGCCACGGTGATTGACTGCTAATGTAACTCACACATTTGATGCTTGCCTAGGAACACCCTTCAAACACCACAACACCGCTCACATTAATCGAAAGATGCGCACGATCATCAACCAACGAATCAACCTCAAAGGACATTTTGCTAAGACAGCAAGGTCGGCTAAAAGGCGTCTGCTATTGCGCAGCTAAAATGTTGAGAAAATCCCAAGAATGGAAATCTGTGTTAAGAAACTATCAAAAATAGACGAATTTGCAATAAATTTTTATGGGAAAATGTCAGGAGAATGTGAATGTGAATGCATACCTTTCTGCCAAACAAAAAAGGGGGAGAGGGGGTTGACAATCTAAAATACACACAGCTGTTAAAACTGTATTGAAATGTTATTGAGCATGAGCATTTTGCATTGGCTGATGTTCGGAATAGCTAGTAACAGGCATTAGCCCAAAAAGACTCAGCAATCCCCAGCTCCATTTCTTCTAAATAAAAAACGCTTTATCGATGACAGACCAAACGCAAGGATCCTGAAGAGGTGACAGTTCCGACCTCGTGGTACCGGACACTAAGGGGCTCCAGCGGCTTAGGAAAATAAACGGCTGCTGTCTAGGCTAGGGTCTGCATATGCTTTCCTTGACAGGTCCAAGATTTTGAAAGGGAAAATTTGTCCAAATCCCACACCAACATTTTGTAACCGAGAAGTCTGAAATCGATCAGATTTTTACTGATAACAAGAGATTCGACACACATGTCGAGGAATACCGACAGCTCTTCGAAGATTTTTTTTCACCAATTAGCAAGAGACAGAGCCAAATATCGATCTCCAGATGGAGCGAGATCACGTTCTATAAGTCTGTCATCGTAGCTGCCCTGATCTGAATCGAAATCATGAAGGTTTGTGGTCCTTTCCTCAATGCCAATGGCGAGTCTCGAAGTCAATTTTACGGTGGGCAGAAAGAGCTCTATGGGAATACGAACACAACGTGAGGGGCCATGTTATTATAATGAACAAAGACGCTTGGACCAAGTAGATTGGACAAGTGGATAATAGTTTGGTCACCGGTGGCCCAATGTTAATGTCCAACAGGATATCCCTAAAGGGAGATATCGAAACTATACGAAATATGAGAATCGTAATTTAACCGCTGTCAAATTTAAACTAGAAAACTTGACTTTTCTAAGGTCAATAAGCGTTTTACTTTAGTGTAGCGAATTATCTAATCCTATCCAACTGCAATGTTGTTCAACTAGTTTAGGGTCTCCCTGCTGTTTTATGACATTTCCAAAACACAATAAGCAATCAAATTAGCTAACGATGCTCCTGCGAGACTGTTCCTTTTACTATAAAGTTTAAGGTTTCACAAACAGGAAATGAGCAAATACGCCATAGTGAAACAAAAAACTGATTAGTGCAGAGACTAGTTTGAAAGTAGAGTTTTCGAAACCAACTCAAACTTAGTCGAAAGAGACGAAATCTGCATCAACGCAATGAATATTTTTGAAGAATACTGGAGAGTTGGAAAAATGAATAGAGGTATTTTTAAATTTTTTTTTTCATTTAAAAATTGCGACTAAAACTAAACTTTTTTCTCTGGTTTGAACTAGTCCAATACTAATTGCATTTCTGTCCAAAATCAGACATTTGGCAACTCGTGGGACATTGCCTTGGTAAAAATACAAATTGCTTAGAAGGAGGAAAATGCAGTAGAGGGGTAGTCGTCTGACCTAGTTCGGCTTGGTATTCGTACTTAGTAGTTTGGCAGTAGTTTCCAACTAGTTCCTTTGTCTGTAGGGGTTTTATGCGCAATCGCTTGCAGTTAATTACATTGCATTGTTGTACATAACTGTATTGCTCACAATATTTATTTGGCGATTAAATTTTTCAATTTTACAACTGAACAACAACAACACTGCAGGAGCACCTATTATGAGCAATGAGTAAACAACAAATACCGTTACAATTGGCAGCGACCACTGGTCAAGTAACTTAAATGTAATCTTGCCCTTTTTACCGCGCTCTACAACAAAAACAAATACAATAGTTAACGGAATCCTTTTGCCTACGATCGTCTTACACTTTAAAAAGGATTCATTTGCATATATGCACAACTTTGTATGTGTGTGTGTGTGTGTTTGTGTTGTTATTGTATGCGTGAATGCGTGAGTGCACGCGCACTCTTTCTTTTCATTTTAATAAAGTCCAGTGCGGCGGCTGACCTTTTCCAGCTTTCCTATGTGCGATTTAAGCGTTCGGTGTCGCATTTGATTACTAAACAAATATTGCCAGCATGAACAATGAATGGCCACTCGATTGGGAAAATGAAAATCCTTTACGCATGAATAAATCTTTACATAGAATTTGCATCGTACTTATGTTTATATGGATGTTTGTATGAATGTTCTATATGAGGTTGAATTCGATCCTTAAGTTGACTTAAGAAGACTTGAACCTGAACCTGTTCTTTTCCCCCTGGTTTGACTTGTTTATAGTGCGTTAAATGCGTGGCTAAGGAAATTTTAATTTTGTATTACGCTCCAACGTTATTTCGGTATGTAAATTTAGTATTTACCCAAAGCAACCCTGCAGTTAAAACAACTAGTTACGAGTATAAAGTATCAAGTTCTATAGGTAGGAGACACTGTTAACAGAAGCCATTTCTTTGGAGAAGAGATAAAAAGAGAAAAAAAGAATACCCATTTCCGTAAAAATCACAAAAGTTTGGCAGAATTTTTTGTCATACAACAAAAAAAAAAAATATAACAGACAACGTTTGATGCTTGTCTTAACGCCTCTAGAAACTAGCTTCTATACGTAATTACTGTCCCATTCGTAACCTTCAGAACTTAACTTTGTGTGAGACTTTATTTACGAGTACCAATGTTTTTAACGCAGCTCGCCGGTCGTTAGGAGTCTTAAAACAATACCCCAAGTAAATATCTATAAGGCTAAAAAATCGATCCAAAATCCAGTGAAAGAGTCCAAGTTTTGAAGAAGAAAACAGTTTTACAAGCTTTAGGAAAAAATACCCATTCGAAGACAACTCCATTGTGGTAGGCATGTTAAACTCATCTCCACCCCCCTCGGATTTTGTCGATGAAACTGTAATTGGTTCATGTCGCAAGTTTCATTTCATTTCATATTTCAAAACCTCTCAGCCGGGCTGACCTTAAGTATGAGTTGAGGGGGTTGATTTTATGCCAACCATTTTTCAGCTACGCCAACCCTGACGTTCTGCCATGCTGAGACTTCCAACTACTTACTTTATCTCCAAAGCTAAAGTAAGTCTATCAAATACTTGTATCTTTTCGTATCTAGTTTGGAAGTAATTTCCTTACGGTCTAATTTAACTTTTCACCGCTTGGAAACTGTTTGCAATAGCTTGTTTGTATATTTCGGCGTCGATTGCATTTTATTGCTATTATTGTAACCTTTTCTCCCTTTCTCTATTGTGTTTAGATTTTCTAGCGTTTTAATTGTTTCACAACTTTCGCCTTATCTCTACGTCACTGACGTAGCGCTGGTCAATTCGGTTGAACTCAGTTCATTAGATTAGATTCAATTTAAATACAATAAAGCGCAGAAAAAGGTTAAGGACGTGATTGCGATATTTGTTCTTCTGCCTCTATGCCTTTGGTAAGTCCACTTTCTTGCATTTCATTGTTCTTGTTGCCTTACTTTTCTACGTTGGTTTTGTGTTTGCTTTGAGAATGTATCTCCTTAAAATCCTATTTGTTCTGGTTGACCAACAGTCAACATTGCTTTTAACTAAGTAAAGTAAATAGCCTATGTGCCTCGTCTCCTGTGCGCCTTTTTTTATCCTTCTAATCCTTTCTTTCCATTGAGTAAACAGTGCAATAAAATTTTTTATTATTTTGCTTAATTTTCATTTTATTGGCTGTTGAAAGTTCCCATGCAATTTGAAACTTAACATGTCGCTAAATATGGGAGTGTGTCCTTAAATAGGACAATGTTTAGTCTTTGGATTACACGAGTACTTGCGACATTTTGTTTTTTAATGTTCTATTCATTACAGTTTTCTGTGGCTTTGTAGCGTTGTTCCTTACTTTTTACATTAGTTGGTGTCATCGTCATTTATTGACATCACGTTAGTCGTTCCTGTGTCCCTCAATTGCTTCCAGCATTCGGGGCCAAGTCGCATGTAAATATGAAACATTTTTGAGGAGGACCTTCTTTGTTCATTCGAACAGGGACCAGCCAGCGAATCCATTTGGTTTTAATTATATCCACTGTGTTTAGCTCCGTTTCGATGTTTTTATGCCAAGTAGTTTGTTGGATATTTTAATGAGCAACGTCCTGAGATATATCCTGTCCATAGAGTGAGTCCCTGCTTTAACGAGGACATCAAATAGCATCAAAAGGGTTCCACGACTTCACGCATATGCCTTTAAACCGTACTTCTTAAAAGAGATGCTACTATTTTTCATTGGAAGCGGTTTTAATGTGACTGGTCCCAATTCCAGCTCACAAACTAGCTGCTGAATGCACAAATATTTGAAACTTTAGGGAGAATATGTCAGAGTGGCTTAAGTCGGGGGCAGAGGTGACGTATCGGTAACCTTATAAAACAGCTGATTCGACCAACCTTATGAGAAACAATGCAACTATTTGCTCAGTTCACTCTCAAAATCGTGATGAATATGAAAATGTAGTGAGCTCCTCCAAGAATTTCTGGGTGGGGGGGCACGGATAATTTTCTTGCAAGGCTGCCACCGGTTTGTCAGTTTTTTTTTTTATTTCAGTGAGATATGCCAACTTGGATATCAAAGAAAATGGTATTTTGGGCCGGTTTTCAATAAAAAAGTTCTTGTTAAGTTAACCCCTATTAAATATATTTTTTTTTTTTTGACATTTAAATAAACTTTTGTAGATAGATAACGTTATCTATAACTGACTAAGATTTCCCTGGTTATAAAAAGCGTTGCCCTTCTAGTTTTACCCGGCTCTGTCTCTACCTATCTCTCTCGGATTTATTTCTTACGCTCGCAGAATAACTTTTTTTTCTATAACTGTTGTCACTCCGAATATTCTCTACTGATAAGTATGTAGAAAAAACTGATATGCATACATACATATATAGCAGCCTGGATAATTTTATAATATATATGTACATTGTACATATGTACATATGTATGTACATGCCTGTTGGTACATATTTTTTCCAAAAAACCTTAAAATTCAGTCGAGTGTAAAGATGTATACCAAATTTTAATGCAATTTTAAATTTGTTGTTTTAACTCGTTCGCGAATTGCAATTCCGATGGTTGTAGTAAGCAAAGTTTTATATCGCGTCACCGTCATCCTGTCCAATCAATTAAAATCAGTGCATTCAATAATAAAACATTCACGTCTTGCTTTTAAACATCCTATTCTACATACATACATATGTATACAACATACCTGGCAGAAAATTGGACTACCTCAGAGCTATGTACATACATATGTCAGAGCTAGACC
Source organism: Sphenella marginata (assembly GCA_951509765.1). NCBI lineage: Eukaryota > Metazoa > Arthropoda > Insecta > Diptera > Tephritidae > Sphenella > Sphenella marginata. The sequence continues at coordinate 102,867,479 of OX608079.1, forward strand.
GTTTGACGGTACTATTAGTTCTAACGCATACGTATACCTTCAACTTTCCGATGGAAATTATGTATAACTCGTCCTTAACCGGTTCCCATTCCAACAGTTATAAGCTAGGTGCGCTTTAGTTGTCAACCGACTGAGTAATAATCGATACCCGATATTTCAAGGTGTCTTTTGACTATCACTTTTGTAACTGGTGAAAACCAGTCCCGAATGGTGTAGCTCAAGACTGTCTGTTTTAGCCGCTGATTCGCAAAATTTACTGCAGGGTATAAATGTGTATGCAAACTTATGTACAAACATATGTACATATGTATACATTAAAAAAAAAAATTCCTAAAAATAAGCATTTCGAACGTATTGTTGTTGATCAAAAAGGCGTTATTCCATAGTGTCGATGAACAATTATTGCATTATAATGCACAAAATATATATACATACATACATAGATACTACATAAATATGTATAAAGTATGTAAATAGGTACATATGTATGTACATATATGTATGATCAATTTTTCACTTATTTGAGTACCTCGCAAAGTGCTCCACAGTCATGCAATAGAGAACCATTATTGGATATTCGTTTAATTAAACAAAATTTCATCATCTGGTTTTCAAAGCGTTCGACTTAAAATTTACTTGGTATCTTTGCCTTATTCCCACAGAAACAAAGCCGAATAAGAGCTTAAAATATGAAATGCATTTGCCTTCTCTTCTTTTCAAAATGATAATGTTGTTTTGTTAACATTTTTTTTTCTACAATGACAGCAAGGAGCTATCAAAAACTATCAATAACCGATTGCATTATTTCTTGTAAGGTTGGTCGAATCAGCTGTTTCCTAAGGATAACGGCAAAATAACGGTAACCCGTATAGAATTAGCGCTTTCGGCGCCATCTAGTAGCAAGCACCATATTATCATTTCAATCAAACCACTGCTTTACCGGCATTGTTCAGAATAAACGCCTAACAATACGTCATTTATTTTTGGTGAATATTGTATATGTGTGGTGAGTTTGTGTCAATGGTTTGTGTCTAAGAAAAATGTAAACAGATCACATTATCCCAGCCAAATAGCTCCGAAGAGAAAAAGCGCTTCTAAAGTAAACGGTCTTGGCACTTTAATAGAGTCCAGTTAAAGTTATGTTTGGTGATAAAGTTATGATAAAATCCCAAAAAGTCATTAGATATTGAAGCTTGTAAATTATGCTCACCTTTTTCACTTTCGAGTTCGCTTTCTGTGTCTTTTATAAAATTTATTAAAAATCAACATTATTGGTGTTAAGGAGAAAATAAAACTTATGGTCAGAGATATGAATTAACTGTGCAATTATTTACTCCGTCCAACGAAGCAATTTTTGCCAAGAGAGTTTTTTCTTCGCCTTTTTAAATTTGTGTCTGTCAATTGGGCAGTGTTATTTCGCAAGGCTTGAATTTAAACAATGTTATAGAAACCATCGTTTGAAGATCTACATATGAAGTATATATCGACAACAACCCCTTCGGGGAGTGGTTTTCTTGTTGACACAAGAACAACTACAACAAATAATAATTAATCCGTTCTGAAGCAGCATATCTGAAATTGGATTCTGATATGTTTAGAACCGGGCTTTTGTATGTATAAAGAGTCATTTCAGTTGGCAATGCGATTGGCAGCAGGGAGCTCGGGAATCTGTTTCAATGTGTGTGCATATGCGGGTACATACAGTCCGTTTATGATAAAAAAAACTACACGTGCGCAGTAGAGTGATCATTTCTATTTCACCTTCCTATTAGGAACCATCCCAAAAATAAAGTTCCCAAAATATGAAACACAGAGGTCTACCCGAATACGAGTTCTGAGGTACGCTAGAAAGTGCCTTTCACATCTGCAACAGAGGCAATTTACTTGTATTCCCCCTCTTAGGTTACACGGGTTTCTCAGCTAGAAACCAAGAGCAAATATAAATTTTTTGAAATGTTCAAAACTATTCTGGCGTATACCCTTATGTACAAACATCAATATTAGCAAACTTTTAAGCCTAAAAGTGCCATACAAATAGCTTTGTTTGTATGGATGTATGTTTCTTCACACTTGTCGGTGCGGTTACCATGATGGAATTTGATGAAAAAACAAGTTTCCCTCGCAAAATTGCGCTTTGTTTGCATCGTTTGGACCTTTGACTGGACATTCGTGCACATTAAGTGGACAAATAGTGGTCAGCAAACAAGGAGTGCACTTGATAGCGGATCTACACGTTTGTGAACGGTGAGAATAGCTAATCGTTATAAGATACATATGTACATGCGAGTTAGTATGTAGAGTATAGTGTAAAAAATTTATTCAACAAAAGGTCTATATTTTGAAATTAGTGAGTGAAATTGAGATTGCGTTCGATGTTCAAATATTATGATTAAAATACGGATTATTTTACCAACAAATCTGCAGTGTACGTTGATACTAAAAATTGGATCTAGTTACTTAAATTTTCGAATTGACCAATCTGCCCAAAAATCGTACATATATATGTATATGTGAACTTTTGTCTCTTTGTTCCGCAGCAACTTACTCTAGTGAATTTGCGATGGCGCATGTGATGACTTAAAATCAAAATTTGAAATCATGACGGAATAATCTCGATTATAGAGGCACAAGTACAGTTTCCATGTATCTCTTTTTTTTGTGTCAAATTTTCACTGATAAATTTGTCTACAGAGAAAAAGGTAGTAACTAGGTTTCCTATTTCCTATCACTTCAAAATGAGTAAAGGTGAGCTTTACTTGCATGGTAAAGCGGGATGTATGTAGTATAAATCTGGAGTTAACTCACCATTAACGATACCATATACTTAAGCAACTAGCCTGGAATTAGCTATGTAGCTTACAGTTATTTGTGATTTGGCCTATTCATTTCATAAAAATGGAATTTTACCCAGTAAAACTTGTATGTAAAAAACAACTGATGGTAACAAGGGAAAGCAACAACAAACATTTAAAAATTTAAATTATTAACCAATCAAAATGGCTACAGCTGTTATGGTGGCAAGTTTTTACTGACTCATGTTCTGTTGAAACTTTACACTTTACTTACACTTTTTGCAAGTTTTGTACCCAAGCACAGGTACTATGACAAAACCCGAAAATAAAATGTGTCGTGAAATGCTTACTCCGGAACTTTTTTTCTGAATTTTTTCCTATGTATGTATGTGGTATTTTTTTTAGGAATGCGTGGCTGATAGTATTGTTCTATTTAAAAGCTGTAGCCAGTCAATTATTTATGAATACTATATATTTGGAATTACTATTAAAAACACGCCATGAGCAAGAGAACGTAAAAATCTAATAATTTTCAACAGCGAATGTAAGTGGACGCTGTCAAATCGATGGTAGGTAATTCACCACTGTACCTATATACGTTTAAATTACTTGAATTTATCGTGTTTTAATTAAATATTTACACAAAAAATTGTAGTTGTAGCAAACGTTTAAATCTTTATTTTGTTTAAAAATAAAAAGGCGAATAGCTTAAAAACTCGCGATTTAAACGCACATGGTCTAATGTTTCCCACTACTCGTTGCGTTGGACGTTCCTTGATTTTTAAGTTCTTTGCATGAACTTTAATTTTTGCTGTACGTTAGTTTATCTGCTAAAGTCGTTACTAAATTTTATTTTTTCCAGCATTAGTAAACTAGCACTTTGAAACACTAGTTTCGATTAATTGGAAACGAAACAAACGTCAGGAAATGAAAAGTGCTGCCATTCGTAAATTAAACGTCAACGGGGCGAACTCGTCATCGAAGGAGCAGCCGCCACCTTTGGAAGAGTTTTACAAGCAGATTCCGGAAGATCAAGACTTTGTAAAAGCTCAAAAGCAAATTCCTCAGCAAGCAGATAGCACTGAATCGGTTACAAAACCATCCACAAAGGGTAAGTAATTTTCAAACGAGATTTATTGAATAATTTACGGTTAGAATGTATTACATTAGGTAGATGAAGCCTTTTAATAGCATTGCAAGTGAAGGGAATGCTGATGCAATAACCTTGGCTATTTCGTTCAGTCTTTAGTATACATACACGATATCAAATTGGGTTGAATTGCATATGGGCGTTGCTTTTTGCACATGCTGCATTTTGTATTTGCATATTCGACTGTTTTAGAATCATTTTGGCTTTGTTTGAACATTTAGAATATGAATGTTTTTCGGCGTCACATACAAAGCAATTATGTTTAAACTTGTTCTGGTAGTCGTTTACGTGAGGTACGTAAACGCTTACCCTTGTTATTCAATTCCCTGGTCAAATCTGAAATTTAAGGGTAAAACTTTAATAAAGTTGCCTCAGATGTTCTAGTAGATTTGGCGACATTTTTAAATCGTCCGGGGAGTTAACCACCAAGATACCATTTTGCCAGATGATTCAACCAGATTTTTGATTCCGATTTCAAAGCGCGTCTTTTGACACCCCTGTCGACAGTTTCTGGTGAAAATTAGGTATTGACCTGTCTTTTTTCTAAGCCTGTAAGGTCTCTTATACGACTTCAAAAAGCTTCAGGCTTAACGCCATTACACATTCTGAGTAGGTTATCTGTCGGATTTGGGTTCTCTTATTGGATAAAAATAACCAAGATTGAATTGTTTATTTTTATATTACATGTAGTCGACTGCCTTCATTACAACACATTCAGTACTTATTATGTACAGCTTAGCTTTTGAGTACGATATGTGTAGATGTTGTGCTCGTCAATAGCATAAATTTTGTCTGAAAAGAAATGACATCCCATATTACAATGAATGTATAGAGTTATCAGCCTCGAATGTTCTTTTGCATCATTACAAAACTCAATCCTGGTATGTCTTCAATTTTCCGATTGATTTTTCATCAGGACGTAGGGCAGATTAAGGATAAGGTCTATCTAAACATCCAGTTAGTCCTAAATATTTCAACAATACTAACTGATTAATCGACCGAGAATGGTCCCAGTGAATAGTTCAAGGATATCTAAGCACAATCTTCCATTGTATAAATCGACCGAATGTAAGGGTGGACTGTAGACACGGCCTATCCAACCATCCAGTGATTGATCTAGGTTTCATAGCACAACCTTCAATGTGAAGGTGGATTGGAGACACGGGCTCTCCAGCCACCCAGTTTATTCACAAGATTCTAAAAATCTCTAAACGCAACTCTAATGGAATATGTCAATCGTTTTAGAAGTGGATTGGAGACACGGACTCTCCATGTTGTTGTATTGTCTACACCATTTCCAGATGTATTTTAGAAAGGGTTAGGTGGATTTTATGAGGCGTAAATTAGATTTTAAAATAGTCAGTTCAATTTTGGAACACGTAAATTGGATTTTAGAAAGCGTCAATAGGATTTTAGAAAACGTAAATTGGATCTCAGGAAACAAAACTTGTATTTTGGAAAGCGTCAATTGAATTTTAGAATAGTCAATTGAAACTTAAAAGGCGTCAATCGGATTTTCAAATAGTCAACTCCTATTTGAAATGCGCCAATTGAATTTTAGAATACGTAAATTGGATTTAAAAACGCGTCAACTGGATTTTAGGGAGTTTTCACTTTACATTCCAACTTCATATATATGTATACTTTGCAACACATTTTTTTTATGTGGTATTTGTCAATTTTTATATAAAATAATAATTTTTAACAGAACATTGTATCGTTCTGTACACTGTATACATACGGGTACCTAATATAAGTTTTGTGTAATCTGTTTAGACCTAAGTTTTCTTTGCTTTGTTAATTATACTTTTGTTATAAGTTATATATTCAAAATTGTTATCTTTGTATCTACGCTTAGTCGACCGCTTTGTTTTAGTCGACTTAAAACAAATAAACAAATATACAAAATGAAACTTTGAATGAGCTAAACCTATAAAGCATTAAGATTAAGAAAACACTCACCTTTAAGTAAATGCCTTAACGTTAATGAAATGCTCTCTATAAGTTTTGCCGACCTAGTTTTTTTTTTTTAATTATGTTAGATGTTACTTGTCCTGTATTGTGAGAATGGTGCTTTTTTATTATGGACCTGCACACTTTACCAAGCCGGCGAACAAGTTTAAATTGCGAGCTGTTAACTCATCATTTGATATAATGAGCAATATTTCTGTTTGCACTCGTTTTATTGGCATGATTCAATGCATAAAATGCAGTTGGATAATGAAACCATACTAATCTTAATTAACTAATTAACGATAAGGTTTTATCACAGTCTCTTTAACTTAAAATGTTCATTTGTTTTTGTCAACTTCAAAAAATCCATTTATACATATCTCTCTATGCTCTTATTGCTGGACAAAGGAATTTCAATTAACTTTCATTGAATGATATTCATATACATTTAAATTACGTACGTGTAAATGTACGTATACATACATCTAAGTAAAACCATTTACTTGATATGCACGTACTTATGAATGTTAGGGTTCTAGCGTACGATTTTAGTCGGTTTTTGGCAGCTGAGCAAGTTGCATGTAGCAATTTTCCAGTAAGCTTTGAAAATAAGTTTTATTAGTTTAATCAACTGTGCCCCTTTCAGCATTCAAAATGAACACCTCAAAGAGTAAGTAAAACTAAATAGTTTTTGATTTTAGTTTTCGTTCGAATCGTATCTGGAAAAATTAAGAAATACACAGTGCCCTCATATTTGAACACAATGAACGATTTAATAGGACGGAGGTGGAGAAGCTTAAAGATATGCAAAATATCATTTAATTAATATATGAATTCCAGATAACAAGGATTGTGTTGTTGTAGTGCTTATCTTGAACTTTTAGCAGCCATTTCGGAAAAATTTCTTATCTTTTACGATATCAGTTTCCAATACCAAATTAATAAATCAACTTATTTTTACATTTATTTCTAAAAACACAAAAGAAAACTCTGAAAACACTGATCAATTAAACACTACTGTCGTCGACGAAAATATGGTAGCCGAAAAAAACGGTGTAATCGATGGCGCTGATGAGCAAATGTTAGGTGGAGTTGAGGATAATGATAAATTGACAGACAAACATGGAGAAGTGAAATTTGTTAAAGCTGGCGATCATCAAAATGGCGATGCAAAAATTGACATTGGCGCTGTTAATGGAAAGGTAAATACATATGTACCTAGATACATCACTACATATCACATAGACATTGCCTTTAAATAATCTTAGTAAAAGAGATACCCCGTTAATTGCCCTCCGAGTGAAAATTCAATTCAAAAAATTAATTACAAAACTGTGCGGCAGATAATGTTTATCTGAGGTACCTTTTATTTTGTGATTTTTATGAAAAAAGTCAAAAAATTACTTTGAAAAAATACTTTTATAAAAGTTAAAAATATCGGTTAAAGATTTTTATTATAAACGTCGTAAATAACTTTAATTATAAAAGTCAAATACAAATTTCTTATTTATTTCAATTCAAAACAATTTTGTTTAACCCACAAGTTTCAAAGTTATAAAATCTGTATTAATTATGTATGTACATAGTTAATATAAAAACACCCATAAATAACAAAAATATCATATATGTAGATTGGAACCGCGTGTTAGCTTATCGCATTTTTTGTCGCTTACCTGTTCCCCGTAAACTACAGCATTGGCGAGTATGTTGGAACATATTAGGTGTATGTATTATTATTATACTATTGCTTGTTTCGACATATGTATGTACTTCCTAAGATTTTCAGGGCAATTAGTTCCCAAGTTCGCTTAGTACAAAAAGAGAAAAAAAGTGGTTCTGACTCTAATTTTTAACTTTTATCATAAAAGTAAAACTTTATCCGTTTATTTTGACCACAACCGGCAGGAGGTTACATCTCTGCAAGGGTAATTTTCGGGAGTGGGTTTCTAACCCGATTTCCTGCGTTGATGATCAATCGCTTTACACGATCACCAACAATTTAACAAACAAATAATAATTGCATAAAATACTATAAATGCGGGACTGACTTTGTTATTCGTGCAGGTGTAATAAAACTACATTGTATTTTTCATTTCAGTTGTTGCAGTTAAAAAGTAAAAACTATAAATTATATTACAAAGGGTAATCTTTACAATCTTGAAAATAAAATAATATTTTCGTTCACATTTTCAGGCATTCACTGGTATGTCTAAAGAGGAACTCATGAAATATGCCAACGATCCATTTTGGGTACGTTTACGTTGGATTTTCTTCATTGGTTTTTGGGCGATTTGGGTTGCCATGCTTGTCTGTGCCATTCTAATTATTATTGAAGCGCCAAAATGTGCAGCACCTGAACCATTACAATGGTATAAAAGTGGTATTCTTGCCAAATTTGATAAATTACAAGCAAGCGCCAGTGATATTGAAAGCGTCAAACGTGTTAAAGCTTCTGGTGTTATTTATGAACTGCCACCGGCACATACATATTTAGTACAAGAGCCAGCTATTGGACAAAAGATCAAAGATATTGTAGAAAATTACAAAAAAATAGGAATTAATGTTATTTTGGATGTAACCCCAAATTATGTACCACGCAACTCAACTATTTTAGATGGAGCATTGAAAGACAAATTGAAACGTTCTGCATTTATATGGAAAGAAGATACTAAGACACCAAACAATTGGCGCTCACTTGAAAATGGTTCAGCTTGGGATGAAGTAAAACCAGGCAATTATTTACTGTCACAATTTGGTGTTGGGCTATATGATTTACATATGAATGATACCACAGTTAAGCATGAATTTAAAAATGTTCTAAAGCATTTGCTGTCATTGGGTGTGAAAGGATTCCGTTTAAAGAATACGAAATTCTTTATACTTTCCGACAATACACCAGATGAAGTACCCGCTTCCGAGGGTAATTTCGTACATAATGAATATGGTTTTTGGACACATACGCATAGCACATTCCAAGAAGGACTCGGCGATTTTCTGTATGATTTTAAATTATACGTAAAGAATATCACATCGGATGCATTCTTATCAGTGGCAGATGATGTTCTACGTCCAGATATTTATCATACCAAAAATGGTGAATGGGGTATCGATATGCCAATTTATGGCCAATTTGTACATTCTTTGCGTACAGATTTAAGTGGACCAAAGCTACATAATGAATTTTTAAATACCATCAGTGCTGTGGGCAATAATACATGGTTGCAATGGAACTTTGCTGCATTATCAACTGTTGCTGCTCATAATAACAGTGACCCAACAGCAATTGCGTTATTTGTATCTTTGTTACCTGGTGTACCGGTGGTGCCCATGGAAAATGCTTCACTCTTCAAGAATATGAGTGAGGATGTTTTTGCTGAAATCAAGCAATTGCGATTGTCACCTTCGTATATGCATGGCGAATATCATTTATATGATTCGGATCAGTTATTTGCTTATTCAAGGTAAATTATTAAAAGTTTACATGCTTATGTATATAGTTTTTGTTATCTATGGTCCTACAGATATAAGCTATATTTAATGAAACATTTGTTGTTTCTTTTTTATATTTATAATATGCCACCCATTACAGGCAAAGGTAAGAACAAAATTAAGTTCCTAAATTTATTATGGAACGGGGTCGCAAGCAAAACCAACATATATAGTATTTACATATAATCAAGGAGTATATTATATAGTCGGATTGCTAAGGCGATTCAGTTCCAAGACGTCAGAGCTTTCTTTTCTTTTGGACTCCTGGTTTTGGCTAACTGTAATTAGAAGTTGTAACAGATGTGGGTCAATTATTTTGCCCTGCCGTAAGAACGATTTCGTTAACCCCAGGACCGTTACGAAGTCGACCCTTGGGCGGAAAATCCCCTCTGCTCCCTTAAATTGCCTGCAGTATTCTAATGTATAAACTCTAACATTTTCATTACTTTTCTAGGATAAAGTCTGGGAACCCCGGGTTCTTTGTAGCTTACAACCCATCCAATGTCAGTGTGCAAGGAAGCTTTACGCATCCATCTCTACCCGATAAGATGTCGGTGTATGCTCTGAGCGACAACTATAATAGTACAAGTGTTGTGGTGAAGTAAGTTTTGTCATTGTTTTGTTTTTTTAAATCTTAACATTTTTCCATTTTATTTCTTAATTCTAGATCAAAGGTTGATGCCAAGTCTTTAGAAGTTTCAGCTGGAGCCACAATTATCTTAACTTACGTCCCTGTAAAATCAGAGTAAATGAAAATTTACCGCACTCCAATAAGAAAAACTCACTGAAACTATGAATATGAGAAAATATTGTTATTACATACATTTACTTAAAGATGTAGAAGCTTACGCATCCATGCAAAAAGCCACAATGAGTGTTAAATATTTCAAATGTTGGAAAATAATAATAATCACATATATGATTATGTAGAGCATTACACAAGACTTTTTCTATTTCATAAATCACTCAAAATCGGCGGTCCTACCACTATATGTAGAACTTTGGCATTTCAACATGATAATCATGCCTATTACGGTATCCGACGGATGCTTTGCGGAGGGAGTGCGGATCGATGTCTAAACAAGGATTTTGATTTTCGATTTAATTTTGATAGTTACAAAGTCAATTCTTTTTTAATTGTTTTAAAATTAGCCATTAGAAACCGAAAAAAATGCATGATTAATCATTATCTAATAGACCGTTTTTAAAAAAATAATCAGTTAAGGAGACACCCATTGCTTTTAGTAACCAATACCTAGGGTTGGCTTTTAGCGGCAGCAATTCAATTTCGGATGCTCTTATAGAAGATGTATGCGTTTAAATATGGATGGTTAACCCACTGCCGTCTTGACTTAGGTCGTTTATTTAGCATCTCCCCTGCATAAATAAACAATAGTTTCACTTCCAAAATCGGACACTTTGAAATCTCAGTTGATCAGGAAGTAAAATTTTAAGGTCATTACCAACAGATTCGATGCTGAGTGGGAAATATTTTTGAAGAACTCATTTCATTATATTAAAGGTTTGGAACCAAATGAATCTAAGTGACTCCGAAATTGATTTGAGATATTCAAGTTCAAAGTTTACAGCCTTTTGAAAATTCTATGTAAAATCTCGGTTGGGCGTTTACTGTATGGGAAATAGATGGCACTACAATGTCCGAAATGACTCGGATCTCTTTGCCAACAAATAAACACCATATTTTACTATACAAATATAGGTATAACTCAATTTCAAAAAAAAATGTCACTTAGATCCTTTTGGTTCTGAGCCCTTCATATGTAATTTAGTTCAATAACTCTATCTCAGAATGATTTCAACAAAGCTCAATCTCTCTATTAAATTTTAGAGCGTTCATCAAAACCTAAATTTTTATATAGGACATTCCTTAAAAATATTTTGAAATTCCACTCAATCTTACCTAACAAAGGTTTTGGTAAGTCCTACCTGTAGCAACTGCAACGCTTTGTTTGTCCCGTCCAACGTTCGGATATTGCTATGGATACTGGTGAGCCTTGATCGTTAAAAGTTAGTTCGCTTATGTTTTATAAGACAGTTTTTAGCCTTCATTTCGAAGGTTTTGGATATATATGCTCCAGTGAGTTACTACTGTAGTTGGTAGGGCACCGCATTTATTCCTTAAATAAACCATAGTGTAAGTACATATATATTTTATCGGCATACCATTACCGAATTATCAATAAGATAAAAACATCATTTAAATATTTAAACTTTATTTGTTCCAGATTCTAAATTTAACAAAAACACTTATAAACTTTTTTTTTCTAAAACATCCTTGATTTTTTCTTGCTGCTCCTCTATAGCTTTTTTAAGTAATTGTGCTTCCGTTTCTAGGTCAGCCTTTGCAGATTCCAATTTTTGTTCATAGTTGTCGATCTCCGTACTCAGTGATTTTAAGTTTTCGTGATCAGCTACCGCCTTTTCAAAACGTGCCCACCAATCCTGCAGTTGTTCATCGGCATTGGTCTGGTTACTTTGTGACGGAACTGCATTCAGTTCTACATGAAATGTTTTAAGATCTTCAAGTATTTCATCTACAGTAGGTGGGCTAGGAGGTGGTGGATATTTTGGGGTTTTCGATTTTTTTAACATTTTCTTTAATTTATAATAAATAAACAATAAACAATTACTTATTCGTCTCCCAATTGCCACATTGAATTTGTTTTTTAATATCGATAGTGGCATCGATGATTATGTTGATAATAATAAAAGCAATGTTGCCATATCTGCTTGTGTTTAATAAATGTCGTTATCAAACCGGATGGTGAATTGTTTGCCCGTTGCCCGGTGCTAATACGCATCCAAAAATCCAGTTTTGTGCGAAACAGATTTATATGTTGTTTCCTTCACTCGCTCGTGAATGTTGAAACCTGTTGTGTGAAACAGATATATATGTATCTGTTGCCATGAGCATTAACAGCTTAACTGGACTTGAGAAAAAGTGGGTATTTTGACCTACCTGCATTCATTCTGAGGACGAACTTGACAGCCCTTTAGCCAATTTCTAAAGTGGGCTTTACACGGTCACACTGCGTGACACACATTTGCGGTTTGATGAGAAGTTTGAGCATGTAAACATAAGAAATTCGTGTGTGTCACACATGCGTGATGGTTTTCTAAAATTTTAGAAAACCTGATGGTGTGACACACATGCGTGATAGTGTAAACGCTTGCATCATGCACGTAGTTTTTTTTTTCAGTCGATAAGCAAAAATTGGAGGGTAATGGCATCGCGGGAAAACAAAGAAATTTGGAAGGAGTTCTTCGAAGTGTATCGAAGCTATCCAGAAATCTGGAAAATTAAAAGCGAAGAATACAAAAATAAAATAAAAAAGAATGCTGCCTATGAAACACTTCTAGAAAAATATGTATATGTATAAAATGTCAAATACAAGTACTGCAACCAATGCGCGTGCCATGTAGCTTCGTTCACAAATAACAGAGAAATGAAGTTGTCCAACATGTATGACCGTTTAAACGAAAGCAATTTTTTTTTTTCATCACACCATGTTTGTCACGCAGTGTGACCATGTAAAGCCCACTTAAGACTTCTTTTTGACAATTTGATATCTGTGGCAACTATACACTAAATAAAAGTCGAAGGCTTTTGACAACTTGATGTATTTTATTGGCTGATAGAGTTGTTAAGATAGTTAAGATATTTCGAAGTTATTGCAAAACTTTCGTAGATTCGTGGTTTATCAACAAAACATTTCCAATTAAACATGGGTCGCTCAAAAATTCTGATTGTCAAAAGTTAAAAGCCTAACTACGGACAGTCGGGGCACAGTATATCTATCACAATAGACAAAACTATATGAGGGAGTAGCATTGTATAAAATAGTTAACGAAGTCAATTAACGCGACGAACAAATATTAAATACTATAGTGCTTATGTACATAAGACTAAGCGAGCGGTGCAGGAGGCGGTGATAATTTAATTTTCGGGGTATTTGTTTCCTTTGGCACTCAACTACTAATAAATTAGCTAAAAATATGATAGGGGTGTCAAAAGACGCGTTTTGACCTCAGTATCAATGATCCGAAGTCGAAATTTCATTTTTTTGTTCCAGTGAAGAGATATTTGCAATCAAAGTTCAGAATTTTCTGTCATTTTCATGTGGTTGTTGTAATCACAAATTACACTGTGAGAAAAGAGGACATCACCGTGGCGGTAGCCACGGCTATGGCACACACTCGGAGTTGGAATGGCGTAGCCCAGGGTTATTTTTTGAAGCGCGGCCGAAGGCCGCCTACTCGGAAAGGTGTTCTGCACATAAAAAAAATGGACCGGGCCCCTAAATCGGGATTTGACCTGGGTAATTTTTTGGTTTTTTGTTAATAACTTTTCACTGGAACAAAAAAATTAAATTTCGACTTCGGATCCTTGATCCTGAGGTCAAAACGCGTCTTTTGATACCCCTATCATATTTTTAGCTAATTTATTAGTAGTTGAGTGCCAAAGGAAACAAATACCACAATTACTTATTCGTCTCCCAATTGCCACATTGAATTGTTTTTGAATATCGATAGTGGCATCGATGATTATGTTGATAATAATAAAAGCAATGCTGCCATATCTGCTTGTGTTTAATAAATGTCGTTATCAAACCGGATGGTGAATTGTTTGCCCGTTGCCCGGTGCTAATACGCATCCAAAAATCCAGTGTTGTGGGAAACAGATTTATATTTTGTTTCCTTCACTCGCTCGTGAATGTTGAAACCTGTTGTGTGAAACAGATATTTATCTGTGGCCATGAGCATTAAAAGCTTAACTGGACTTAAGAAAAAGTGGGTATTTTGACCTACCTGCGATCATTCTGAGGACGAACTTCACAGCACTTTAGCCAGTTTCTAAGACTTCTTTTTGACAATTTGATATCTGTGGCAACTATACACTCAATAAAAGTCGAAGGCTTTTGACAACTTGATGTATTTTTATTGGCTAATAGAGTTGTTAAGATAGTTAAGATATTTCGAAGTTATTGCAAAACTTTCGTAGATTCGTGGTTTATCAACAAAACATTTCCAATTAAACATGGGTCGCTCAAAAATTCTGATTGTCAAAAGTTAAAAGCCTAACTACGGACAGTCGGGGCACAGTATATCTATCACAATAGACAAAACTATTTGAGGGAGTAGCATTGTATAAAATAGTTAACGAAGTCAATTAACGCGACGAACAAATATTAAATACTATAGTGCTTATGTACATAAGACTAAGCGAGCGGTGCAGGAGGCGGTGATAATTTAATTTTCGGAACAGGTAAGAATTTTAAAGGATTTGTTTTCGAGATACTTACAATCATCATGCCTTTGAGTAGAACAAACGCAAATTTATGGAAATGTCTCCGCCTAAACGCTGTGCTGTTTGTGGGGACAAAGCACTTGGGTATAATTTTAATGCGGTTACTTGTGAAAGTTGTAAGGCATTCTTTCGCCGAAATGCGCTGGCAAAGAAAACGTTTACCTGTCCATTTAGTCAGAATTGTGAGATCACCGTTGTTACAAGACGGTTTTGTCAAAGATGTCGCCTAAAAAAGTGTTTGGACATTGGTATGAAGAGGGAAAATATTATGTCTGAGGAGGATAAAATAATAAAAAGACGTAAAATTGAGAGCAATCGAGCTAAACGGCGACTAAACGACGAAGACAAAGCATTACCAGCGTCTGGAGGAGACATCAATGCTTTCGATACAGCTTCACATGATTCGGAGAGTTCATATGACAGTGGAAAAGGCACTACAAGTAATAATAGTGGAACTGCTGCATTAAATAGTTTGTCATCCCCAATGTGTGGAAGTGCGCCCGTTAGTTCACCAATACTGTCAGACATAGACGCTGAAACAAAACCTGAACTAATGACGAGCGAAGAGATCGTAGAATTTATTGTTGGAGACCCCGATCGTGCATCACAGGCAATTAGTAAGTTAATGCGTACGAAAGATGAAGCACTGTCTATTGTGGAGAAGATTCTTACATCGCAGAAAGATGCTTTGAGGCTCGTATCACATCTAATTGCATTCCCAGGTAAACTTATATCAGATACAACACTAAATATTTAATTAATGTTAGAACCATAGTACGTATACTCAATTGAGTATACGTTCTCTGTTACAACTATTAAATCCTGTCCATTTTTTTTATAGGTGACGCACTAAAAATTATTAGTAAAATAATGAATTCACCATTTGACGCCCTTACGGTGTTTACAAAGTTCATGAGTTCGCCTACTGATGCATTAGAAATTATATCAAAAATTGTTAGTTCGCCTCAAGATGTTGTACAATTTATCAGAAGTCTGATGGAATGCCCAGAAGATGCGCTTGACATAATGAACAAATTCATGAACACACCAGCGGAAGCATTGAGAATAATAAATAAAATATTTAATAAAGTAAATGCACCAAGCGATGAGTTACATAAGTTACTAACAGATGCATCAAAGGAAAGTAAAGATTCAACATTCCATGCAGCCCAGGCGTTGCCAATAGTGGAAGCTACAGAAAGGGAAAATTACTTGGTGCAATCAATAATTGGTAATAGCCCAATAATGATGCATCAAATGACAAATGAATTACCTTCACCAAATCCACAAAAGGAGCACGGGCCATCATTTGCTAATCCTGATGTGATGGTAGGTAGTCATATGAATATACCAACAACCATAGGCAGTATTGAAACGGAAACATCGGGACAATCAATGTTACTGCCATTAGTAAATGCACCAACAGTCTCAACTTCTTTAGCTTCGCCAGCAGAAGCAATGGCAATTGCGTCACCAAAATGTGTTATAGCCACCACACAACAAGATGGTGTGCAACACTATAATTCACCCGTAAGCATAAATCCGGACATTGAATTGCCAAGCAACTTAACTGTACTCATGACTCCCACTTCACCAGCAAATATGGAAAGCGGCACTACTGGTTATTGTAATGACAATTTTGACATAAAGGCACTAATACAACAAGCATTTTCTGACACTGCAATTGGCGCAGAAAGAGATAGTTTAAACTCTTTGGAATCAGTGCTATCCGAAGTGATAAGAATAGAATTTGAGGCATTTAGTAATTTACCCCCAGAGCCTCGTGTCAAACAGGAGGATATTCAATTTCAGTCAAACAATTTGAACATATCTGATGCAGTAGATCTGCATAAAAAGGGCAATAATAACGTATGTAATACCCAAATACAACAACCAGTTCTCGCATCATCCAGCTTTATAAAGGGGCGCGACTTAACCGAGACAGAGCTATTGAAATTACGGGAATTGAAGTTAGCCAGTGAAGCATTGTACTATCCAATGGATAATGACTTATCCGGACTTATTATGGGTGATGAAAGAATCAAAGTGAGTATGTTTAGTCAACCTTAATTATGTATGCAGGTGCAACGTTTGACGCATATCTTATCAGCTAATATTAATCTAAAAGTTTAACACCTGTTGTCCAAAAATTGCTTGTTTACGTACATACTTATAAATATTAAAATTAGACGGGGCTAAACAAGAATTTTTTTTTTACAATTTCTTTGGGTATTATTTTTCCGGAGAGCGAAACAAAAAAATTTTGTATCTTAAATAATAAATATATTTGTAAAATTTGCAAGCTCGAGACCCAGTGAACAATAATAATTGGTTTTAATTATTATATTCGATTTTTGTGGAAAAATTTATATTTGGAGAAAAATTACAAAGCTAGTCACAGCGATGGATATCTTTAGAAAAGAAACTTAAATTGTTTCGGCATCATTTTTTTCTGGCTATAATTTCCTTTAACCAATGTTTACCAGAAAAGTAAGTTTTTGTTGAAAATGTTTGGTGTGGAATTTTATATACTACAAAACCATGGTGTAACACTATGCACAAAACTATAAACAGTAGAAACTCGAATGAACCATTGCATGAACAATAAAGACGAATACTAAAACTTTTTCAGTATTTATTTCGCCATTCTGAAATGTTATTGATAGGTTTTTAGCACAGTCTACTAAACACAGCTTTTGTTTACATTTTAGCCAATAAGGCACTTATGCAAACGTCACACTTTTCCTACTTGCACTAGCCAATATTTCTATAACTCTAAAATTAAACGTATGTGGGGGTAGCATTCAAATTAACGATAAGGAGAATTTAGAATTTATTCGAAGTGTTCCACTTTCTTAAATAGCTTACATATGTCTGCTTTTACAAACATTTTCTTTGTTTTTCTGCTTTTTTTCTAGTCCCAGGGAACGAATCAAGATCCGAAACTTTTGCAAGTTATTAATTTAACGGCAGTTGCCATAAAACGGCTAATTAAAATGGCTAAAAAGATAGGAGCATTTCAGGACATGTGCCAGGAAGATCAAGTAGCTTTACTAAAAGGCGGATGCACTGAAATGATGATAATACGCTCCGTGCTGTCATATGACAATAATTTCAATACCTGGAAGGTAAGTTATTTTTAAAGTTTATTCAAAACTCCATATCATATGCTTGATCATATCTATTGTCATCGATTATTGGTGCATTAACTTAAAAAAAGGTGGTAATTTCTTGAAAAGTAAATAATAACTTTTTTCAAAATTGGCGAAATGCAAAATAAAAATTACAAATAAGCTCAATAATTTGTTTATACCTTCAGCTCAGTATAAAAGAGCGTAGCGTGATACCACAGTAAGATTAATTTACTAATATACAATTTTCAGTTACCTCATGTTTCCAATTCAGCACATATACGAGCCGATATACTGAAGCAAGCTAAAGGCAATATATATGAAGAAATTTTAAAATTTGTTAGTAACTTTGATGAAAAATTGCGCACTGATGAGAATATCATTTTGATAATGTGCGCAATAGTGCTATTCACACCAACTCGTGATCGCGTCATACATTCGGATGTTATACGTTTGGAGCAGGTAAAATAAAAATATATTAATTAAATTGACCGTATTCATAATTTTCATTTTTTTCTTATAGAACTCATATCTCTATCTCTTACGTCGTTATTTAGAAAGCGTTTATACTGGCTGTGAAGCTAGATCAGCGTTTATTGGAATGATACAAAAGATTTCCGAAATTGGTCATCTTAATCAATTTGTAATTGGTGTTTATTTGAATGTAAACCCATCACAAGTGGAGCCGTTGTTAAGAGAGATGTTTGATTTGAAAAATCATTAGAGTGCTACCTCGAAAATGCGAGAAGGACTTCTGTACGGCCACGCCACAGTTGATTTGAAATTTAAATGCCGAGTTAACTTAAGATTTACCGCTTATCATTGAGAAGGTAGTTAAATCGGTACATTTAAACAATTACACAACTATGGTATGTTAGCTGCCTTTTTACTGCTAGTATGACCCCAATTTTTTGGTATGATTAGTAGGTCAGTCTGTTATTTTCCTTTAATATTTTTAAAATCAAGTGTTTATATTTTAAATACTTATTTTTTAATAAAAAAATTGTTGAACTTAAAGTGAAAGCGTTATGTATCGATATACGAGTAAATATATAGTTATTATTTTGCATTATAAGACATATTAGAATTGTATCACCTCGGGTACATGTGATAAATGTAAAACATTAATTAGTTAATTAAAAGTTTAAAGTTATAGTTACTATTTTATAACATTAAATGAAACGCAATAATATATACTTATATATTCTATACATATGTATACACAACTTTTAAACGAAATTGAGTTAAGATATACATCACCTATTTGCTGCTATTGTAGATGCCACATACACGTTGATAGTTTAAAATGTATGTTAAAAATGTAGATTCCATTGAAAATGTGTAATAAATAGTCTATTTTGTGTAAAAATGCAATGAATGAAGAACTTTATTACCTTTTTTATTTTAAAGACGTGCCATTATGAAGACTTGCATCTATTTTGTGGGAATGAAGAGCTCAATACATACTTCTTTCTTTTTTTATGAAGAATATGTTTACGTCTTTTACTTATATCCAGCTACGTCCCACACTTCCAGAGCGCCGCTTATTTGCCTTTTCGTTATTTCCTCCATTGCTACCATCCTTACGGCCGCCGTTGTCTGGTGAGCCACCTGAGCCAATATTGCGTATAAGCATTCGTAGGCCACGTGCTTGTGCATCGCTTGCTTGAGCTACATTATTAACCTCTGAAGAAATAACTGAAAAATCATCAACAACATGTCCAGGTGGGCTGACATCAAACGGTAAAATGTCACTAAGACTTAGATGTGGTTTACATGATGCCCGACGTCGAGTACCACTTGATTCGTTTGTAGCTGTATTTAGATTTTGGCTGCTACCAGATGTTGATATTTGTTGTAAGCGTGTTTTTAATAAAGCATTCTCCTCTTGAAGGCGCCTTATGTATGCAGCCTCATATTCAGCTCGTACAAATGTTGGCTGTGGTAAGCATTGATATATTGTTGTAAGGAAATTACGTAGGGATAGCTGTAAAGTATCTTGCCATTGCTTCGAAAAGTATAATGCAAAAGTAGGAGATTCTTCAGCGTTTTTACAAAATGGAAAATCTAAAAGTTAGTTTTGTTAAAACATTTCAATAGAAATAAGTCTTAAGCAGGTTAAAATATTGTAATCGCCGTTTTCGTCATTTAAAGTTTTATGTAGATAAATACATATGTATATGAATTGAAATAAAATCTTAAAAAATTTGTTGCAATACGACATTCACTAAGATTTAAAATTTTTAATCGAAATTGGAGATACTGAATATTTTACCCGACAAAATTTATTTTTTTTTGGCAGGGCATATTTGCCAATGACAGCATTTGTACGGGTTGGAACGAAATTGAGGACGTACACGGTTCTTTACGTATCGGAAAATTACAACTCTTATTTACTTTTATTACTATTTCTTCACCAGACCTTTTTGACCTTCGTCGGTTAGAGCAACGTTCCAGAACAGAATAAAGAAGTGTTTTACTTGAAAACTAGGCATCGTTTCGAAACAAAAATAGTTTAAGGTATGGAATACTCCCGCAGTATAAACTGTGTTGACCGTACAAATGTGTGCTGCTAATATGCACTTCCACTTTTATTTGCTTACAAAACCAATCTTTCCATTCGCTTTGTTGTTGTAGATCTGCTGCTAATTTTGCGAAAAATTCATTTATTTTATCTGAACGGTTTTGTGTATAAGCCGTCACTAGGTAGAGTTTCAACAAACTGTTCTCCAATTTCTTCACAGCTATCAAAATAAGTAAACAAGATATTTATCATGTCCTTGAAAGTAACTCTGTAATTCGAATATACCTGTAGCATAAGTATGTTCCAGTTTGCTAAATAGATTGCTATCGAGATGCGTCCAGAGTGCACGTAAAGCCAATAAATCATGACTTTGTATGGACTGGTTGAAGGTCTCCAACAGCTTCTCAGCGCGAAAGCTTTGGTCCTTTTCGGTCTTTTGTTCTTGATCTAACGTTTTCAATGTAGATGAAAATCCGCGAAATACTAAATATTCCTTCAAAAGATTGTCCAAAAACGCAACCTGTGCCATTTTTTTTCTAATACAATTGTTTTGTTTGGAAAAAGTGAATAAAGAAAACAAAGGTAAACAGCTGTCAGCTGTATTTGGCATACTAAATTATCGAAGGGACAAAATCGAAATTATTTTAAAATCGAAAGAACAGTGCTGTGGGCTGTGGTTTTAGATGGGCCGTTTTCTATAGCGAAAAGGTGTTACCGGCCCATACTTTTGCGGAGTATCAACCCTAGAGCGACACGCAGGGAGTGTTGTTCTTGGATTTTTCAGAATTAAATTCGCCTTGGTTGAGCTATTTGAATTTCACTAATTTTGCTCAAATAATCTATCGATTGTTCAACGATGATATCACTAAATCATCGGTGCTGCCGTTTTGGTTATTTTTAACCAAACTTGGTCATTTTTCTTGCTTAAAACGTTTTTGATAATAATTTTTTGTTTGGTAAAGTACATATTAGATCTCTTGAGGCCAATATATACATAGCTGTAGGTTAAATATCCCGAAAATGCCAGAAGAAGTGGCTTAAGTAATGGAAGATTAAAGAAATTAAAAGATTTTTTTATTAGAACTAACTTTTCTTTGCACCACTTTATATACAACTTTATTCGTTCGTTTTTCTAAAATGGGAGTTGTTTTTGGTAATTTACTTGTTACCCTTTGGTTACTTCTTCTTTATTGCTGTGGCAACATTTGACATTTTATTATGTGCGCATACACTTTTTGCCATTTGCAATTTTTGTATGAACGCGTGGAATTGATTCTTGGAAAATTGAATTTTCTTAGCTAAATTGGGCGCAAATAAAACCAAAATAAATGCAGTGGTTGGTGGAAACTTTGAAATTAAAATATGAATCGAAAGGGAACACAAGAACAAAATGATATATCGATAATACGAAATCTGCCAAAACGACTGCAAAGGAGGATCGTTGAAGATTTTGGCGATGACTCGGTGGTAACAGTTGTTGACACAGTTGAGACACAAAATGATAACGGACGACCTTCGACTTCAACGGGTGGCAATGTGATGGATGTGGCGCTGACGACGAGAACAGATAACAATGATATGTGTCGTGGACAATTTTTGAAAAAAGAGCAAGCATCAGCGAAGGTCATCACAGAAGGTAAGCAAACAAGTTGACATTGAAAAGAACTTAATAATGATTTCTTAAATTATAATTAGTCGTAGGGGACAGTGCATCGGATGTTACGCAAATTGGTTATTTCTTACAGAAGAGTTCACCAACTGTAAGAGTTGCTAGTAGTTTAAACAAAAGTAACTATAAAGAAAAGGCTCAACCCGTTTTGGAAACCAGCGGGAACGCTAAGAGCAGCAATACAGTAACAATAAAATGCAATGCAAAAATCAGTAATCGAAATGACGGAAATGTGGCCATACCAGGAATTCTGCATTTGAATAATTCAAAGCAGTTGCAAACGGTACCGGAAGAGAAAAAGCCAAATTTGAACGAAAAAAACAGTGGGCGGGAGAAAACGAAAATGCGTTTTCCACAATTCAAAGATCACTTCCCGAAGGCCAGCGATGTTCTGACATCACCCGTACGTCAATTACAACAACAACCGAAGTCACCCCCCTGGTTCGAAATGCTTGCTGATGTACATTATGCTCAAGATCTACCAAAGATTTATCAACATGTTACTTTGATGATGCAGCAAAATATAGTCGTGGAAGTAGGTTAACTGCTTATTGTAGCAATAACTTGATTTTCTCTTCTAACTTTTATTTTTGCTTTAGAAATGGGCTGAGTTTACAGAAGCTCGGTATGAACTACAGCAGATATTTGCCAAATTACTACTGCAACAGTTAAAATTGTGCTGTGAACAAAAGATTGATACATTTTTTTGGAAGTTGCTTTTTTACAATGTACGAGAATATTTTAAATCAAACAGCACATCCACATTTGATGATACCCGCAGAAATTTGCTTGCGCTTTTTGACGAAGGCTTAGATTTTTATACTAAACTGTATAAGCAACTGAATGCAAAATACATTGACATCGAACATCAACAAGAACAACAACATACAAAAAATATCGCTCAAGAAAAACTACCAATACAACGTCCAACGCACAAATTTGAATTTATTGCCAAAGTGGCTGCTCAAAAGCTACTTATTTGTCTAGGCGACCTTTGCCGTTACAAAACTAAAGAGCTACAATCAAATGATTACAATGATGCAGCAATGTATTATCAGAAGGCACAAACGCTTATACCTACCAATGGCATACCCTACAATCAATTGGCAATCGTAGCTATACATGCGGTTGGTTAATTGATTTTACTTAATCTTATTCAAACAAAATGTATTTATTACCATAAATTTTATTTATTCCATATTCGCAGCGCAAGAAATTTGATGCAGTTTATTTTCATATGCGAAGTTTAATGTCCTCAAATGCTATATATTCAGCACGAGAAAGCCTTTTAGTAATGTTTGATGAGATTCGTAAGAAGGTATAATTAACTGATTTGATTTAATGCCTAAAAATAAGTTATCCCATTATTTAAGTATGAAGAAACTGAACTAAAGACATCCCCACTGCATCATCATAGCCCGATACATAATAATACAAGAAATTCCAAGTCGATGCGTAAAGAAGTGTGGATACATGTGGATGGTGTACGACGTTTACATAGGGCTTCGGAGTCTGATGATAACAACAGAAGTAGAAATATTTTAATAAACGAAGAGAAACGCCTTAATGAGATGGAAACCGAAGAGGTGAGGGGTTGTAGTAGGGAATTATAAAAACATATTCAATGCTTTATGATAATGTTGGCTTATTTTAGCTGCTTCGACGCTTTACATCACTCTATTTGTATATTAATGGGAAACTTTATACAGGCATAGGGTAAATGCAATTACTACATATTTCTCTAAATGTTTTTTGTCAAATTGCGAGAATTTAGGTAATTCCTAATTTCGATTTTTTCTTTTTATTTACAGAATGGAAACAATAATCGAAAATCAACGAAAAATCTTACTGCAACTGAGTGTTTTGCTTAAACGGAACACATTCGCTATAAAACGTTCTCGTCTTCTCAGAATAGTAGCTTTAAATATTTTTCTGCTCGAGCACAATATGCACAAAGGTTAGTAAACTAGTTAATTTTGGTTCGTTATATTGTATAGGCTCGTATTACTTTTTATTGGTTATATTCTCGCCATTAATACAACAACAAACCTTTCACTGTTTTTAAACTACTATAAGAATCACGGAGAGAAATTCGTTATTACGCCTTTAACTTTTGCAATCAGTTTTTTGGTTTGTTGCTAAGCAAATGTAATGCCTTATTTGCGACCTTCAATTTGGATGTCCTGGACGAACAAGCTAAGCAGTAAGTTATATTTTTTTTAAATAAAAAAGCAAGAAAAAGATAACATATAATACCATGAATATACATTTTTAGACACACAGATCTGAATACTTGTCTGCAGTACATAAATGTCTATACTGACTGGTTGGCGCGCCATGTGGATATTTGGGAACCATTGCGAAATGAGGAGTTAGTATTTAAGAGTTTTATTTTAGGAATCTAAATAATAAATATGTACATTTAAACTCAGCCACGCCATCATCGACACCTGGTCGGAGTGGGAATGCTTTTACATATGGCTCAAGCCTATACTCAATAAATCAACCAGTATATTACAACACAAAATGCTGGAGGAAGAGGCATACTTAATGGGATTCACGCCAATAATGCATACCACAAATATGCATAATACAAACTTACACAGAAGTGTAGAAAGCGGTGATGTTGGTGAACAATTTTTGGGACGCATATACAAAATATCCACATTTTTTGATTGTTATGAAAAAAATAAAACAAACTTACTTGCACCTGATGACACATTCACGTTGGAAGAGCTGAACGGTGATATAGAGAAAATGTTGTGTGTGGTACATAGCGATGAAGATGATAATAGTGAAAATATTTTCGTTAATGGCACAAATTCAGAAGATTGCACCAAACACACTAACAAAGCTAAAGCCGCTAGTGTAGAAGATGCACAAATATCGCAATTATCGCAGAGAAGAAAAGAATTAGAAGCAAGGACAAATGTAAAGAAGCAGTATAATGCAAAGTTGGATGTAAGTTTAAAAACAGGTTTCCACATTCTTAACGTTCTTTGTGTATAAAAGCAATTTTTTTTTTTCATTTGTAGGAAATTCTAAAATTTGTTGACACAAAGCTATATATTGAAGTGCGTCCCCGATATCTTATGCCGGACACAAATTGCTTTATTGATTGCTTGGACGATTTTCAAAAGCTCATTCAAGATTATAAACGCTATGTACTTGTTATACCATTGACAGGTAAAACCTCAATACACATATATATAATGGTGTGTCAGATGATGAATGATTACATTACATTTCAGTCGTCAAGGAATTAGATGGTCTCTCTAAAGGTGTAAAAGTGGAATCATATCAGAATTCTTTACAAATGAACCGCATACATCACTATGATGACGTATCTACTTGCGCTAAACGTTCATTGGATTTTATACGCAGCGCAAAGAATAGTGTGAAGTATGCTAACAAATTATTTATTATTCACAGAGAGATCCACTGCCACGCAGAATTTTGCTGCAAAAATTAAGTGTTGCCTTCTTTGTTTCCCTTTTGGAGACTAAGAATGGATAAGAAATTTTGTTCACAATAATTCATTAAAACCAATATATGAAAAAAAAAAATTGCATGTCGGTTTAGAGTATAGTCTGGTAGTTGATCTTTAATATATGTAACTGGTAGAAGTACAATTGCAAGTACATGCACTTTTATATTGATTTATGTTTATAAACAATTTATTCTTCAACAGGTGTGCTACAACAAAAGGATCATTTATTAATGCATCACTGTTCGCATTGGCCGAAGAGGAGAATGTTTCGAATGACGATAAAATTTTGGCAACTGCAGTAGCACTTTCAAAAACCATGAGCACTGAAACAAGCAAAGGTAATGAGTTATGGCAAAACACTCTTCTAAAATGAGATTGAAAATAAATAACTCAAATTATCAATTTTTATAACAACAATTTTTTTTATAGATGGCAAATGTTTTATACAAACAGAATTAGTACTTATTACAACCGATCGCAATTTACGTGTTAAAGCATTGGCTCGCAATTTGACTGTTAGTGAAATGAGCGAATTTCGGCAATGGGACAAGAACTGTAATACTTAATGTTATGTAGTTATTGGAGCTGCGTTTCATATACATATACATACATATATAACTGTTTTACGTTTGGAGTACTAGAATTAATGTATTCGCATATATGTACTGTGAAGTGAAATGGTTTGCTATTCGTTTACATATGTATGCATGAAATTGTCTACATATATCTATACTTCCGACTTATATACAAAATTAGATATCTACTTGTTAATACATATATATAATCATATACAAAATTATATTTGTACAACTCGGTGCTTTTATAGACTTCTTTGTATTCGTTGTTGGAATACTAACTCTCTTTTAAGTTATTTTAATTGTATGTACAACTTTTATAAACATATACGACAAGGTTTAAATAATCTTTTATATAACTTTCCTGTGGTGTGACATTTTATTACTTCCAATAAATGCTGTTTTGATATCTAAATGAGGACGATTTTTATTAACAGAGATATAAGGCTTCATAGGCTGCTATGAGGGAAGACCCTTACTGGGATAGGGATGACTGACTTACCTTAATACACAACACTCGAAATCATCTAGGCCAATGATTCAAAACGTCTTCTAAATTAAGTAAAACGCCATTAATTTTTCGATTATATTTTAAATATTATTTTTATTGTATATTTGCTTTATATTCCACTTTTACGCATTGCTTTATTCATTCTTGTATTAGTAAAATATCAGCTTTTAAAAAAATTATTTTTTACTAAAATTTGAAACCAGTTTTTATTCTAAACTTATATGTAGGTATGTATGTATGTATATATATAAATTATAAATAGCAATAAATTATTAGGGTAATACAAAGCAGCACCATGAAGGTTAGAAAATTAGAATCTTAGCATAAACTGGTAATGTTTCCAATATTTAAATATGGGTAGTTGAGTGGAAGAAGAGCTGGTTTACGCACAAATTATTATGATGGAATTTTTAAACAGGACGCCCTGTTTCAATATTTTTTCAAAAACCAATATCTCTCAACTCTTTTGAAAAAGCTGCTTTCTTAGAATTTGTCACAATTTTGCATATTTTGAAAAGAATTTTGAGATAGAGCGTTTTCGCATTGGCAGTTGTCATGGTCCAACTATAACAGGTCGTAACAGCTCGTTAAACATATATATTTTCCATGTAATTTGTTTTTCTTAATATATATATGTAGCTTTTACTGCCAAATCGCACTGAGTGTACTGTAAGATTCGAAAAAAAAAAAGAAATCAGCTGGTCTAATGGCACGCGACCTGTATTCTCGGAGCATGCAGCAGACGATATTGAAAATATTTTTTCGATTTTACAACCAACAAGGGGGTGCTTCGAATTACAAATTAAATTTTGTTTGTTTGTTAAAATTTAAGCAAAAATATTAAAATAATGTTTTACAATTATGTATATACTTGTATGTATACAGAATGCAGTGTTAATTATTGTAAGCACATTAAATTAAAATTAAATATTTTTTTAATATTAAATATTATTTATACATATGTATATGATTTTTTAGCTGAAATAATTTAATTATATAATTATGTTATTGCTAAAATATTTATTACATTCTTTTTAAAAATGGTTTTTTTTTTTTTTTTTAAACTGAAGAGAGAAAAGGCAATCGTTGCAGCTTTTAGGAATAATTTTTTGTTGTTTACCTAAAATTACAATACAATAAATATACTTAGCATGTAGTAGATACTCGTATAATTTACATATGTATGTTTAAAAATGAATATATGAATTAAATGGTTGTTCGGCCAGCGATGTAAACACATACATACATGGATTAAGGGCCAGTTATATTATTATGGATATACTTATTCTTTTGACACATAATAAATTGTTTAAAATTTTGTTATCCAAAAACACTTAGCGCACTTCAAAAATCGAAGCAAAAAATCGTAGAAAGTTAGATTAGAGTTACATACCTACATACTTTTTTCAATTCATGCATTTTTTTTTTTTATTTATCGTTTATCTCATAGATTTTGGCATTTTTTGCTTTTTATTTAAATCTAGCGTAGTTTGTGTAAATGAATAGGTGTGAGTGTATACAAAGTAGCAATTGTATAGTATTCGGTTAGCCCTAACTTCTAAAAATAGTTTCAAAATCAAGACCGTAGATATCACGGATTAATCAGGAAATAGTTTTGAAATGATTTCGTAGTAATCTTGAAACCCATACCATACTGGAAATAAAAAAAAAACAATAAAAATACCGACAACTTTTTCAAGTACAAAGTCAAGGAAATGCATCAAAATTGCACTGAAAATCTTCTAAACTGGTCTCAAATGATGAAATACATATGTATGTCTTTCTTTAAACGATCCTAAGCTCAATGCAAAATTGTTTCGCTGTAGATCAGAAAAGAGAATAAACGTTTTCAAATGCCTATGCCCAGAAAAGTCTTGGTAGAAGCTCGATTTATTTCTGCGAATGATACCACGGAGATCTCCAAGTACAAAAATATTTAAATTGACTACTTGGAACGCGCATTGACAGTAAAAAATAATTTTTACACGCTTACAGTACTAAAATTTTTTTTATTTTCACTTGTTTTTTAGTATTTCGACTGCTGAGCGCATTTAAAAATATGCTTAATATTTCAGATTTTTTTTCAATAATGCACCATTTTAAAATTCGATTCAAAAACGCACTATCTCAGCTGAAAATGTTTGAAATTTTCGGTCAGATAGGGCGTTTTTGAAACTCATTTGGAGATAAGGCGTTCTTCAAACGAGTTTTGAAATAGGGCCTTTTTTTAAAATATTTTTAAATAAGACCATCTTTCACTCAGCAGTCGATTTGTAGTGGTATTTTCTATATTTTGACCGGGTTTCATTTCGCATTTTGTTTTTTGTTTTTGTTTATTGTTCGAAAGAAATTATCAGCCCTATTGCGAGTGTCGAATAAAAATAAATAATCGACTACTAAGCGATTATTAGATTTTCAATCATCGAGCAATTGCGAAACGAGCGACTTATCGATCATCTTTCATCAAAGTGCAAATAAAATGGATAAAAAGAAAATGGAGCAAATATGTAAATAAACATTAAAAATGTGCATTTTTTCTTCGACCAAGTTACACAATACAAGAATAAAATGCGTTCGACTCAATCGATAAAAGTCTATCGACACTCGCAATAGGGTTGTATGTTTTGTTTGTTTGCCAACTCTGAGTGTGCCTACGGTGCGTCGTTTTTTTGTTGTGCGCCTAAATGTATGCTATGCCCATTTATTTTATGTAAGTATGTGAATGTGTGTGTAAACGAATATCTGCAAAAGAAAATGGTGAGAATAATTTCGCAAATTTTACGCAATTAATCGTAAATATTTCACGCATTTTTAAGATTTCTTTTATTGCAAGTCGGCAATTGGCAGTATTTAGCACGAAGATATATATGTATGTATGTATGTATGTACATAAGTATACGTAATTGTGTGTGTAAATTTTTATAAAAATGTGTTTGATAATTAAAAAAAATTGGCATCAATCGTCTAATGCCATGCGCCTACAGCTGCTTCTCCTCTCTTCTATTTGCCTCTAAATTCCTCGCATTCAATGTTCATTAATTGATTACGAAATTGCTTTTCATTCGTTGCATGGGCAGTCGTCATTGCATGCCAAGTTAACGGTAATCATTCATGTTGCTTCTCTCTATCTCTCTCTCTCTCACACTCTCACCTAACACGTGTTTATCGTGCACTTAAAGCGCTGTCTCCAATGCTGGCATTGACGTTAAGTTAGCTGTTGCTGCTGCTGCTGTTGTTAGTGTGGTTGCTGTTGACGGCGTTTGCAATCCATAATGACGATTAACATCCGTTCTCAATGGACTGCTATTAACATTTACCAATTGACCACTAACATATTTATTACCCAACAAAGCTGTACCAGCTGCCATGGAGGCCGAGTGCGTCGGTGAGCATGAGGTCGTCGTCGTTGTGGTTGTACTTCGGCCAAATGGCGTTTTCATCTCGCCGCGCATAAAATTATTCTCCTCGGTTTGCAGAAAGAAATTACGTTTTAAATCGTATGTACGACTTATGTCATTTTCTGACGCCTCCTTTGCTCTACCCAGCGCTGACTTCATTTCACTTCCATCCTTTGAGCTATTCGTGCTCGATGCCGAACTCGAATGATCTTCCTCGCTATTAACTTCGGGTATAGTCGTCGACATAATATTCGTACGTTGCACCGTATTTGATAAGCCCATAGATGATGTATTCTTCAATTTTGGTGCAAAACTTTTCGATGGCGAACCGAATTGCCCTTGACGCAACATACGACGATTTGCAAATGTTTTCGGTGAACCACTCAGCTCGAGCAACTTCATGCTAGTATTTAGTGTTGGTGAGCCGCTGGCGGGTAATGGTTTATTATTTGCGACATCTGTTGACGTCACGCCATTCGCTGGGCTTGTCTTCTTCAATAACTCAACAGCAGAGAGTTTCCTCTGCACTGGACTAGTTTTGGCGGATTTAGCAAGTAGCAACTTTTTGAAATCCATCAAACTTGTCTTACTATGACCAATACGATCCGAACAGGTATTAAAACGTTCGGGTGAGTTATCATTAGCCCAACTGGGATTACGGCTAAGCGGTTGTCGGCATGGTGAGTTGCTCAAATTGACTTGAGTTGCATCATCGCCACGTGAAGGTGTAGACGTTTGGAAGCCATTACGATTACGTGGCACAATCGGTGATAGATTCGTAGCACCAATATTGATGCCATTTTGTGTTGTTGCTGCCGCTACCGCTGATGCTGCGCGTGCTACACGCTCCGACCTCTTTATAGGCGTGGCATACAAATCGTCGCGGCATGTTACATTGCTTGGCGTTGGCTTTTGTTGCCTACGATTTTGTAACGTCCAATAAATGGGCGTGTTCCGTTGAAAAGGTGACGTCATTTCCGTTTGTGACGTTGTATCCATTTCAAGTGGGACTTTTGGCAGTGGTTGTTGTTGATCGCGCGTTCTATAGAAACGTTGAAAGCCTGCGAATAAATGGATAAGAAAATGAAAATTATAAACAATTATGAAACATAACATAACATAAGTTTAAAAACATCAGAGATAGTATATTAAAAGAGTTATACATATACATATGTACACATAAGTAAATAAGTTAATTGAAAATTAGTAATTAAATAAAAATAAAATACAAACATTACAGCGCTACCAAGCATCTGCTGCAGCATGCGAATTCGTGTGGTGTAAAAAACACAAAGCAAAAGTGGAAATTGAAAAGTTTACTTACCTCTTAGTCAAGCTGGGCAAGCAAGATCGGCGGTTATATATGCGGGCACGTCTTACAAAGTTAGAGTGCTGGGTGCAGTGTGCTTTAGTCTAGCCAAGTGCAATGTGGGATTTTGGTTTACATATGTATTTACAATGGCAGTGAGCGTGTTCATGATATTTCGTATGTATTGATAACCCACCCACCGGCGTGTTGTTAGATGCTAAATTATATGAAAGTGACTGAACATGGACTGCGAGAGTTCCCTACTCAAAACCATTTCAAAATTAAACCGAACATAAGCAGGTTCTGGGTAGAGTGACGAATAGAAAATGGCTGCTGCTGATGGATACTCCAACATAGTAAACTAAGAGATAATCGCAGCCTAATTAATTCTCATCTTCGTTTCTAAGGCTTAATGTTTTCAGTTTGAATTGAAATTTGAAGCTGCATTCTCGCAGAAAAATAAGTTTAAAACGTTTGTAGCGGAACGTTAAAGATAATTAAAATTGGTTTTCAATTGGTTTTAGGCTATCTACAGATCGGTATGCTTTATACTTTACATCTTCAAACCTCACTTTCTCTTTCTCTTTTTCACGTGTGGTTGGGTGTTGCACTGATTTCAGAAAACTAATTAGGCTTAAAGAATTGAACGAAGCCATTATCAATCTCTAGTTTGTCGCTAATTCTGCGTTAAAGTTTTCCGAAAATATTATATCTGTGGCCACAAGTAATAAGAGCTTAACTCAAGATAGCTTCCCTATACACAAACTACAATTTAAACTTCAAAGCGTTCAACTGAAAAATTAAAAAAAAAAAAAAAAACGAATTTGAAGATTTTGTAAAAATATGACGTTAAATCTCCTGATTTAGTTTCAAGTTGCTATATACAGCCAATCCCTATAAAATTGTTTGACATGTTTTTTATGCTTCTGTAAAAGAATATTTTCTTCGAGATATTTATGATCCTTCAGTGCCGTTTACTCAATGCCTGGTTATGATAAACTTTATCCTATAATTACTTGATCATGGGTTTGCTCAGAAAGTCATTATCGTTTACACATGATAACTTATTGATTAAGTTGGTCATTGTGAACTTTTTTGGAAAAAAATCAATCAACGTTGCGTTGTAAATTCATAAAAAGTGACACCTGCTCCTGTTTAAAATTCCAAACGAAACGTTTTGAAGTATAAATTGTTCGCTAATCATAAGCATAGCTGTGGCAATAAGTGAAAAAAGCCTAACTCAAGTTTGAAGAAAGCGTTGTGACACCGCACAACCATAGACGCAAACCATGATAAAGCTTGCGTCAGTTTAAAATCAAAAATCCGTCTTGGACGTGGAATGTATTTTGAGTTGACGATGACAGCCATGAAATGAGTTTTATTTTAGAATCATGTTTAAGTAGATAAAACTCTATTTTAATATGACTGTGATCATGGAACATGGTGTTTCTAAAAAAACAACTCTGAGGTCGTCTCTATAAATATTAAAAAAAGGAGAATGTTCGTCGATTTGTTCTATTTCTAAATACAGGTGAAAAGGTGTAGTTTACACATTACATAATATACATACATATATGTAACACCTGGAACCCAAAATATGTATGTATGTATGTAAATGGACAAATGAAAATCGTAGCCACCTCCAAATTCCAAATTCCATAAATTAAACCCAATAGTTTTGATGGCATGAATGTGTGATTTCTTCGTTTTTATTATAAAACATTGGCAAGTTTAAATTGACTTGAACAAACAATTAAATATATGTATGCATGTACTTACGTATTTTAAATAATTTTTTTTATATGTAGGTAAATATAATAAACAAATTAACGTCTGGAAAATGAGATTTAAACTTAGAAATAGTAAACAAAAACAAAAAAAAAGATCAGCTCACACAGAATTTCAAATGCTCATACTCGTTATATGCAAAACATAGATTTATATAAAATAATAAAACAAAAAAAAAACAAGTGCAAGAAATTACAATAGAGTATGCACTATCAGTACAACAAATACATACACAACATATAGTTAATTATTACATAGCTAAGCGAGGGATTGACACTAATTTTTCAAGCTACCAAAATGGATGTTAAGACAAAAATGAATTGGCGGGAAATTAGTAAGACAACTAAAAAAAGAGCAACAAAAACACAAATATATATTTACATGTGTATGAGTGTGCAAAAAGAGAAAAAGCAAAAATGGCCAACTACTACCACATATATACGCACATACATACATACGTACGAATAATGCAGTAATAGAAGTCTTTTGCACAATTTATTTAATATGAAATTATGCGAGGTAAAACAAACCAACAAAAAATAAAAATTGGCACTTGAAAAATTAGCGCCCATAATATGAAATGCTTAAATTTTAATGTTAGTTTATTTTAACATAAATTATTTATTTCAATTATTATTTATTTCTTTTCTTTTTCATTTTTAACAGTTTTCAATGCAAACAAAATATAAACTTAAGTCTGTTGACAATTAGTGTTTCCTCAAATGTGCTTAATTCACATAAAATAATAGTGCAAAAAACTTTCAAAATGCATTATTGCTATAAGTTAATTGTATTGTGTTTATTAAATTATTTATTATTACAATAATTATAAATATGGTTATTTATTATTTGTTAGATGATGATATTAGATGAAAATATTTTATACACATTTTTGTTTTTAATTAAACATAGTATTAGTTACAAATTGTATTATTAATTATATGCAATTTTATTCACATGGTGCATGAGTGACACAAATACTTAGTAAACGCTTGGGTGTAAAAAATTCATGCAAGGGTAAAATTCTCAAAAATATTACAACGAAATTTAATGGCATTAGACGGGGCCAAATAATTTTTTTTTTAATTCTGTTGATATTATTTTTTTCCGAATAAAAAAAGAAAGTCCGCCTATAATTTTTTCTGCCTCTTTTGTTTTTGCCTTCAATTCATTTTTTTTTTTTAAATAGAAAACATTTTAAAACGTTCAAACCATACCTGTTAAATTTGATTAAGTAGTAATCAAAGACCTAGACGGATTTTTTTATTAGTAATGATTATTTGAATTGCTTTGAAGAAAAGATAATTATAAATTGATTACGATTCAAAAAATTAAATAAAAATCATGACTTTTCACAATTATTATAAAAAATAAAAATAAAATGTAAAAAAAATAAAAAAAAAAAAATAAAAAATTTTGTTTTTAAAAATTATCAAAAAATTAAAAAAACTTCATATAATAAAAAAAAATAATAATCAACTAAAAATTATTATTATCTGGTCTTGAGCTCGCAAAACTTACAAATATGTAAAAAACAATTATAAAAAAAATTTGTTGATTACTTTTGATTATTTAGTATAATTGTGAAAAGTTATAATTTAATCGATTATTTGTTAATTAATTGGAAAATAATCTTTAAAAATTTTAAGGGAATGGCAATCAATCATTAAATGAATTCTCAGAAAAATTATCAATCAAACTGCTAATTATTACGATTGAGTAATCGTTATTTAACAGGTCTGGCCCAACCTGTTGATGCAAAATCGGCAAAACGTCCAAATTTTAAACATTGGAATTTTATTTTTTTTGATTTTACTTGTTTATCTTGTAACTTGAATTAACATATGTAGATATGTATAAACATTAAGAAAATTGTAGAGATGCTTTTCAAAATCATCATGTAGCCCATATAACTAAAAAGAATTATTTTTTTCGGCCAGTCTAGTACACTTTCAACATATCGAACATACCGACAACAAAAATTTCAAGTTGGAGAAAATTTAATTTCTTGCATAGATTTTTGAGTTTTATAAAAATATGAACATACGTAAATCGATATTTAAACCGCTTGAGTATCGGGTTAGTACTCGATATTTTGCAAATCAAAGTTCTTAAAAAATAGAATGCTTTTGTTTAATAGTTTTATTAACAGTGCTTAATATCTATTAGTTAATACTAAAAATTAATCAACTGGGCATTTATGAGACAGTTATTTGTAATAAATAAATTGTTTTGGTTGGTTATGTACAGTGGCGCTCAGCCAGCACGAAAACGTCAAATAAGCCGGAAGTACGTACATACATACATATGTACATATGTATGTATGTATGTCTCTAACTGGTCAAGTCAAGTTGTCGTTCAGGGAAATAAGCGAAAGTTTTTTTTATAGGCGAACGTTTCATGTAATTTACGATTTAGGGAACTGGATATATGTACATTAAGCTGTTCGTTATTTAAATTTTTTTTGCAAATTGTAAGTTCGCCAGGCGGAATATGATGCGTTATGCTGTAAAAATAAGCTGTGCAAAATTTCACTCGAATTGGATAACTCTTAGAACTGGCGCGTTACATTTGAAAATTTTAAAAACCATATGCACTCAGGTTGCAGCAGATCATATAAAAAACTTGATAACCGTAAACTTGGTTCACATTTATCACGTGAAAAAACATGCAGATTACGATTCTAAAGACAAAAATTTAAAAAAAGCCATAGGTTTTGAGATTTCGCGAAGTTATCGTTTCTAACAAAGTGAGAAAACGCCATTTTCGTATTGTTCAAAAAATCTCCAGTTCTACATATCCGATGAAAAAACTTTTTTCATCTTATTAAAGATCTTTCATTGCCGTAACAACCTACCATATAAATCTTTCCAATTAGATTATGAGTTTAAGAGTTATTTGAAAATGCATTTCAGAAATCAGACACATTTTCCATCAGCTTCGTCATTAACATTAAATAACACTTAGAAGCACTAACCTGTTTGCATTTTTTTTGATGTAGTATTGGAGATGGATCTATTGCAAATAATATATGTTCAAACCATTTGCAAATCGGTTAACAAATATAAAAGTTATAGCAAGTTTATCAAGTGTTATTTTTTCATTCCGTATATCGATACTGTATTTTCAAAAATAATCGAAAAACTTGTTTGAATTCTTCAACTGAATTTTAACTAAACTTTCAAATAAATTTTTCTTAACGAACAGCTTAATGTACATAAGAGTATTTAATATACTCAAATATTAGATAAAAAAAAAAAACTGGGAACCATCTACTACCATTCAAAGCAGGTGATGAGTAAAGTTTCACTTACATACATCAACACAAAAATTTTTTTATATTAGTGTATCTTGAACTAAATATTTAACCATTCAGATTTATAATTAGTGGAGATTTGTTTGTTTCAACAGTAATGTTAATTTATATTCTTAGAAAATGTTTTTTGAAAAAATAACATACCTATGTATGTATGTACATACGTAATTATTGTGGCTGGAAATGCAGGACACAAAATTTTAAAAACACAGCGATACTTTTGAAAAATTTTAAATTTGTACTCTGCTGAATTTTCGGTTTCACACTGGTTTAAAATAGGCATGTCGTTTCATTCATGCTCAGAATTCATATTTTTTAGATTAAATAATTTTCTTATTTAAGAGTCGTATCAGAATTATAAATTTAATTTTGAGGGTAGTATAGTTGTGAAACGCACTATACATATTCTTTTCATTATGCATACATACATAGTATATTGAAAGACCATGAAGAAAATTGAAAAAAAAATAAAAGACCAACACAAAAAAAAGTAATAAAATAGACTCGAAAGCGTCCATCATTATTTCATCCTTGACTTAAGTGCAACTAAGTATGTTTGGGCATACATGTATGAATGTCTGTTTGTTTGTATGTGTGAGGGTATGCGAGGGTACCTACGAAACTTCTGCCATTATGTTTTGAATGATGCAAAAGATCAATGACAGCATTTTGCTTTTAAAACTTGTCAACATAAGTAAGCCACACTTTCGTACATACGAGTACATACATACATACATATGTATTTATGAAAAGCAAACAAATTAATCACGTTTTTCAACGCCCTTAGCAGATAATCCAAGAGGTGAGCATTCAATGACCGGGAGAAGGTCTTTTCAATTTTAACTTGCGCCTTTGCGACACAAAGTTTATGATGCCTATTCGTGTTGGGATAGTTACAGATTTAGTATAAACACGGTTGGATATATGAATGTAAATTATAGAACATACATACAGTATATAAATATATGTATAACCTTTTATGATTTGACAAATAAATTGTTTTTGTATGAGTGAGTGTGAGGGAAGAGCGCGCAGCAGACTTTTTTATGATTTGATGAAAAAAAAAGGAAACATTTTGTGGAATGAGAAAGCGACGTCTGAACAGGGCGAAAGGGAAAGGTAAAAGATATTGGAAATGTATTTAGTGGAAAGGGGAGAGAAAAAGAAATTTAAGAGGAATAGTGGAAAAAATTATATAAAAGGAGTAGTGGGGGGAGGCGAAAGGGAGAGTGGGAGGTTTTTGATAACGAATATATTCAAGATTCTGAGACTAGCCATATGCATTTTTACGTAATATCCATTGCTTCATCAATTAAACTATTTGTTAAAAAATAATTTGAGCCCATTATTCCCAACACTGTACATATACTGGAGGAGTAAATTATTTGCGTGCCGTATAACGCACTCTAAACGTTAAGTTGAACATCTAACAATAAATATGTAGGTGAAAACTGCATTCAATTCTATACAGCGGTATTTGAGTGATACACGAACAAACATCCATGCAATGAGACAAAAATTCTGAAAACTATTGATTTGGCTCTAATAAAGGCGCCCGTTTTCACTGATAACTATAAAGTACAGGGTGTAGGTTCAAATTTTATCAATGTATGTAAAAACAATAGATTCTTACAGTGGATTGTAACCCTGCAAAAATCGTGTGACTAATCTCTAAAAGATGCTATCCGGGATCGATTCCTTTTGACTACAGTTGGCTATAATTTCGGCTATACAAAGTGATCAGAACAGGTATTAAACGCATCCTCCTTTGCGACTCGTCCCGGACTGATCCTAGACTAATGCATTTTTTTGCCAGGGTACATTTATGCATACATATTCATCTTCGTTGTCTATATTTTTGTAAGAGCCCACTTAGGTATCATGTTAATTGAAAAAAGAAAGAAAAATAAGAAAGTAATAACGCAAATGCAAAACGGAATGATGAAGAAAGGGGAACTACAAAAAGAAGAGGGTTTTCGTACACCTCAACTGCAAAGCCATGCAGACACTATACCCGATATCCATATAAACTCATATAATGAAGAAGATCTACATAGCTTTTCCGTTTTTGTGTGGCAGTGACAAAAAGGTCAAGTTTAGAAGAGGCGCTCTTGAAAGCTCTACGATAGACAATTAGCGTAGGCAAAGTGTAAAAAAGCAAGCCAAGACTGAAGATGAGAAGGCGACAATTTTGTAAGTTAGCTAATTGCATCATCATAAATGTATATATGTATGTGTGTGATATTTGCAATTATGTGGAACACAATGTTTCTAAGTAGTTTTTGTCTTAGCCTTGCAACTAATATCATCGTGCTGATGTGTAGAGTCTATTGTGGGCGGGCACGTACATAGGAGTACTTAGCGATATTTTCAAATGGATATCATTGTATACATAGCTATGTATGTATGTGTGTGAGCATACTTCTTCCTTGTGAAAGGTTTGAGTTTAATGCTTAAGAAAAAGGCAATTAAGAAGTATAATGTTAAAGTAGCTTAAGAAAAGATACTTAACGATATTTGGTCTTTTTTGTAGGATTATCCTGGTTTAAGGTGTTGGCACCCACCTTCGTGAAGGCATTAGTAGGGTATATGTGTGTCTGCAAGTCTTAATTAGCAATTAATACCCGTGCGTATGCTTAACTCTATATCAATGCTTTCTTCTTGATGGTCTGCACTCGTTTATCAATCTATCAACGGCAGGAGTAGGTTAAAAGGCCTCACTCCTATTTGTTTTGAGTAATCCATAGAATACTTTTTTGAGAGCTTTTTTGGAAAGTATTCTGTTTTAGGTATCCCATGAAGAAAGCATTTATTTTTGTTGTATTCAACTCGTTTCCCCATAACCGATTTCAATAATCGTACAAGCGTTTAGTATAAAGTTCTAAGTTCCCAAAGTAATATTCGATCTCTTGAAAAGATAGGATTCTTGGGAACATAAAAAAAAGTTAAAAGAAGAACTCTGAGAAAACCCAAGGTTTTTCTAAATTATTTAAAAAATATTAGAACAAAAATTGAGTGCCAAGATCTTATGATGTATATATATGTTTCAAAAATACATGGTATCAAGGAATGAAAGGCCAGCGAAACAAATCATCACGAGGTGACACACCTCATACTCTCTAAGCCGGCATTTTTCTAGTACTGTTGGAGGCTAATTCCACAATTTTTTTTATCAATTTTAAGTTGTTGTTATTGCATTAACAATACTTTCAGTATTCTATGAGTAGTTACAGAGATATGAAGCACGAAAAGTCTCATTTGTATACGAATTGCCAGGCCCACTCCCGTTTAACCCGTCCTTTTTCTTATCTTAGGAAAATATATCCTATGTTACTACTTCTAGGAAGAGTTTACTACAAGTTACAGGTTGCGACTGTGGTGCAACTTAACATATTATTTACAGCTGTGGTGGAATATTCAATATGCTTAATACATCAGATTTCATTAATTTTTCAGTTGGGATAAATTATTTGTATAACAAAATTATATGAGTTATAATAAAAAAAATTGACTCCCAAACTTAAGAGTAATTAGAATTTGACGATAAAGACGGAAACTGTGTGGAACTTTGAGGTAGTATTTACAACATAATGTCGTATTCACCACATATGGTGAGACTACAAAATTCTTATTGGTGGATTATGAAAGTTTTGACAATTTTTTTGTTACTTACGGTCAAAAGGTTCGAATTTGGTGTTTGTGTAGCCTTATAAGGAACATGGAATTATCAAATTATGAAACACTAAACTTGCAACTTGCAATATTTAAGTCTCTTTTACACTACCAAATTTCGGTTACCTCAAACTTTTGCAGAATTCTACGGCGCCTGAAGTCATTCTCATCGGTTGGCCTAACTACTTTGAATGGTTTCAATAAAACATTTTCTACAAAAGATTTATGGAATTTAGTATGCGCGGGTGGTGGTGACAATTCACCCAACTCACTCTCGCCACTATCGCTATCGGAGTCCTCATCACCAGCTGACTGCGGAATTTTATGTTCACCAACATTATTATTTAGTACGAGTATTGATGGTGAATCATCGAAATTCTCCAATGATTTATTGCGTAAATACGAAGAATCAATTGAGGTGGTGGACAATGAGAACTCATCCACTAAACGTTCAAAAGATTTAGCAATTTTACGTTGGCCATTGGCCTTTTCGGTATCATTGTCTGCTGCGTTCGTATGCAAATTGTTGGAATTTTTATTGGTTTTCATGGCACCTGATGAATGCGGTAGTGTATGGGAATTACTTTGGGTGTTGTTGTTGTTATGGTTTATTGTATTAGTACGAATATTTGAATGAATTTTGTTGTTATTTTGTGTGGTGGTAGTGGGTGGCAAAAAAGTGGCTTTTGTTAATGTTAATAAACTATTGTCCTCAGCATAAATGTGAATATTCTCTTTGTTCATTTCCAACTTCACTTCATCGTTAGCAAGACGATAGCTGTTATTGCGTTTTAAGGGACGGCGTTGCATGGAAGGGGTGGAGGTGGTTGAGAAGTTGGATTTGGTAGTGGAGTTGGGAATATGAAACGCAGTGGATGTACTCGTGGTTGTGGAAGTGAGTGCCACCACTGACTCCGCTTTGCTACACGAATATGAGGGCGATGGAAGCGTAAGTGTTGTTGTTGTTGGGGCAACAGTAGAAATGGAAAACTGATTTGTAACAGCAATTGGGTCAACAGTTGCAGAAATCGATATTTCTTTACTACTTGCATTCGTACTCACAACGAAATCAACGTCATCATTTCCCACTCCACTTGTGGATGAAGAATCAAGTTGTGTTGTTGGTGTATGTCTGATGTTTGCTTGCGACGACGACCACGACGACAACGACGTCACAATAACAGACGGAACTACGTTACGAGCATCTGTTATGCCATTACGCATATGTTGTGCCCTTCCTCTGGGCGGTAAGGGTGGTGGGAGCATATCTTTAGGCAATTTGTAAGGCATGGGGGCTGCCATAGATGCATATTTTCCCACCACCAACGTCTTTGGTACATCATATTGGGGTGCTTGGGCCTCTAAGGGTTGACTGTGTGCTGTATGGTGTGAAGCAGAGTTTTCACCAGGTACATTGTATGTGTCAGAGCTTATTGCTACGTTTGTATTGTATGGCTCTAGCGTAAGTGCCATTAAACTTTCACTTATTTCCTGTGTTACATTTTTGTCCGTACGAATACTGTCTGTCACATCACTACTAACTTGTTTGTTTGTTGGGTTGTATTTTGTATTTATTGTTTGGGTTGCAAAAGCATTATGGGTTATAGAAACAATTTTACAATTATTATCGTATATAATTTGCTTACCTTCTTCCTTGGTTGAGGATGCACTCGATGTGCCACTAGTACTGGTATTCGTTGATGCACTCGATGATATAGTGGAGCCCGTGGACGAAGTGGACTTTGCCGATGGTGAGGGCATCATTAGTAGTGCTGCTTTTGGCGCAGTAGACGCTGGTGTTGTGGGCGCAATGATATGCTGTTGGAAGAAAGGATTCGTATTGTTTGCTAAGAGATTCTTGTTGTCCTGGTAACTGTTGTTAAGCGCCGACATCTGCGTGATCGCATGTGGTTCTTCATATAAGCCAGACGACAAAGACAT
This sequence comes from Sphenella marginata, assembly GCA_951509765.1. Classification (NCBI taxonomy): domain Eukaryota; kingdom Metazoa; phylum Arthropoda; class Insecta; order Diptera; family Tephritidae; genus Sphenella; species Sphenella marginata. Next base: position 102,909,516 of record OX608079.1, read on the forward strand.
ATTTGTTGAAGTATTAGCTGATTGTACGGCGCGTAAATGTTGTTGTTGTTGTTGTTGTTGCTGCTGCTGCTGCTGCTGTTGTTGTCTGGCTAACGTTAGTGGTGACGCTGCAACAATTGGACGCACATTGGCTATTTTGCGTGTGGCTGCTACACCACCATTTAGTAACAGTAATTTGGCTGCTGTTGTTGTTGCTGTTGTTCTACCCAATATGGAATTATTCGCTTTCGTTACGTTTACACTTTCACTATTAAATTGTGAATGCGTTTGAGCTTGCACTTGCTGCTGCTGCTGTTGCACTGCACGTTCTGCGTCATCGGTTTGTACGCAGCCACTTGTAATTTCAGACGCGCCGAGTGCACTTTCAGTTTCTTTTACATACGGTCCAGGTGTGAATGTTGTATGTGCGCCTTTGCGCCTCTTCAGACTATCCGAATCGTAAATAATTTTTCCCTGCGAATTTAAACGCACGCGAGCACCCTTGTTTTGCAGCGTTTGCGAAGAGACTGTTGCAGCCTGTTCTCGTACTTCGCCAATTTCAGCATACATGGGCACGGCAGTTTCGCCTATGGCGTATGTTTTGTTGCTTTGCTGTGTGGATTCTGCGCAGTTGTTGTCATTTTGCATTGACGCGGCTGTAATTTCATTGTTGGCTGTTGAACTCATTGCAATGCTACCGCTATATAAGCTATCGCCCACTTTACGCAAATGCTGTGGCAGCTCATTCAATGAGACATACTCGGTGGTGGTGTTGGTATGCTCACGACGTCTACCTGCAACAGCTGCCGACGTCAAATCGGCACTCTTCGTAAACGCTGTCGGCATTGCATTACCGGATGTGGAAGTGGTTGCAGCAATGTCGAGCTTTCGACGAACTATGTCATTGGAATAATATATTCCAAGACAACTAGCGCCCACCGCCTTTGGCGTCGGTAGTTGATTATGGCGATTGTTGTTGCTTATATCTGCTATGGTTACATACTCACCCGCCGCATCGTAGAGCTCATCATCATCTTCGCCTACTTGCGCCTGCCGTTGAGCGCTTTTACTTGGCGAACGTTTGATGCTTGGCAAAGCAACTCTGAGCTTTTCGAACATATTCAGCGCATAATTCGAATTTCGTTTCACCACATTCAAATTGTGGTCCTTGCCAGTCGACTTTGTGGGCGTGTGTGGTGCTTCAGGTACTTTAGACGCTTCCTTTGCATTCACAGTGCAATAGCCAGTAACTTCATTGATTTCTACTTTGAGGGTAGTTTCTGCTGTGCGCATAGCTTTCGTAGAGCATGGTGAGCTTTGTGGTGTTAGTGTACGGTCTGGATCGTAAGCGTCGTCGTCACCATCGTCATCGTCGCCGCCATCTTTGCTTTGGTTCTCGTCATCGCTAGTTGTCGGCGTTATTATACACATGGATGGTATACGTTTGGCATTAATTGCTGTTTTCTGTTTAATGCGTTCAATACGTTCCACGCCTTCCAAATCGGAGCTTTCGGAACAATCCACCTCGGACATTGCTAACATAGCTGGTAATGGTTGCGCAGAGCGTCGCCGTATACGTTTTTCAAAATCGAATTCATCTTCCTGTGACTCGGGCGTATCAAAGTTAGCTTTCGTGCCATCAATATCTTCCGCGCCACCATTGCTGGTAGTCAATTTAAGCCCAGCCGCATTCACATTGCGTTTTATGGTGCCGGTGCGTTCTAGAGTGCTACCTATGGTGCTGCTCGAGTAGCTGCGTTCAAGCGTGCTGGTGCTTGCGCTATTGCTGTGACAATTCTTATTCAATTTACCCAATGAGCTTATGCGTTCGGGCACATCTGGTCCTACGCCACTATTCAAACTACTTTGTTCGCCACATACGAGCAGTGTTGTGCAAACAGTGCCCGCCGAACTTGTTGTTGTCGAGGTGGAACCTTTACCGAAGAGTTCATATTCATTTTCAGCAGTTAGTACGGTCTGATTCGATTGACTGCCGAAGGAGTAGTTACTTGTGTGTAACATTTGATTGTGTTGTAATGGTGTCATTGGCGGATCTTCCTCTTTCAACGTACGTAAACCGCTATCCATGTGAAATGATGTGTAATAGCCCTCTGTGTCGCAAGAGTACGCCGAGCTTGTTTCATCATCCAAATGATTTGGATAGGAACCATCGGTTACTTGCAAGTCGGGTGTAGCAGTACCCTCACTTGTAACACTACTCGAGGCGGACGTATTCAAGAAACGTCGCCGACTCATCATTGAAGATGGTGGTCCACTACCCGGATGGAAGCTAGACACATTGAGCGATGTATTCGAAGCACTCGATTTGGGTTGTATTGTGATTTCGCTACCTATGGAGGCACGTCCCGATTCAGAGCTTGCGCTCCAATTACCGCTCGACGAATGCGGTTGCTCTTCTTTCCCACCACTCAATGCACCATTGGCCGTTATACCAATACGTCGTTGACGATTCAACGATGAGGTATCACGCAGTTTCACCACATTACCACAAGTGGCCAGATGTAGTTTACCTTTGAGGTGCCCACTGCTACTCACACTCATGCTCTTCTCCGACGACGAATATGACGGTTTTCGTTCATGCGAAAATCGTCCTTCGTTCTTTTGGCTCACCAGCTCATGCACCACACATTCATCATCGATGTCAACTGTGCTTGTGTTGTTGGAATTGCGCGTTGTTTGATTGCTTTTCGTTGCGCCACTACTCGTTGTTGTGACATTATTACCGTTACTCGTTTCCGTTTTCTCAGCTGTGGCGCTTTCTCGCTGTTGCGTACTATTGCTGCTGCTGTTGCTTGTTGTTGTCATATCATGTGCGCCACTATCGCTGCTTGTTGTTGGCGCTGCGGTTTCGGTGCGTTGCATAAATTTGAAACGATTTCGTCCCCATTGTTTGAGAGAATTAAGGCGTGTCAAAGTGCTCTTGCCCTTATCATAGGGCAAGGCAACAGCATCTTTTTTTAAGATATCGCTCGATTTGCTGCGTCCGAACTTTTTCGATTTATCGCCACGACGCACATCTTCGTCGTTGCCATCGGTGGCTGCATTACTTTTAGTGGCGGCGGTATTTAATGCATTTTTAATCTCACCGCTTGTTGCCGTCGAATCGCTATATTTGAAAATTTTTGAATTTTTTTTTTTCGATCATCGAACGAAAAATGAACCAAAAATGTGTGAAAAAAAGAAAAAATAATGTTTGGTTTATGTTAGTTTTTTGTTGTCTTTATAAGAAAATAGCTCAGCGTGATTACGTTGATGATGAAAGATTTCAGTATTACAGTATGTACTATGTATGTATGTATATATGTGTTTTACAGGAATATTGTACTAACTTAAAAATACCTTACACCCGGTATTGAAGGTCTTTGGAATGTATGCTGTATATCAGAATTTGTTTCATGGATAAGGAAGTTATCCGTCACAGGCTAAACAAAAATAGCATCGCCGTCCTCAATATGATATGGAAATAGGCTGGGTAGGAAGAGACTTTTTGTTTCTGGAAACTCAGTCTGTAACATCAACCACCAGAGCTCAGAAAAGAAGGCAACGAAGGATGAAAGTCGTGTGTATGGGGAACTTGTGTTGCTGATTGACAGAAAAAATACCAAAAAATTCTTGGAAGAAATTCAGCATTGGAAGGAATTTTTCTTAAGATGTTGAGAGTAAGGCTGTGTTTAATTGAATGATCCAATCTCTGATGATGGAAAAAGTTCTTACGCAAAATAGATATGGTCGGGCGTGCCTCGACTGTGGAGCTTAAGTGTGCTCGGTATTTATCCCAAGCTTAGATATCGTTGAGAAGTTTAGATTAAATTTAGATTTTAAATTTTAAATATCATCTTATTTTACATTTAAGAAGAATATATTTTCTTAACATTCCAAAGACCTTTTCAATAAAGTGTAAGATATCTAAGTAAAAGTTTGTACCTGAATACTTAAGATTTTGTTAAAATAAAAAGGTTTTAAAAATTTACTGAAGAAATTATTGTGATTTTATTATTTCCATGTGCTTTTTATCATACTCTCCCTGGGAAATTTTCTATAACCTATTCTTTCGTGATCACAAAATTCGATAAAAGTACCGTATTTCGATAGAATTGCCCGATCACTTCGGAATTGATAACAGACCGCTTGCACTTTTTCTTGCCATTTCTCAGAGCTGCTTTTATTGCTTAACTAAAATTGTACGTTTTTAGATTTTTATGTTCTGAGACTCTTTCATTAACTTTGTTCTGGTCTTGTTCTTTGCAAGCACACACCCCCTCCCGCACTTAATACACTTCCAAATGCCATTCTTATCAAGATATGTTTTTGTAACTTCAGTTAACAATGTCTTCATTCGAATATAACCAAACACAAAGAAGAACAATGAACACAGACAACAGCAACAACAACAACAATTACAACCACAACTACAACAACAACATTTTCAAATCCATATCAAATACAATTACAAAACAAGACGTAAGAAAATATACCCGAAAGCTAACGAAGAAGATGACAAACATTTTCATTTTCCTTACTAAAATTAATTAACAACAAAGTTCATGGATTATTTTAGTGGATTATGTATTTTACATTTGTTACTCTTCTTTTGTCGAAATTTGATTTCATGTAATAGCATAAAAGAGTAAACTTGTAGTAACATGCTACATAGTCTTAAAGAGATTACATCTTTGTTTGGTAATAAAAAAAACTTCAACAAACCACCGGGCGGAGCCCAATAAGCCTCACAATCCCGAAATTTTTGCACTTTGCTAATGAATTTTGAAAAAAAAAAAAAAAATTTTATTTTTAAGCTCCTTTTGAGATTCCCTGAGCTTAATAAAAATTGTTTAAAATTTAAGTTGCTTTTCTTTTTTAATATTTTCGTTTATACCCCCATTATAGAATATGTTTATACACTAAAAAACATTATTGAAAAGTAAGCCAAAATAGAACCAGACCTGTCAAATAATAATTACTAGACGTAATGATTACCGGATTAACTGATTACTTTCCTGAGAATGCATTTAATGACTGATTAGCATTACTTTAAATTTTTAATGATTATCTTCTAATTAATTGAAAACTAATCAAAAAAAATTATGATTTTTGACAATTATTAAAAATAATCAAAAGCAATCGATTTTTTTAAATCCTTTTTGAGTTATTTATTTGGATTTAAAAAAAATTCTTTTTTGGTATTTTTTATTACTTTTTTGATTAGTTTTTGAATTGGTTTTTTTTTTGATTAATTTTGTTATTTTTTCATTTTTATTTTGATTATTTTTTATTTCTTTAATTTTTTTTTATTTTATTAGCATTTTTGATTACTTTTTTTTCTTTTGATTACTTGTTTTTTTAGTAATCGTGAAAAATCATGATTTAAGAAATTTGTTTTATTCGTTATAAATTTAGAATTCACCTTTCCTGATCAGTTAATTACTAATTACTTATCAAATTTAACAGGTCTGCTTAAGAGAGAAACCCCATTGTTGTTGTTGGCGTTTTTCAGCCTGCTTAAACAGCACTTCAATGCAGAAGGTCTGGAATGGAAAAACTTGATGGAATTCTAGGTTTTATATCTCGTGAGGCCTTCGATAAACGGGTCCGAGAGTAGCCAACCGAGAAGGAAAACTTGAAAAAAGATCGATTTCCTCGATAAAAAATCTTTAATTAATAGACCTGGATATGACTCAAAATAGGTAAAGGGTATCTTAATTGAGTATTTTGTGGAGGGAGCGAGTTACTTTGGCTATATAGAATAAGACTTATATTTTTTTAAATTGATCAGCGACTAATCGCAATTTTAAGGACCGGAAAAATCATCCTACCGAACCTAAACTTTTTTAAATGTAATAAAGTAGTTGATTTTGACATGTTATTACGCTGCCTATGGAACGCTAAAAATTTCGAAATTTCAATATTATAATTCAAGGCCATCCCGAAATCCCGCAATTTCTAAAACGCCTCGAGACTGCATACCCTATTTTATATATGGTTTCTTATTTGTCTGCTCGTAAAACATTATCATTTATGAAAAACATCAAAAATGATTTGCACGATATGAACAGAATATTTTCGGTGGGAAAGGGGTGTCAAGAAGTTATTGTTGTTGTCAATGTGCATACAAGTTTTACTCTTTCAATGATTGTTTTAAGTTGGCGCAGTAAAGAACATTGCATTGTTGCTGCCTTCTGAGCATCGTATGACATTTGATTTGATTAGAAATAATGAGGCTTTTTACTCCTAATTTCATTTTATGATAAGAGCACTCAAATAAATTAAAAAGGGCTATAAGCATGTCAACATGAGTATGTTATTTAAGTGCATTTGTTCAATAATTAAAAACGATCATAAATATGTTGGGATTTGGACAAATATGACAACTTTTTGAAATATTTGAAATATTCAATTGGTTAAGGTCAAGGTGAGCGTTGTGTTTTGTTTATTTATTATGCAATTAATGTACATATTTGTGTTTGTAAGAAGTAGTGTAGTAAAACATAAACTGATATAGTTTTAGATTGGAATTGAAGCATTTGAAATGTATTTGAATTTGAATAGATATGGATGAAGTAAGGGGAGGATGAGCCCAGTTCGAAATATGTAAGTATTCAACGAGCAAATATATGAAGGAATGTGTCGAGGAAATTTCAGGATGACAAAGCACCAATGTGTGTGGTCATCAGAATTAGGCCCCCCTCTAAATGAATTACATGGTGGTAAGCGATTTGGGCCACTGAAACAAATGTATATTTCGAGCTTTAAAAACCGAAATAATTGATTTAAATATTCGATATATTCTTTGGGGACCGAAAAGCATCCAAACCAATATATGTATCTAAGTCATGTCATGGCAAAAGCTGAGCAGTTGAGCATAAAGTGACTTAATGAATCCATCTCTTCATCATCCATGCAATCTTCCTCTTCACAGCCTCCAATCAACATGGATAGCTGGGCCTTATTGAGTTTTAGTAGTTCGTCTGACATCGGCAACAGACCAGAAGGACCTCGACTACATATATTCTAGATTTCTTTCTAATACCGAACTGCTCACCTCACCTTCACTTTGTTTTAATTGCAATCAAATCAAAAATCACTGAGGGTTCTATTAAATAATGTGTCCGGTTATTTGCCCAAAACGACCACTGTTATGAGTCAGTGTTTATATAATTTTTGCAATCAGTCAATAAACTCGAGAAATGAAAAAAAAATGTGAATGCAAACCAAATTTTATAATGAATTTTATGGGATTTTTTTGATATTTGAAACCAGCACGTATGTAGTATGTATGTATGCATGTCGTTATGTAGGACTAACGATTAAAAGGAATAGGCTGAACTGGCGAGTCGTGAAATACTTTAGTGACAGCAAAAAAAAAAAAATTCATAAGAAAATATAACAACCAAAAAAAATGAAGACTTTAACTTTTGCTTTCAGAGCTTGAACTGGTTTCAAATTGCAGCAAAAAAAAGGAAAAAAAATGTGCTTTACTTAACAACAACTCATAACACTAAATATACAGGGTGCAACAAGAATTTGAGAAAACAAAAGTTCAATGAATGATGAAAAGTTTGTACTCCCAAGTGATTTTATGCACTTTTAAATGGCTAACAGTGAGTTCCAGGTGCATTTAAAGGGATTTTGCTGTAATCAGGGGCGCTCCAAAACCCCAAAAAATCATAATTTTCAGCAGCTGCAAATAAAAGATGACCTCGAAACTTTATAAAAAAAATTGGAGAAATACCTAACACACCCTGTAAACATACAACAACATAGCGTATATACCAAGCTCCAATCGAAGGGAATGTGTGTGTGATTAAAATGCAGTGGGCACATACATAAAACCAGTGAATTGGAATAACTTCATTTGGTGGGGGGGGCAGCACATATTGGATCCACAAAACTAGTAGCAGTAGGCGGCGGCGGTAGAGCAAGGGATCATATCTCAACAATGATGGTTGTGCAAGAATGAACAAAGCAAAAAACAAAAATCAGCAATAAAAGGGAAATGGTGTGGACAGATTTATGGACATTTTGTGAAGTGAGACCCAATTGCCGCAGTACCCATAATAAAGGAATTTAAAATATTTCAAGTAAATCGTACAAGTTTGTAGATAAGTATGTGTGTGTGTATGGGAGTAAGCATATTGAAATGTGTGTTTTACAGATTGTGCACAAACACCTAGCGTTTTATGTACCAAATTGTATGTAGGTTCGGTACAACATATTCATACTTATTAGACAGTGCCAAATAATTTTTTTTTTTGAAGAACAGATGGCAAAATATTTCTTAGATTGCTCTTAAAGCTTATTTAGTTAAAAAAAAATATTTCGCAGTAAAATTGAAAACTTGTTCACTCATATGTGGGCGGTGTCACGCCCCCTTCCACAAATTTGTTAAAATCGTTACTAGACTGATCAATTCAATTAAGGTACCAAATTTAATTATTATAGCTGTTTTTACTTTTGATTTGTCTTATTTTATACGTTTTCGAAATTTTCGATATTCAGTTCGACAAAAATTAACCTCGGCACCAATTTCATTCATGTTCCCGAATCGATTCTAAAAATAATATTAATAAACAATCCATTTCCAAATATTCTCGCGGAATAATTTTTTCTGGCAAATATTTCTCCAATTATTTTTTCGAAATAGTTACTGATCTGACTTAAGGGGAAATGGGAAATGAAAAAAATTGTGAAGAATTTTTATTTATGTACAACCGTCCTGATAGCTAAAAAAATTTGTTTTTTTTTGGGTCTGCCTAATTTTTACATATTCACGGTATATTAAGTGTTGTTTGTTGATGCTGTTCCTGTACTTTTAAGTGTCACTGTAATACTGAAATCCTTATGTTGATTTATGATTTTGTTATGCATTATTTGCTATTGTTACTTTAAAAGTTTTTCGTTCTGGTTTTTATTAAAAAAACAATTTATGCGCAATTTCGTTTTTGTTTTTTACTGCAGAGAGTGTAGTATATTTATGCGTGTTGTATTTGTTGGTTGTAAGAATGTTTATGATATGAAAATGAAATAATTAATGATAAAAATGATGTAACAATGCAGCTGCGTTCAATATTGTTGGCAATGAAAATGATGTTAGGAGCGAAATAACGGTGTGTTTATGTATGTATGTATTTAAATGCGTCATAGAGCATGTGTTTGCGGGTGGAGAAGTCGATTATATGTTTTCTGTTATGTTCTTGGTTAAGAGTTGGCCCTCTCATTAAAGGGTGCTTTTCTCGAAAATTTCGATTAAAATATTATTTGTGAGGTCGTGAGAGGGTTAAAAAATTCGAGTAAATTGTTGAACGAAAAATTTCATTAAGCGTTAAATCTTAACAAAAACAAAAAAAAAAATGCCCCTTGAAATATGCAACGATTTTGAAACTTTTCGAATAACCATTTAAAGTAAAGCCTATAGAAAATTAAATTTTTTCAGACGTCTATAATTGTGGATTAGAAACTTGTACAATTTTACGTTAGTTACATTTGTTTATATTATTATTTTTGGCATATTTTTGAACGAATCCATTAAGTATTTGTTCAGCTAGAATTTCGAAATTTATTGGTTGTTAGAAAAATCGCTTTGAATATTTTCATCAGGAGGCAACACTTGCCAGAAATGAGCTTAGAGGCCAATTAATTTATTTTATGTTCCTAAGTTCCGATGTGTAGAATTCGTCTGCTTTACGAGACCGTTAACTCGCTTAAAGTATATTTTCAGCGAGATGTAACGCTACGAGTGAAACTCTATAACACGATGTAGTGGAGTGTACGAAATCTAGCAACCGTTTGTTGTTAAAACAGTTGGCAAAACAAGAGCGGTGTAGTGGTTTTAAACAATCTTTTTCAAACTAATGTATTGCTAGATAAAGTTATTTCAATCTAGTTATTAGTTTATGTTAATTTATTAATTATTTTGTAAATACTCATTTAATTTAAATATATTATTTCTTCAGCACTCTTTAGCTAATTGTGTTATTTTTGCAGTTCTTAGTATTTTTGGTTGCATTAAAATTAAATTTTGTTGGCGTTTAAATTTTACAGTCAAATTTTTAGGTTAAAAAACAAAAAAATTTAAAAAAAAAATACTGTACAATTTTTATGAAAAAGCATAAAGAATGGTATGAGAGTTAAAGAGTTAATTTTTTATTTTATTTTTTGCAAACAAAAAATTGTTATTAAAACTGTTCTTTTAAATAGATATTTACAACAGGCATGCAGTGGTGTTTTAAGCCAACTCAATTATAATTAATTCATTATTGTTTTGCAGTCCATATATAGAACTAACACACAACATCAAATATTAATTGAAGAGTATACAATTTGCAAAAATATATAAATAAATAGTTTGCTTTTAATTGATGCATTGAACAAAAAAAAAAAACACAACAAAAACCATTCAAAATCAACAACAGCAAACAAAAAAACTATTAAAATAAACAGCATCTCAAATAATTAAAATCACAATAATTTCAACTAAGTGTGTGTACTTGTGTATGTTTGTATGTAACACGCACATACATATGTACATATGTATGTTAAATCTATGCATATATTTGTTAAACACTAAAAGTAATTTACATACATACATACAGTTATGATTTATGCATAATATATGTAGGTGTTTATGTGTAAGTTCACAAATAAGTAAGTACATACATACATACAACTAAAATGCCGTGTTATGCATATATATGCCTAATTTGTTTTTGTTCTTGTTTTTTTTTTGGTTTTTAATTGTTATTATTTACAATGGGTGTTGGATGCAATCGAGTTTAAATGTTTTTATATGCAAATGCATTGATGATATTTACAACTAACAAACTTTCGTTCCAAATTTGTGCGTAAAAAAATTTGTTTTTGTTTTTTTTTCGCAAAATTTTCCTTTTTATTATTTATAATAGTACACAATTATCATTTTACAACTTTAAATAAGTTATGATTGCAATCGTTCACAACTAAATTTAGGACTATATATGCATTACGTACTACATACATGTATAATTGTAAATACTAAATTCGAAATTTACATTTATTTACTATTTATACACTGGTGGCTAAACGCAGTTGAAGTATGACAAAAGTGAGTGACAAAAAAATTTAAGTAAAAATAGATGTGACATTTTTTTTTAATACTTTTTAAGTTTTTTTTTTTCATTTCACACTTTTGGTATTTTGTTATTTTTTTCTTTTGCTGCATATAAATTCTTTTAATTATTGTTTTTACACGATGCATATGGTAAGCCGAGACTTCGTGACGCAACAAAATAAAACCTCAATGTACAACATCACGCCAAAATGTATGATATATTTCACGAAAGACCTCCAGCAAAATATTTGTAAAGAAAAAATTCAATTCCATAACACAGCTATTGAGTGATGCGCGTACATATGTACATACACACATACAGAGAGGCAGAAAAAATAACAACATTTTTCGTTAAGCTTTTATTGCTGTAATTAATACTAGCCAAATGCATTCTGTATTATTTTTTTTTAATTTGACTAGATAAATACAAAAAAATAACTTCAGGTAAATTTTTTTTTTGCCACCACTGTATACCGGTCATACAAAATATTTGCTTTTGATAAAATGGATTTTAAATTGTGGGTTGGATGTCTAGCAAAATATTGTTGGAAATCGCATTAAATTCTAGAAAGTGGTTTGAGGGTGATGCGCGAACAAACATACAGACAAAATTCAGCTTTTGTTTAATTTAGGTTAAATTTTTTTAAGTAAATTCTATTTCTTAATAACTTTATGAACAAAGCTGGATCTGGTCTCTATACAAGGGTTGAGTTTTACTCCCAACTACACCCAAAACGTACTAGTTATAGTACATACAATTGAGCTCACGATCGAAATCAGAAAGTCATCAATCCTGGACCACACTCTTCGAAGTAAGGTCACAAAATTTTTTTGCATGTTTATTTTCGTTTTATGTTTTTACTAATACCCACAATTGCAGATTAGCCACCAATGTCGATGTCGACGAAAATGTCGACCATCTTTTAAAAACAGGAAAACTTAAAGCAACTAAACCATGATAACACAACAACAACATACCCATTTGCCGCATCTTGAATTTCTTTCTGATCGGTGCCGGCGATTGTATTACGTCGTTTACCCCGTACACGTCTGGAACGTGATCGTCGGCTAACCGTTTGTACGTCATCGTTTAAGTTGTTCGTCTCGGCCATGTTGCCGGTATAGCAACCGGTTGTTGATTTGCGCGCCGCACACATGCGCTGGAAACGTTTGCCCGATGTGTCTACCGATATCACTTCGGCGGGATACCTGATGAAGAAACAAAAATAAAAGCATAAAAAAGTTGTTCGCATAGAGGATCACATTCGTATATGTGTGTGTGTGTGTGTGTTTGTAAGTAGTTGGCAACTAATATTGGATAAACAATAAAATTGCATTGTAAATAGTCGATCAAAGGAGGCGGTATTGTGGAAGGCTATGATTGCGGTAGCTAAATTCACTAATAGTGAGTGTATAAGAGGGATTGCTTTAATAGATACATACATACATATATGTATGTATGTAGATTGCTGAGGCTCAAAGTTTGTATACGTTCTCATAGCATTGACTTAGTTTGTGGAATTGTTGTTGTTCACAGTTCGGTTTTTAAAGTTTTTCTTGTTTGCAGTCAATTGGAATGGATAATTTAGACTCTAAATTTTAGAGGTTAATTGCGTTCAATGCCATTACAACAGATCACGAAGTTATCTTATTAATTTTATTAGGCTAGCAGATAATTTCGAACAATGTTGTAAATACTATGAACGAATATAGTGTACCATGTACATTAGACAGCGCGAAAAAAAAATTATTTTTGAAAAAAATGTAGATATTTTTTTTAGAATGCCAAAAAAATATGGCACAGGTTTTACAACTTATTTAATATTATTAATTTTCAGAGGTCAATTACTGGCAGTATGAATTATTTAAGACCGATTTGTTTCTTGGTTTACACCTAGTTTTCTAGGAAATTATATTTTCTAACTAAAAATAAGAATACAATTTTTTTTAAATTTTTTCATAAAGTTATTCCTTCGAAAGGAAATTAAATTTTCTAACAAAAAATCGGAATGAATATTAAAAATTTTTTTTAAAGTCGCTCCGTCGAATAAAATTAAACATTCCAACAAAAAATCAGAATAAATTTTTTTTTAATTTTTTTATAAAGTTACTCTTTCGAAAAATGGATTACTGGTTTTAGAAGCTCTTGACACTTTTATTTGAAATCGATTTATGTTCATACATACATATATGTATGTATACTACATCATGTGGAATCATTATTATTATCAAACTTCTTTCTAACATTAACATTTTTTCTACTTCCAATATTACAGTTATATTCTTCTACTTTTGTTTTTGTTTTTAATTCAATCAGTTTTTGAGACAAACAAAAAAAATGTTTCTAAAAAAAAATTTCAACCAGAAATTTGGTTTTTTGGCGCAGTTTAATGCAAATATCTACATTCACATCTTCATACATTTAAGCGGAAGACAAAATTAGAAAATTCGTTTTTTGTAGCTCGTTAATAATGAATTCAGGGTCATCTAGTGGTGTACTACACACTGGGTGGTCTTAGCGTTTGAGATGTTTTAGAATTGCAACATTTTTATCCGCTACTCAATTTACAAGAAATTACAATGCGACTCACGACTAAATGTTTACGAGGATGAGATAAAACTCAACGCAAACCAGTCAAAAATCTCTCTGTTAAGAGTACCGAAATTAGGATACAACGGAACTTCTGAGATGTAAAAATGTTCAGCGCCATAAAAAGTTGCTGAAAAACGCTCTCAAGCTCATTATGTTCAAATATCTCATTTGTTAAGTTACACAATCATTAGTCAAATGAACTCCCACTTCACTACTTCAAAGATTTCAAAGGAAAGGTAATTAATTAACGAAATAATTAAGCACAACGAAACTATGCAAAAGCAAAAACTCCCTTAAAATCGTCTTTTGTTTTTTGATTTGACAGTCTTGGCTCTTGTCATTAACAAATACAAAATAAAAATTCTTCATTCCATTAACAACTCACCTTAAAGCTATTATTTTACATTGTTCCTCGGGTGAAGGCAGTCGATGATTCAAAGGCACATCTTTATTAATATCGTTAGGCAGTTGCGTATTGTCGCCAATTTGGCTAACATTTATGGCGTAAAGTGCGTCGACTGCATCGGCCGACAACACGGACGGAGATAGGGCGGGCGTCAATACCCCATTATCGCCAATCACCATCGAGGTGCTAATGGACGTGTCAACATGATGCATGCAATCGGGTGTGACTGTAACATCGCCTAACGCTTCGCTGGAGGTCCATTTGCGTAGATCTTCTATACCGGCGGGCTGCAAGAAGGAGAAGGGATTAATGGTAATGATTATAATATGAATATTTGTGATATTTGATATGTTACACTATGCAACAAATTATGACATTTTGTGGCTTAAAATTTTTTAGAAAGTGGACTTAGATAGTTTTGTACCGCTCGGTATTAGCTTTAAATGTATTCTAGTATATGGGTGTGTATGTATGTATATATGTACATATGTATTTGCGCTCTTTCTTGTAAATTAGATTAAGTCACGCATTTGTGCCTAATAGATTTTTCTATTGAACAATAATAGATACATACATAAAAACATTAGGGTGTTTCGGTTTCAGGTGATTTTTTTTTCGCTTTAAACTGGAATATTTGACCCTTAAAAAAGAACACCAAAACAAAGGCAACAAAACTTAGCATTAGAAAAAAATTATAAAATCAAATTTGAAATTGTTTTAAATTAAAATTTTTTTTATAACCAAATCAATTAAAAATGAAACAACCTAATAAACATATGTACGCATTTACTTTGCAAAAATAGCGTTGCTTCATATTTCAAGCCACTTTGTATACAGAATTCGTTTCAAATCCAAATAAATATGTACAAGCATTAAATGAAAACAAGAATAAAATTGCCACACTAAAAACGTGAAAAATATATAATTTTTTGATTTCCTTAAAGTTTATAAAAATTCAATCAAGCAAATTAAAACAATAAAATTTTGTTTGGCAATGAAAGCTTACGCCAAATTGAATTAAAAACCACCGAAGACAGCCAACGAAATAAAAACCGTAAAAAGGCTAAAACTAATGGAAAAGCGAGTAGATAATCAAATAAAGTGACTAAAGAAAACAATATTGTGGCAGTACGTTACGGAAGCGAAAAACAAAAAAAAAAAAAAGACAACAAAATGTCAGCAGCTAAACAGCGTTTATGGAAGTGGAGGATTTCGTGCCTTTCATTTAACACATTCAAAGCTCGCTTTAACTGAACAGCAAACAGACTAACAAAAATGCAATTTACTCCAATTTTGACTTACATACTAATTTATTCATTGCTTTTTGGTAGAGAGAAAAAAAATGAAGAACAAGAGATGATGAAAAAAAAATATGGAAATTGTAGTGTTTAAGATTATCCATTAAAGTGTGGACGCTTGAAAATGTTAAAAAAATGTTGAAATTGAAATTCGTTGTAATGCTTTAACGTATTAGATGACCTACTAGGACAAAGGAAAAAAAAACCTTCAAACAGTCGGAGACCAATGATAGATATAATATACAGCTAACGACCTGTACCACTTAGATAATTTTTGTACAAGTATTTTGACCCAATTTGTATTGACACCACTGTATACTGCGAGTATAAAATATATCTTTCTAGAAAAATGTATCCAAACCTCTAAATAGGACATCTAGCTATGTATACTTTGGTGAAAATTGAATTCAATAATATAAAGCGGTTTGCAGGTGATGCGCGCACAAACATACATACAGACAGACAAAAACTCTAAAAACTGTAATTTTGGCTTCCATTGTTCTAGTAACGATTACCGCTATAATTTTTTTTATAAATATTTATAAAGCACATAAATCGGCTCAATTATGTAAGTCAATGCTTCGAACTTTCAAGAAGAGAATGTTACTGGAACCAACCAAGATGCTGCTACAAAAAAATTTCTTAATGGGTATTAACCATACACACGACAATAGATATATGTATCATTGATATCTACATAAGTGTATACTTCTATATACATATGAGTATATCCAATGTGCTTGCCTCGCTGTCTCTAATCTGTGGTCATAAATAATGCGCTTAATATCTTTGCAACTTTCATAGGAACTGTGCGATGTGTGGTCCAGCAACAGCAGCATCAGCGACAGCAATAACAACACTCCAATAACGTGCAACCAATGGCACAGACAACAACTCTCTCTGACATTTGTTGTTACTTTACTTCATTGCTGGAAGCACTGTGAAGTTGCTTTTCTCTTGATGTAAGCAAGAAAATTATGACGATGTTGGCATTGCAGATAGCTGACATTGAAGATTGCTATGCACCACAACAGCAGCAGCAACAGCAACAACACGATGCTGGTGAATAGAACGAGGGCAGACGATTTGGATAACAAATGATTCTATTTTATATATGTATGTATGTAAAAGTAGCTATGTATATAAAATATCATACATATGTACATATGTAATTGCAATAACACAACTTTATCATTTACTCAAAGAATAGAACCCATTGGAAAATGCTTGAAACATGACCTTGCCGACTTCAAAGAACTTTTTTAAAGCTATAAAAATTTTATGGATTGTACTTAAAAGTTAGTCCTGACCTTAATACGAGTAGTGTATGCAATATTTTTATTGAAATATTAGAGAGCACTAAATAACACAGCATAATAAGGTCAACGAAAAAAAAATTTATAGCGAAAAATAGAACAAAAGCGACCTGATTTCTGAGACAGGTCTTCAACAAAAATTATAGAAAACTAACCTATAACCTAAATATTTCCAGAGGTATAGACTATGGGAGTTTCATTTGTATGGGAGGTGCCACGCCCCCTATGTATATCAAAATATTTTATAGCCTATGACGAGCTCTGGCAGATATCCAGTGCGTGTTTTAAATTAGGTTACGATCAGCTTATTCGTTTAGAAGCCTTTGAATGATTGGCGTACTTTGAGACTCAACGATCCGAAACGCCTAGGCTTTTAAGCGCCAGAAAATACGGTTCTTATTTAAATTTACCATTGCCACTTCTCAGTACACCTCTAAAGCATTGTGAGTAGTCTGGTGGATTAACTAAACCCGCCAATTAATTGGCTTGCTTACGCTAGACCAAGTTGCTTGCCTCCATAACAAGTTAGCTTGAGGCATGCAATTTTCAGTTGTTTGTTGTTTCAAAACTTGTGTCGTATTTACTTTGCTTTTCAATTCAATTTATTTACCTAGCTAACAGCATAGTCTAAACCGGAGTCATTGGATGTGCAAACAAATTAGGCGCTGCTAATTTAAATGAATTTTGGAAAATAAATAGGAGTGAAGTAGTGTTTCAATTGAATTTTATATCGAATTTGAATTCAATTTTAAATTTCATATGTGATGACTTTAGTTAATTGTTTTTGTAAGGAGTAGGATATATATTGCTAGTTATTTTAGCATAATCGGACTTATCTTTGTATATCAAGGGATTCACGAAGAAAATAGATGATGATTAAGATAGAGCAAAGCTATTCAGAGCTTGGTGGTCGATGTTATTGTTCGGGTCCCACGCTTCCGGGAAAAAAAATTTGCTGTTATTTTTCTCTCAAAACTTGAGTTAACAAAATTCGATTGGAAAACAACTAACACCATTCTAGGTTGCACACATACATATGTAAATTTAAGCACAATTTCTCTCCTTCCAGCACTCGCCTACTGTTAACTCATATTCCAATTCTTTCCTTCCTTCTATCTTCATGTTTTCGTTTACTTCCTTTTTATTCTGCAAAACGTCAATCAAATTAGCCATTAGTGTTGCTATAACCATCCTTAGTTGCCTTACACTCGTTCACCTATCTATCTCCCGTCGTGACTGAGTGACTTTTAATCCTTTTCGCATTTACGCATCATGTTAGTTAAAAGCCTTTCAATGAGCCACTCACGACTAATGGCCAATCCATACAGGTAATACGAAGCTAAGTTGAAAATAAACAAGTCGGAGTTCTTTCTTCGTCATTTACTTTTAATCCCATAACTTCGGTATCAGTTTCTTGAAATGAATGGGAAGATGTGTGCATTTGTATGTTCACATATCTACTTTACGACCGCGACAAATTAAATGCATTACTTGGGCGACTCGTAGGTATGCCTGGCTTGCGGGGCCTGTAAACGGTTTGCCATTCATTTTGTGGAAAGCTGCACTGAGTGTGCTTGGTATTGCTGCTAAACGCAGTGGGACAGTGGGTAGTGTGCCTGACTCAGATGCCTCATGTTGGGGTTTGAGTTTAGCTTGCATGCGAAGAGAAATTAGAACGGGAATAGAAAACTGATGAAACAGTTCGCACTTGCTTTCTGCTTTTGTTCGGCAAGATGTGGAATATAGGAACGCTTATTTTATTTTATATTATTCAATTTGATTCAATTTAAATAAATTTTATTTTATTATACTTTATTTTTACTTCATTTAATTTAATTTTATTTTATTTTTATTTTGTTTTATTTTATTTTATTTTTTTTATTTTATTTTATTTTATTTTATTTTATTTTATTTTATTTTATTTTATTTTATTTTTTATTTTATTTTATTTTATTTTATATTATTTTATTTTATTTTATTTTATTTTATTTTATTTTATTTTATTTTATTTTATTTTATTTTATTTTATTTTATTTTATTTTATTTTATTTTATTCTATTTTATTTTGTTTTGTTTTATTTTATTTTAGTTTATTTTATTTTATTTTATTTTATTTTATTTTATTTTATTTTATTTTATTTTATTTTATTTTATTTTATTTTGTTTTATTGATCTTAAAGAAAAACGTTCGGCCCTAACCTGTCTAGGCATCAAATCACACCAGTACTGCCATTATTTGTACCATCACACACACGCGCTGTTGTGGTTTCTAAGATTCATTGTGGATGAGCCACATTGTTTTCTTGGATTATTGCCTCTTAAATTACATTACTACCCAATGGCGACATTTAAGTAAGCAAGGGTAAGTGTTTTATCATAAAGTTCCAGCAGCATAGTCAAATCATATTTTGCAGGAAGTAATTCATATAGCTGAATGGAATGTGAGTATGTATTACTTACAAAAAAAAAACTACTTCTTGCTTAAGGATATACTCAATAGTTATGATTGTTGTGGGAAAAGTGTAAGTTTCTGGCGAAGTTTCTATTTGCTTTTTTCTTTACGCAAGAATCGCAAAAGATGTTTATGTAAGTACTAATCGCGGACAGTATTGTACTCTAGATAATAAATAGTTGTAATAGGAGAACTTAAGGGCTATTATGCTCTGGGATAAGTTTACAAGCATAAACAAGTAGAGCTTTAAGACTTGTATGTGAAGTTTGTGGCTTATATTAAAAGTTATGTGAAATGAAGTTCAATGGGGAATATTTGAATATCTTAAAAATTCCTTTAAATCAAGTAAATGTAAAATTTTTTTTTTTGGAAATATCGATAACAGCTTTAATCCACAGTTCCTGAAAAATATGACTTTTTGGATGCCACAGGGGGGGAGTGTAAACCCAGTGTCCACCAGGGCCCTTACTCTGTAGTTCTATTCTAAAGAAATTTCGTTCGCTTTCGAGCGATTCGTACTCTGTAAAGAATTTTCTATTAGAATACATTCGTTGTTCGAGTTCCATTTTGTTCCCTTCGGATTTGATTTTTCCCCTTTCGTTTGTAGAAAATTTGGCACTCTCTGTCTCGAAAACAAATGTCAAAATAGTCGAATGTTAGAAAATTCTATTCTACAATAATTTAGCAAACGAAAATCAACAAAAATGTAAGTTCCTATGAGTAAAATCAAATATTTCTCTTTTTCTCATAAAAAAATCGTTAACAGGGCAGAAAGATTTAAGCAACCAAATACGAAACCTCGACAGTTTGAGATGATGGTGCAGTATTAATAATTTAAGTGCAGCGGCGAGCTTAATAATTGGGGGAATCGCTGTTGATTTTTGAGGAATACTTATCTCGGGGATAATTGCATTTAGTACATACTGAAATGCGTCCTTATTCAACCTAAAGTTTTGTACAAAGCTGTAAAGGAATAATTCGAAATAAATTAGACATAGTCGGTCTACAAATTAATCAATATATTTACCATTTGTCATTGATATTGAGTATATTGGAATTATCACTGTATTTTCATCTGCATCCAACCATAGCGCTACCGAATCCATTTCACATATATTCTAATTACCTTTTATTTTGTAAAATTAAAACTTCTGAAATCGCAATGTTTTCATTTTGGTTTGTTTTGCTTTTGTTTTCTTTTCGTATTTTTCTTTGAGTTTGACATTGGTAAACAGTGTTGCTCACCCTTAACGAATCTTTTCTAAAGTGAATTCTAACGAACTACCGAGTGCCGATGTGTTTTAGAATCGATTTTTGCTTTCGAGTAGAACAGCCTTTCGAATAGAACTACAGAGTGAGGGCCCAGTTTTTTGGAACATTCGTGAGAAGAATGTTAGAAGAGACTGTTGATAATCTCGGAGAAGAATGTTAGAAGAGACTGTTGATAATCTCGGAGAAGAATGTTAGAAGAGACTGATGATAATCTCGAAAATGGTAGTGACCATTAAGAAGGGTACTATAATTTTACAACAACAACAATTGTCTGAGTGCTT
Source organism: Sphenella marginata (assembly GCA_951509765.1). Classification (NCBI taxonomy): domain Eukaryota; kingdom Metazoa; phylum Arthropoda; class Insecta; order Diptera; family Tephritidae; genus Sphenella; species Sphenella marginata. The sequence goes on from OX608079.1 coordinate 102,930,217, forward strand.
GCAGTATTGAGCCCCTAATCTTGATCTCTAAATTTGTTTTCATAAACTGAGCTTTGAGGCATGGCCTTGGCGATATGAAATGTATTAAAGAAGTAGGTCTATCGAAGGAAGCTAGAGGTTACTTAGTGATCATGTCTCATCCTTCACACTCGAGTCTATGTCGAGCTCTATCCGCACCCGAGAAAGCTCTAACGAAAATCTTCCGTTGACATCTCACGTTTCATGCAGTCACTTATTCCAAAGAAGTGCTTTAGACCTAACTAGCTTGCACCCGAAGATTTTATCGACCAATGGTGCAACGTGCCAAATTTTAAATTAGCCACCTTAGGGGGCCAGCCAACATGCCGATATAATCTACTAGCTAACAATCTTACAGCGTACAATTCAAAAAGCCGCTACTCACATACAACTTTGCTATTCAAATACGCAGAGATTTACGATTGGCTAACAAACGTTTCAATCAAGTTAAGAATATGGCCATATCGAATACAAACCAATTCGTAGAGATTACAACATTGGAATTACAAAGTGCTTTTACGAGCGAAATGACAAGCGATTTAGAAGGCAAAAAGGCGGTTTCAGCCGCTTTGCAGGAGTACACACAAATGGCGAGAACTGTGAAATACCGTTGTGCTGCCAAGACGTAATGTAGCAGCAACAAATCAAGCCGCCATATATGTTAGAAACACATACATACAAACATGAATAGTTCGAATATTCGTAAGGTGGCAACTACTAAAAAAGTAATAAAACCGTTAATGGTAGTAATGTTGAGTCCATAGCAGACGGATACATAGTGGCATTGTGAAAGAATGGGCAAAACTAGGTGCACAGTTGAACAGTTGAATAGACATCGAACATATAAATATATCAAAATAAAACATACTTACATACATACATACATACATCATATATATTTCATTACAAACTTACCAATCTTATTTCAATTTCAGCATCAATTCTGGTGCGCATCTTACGATTGGTTTTACCAAAGACGGGCGTACAAACCAGTTCGTCGATATCGTCAGCACATGTGGACAACGCCACACCATCCAACAACAGCGCACCACCACCATCAGCATTTCCAATGGCATCACATGCCACCAAACCATCGGCTGATGTAAACGAGCGTGGTGAATGAGGGGAGGGATAGGCTAAAGAGTAAGCTGTTGGCCTCACTATTGCCGCCTCCTCATAAAGCACACGTACGCTGGGCGGACGTGTGGAGGCGTTGAAGAGCTCCTTGCGTATTGACTTCTCGCACAAGAAATGCGTTTTACGCTGCGCAAAAGTTAAGAGGTCGCTCTCAGCTGTAAGTAAAGAAGAGATGGAAACAAAAATTGAGGTTAAAATTATTGTTAACGTGGGAAAATAAAATGACAAAGATGGTAGTTGATAGTTGATAGCTGTAAGTTGGTTTAGTTACTAAATATGGGATGAGTGCAAGGAATTTTATGTCATCAAATGATTAGCAGGAGCAGCTCCGCATTTTCGATCACATACCGGTTGATAGTTATAATACATACTTGGAAACTGTAGGCCCTCGACCATTTGAAAACCCAAGTAAGAATTACTCTAGACCACAAGTGGTACTTTGAACTGAGTAGGCAAGTGAGAATTAAAGTTGTCTATCTGCTCTCTAAGCCTCCGGGCATACTTTTCCTGTCTTACGATTCATGGGCAACCTCGAAAGAATATGACAAGCCCTTGGGGTTTCAATAATTAAACTAATGGATATGACTCAAGCGGTGTTGGCTCCTTTAGAGTTCACAACTATCATTACAATCCAGCATTAGCCAATAAACTCTGAGTTCTAAAGACAACCGAGTATAAACAAGTGATGCAAAAATGGTCTCATGTCTAAAAAAAAATCGATAAAAAAAGTGATTGTGAAATCTTTCAATTTTATTACTCTCCAGACTAGTGTTTTATGCCGCACACACATAAATACATGCGCACTGAGCTATTTGCTCTTATAAAATTTTATTGAAAACATATTCGATTCAATATCGCTACTTGAAATCAAAATAATTTCTATTGTGACTTTGAGTTTGAACACGCACATTTTAATTGCTTTGCATATGTACAGTGATTGACATAATTATAGCCGCGTGGACTTTTGGATAATATTTCAAAATATTCTTCTAGCCACGCTGTGAAATTGAGCTCCATAGAGATATTGAACTAAATCCCATTGCTTATTGCAGCACTGATTAGCATCTTTCTTTTGATACCCATATTGTACTAAAATATTTTGGATCACCCTAGTGCACATGTTTCTCGCTAAATCCGAAGCCGATACAGTTATCGAAATAGGGTACATCTTAAATTTCAAGTCAGATGTCAAGTAATGCAACGCTGAAAGTTGCATTCAATTCTTTTCAGCAGTTTTTGCATGATACGCGCGCAAACATACAGAGACAGACAAAAATTCTAAAAAACTGTTGCTTTGCACTCTTTTGGTTCCATTAGTTTTGATTGTACAGCAGAGATATTACAGAAAAATGCATACTTGATCTTTATTAGCGCAATAGAAGTCGAAAAAACAATTTAACACATTTTTTGTCTGTTTGTCTATATGTTTGTTTCCTCATCACTCAAAAACTACTGCATAGAATTGATCGCAATTTTCAACGATATATTGCTAAATGCCCAACTTAAAGTTTAGGATACCTTCAAGGAATATTTTAATCCCTTTGTATACAGCGATGGCAATGAAAGTTGGCATAGAAAATATTTAATCGTAAAATTGGTATTGTATTTCTGTTCTGTACTTAAAAGTACTTCCATAAACGGGAGTTAAGTTAATTTTTGCTTTGAGATCTTTGCAGTAAAGCTTTAAGTCCTAGTTATAAGTTTTGAAAAAAAAAAATTTAAAAATATTTAGCAACACAATTATAACAAGCACTGTGTTAACGTATCGCGCACATCTCCTGATCTATTCCGTATTGATCATTTACAGCCAGATGTTCAATTTAATTACAAAATATGCTTTTTCATTACCATAAATTGCGCAGAATTGTTTTTTTTTTTTAATTTTTTTATTTTACAAATAGCTCAAGATACAACAAAGAGATTGGTCAATGATCCGGGTCGTTAAGTGTGCTTTTATTTATGGACTTCTTTTGAATTTCATTTTGCCTTTTAAAATGTTTTATACTACAAGTACAATGTGAACAAACAAACATATTTGTATTACAATTTTTATATTTGTTTTATATTTTTTTATCTTTTGTTGAGCAAAGGGCGATTTATGATGCAGCAATATAATCACTGTTTAATTTTAAAATTATCTACGCAATTATATGTAAGTGCATACCTTTGTACAAACTAATACGCAAACAGACATTGAAAATATTTCTTCTGCATTTAATAGTTTACAAAGAATTTCTGTTGGAATTTGCTTTAAGGGTATTCACAAATATTGTAATCACGTCTTAGTAGGTTCCCATGTTCGCTATTGCCATTAAGAAGGCCAATTTTTCATTTTTTTGGTCACATAGACTATTTCCAGCTTTTGGATCGAGCTTTAAAAAATTTTTTTTTTATGGAAAGGTCTTGATCTATTTACGCAACCTTCTAGATTTCTTCCAAAGAAAGTAAGCCCAGCCCACCTCTCCACAAATATATTTGCTAGTCACCATGAGCTGATCTTTCATAACCTATTGAGTTTGCGAAAGTTACGGATTTTAGCCGGTAGAGTCCACAAAGCAGGCCTTTCCCATCCAAAATGAAAATTCCTAAAACTTTCTGAAACTACCCATCTCAATTTGAAATGTGAGCTCGATGTGCCGTCATATCGTGTCTCTATTCACATCCCTTCGAAAGTAGATATGCAGGTAAGTACCCTATTGAGGAGCTTCAATAAGAATATATTTTACCCAATGCCTGCTAAGTACAGCCTTAATTGATCGCCCTTGGCAGTGAGTCGACAATTTTAATAATGTATTTCTACAAATATACGTGTACTCACTTTTTACTGCACGACCATTGTCCAATGAGAGTATAACTCTTTGTACAATGATACACATAAAACTTAAAAAGAGATCAAAAAATTCGAAACTAGCCAAAGTAAAAAGTAAAAAAAAATTAAAGCACGAAGTACGCTCAATCAAACGAGGAATCACAAACCAAAACACAATGTCAGACAATTGACATGAGAAAACTGAAAATTAAATGCAACGCAGTATGAAAGATGAAAAAATCGAAAAATCCACAGTAGTAGCTAAAAGTCATACCATAACAGTGGCGGATCAATTATTTTGGGAAGGGAGGGGAATCCAATTTTTTTTAATGAAATTTCGGGAACATTTTATATCCACAGCTATTGAAAAATATGACTTTTTGGATGTCGAAGGGGGGGTTCTGTCACTGTTAAATAAGTTTGACACTAGCAAAGGCAAATAGTTTAAACCTAAGGCCACGCGTTAGTCGCTTTCATAGTACAGCAGAAGAGTCAGTGCATAACCAAAAATTGACAATCAACAGCCCATTCCAGTGCCACATACTCGTGCAAATGATCTCGTATAGACCGCTGTCTGTCAGGAAAATCGGCAGGCAACCACAATTCACAGAAAAAAAAAAACTGTGCTCGATGCGGCATATTTTGCTGGATTTGCATATTATATACATATAGAAATTTGTAGCAGCACACTTGTATGACCAGCCACTCGTTGTGACGTTTGGCCGTTGTGTCTGTCTGTCTTGTTGACTGTCTGCAGCCGTTGGCGTAATTTTATGGAGCCATTACATTTGGCAATTGCATGAACGCCTCACATGTCGCACTTGGAAATACGAACATAATTTGAAGTACATATTTGCATTTGTTTATACATATATTGGATAACTTCGTTGCAGTCGAACGAACTAGTCGCAAACTACTACACAACTAGTATGAATAGCAAGTGTAACTAGTCTGGAAATTTCTTTTTTTTTTACATTGGGCCCCACGGTATTCCCTCGTATCTGTCCGGATGTATGGGTCGGAATCATTTACAATGTCGAAAGAAGATGGGATGGACTTTGGAATAGGAAGGGGGAAATGAAAAATAGGTTGAGGATGAATTGATCTCTTGGTGTTTCCACAGTAAGATATTCATTGCCAAAAGAGTCGACTGTGGCTCTCTCTGATTTGTATGGCTCTCAAGGCCCCCTATTACAAATTGAAACCAACGATAATTCGACTAGCTCATATGGATTCATGCTGGGGCTCAGAACAATTTAATAACACAAGGTTTCTATAAACTTGGTATTTTCACCGATGTCTAGGGCAGAATTAAGACCACGATAAATTATTAGACAACAAAATGTAGAAAGATTCGTCTTAGGGTATCATAACGAGTACGATATCTGTGACGTCGACTGTGCTCGCAATTTCATTGTTCTCCTCCGTGGTGGCGCTGACAAGTGCGATGTGTATGTTATCTGTCAAATTTGATTGACACGCACTTCAAATTGACAGCACGATGAATATGACGGAATCAACCTTAGTCACCTGTTTATTTTATTTTCGATCTTAGTCTCATCTCGCGTCTTTTTCTACAATACGTTAAAAATAGGAATGCAGTTTCCAGCGGATGCGACGCTGTACCTACCGGACAACCAGTTAAACTCTTTTTCTTCTTGTCACTCTCTACAGCACGAGGAGGGTAAAAGCTGCATTTTTTTCTGCTGGGTTCATATAGTGAATACGCACAACTTTGCACACAATTTCCTCACATAAATGTCTGCCCCATTTAAAACGCGTCTCTATGTTATGTTTTCGCGGTCGCTCGTTCCATCAGCTCAACTTCAGCTTCAGTATCATCGCCAACAGCCAACTCGTCGCGCACTTAATATAATTTCAATTTTCAATTTCAAGTTCGCCATGTCACTGAGTGGGAACATACATACATAACATACAGACATGCATGTCACATAAGCATAGATATGTTTGCCTTTTGATGTGAGTTTTGGGTGTGATAAACACGATGATAGTTAATCTTATCTAGTTAATAATAAGGCTTAATATGCTTAGAGCAGAGCTAATATGCGGCTGGCACGAAATTTTTTACATAAAAAGCAAGTTGACGAAATATTTTATTTTTGTGTTACGTAAGATCAGTTATTTGTTATGTTATCAAGAGAACTGCTCCATTCGATTTTAGGAAGTATACATAATTCAATAGACAGTTCTTTGTCAATATGTGCAATATGGATATTAAAGCAAAATGCAGTTGACGTTTATTACAGTAATATATGTAAGCCAAAACTACAGTTTTTAGAAATTCTGTTTGTATATCAGTAAGTTTGTTTCCGTATCACTCAAAAACCACTGCGTGAATTTGAATGCAATTTTCACCGATGTGTTGCTAGATATCATACTTAAAGTTTGGAGTATTTCACTATTACTGCAAACAGTGGTGGCAGTAGAAATTTGTTCAGAAAATATTTTTTCGTATAGTAAAATTGGTACAAACAAACTTTTCTGGGCGACTGAGTTTTGCATTTAGCATTTTTGCCACATAAGAAGAAAATGTGTGAAGGCGTCTTCGAGATGATGGGTGTGCAAAAAAAAATATATATTTTTATTAGATGGTAACTCTTTGCATAAATATTGTTCTCAAAATACGAAGTAAATTATCTCTCCAAGTTTTGCAAATTTCAAATAGTTGGCAACCCTGCAAACACTTTTTCAAAAATTCATCCAAACGAGCCATGCCGTTTTCGATACTATCGCGGATATGCCAAAAAATAAATATAATAAGATAAGGTGGCAATCCTAAGTGGTAAGCCTAAACCGAATTATTTTTCTGGGAATGTTAGAATACCATCCATTTGATTTCCATTTTGGCATATTTCACTTCATTAAAAAAACAATTTAAAAGGTGGCAACCTCATAAAATCATCCGGAGTGATATCACGTTAAAAGAAAGTGTTAAGAAATTCTGCACTATCGTTCAAATCGGTTAAGTTTTTTCCGAGATAGTGTTGAGTTATTACTATCCAAATTTTCTAAAACAAAGCAAATATTTGTATCAAATAAATTTTTTTACAAAAATTGTAAAAAGTATGGAAAATTTCTTTAGTCAGAAGTTCCCAAGTTATAGGACGTCAAAAGCAAGTTGAGTCAAAGGCATCTCCCAGCACATGTCAAGAAAGTCATTAGCTTTATATAGTACAGAAATTTAGCGTGCAGCTATGAGCACACCGGCACGTAGCTTTGACGTTAATAGTTTTTTAATTCAATACCAACCAACTCGGCATTTGTACAAAGAACAGGAAAACTAGGAAAAATCTGCATGCAGCCCATGTCCCATACACGCACGCCACCTAACAGGCCAACTTGTTCTACGAGTATTATAGCACCTGTTGCTCATATGAAGAGCGAGAGAGAGAGAGAGATAGCGCAGCAATATTGCAAATTCATTGCAAAGAATTTTGAGCCACTAGCAATTATCAACTACCAATTATCAATGCCGCCATGTCACAATCTGCCGGCAAAAATAAAAAAAAATAAAAATTCGAAATTAAATAATAAACAAAATTGCAAAATGTGTGTTGCTCGTATGTCAAACAGAGTTGCATTTAGTGCAGTTAAGAGTCAAGGCGAGTATTGTTGTTGTTGTCATGTTATTGTTATTTACTGCCATGCGTTTAACAAGTTTTTGTTGTTGTTGTTGTCACCATTGTGCACCTTATGCATGCTAAATATGAATTGATTCACTTGCACAAAACAAATACATATACAAATTGCTGACTCAGACAGGTTAATGCTTTATGAATATTTTGTTTATGTTCACAAAAGACAATTGAAAAAAAAAAAAAATTTAAATACAACAAAAAAAGTTAAATTAAATTACTTGCAAAACATTTACTTGAAGCATTGTTTTATATGAAGCGTGATAAATGGGGTAAACAAATTAACAAATTATATACTCTTTGCTTTCCAAGTCATTGCATTTTAGCTAACAAAAAAAGACTTTGAATTGATTAAACAAAATTTTAATTAATCATTTTTGTGATTAATCGAAGCTGTTTGCAAATCTGAATCTGACTAACCAAGTTATTTCTTTTTTCCCAGAAAAAATTTTTATTTGAATTGATTAAAAAAATTGTATTTATCATTTTTTTGATCAACCAAATCAAACCAGAATCTGACTAACTAGATCTAAAGTTAGTGCTTTTTAGCAAAAAAAAATAAATTTGAATTGATAAACCGCATTTTAATTAATAATTTTTTTGATTAATCGTAGCTGTTCTCAAATCTGAATCTGATAGAATTTGAATTGATTAAACAAAATTTTAATCAATAATTTTTTTGATTAATCGAAGCTATTGACAAATCAGAATGTAACTAATGAGATCCCAAGTAATTATTTTTTATTCAAAAAAAACTTCATTGGAAATAAGGAAATAAATGAATTAATCGGCAATTAATCATTTAGATTATTTTCTTATTTAGTTAATCAAGTTGAGGTAAAATAATTACTAAACAAGAAAAGTTAATGCCATATGCGAGTGACGCAATTTGCATGCAAATCTCTCCGGTTTTAAACATGTTTATTAGCGTTTATTTTTTCGTATTCTTTTTTGTATCAAATTGCTAATTATAGCTCATAAATTTTCACATTTCAACTTTTCAACACTCCAAAAAAAAATGCCAGACAAGAAATTCAAAATATTTAACTCATATGCCAAAATACTTTAACACATGTTTATGAGCGATGTTTTCAAAATTGTATGTATGTATATATGTATGTAAATTCGTCATTCGGTCGTATGTATGTACATATGTATTTATGATATTCATTTGTATGCATATCAATATGCAGCAAACACTTGGCGCTTGTGAGCCATTAAAGGCAATGCCACTAAAATTGATGGCGCATACCGTTGGCGACTTAACCGTTGACAGCTGTGTTGTTGCTTGCGTACTTGTACTACGTCACCACTTTGTGTAAATGTAGTAAACGCAGTTATATAAATTCATGTTACTGCCACATAACCATATTTGCAACACTTTTATACATATGTGTTTACGTGTGTATGTATGTATATGGATTCACGTTCATGCAACATTACAGCCGCAAGCCAACAAAGGCTAAGTTATAATAATATTTCATATATGGAACGGTAGTTTGTCTGGTATAAAATGCGAAATTCAAGTAGTAGATGCGCTGGCAGATTTGCGAATTTGTAGCAACGAAGTGGATAAATGTATCTGCGCTGCAGTCAAGGCAACTAGTTAAAAGCTACTTCAAAACTAGTATGAACAAAACTAATCAGGCTACTAGGGTTTTCAACAAGGGCATGTCAAGCAGAAATATACCAGTCTCAAACTAGTTCCAAATATACCAAATCGTAGTTCAATCATAAACATAATTTAAGTGGCGTCAGTAGCACTGTCCAAGGAGAGGTTATTTGTTGAGTGCCGAAAAACCAAAAACAAAAACACCATTTGTCTCACTCTCAGCATTTCGATAGTCCACGTAATTTTGAATTTTGAATAAACAACTTTTTTTTGTCATTTTCGAACTAGTTTCATACCAGTCAAAAAAAGTATAGTTGTACATTTGTCTATTTCCTGACTAGTTTGGTGTTTCACTGCAACGTATGCACATTTGTACTAACATATCGATTGAAAGAGGAAGAAAAACACTAGCCCCAAATGGTAAGTTGAAGTATGTACCGATTGGTTGCTTACTCCTTTCGACTCATCAGATATACCATTAGATCTGTTAATATCCGTTCTCCATTGGCATAGCAATTTTTTAGAAGAACATAACGAAATGTTTGCTGTCATCGAACAGAGTACTTGTTATGTAACAGTAACTGGAGTCGCAGCAATTGGACTTGAAGTGCTTAAATATTTAAGTAGAAAAATACTAAGTGTCTGAGAGTACTAAACATTCCATGAAGCAAATACGAATAATCAAGCTAGATAGATTTTGACGGAACATAACTGTAACGTTGACAGCGAACTGTGACTATGAATGAAACCACGAGAGTTACGAACGGAATAGTGACAGTGAAAATGAAAGGAACCATGAACCAATAGAGTGTCGAATTGTGAACGTGATAAGGAAAATAAGGGTGACTGTGAGCGGCGCTGCGACTGGAACCGTGACAATGACAAACATCTTAAGCGTGGTGGCCAATAAAAACAACACTGAACGGTATAGTGACTGGAACAGTGACAAAAAATGCAAATATGAACTACGAGAGTGACCAACGAAACAGTGACCAACATGAGGGCAGGGAGAGTGACAGCAAAAGGCGCTGCGACTGGAACAGTGACAGGACAAGGCTCGTAAACGTAACAGTTACAGTGACTAGAAGAGTGCCTATGACCAGTAGTCATGAACCGAATCGTGGCCATCATAATGACTGAAAATAACAGATGCAGTGACGGGAGAAGTGACTATGAATGGAACCATCACTGTGATTAGAACAGTGATCATGAATCGAATAGTGAGCACGATACTGACTGCTACCTACTACAGTGACATTCATGTCTAGTAAGAGAGAATGTTAACATATCAGATCACTTCCAAGAATGTTTCGTTTTGCCCCCTTTTTTTGGTAACATTTAAGAGGGCGATAAAGGGTTGAAATGTTTTAGAATATGATTCGCATGTCTATCGAGTTTCTTTCTGTTTCATAAGAACTTCCATAAAGCGTTTAAAATGGCACATGGTGGGAGATGATGGGTTAAAATGTTATACATAGTTTAAAAAAAAATTGTCCTGCGAATTCAAAAAGGATATAGGGACAGTACATAAGGCAGGATTTTTCAATTTCCAGAACAATTAAAATTACTGTGTTTCACAGTGTAATAATTGCCACTATCTATACTGACCACAATTCTTTATTAACCAAGCAAACCCCAGCATTGTCATTGTGGCCACAGTCATAGTTCCGAACAAATATTCCTCGAACAAAGCGTAGAGACGATGCGAGCAAGCAATTCACTTAGATGCTGCTGATATTCGCCACTCACAAAGCGTCGTCAGCATTATCATAGTCAACAATATTGTAGTAGCTGTTGGCTGTTGGTGAGGTATTATTGGTGTTGCGGCTTTTGTCTCTGTGGTTGTTAGCAGCAATTGCATTGACGATGCCAATAACGATGTCAATCCTGTTGTTTTGTGGCCGTTGCTGCTAACGGTGGAGTTATTGTTGTTGAGAAGGAAGAAGAAGCAATGAGAAACCGCACAACAGCCGCAGGTCACAACAATGTCAATTTTGAGCAGAGACAAAACGGGGTAGACCATATGTGATTGGTGTGATGATGTGTATTGTAGCTAGACTCACAACAACAACAACAACTAGCAACAATGGTAGTTGCACAGAACAACAACAGCAAAATGTAGTTCGAAATGCATGCCAATCACGCAATTTACCTCATGCATCCATTTTATATGAGCGGAATGTGTGTATTAGGGATGCCACCTTTTTTTTATTTTGCCAATCACGAGATTTTCGGGTTCTAAACTTTATAAGAAAATAAAAGAAACGTGGATTGAATAAAATCTTTTTTATTTTATTTTTTAAAACGGAAAGTTTTACAAATATTTACCCAATTTCTTAAGTAAAATTTTTCAAAATTATAAGTAAATATTTTTATTTAATAAAATTAAGATATTTTCCGATTCAATTAATTAGACATATGTATCTAGTTTTTAAAAACACGTTTCCACTCTCCAAAATCCGGAGATTGGCATGCTGTAGTAGTTGGGCGATGTGGCAACATTGGTCATAGCAATAACAACGACAACAAATAGCACACTCCCATATATTGCAGGCATGACAGAACACCGAATCCGATTTGTCTCCGAAGCAAAGTTGGGAAGTTTTGAGAGAAAATCATTTCAATATACATAACTGCATACATCAGCTCCTCTTTTTTTCTACTTGTGTTATATAATAGGGAGTATTTTCTTCAAAAATAACAGTTTAATATTATCTATAGAAACCTAAATCCGACCGATAAATATGCTCTCGAGCTACAACGAAAACGCCATTAATTGCAGCCGAGTTAAACATTTTGTCGCTGCTGATGAGGTGAGCTAAACGTATTTCAATGCAACTATAAAATGTTGCTGCAACTAACGATGCTTACCAGCAACATATGTAAATGTGGTTATTCACACACACATACATACGTACACATACATAGAAATTGTAAGAATATTTGTATGTTGCATGTGTTGAATGACAACTGAATTGGCTGAGCTGAAGTATGGTCGCATTTTGAAACGAGTTAAACTGTATTGAGCCAATGACTTCCAGACGAACGCTTTGTGCTTTAGTAAGCAAAAAGCAAAAAAAAAAGTTGCAAAGCACATAGTATTTACCCACGTATGCACATATGTAAAGCCATAACCATAAGAAGCCAATGGAGAAATATTGAACGTTGTAACCAACGACGAAGCACCAACCAACATTAGACCACAGAACAATAATAAACAACAGCAAATAACAAAAACAAATAATAATAATGTAATAAAACCAAAACAAAAACAAAGACAAGAAGATCATAAACATTGAAATTGCACATATGTATGTATGACTTCACAGGAAAAATACAATTTACAGTTTAATTAGTTGGATTTTCCTATTATGGACACAGTTCAATGTACCTTAAAACATTCTATCCGTTCGTCAGTTGATTCCGCTCCTTCTCTAGCAGCTTACAAACGTAATTGAATTCAATATAGTAGATGTGCTTAGCTCGCAAAAATATTGCTACAAGAAGAAGAAGAATGTCAATATGCACAACAACAGCTAAATTGCATGACGGTGACGTTGTAAAAGGAAATGAATTTTGTGGACGGATGTCGAGCGCGAAGAAGTAGCCCACGCAACCTGAAGCGGGCACAGAGAGTGCGATAAGTGAACAAAATATTTGTTTCTTTATTCATAATTTGATAATAAAGCAACGGAAGTAATTAAAAACAAAATTTTTTACATACAAAATTAAAAAAAAAAATAAAAAATTAATTCCACAGAAAAAATTTAAATTTTCAAGTGCGAATCAATGTCAATTGAGGGGCTAAACCAGTGGCGGATCCAAGGATTTTGGGATTTCGGGGACATCTTTTATCCGCAGTTTCTGAAAAATATGATTTGAATTCTGAAGGGGGGCCTTGGACCACCGCCGTGTATCCGCCTCGGTCTTCAGTAAATATTTCGGAAATAGATACGGGTAGAACATAATTAAGCTGTAGATGTTTTGAAACTGTACAATAATCGATATAATATGAATCGATAAAAAATCAGAAAAAAATATCGATAAATGCCTCCAAATTTTATTAAATTTCGTAAAACAATTACGGCACGGCTAAAAAATTAAAATCTATACATAAATAGTGAATCAAGCCAGTAACGACCTGGAGAAATTGAAAAGTTCTTGAAATACGAATCTAAACCGATACCCACTGATAAAATTCGATATATGTACATAAAAACACAATCGATAAAAATTAAATTTCTTTAAAAATCGCTAATATTTTTCAAATTATCGATAAGAGTAATTAAAAAATCGATAAAGGCCATTAAAATCCGATTATGACCATTAGAAAATTAGGAATGATCATTAAAAACTATTCGAGTCTCCGGATAAAGTATGAATCGTAAAGGTTGCTACTAATCGGAAAAAGGTTGTAAAAATGGGAGAAAACTAACGCATCTTTTAAGCACACAAAGAATCGATAGAGATCATACGTTGATAAAATTTTAACAGAAACCAATCATGATCTTAGAAAGTTAACAAGAAGGTAGGTGTAGGTGTCGTTTAAAATATTTCAAGTCTTGTTCAAAGTAATTTATCTTTCTTCATTTAATTTTTGGGATTTTAATTGCATAGAATTCTGTTATCAAAATTTTGAGTTCACTGCTAATTTAAAATTTGGGACCAACAAAATAACTCACTTTGGCTTTTGCTGGACAATTGAAGATGGCACATGCCACATGCTGCACAAAAAAAAAAAAAAAAAAAAAAAAAAAAAAAATTGAAACATCTCGCAGACATGTCATATTTAAGTCAAGTTAATATGCAAAGTCTACTTAATTTAGGCGATGAGAATATACTCGTATGCACATTAGGCTGCTTCAGTGAGCGTACTAAAAATACTAAAAATATAGGTGGATTTGTTCAAAGGTATTTTGTTGTTGTTGTTGATGTTGTTACAGAAAACACCCCCGAAGGTTTTGAGTGGTATTTTCATTCATTTTAGCATTACAATTTTTATTTAATGGATATTTACTGGCAATTGAAAGTACCAAACTCTGATTTGAAGCATTTTTTCGCAAACATTTTTGGAACAAAACATTTACTGCTAAAACACCCTAATGTAGAAATATATAAAATAATATAGATATGCTTTTGGTATGCGTATACAACGCTTGCAGCAACAACGGGTGGCAAGTGAGCCCAATTGTATGGGGTAATGACCATGCTCTCCATTCGCGCTGTGCATAAATTGGCCACCAGCCAACTTGTCTGACTTTGAGAGGATCTCGTTCATCAGCACGAGCGCTGCCTCCATGCGACATAAATTTAATATAAGCAAATGTATCCAAAAGGGAAAAGTAATATGTGGTAACCTTATAAATGTCAAAATGTGCTACAGTATATTTTACTAACCACAAGCAAAACATCAAACAACAACAAAATTATTGTATTGGATACGAAGTAACGCCCTTGGACGTTGTGTCCTGCTGTTTGTAAGTGTCATAATTGCAATTTAAGCAATTAAGCTTTAATTTTGGCAAATGACATTCATACAACAACAATCGTATCCCTACGCATGCATCAATGTTGCCAAAAAAACGTGTTGTTGTATTTGTTGTTGTTGTTGCAGTTGCATTCATGGCAAGAGTGAAAGTTAATTAGTGTAACGCAGCGTGAATGAAAATAAATGGTTGCAACTTAATATTAATTTTTTGTTGTTGTTGTTTTTTTTTTTGGTGGAAATATGCATCATCGACAATATGAAGCAGACGCCGAGTATTTATTACGCCACTTTCTCATTTTTATTGTAATTGATATTTGTGCATAAAGACACTTTCGTTTGAATGACAGTGCATTAACGTGGCAATAAAGAGAAAATGAGGGCGATGAAGTATTTATATATTACTCAATTGCCAACAATTTATAATTAAGTAGTTATTAAGTATTAATGAAATTGTTTTTTGAAGTGAATTATAGTCTATTCAGTAATTTTTTTCAGACAGGTCTGTGTAACGCTGGGCATTGAAATAGCGCTAACATGAAAATACCCAACTCTATTGGTAGAGTAAAATTTTATGAATCAATTTCAAGTAGAATTGAGCTATTTAGAGCTCTATCAAAAAAATAACAGTTTTTGGAATTTTTGATCTGTGTTTGTTCGCGCATCACTCAAAAACCACTTCACAGAATTGAATGAAATTTTCAGTTAAATATTGCTCGATGTTCAACTTAAAGTTTGGGGTCAGTTTAAAGCAAAAAAATACCAAATCGAGTGCTCTGGGAAATAAGAAATCTGTATACTGACTGGGATAATTGTACAAAGCACTTTAATGGATACCAATAAGGAGTTATATTACCACCTCTCAATGAAAATCCACTCAACAGAAGCTTGCAGTATTGAGATTCGGGGAGATTTATATTTGGGAGATAGTCACGGCTTGAAAGTATTATAGTTGTTAATGATATGGAAATCGAAATCAGGCTACACTACTTAGGACAGGTTGTTTGTGCTTAGAAAGAAAATAAATTTTTTAATTAATCTAAAGATTTAAAAAGGAATTTATAGGTAAACAGGAGTGGACAATTTTTTTTTTATTTTTTTTCGTTTTAAATTTTACTCGTATTTCTTGAATGCGCAATTTCCCACTGTAATTTATATGTACATATCTGGGTGTAAAAGCAAAACTCCACAAGTCACCTCATTTGTAAATTATTAAATGTCATGAATACTAAAACGAGCAAATGCCCCCTAAATTCCGCCGCATTTGTGTACATGATATTTATTTAATGACGCTAATAATGAACCGTTAATATTCGATGAAGGTCATTTATCACAACAGAACTTCGCAAGCTAACAAGGGTGAACATATTCGCAAACATGCCTCAGTTGCAGATACATTTATGAGTAGGCTGTTCGATAAACACTTGCGGATGGTCGTGGCATACTTACGTACATACATACATACCTACAATATTTGTAAACATACATTTATTTATTTATAAAATTTTGCGAACATCGGAGCTATAATGACCAACATTAGGGATTAACAGGAAAGCATTACAACTTATTTTTGCACACATGACTGATGATTTATGCTGCTTAAGCATTCAAAATGATATAAACAACAACAATGATACATGAAGCCTCCTGCAACATGAGCATATCATAAAACTATAAAAGAGCTTTTCTTATACATACTTTTTGTTTATTTATGTATTTGCATACTATTCACTACTATCTAGGAAACGGCCAAAAACTATTTCGTAAGACTTTCTACCAAGTTGTTGATAAAGGTTACCAGCTATTTGAATTTATAATGAATTATTTGAGATTTGGCAATATACATATGTACATAGATAAGTTTCAAGCTCTCTCGTTAAGGTGTTGTAAATAAAAACTTTTTTCGAGGGTTTTCAGCTTCTGGAATTTAAAAAAAAGAATGAAATGAGATATTCCAAGCGGAAGGCATTTGATTGATTTTCAACAAAAAAATGTATGGGCATGGTTACCACCTAATTCTGTTTTATATTTATTTCCATATCTGGTTTTATTTTTAAAACAACTTTACTTAAACTAACCAATACAGGATTTATTTTCAGACATTTTTTATTTCCTCAAAATCTCATATAATCACCCGAAATTTTAATTTACACTTTTTGAAATCTCTCTGAGAAAGCTTGAAGTTTTATGTGTGCAACTCACAAAAAATTTATGTTCCAATGTGGCAACACTGTTGACACTTTTCGTAAACTCAAAACAACAACTATCATCATCTGCATATTTAATCAAAAAGCTCAAATCAGCAGACGTTCAGAATAATGAGTCAGTGTCTCAGGCATCTGTATGTTGTTGCAGGGCCAAAATGAGCATACGTAATCC
This sequence comes from Sphenella marginata, assembly GCA_951509765.1. Lineage (NCBI taxonomy): Eukaryota > Metazoa > Arthropoda > Insecta > Diptera > Tephritidae > Sphenella > Sphenella marginata. The sequence continues at coordinate 102,947,313 of OX608079.1, forward strand.
TAAAATATTTTTCTTTACACAAAATAGCAAACAAATTGCATATATTTGCAACAAATGAGATGAAAGCGAGTACTACAAACAAACCACTGAGAGGAGAGTAAAAAAAAGAAACAAAAAAAACCAAATATCGTCTACTTAAGTTATTTTCTTTAATGCGGTTGCATAAGTAAGATTTTTGGGCACAATGAGTCAAGCAGTATTAATACAGGGTGTCTCATGAAAACTACAACATAATTTCTATAAATGAACATTTTGCAGAAAAAAGATTTTCTCTGTCTCTGTCAAACTTCTGATTAAATATTGCCATGAGGTCAAAACCCGAAAATCTTTCCTGTTTACATTAAACCTGCCTACACTCAAAGAAAAATTTCCTCCAAACAAAGAAAATGGGAACATTTTCCTGTAGCTAAAAATAAATAAAAAATAATGACAGAAATAAAAACTATTCATAAAAAAATCAAATGTAATCAAACAAAATTAAAAAATAATAAAAACCATCTAAATTTATCAAAAAAAAAACTAAAAGCAATAACGAAAAATCAAAATAATAAAAAAAATCAAAAATAAAAACTAATCAAAATCAAACAAATAAAAATACATAATAAATGAAAAATAACCAAAAAAGAAAAAAAAAAAAAATAAAAAAAAAAAATTTATCAGCAAAAAAAATTCAAAATTAATCAAAAAAATCTAAATTTGTCAAAAAAAATAAGAAAAAACAAACTATTAAATAGTTAAATTAGAAAAAATAATTAAAAGCAAACCAAAATTAATCATAATACAAGAACCCAAAATTTATGAAAAGAAAAATAATAAAAAAGAATAATAAAAACAAATCAAAATTTATATTAAATAAATAATCCAATTAAAAAAAAAAAATTATAAAAAAAATCAAAATTAATCAAAAGAAAGTAATCAAAAAAAATTTTAATTATAGAAAAAAAAATTCACTTTTTACGTAAATACTTTTTTGATTACTTTGAATAATCGTGAAAAATCATTATTTTTTGCATTACTTTTGCAATTTTAAAGTAATGTTAATCAATTATTATGTGTATTCTTAGGAAAGCAATCAATCAAACCGGTAATCATTACGATTAGTAATCATTATTCAACAGGTCTGATAGGAACCTGCTGTCGACAGAGAGCTTTTGCATTGACAAAAACTTTCAAACACCCTGTACCTGTAATACAAAATTAGACACTTCTATAAAACTACATACATAGGGCGCTGCTGTTGTACTATTTTGTGGCATGTGATGTGGTGTGGCACATTGCGTGCTATAATCTTTTTTTTATGCGATTTATGCGAGCCTGGCGGCGCCAGCTGGTAAATTCACCGCAAATAAAATCTGCATGCGGAGCACAACGAATGTAGTGCGGCCAAAGAATATAGCCAAAAAAGCAAAAAAAAAAGTACGTGCAAAAGGGGACGTGCCGCAGGGCATTGAGAGCAGACAACAACGACAAACGCATGTGGCATGTGGCATGCCACAGCGCTTGACTCGGTTGACTTTGTTGATGTTTTGTGACAGCCAACCGTACAGAGCATTGCGCGGCAACAGTAATCACGCCTGAATTGCACAGCTGATAATGCGTTTGTGGTATGCAGTGATTTGTCTAATAAGAGCACACTATACACAACCGATCTGGGTTTTATCACTCTAAGCAAAAAGAAAAAAAAAAAAGAAAACGCAATGATTTGCAGCAGATTGCCTGCTAAATAGCACAATCAATGTGCGGCCCTTTTTCTCGTTCCTAACTCATTGTGTGTGTGTTTTTTTTTATTGTTTATTAGCCATACTCGTTTATGGATGCTCACGTTTTTTGTTCGCTTCTCAAGCCAAAGCAGCTCCACTAGCTGATGTTTGTTATCCGATAAAGAAAGTAAAAATTTTCTTATTTCGTTGGACAACAAACGCTTGCCATATTTTTGTTGCAAGTAAATATGCGTACGTGATGGCGGATAGAAATTGAAAATCAGTAGCCCATAACTGTGTTCTTTTGGATTGTCAGGCTGTTAATACGATTAAAAGTGATTTATGTCAAATTAAATTAAATAGAGTTCGGACAGCATAAGAAAGAACTTAGAGGGGTAACAATATAATATGCAATGAAGTAAGAGAAAAGGTTGACGTTGTATGCCAAACATTTTTATATGGAATTACCCAGCTAACCAAATTGGAATATGAAAAGTTGCAAACGATTAATTAGTGGTAACCAGAATGAAAACGGCAAACGACAAGCGGCATCTGTCAAATTATTTTTACACGTGTTCTTATGTGGAGGAATTTTTTGAACACGACGCGACAAAGCGGCAATCAATCACAGATGCCGCTGTCGCCAGATTAAATCTAATTCTATTTTGACAAGCGGCAGATGGTGGCGTTTGGTTTTTTTGACAATAAAAACGAAAGAAAGAGTAAATAACTTGTAAAATAAGTTCCAATTATTACAGAATATGTCTCTTTCACACTTTTTACAACATTTTTTGCTACTTTTCAAGATGATTCGCACCTGTCGCCCCTGCTCTCATTATAATCATGTCGCCAATGCTTGACGGCAAATATCGTCAAGCTTCAGTTTTTCGTCGTTGTCGTTCGCCGCCGTCGTGTTCATTGTGGACAGGCCTATTGACTCCTTAGCTGGTCTAAGCGATAGGAGCACTTGCTCGAAAAAAGTGTGCGCAACTTGAACTTGTTTGATGTTACCACGAACTTGTTTGATGCTCCAATTTTTTTTATTTTTTGTTTGCTGGAAATAGATATTTGGGAAGCAGTAGACAACACATTACCCTTTACAAATGATTAAAAAGTCATACGTATTCAAGAAAGGCACAGCCGAAGAGAGCGCTTTCCTTCCTTTTTTCTAGTAACACAAATTCATTTATATTTTGTTTACTGGGTATGCGTGACACACCCACTATGTCACCAACGTAACACTAAACTCATTCAATTGACTTGTCGATTAGTGGTCCACCGCCGCATTATTTTCTGCTGGCTTATTAACCTCATTAATATCAAATGGGTGGACATTTTAGTATTTTTCAATTTTCGATAACGACTTTAGCCAAGCAAATGTAGTAAAAGACCTAAATGTGTATAAGAGATCTGCAACAGACCGGTTTTCTTTGAAATTACTGACCTACTAAATGTTGAAAAGAGCCAATTTTTTTATGTTCTTTTTTATCTATTCACACACATTTCAAAGCGACCTATTGAACTTGCGCCCAGCATGTGTGACTTTCGCTTTAAAAAATAAAATGGAAATTTAGTTTGCGTTAGATTGCACCAAACAGTCGTTCGTCTTCTTGTTTTTTGTCTGAGTAAATTATCTGCATAAAATTTAATCTAAAGAATATGTAAAAGTTCGTATAATTTAATTTATTGGCTATGCCTCGTAGTAGCAAAGTTCAATTAGCAATCGTTTGAGTGACTAACTGTTATTTCGCAAAAAAACAGCCAAAAGTACCGTAAGAATTAATTTAAAATTCAAATTAATTGACCTTTAGTAGTTTTGCGCATCACTGCTGTGGCAATTACAACAAATTCAATTAGTATTCGTGCTGCACGGAATGATGGCTGCGTTAAGTGCGCCGATTTAATTAAACTTCCGTCTGGTGTTAATGGTGCGTTCATTTACATACATACATACATACAATGTAGTTCTTGCTTTATATATTGCTATTCATAAATGATATTATGCACATTAGACTATTACAGTATTTTTAACATTTTTTTTTTTCGCTTCGTGAGTTGTCTACTTTTTCATAGGAAAATATAACTTTGATTTAGGCATAGCAAAATAAAAATTGTTATTCGATTATTCGATACGATTATTTGCTAAACCAATAATTTGATTAATCTCAACATGACTACTTTCACCGAGCTTTTTCAGATTTCTATGAAAAAGTCAAACTGCATATCTACTAAAGTCGGGTGATCGTGCTCAATTTCAAGATCGAACGCACAAGATATTTTTTTTAAATTGATTAGTCATTCGATCGGTCAAATACGAAATTTTCTTTTGAATCAAAAATATATTTTATTTTTTTATTTGGCCCAGTCTAATGTATACTCTTATATGTGTAAATAAGCACTTTTACGTTTGAAGTATCGCATCGCGATCAGCAACATCATAAAAGTAACGGTACGTGTAATTTTTGTTTTTGTTTATTTTTAGTAGGCATAATACAGTAGTAAAGCGATGACAGCTGTCAATTTGTGCGGGCGTTGACTCTTACTTTCGTAAATGCAAAGGGAAGTGGGCGTTTGAAGAAATAATTAATGAGACATGGTAGAACTACTAGTTGAAACTACTGATGTGTAACATCAGGTAAGGTGAGCTACGAAAGCTGCTTAGATATTTGAAGTCAATTAAAACAAAACTCGAAATATTACATTTGAAGACTTGTCATTTTAGACTTGCTATCTAGGTTTTGGCATTGATGTTGGTTTGACAAGGTTGCCAACTATTTTGAAAATAAAAAAGTATGATAACGATATGTCGATAGGGGTATCAAATGAAAAATTTTTTAGTACATAGTTGCCACCTAGTTATATTTTCAGTTATTTTTTTAATATCTTTTTTTGAAGAGAATTTTTATATGAAGAAAATTTTGCCAATAGATATGGGAATCAAACGAAATGTAGTTTACGTATAATTTTAATAAAAATACTTCTGGCAAGCGTTGCCAGCTTTTATTAAATATTATTATTATTTCCTAGTTAATTATTTTAGCTAGAGTTCAAAATGTTTTGAAACCTATGTTTGTTGCTTAGCTAAGTAGTATGTTAAAGCGACCAGAATATTTTACTGAAAACTATCTGGAACAAACTTCATTATATGGCAACCTCAAAAAGTTACAAGTAAAGGATGATCAGTCAAGTACTATGTATATACCAATATATATTTATATGTATATATGTACTTAAGTATATAATTTTTCACCAGAAACATTTGTATATCAGCAAAAAATTTATTATGAAATATGTTGCTGTCAGTGAAAACTAATAGAACATGTTTTCAGGGTTAAGGAAGCACAACAAATATAATCCTACATACACATATAGAAACAAATCAAATCTATAAATCACAAGCTAAGCTAATATAATGCTCCACAGATTAACGCAATAAAAATGGCTAAATTTGTAATATAGAAATTGAAAAATAAAATACTAAAGGAATCAATGAGCAGCCCCCGAAAAAGGAAATGGATGTCGTAAAAAATGTTAAGCGCTGTAAGAAACAAATTTTCTAAAAAAACCAAAAGAAGAGGGGGAAAAGCGGAAATGCAATGTGCATTGGGCATAGCGTGTATGTATGTTAAAATAACAACAACAACTACAGCTAAAGTGACAAAATCGGATATTCATAAATATTTCCAAGTTAATGGCTCCATCCGTTAGAGCACGTTTGATGGCGGTGTGAGATAATTGATGCTACAGGCATCAAGTGGGGAAAAATATGTACGTGGAGAGAAGAGTGTTCTAATGCACAGTGGGTATTTGGGGAATGTTTTACACAAATTTGAGAATTTTTGTTCGTCTGTCTGTATAATTGTTCGCGCATAACTCAAAATTCGCTGTATGAAAGTGAATGCAATTTGCCTAAATCTATTGCTAGATGTACCAGGTTAAGTTTAAAAACCATTTTACCACATTAAACAAATTTTTTTTTGCTGCATACAGTGGTGGCAATAAAAATTGGCTCAATATATTTTTATACATATGTACATAAGGATGTGTAGTGAAAATGAACCATGTAAGAAACTTCTAAAGGAAGATATTATTTAAAAATGAAGAGAGAATTTTTTTTTAAATTTTTGTCTGTATATCTATTTAAATATATGTATTTGTTCGCGCATAACTCAAAACCCGCTTTATAGAACTGAAGGACATTTGAAAAATTGCGCTCTTTGATGTTCAACTTAAAGTTTAAGATTGATTTTCTATCAAAAAAATATTTTATTTCCACTATATACAGTGATGGCAATGAAATTGAGCTGAAATTTTTTTTTTTAAATACATCTATTTTTTGGCTTCGTTCTGGCGTTCTATGAAACTGGCTTGAACAATATCATAATATCGCAAAGAAAGAATTAAAAAAAAAAAAAAATTAAGAAAAATCGTAACTTATTTTAATTGAAAAAATTGTATAAGATATCCCACTGTGCAGTGTTCTGCTCGTATTGTTCAACCACTGTGCCGTTCTGTGTAATGTTTCCAACATCCACTTGGGAAGTGTGAGTTTTTTGTATCAGAATTTTGTCAACGTGCTGCAATGGAAAATTGTTTAAAATACCAAATTGAGGAAAATTGAAAATATGCAACCAAAGCAGCTGCGGGCGGGGGTGTTATATCAACGCGCACACACAAAATGCCCAGCAGTGAAACAGCAGTATACTTAGTAGAAATACTAGTTTACAATTACAACTTTCTAATACCGTTTAAAAAAGTTCGAAAAAGTCGTCATTTCTAGCAACAAAAAATCAAATTTTTTTTGGAAAACTGAGATATGAAAAAAGTACATTAAAACTTTTTTCAGCCCAAATTTTTTTTTAAGAAATATCGAGGACATTTTTTAAGTACAATTACTGAAAAATATGTCTTTTTGCATTCCGAAATACAACTAGTTAGTTGGTTTGACTGCTGGGTTCATAATGGAGTATTGAAGCGCAGCAGCCGGTTCTGTACGAATTGTTGTTTGTGTCTTTGTATGCGACACTTCCGACAAACTAAATTCGGAAAGTGATGAAGAAGAGTAAATCTGTAAATATCGACGCGCAGACCTATATTTGAGTATAGCAAGGTGAATGAAGGGGCAGGAAATGGTTGGCGTACGCGCATTATGGACTGCCATAAATTTTTAACTTTTCCATTATTTTTCTATTTTTTCTATACCAAATCTAATGCGTTTATAGCACATTTATTTAAGTATGTATGTATATGTATGTGTGTTTGTTACGCTGTAAAAAACGTTGGAGTATGGGAGTACTCCAACATTTATCCTCATTCATACAAAAAGGTGGTCCAATTTATAAGCCCATGTCCGGTGATTGGATCACCTAATCCATATCGGAGCACCCTGCTGAATAGTCTATGGAACACCTATGTGAGAGTACTTTGAAAATGCTGCCTAAAGATTACTCTAAAGAGTACTCTGCAGTAAAGCGAGAGATGGAGTAGGTGTTCTTTTTGAGGACCACCTACTCCCTCTCTCGCTTTGCTGTTGAATACTCCATAGAGTAATCCAATAGGAGTATTTTGGGAGTACTCTCATGTAGGTGGTCTATAGAGTATTCAAAAGCAAAGAAATGGAGTACTCCGAGTCGGATTAGGTGATCCAATTACCGGCCATCGCCATGTAAATTGGACCACCTTTTTTATATGAGCGAGGATAAGTGTTGGAGTACTCCGATACTCCTTAAGGAGTACTCTATGGAGTATGGAACGGAGTATTTCGGTTTTTTGCAGGGTTAGTTTCCCTGTGGCGGATATGTCATTTGAATTGAGAGGGATGGGATGCGTTGTAAATATTTGGTTGTGCCACATTTGATGCTGCCGATCGATTGCTACTTAAAACTCTTCAGACTACATAAACACGAAATAATAAAAACAAAAATCTTGCAGCAAAGTAAATGTATAAAAATGATAACAACAAAATGATCAACGAACAACAAAAACGATTTGCTGCTGATCACTCAGCAAAATAATTGAACAGGCGTGCACACAGATTAGGGTAGACGCCACTGGGCTCCGACAGTAGACAATAGACAATAACAACAACTGAATAGCGATGTACATAATACACAAACAATTTCAACGAGAGTGTTGCAACGTCATTGCAAATGTCAGTATTTTTGGTAAATGTCGAAGTGTAAAAATTTTTATTAGCCCAGCGGAGGAGCGCTAACCAATTCTCAAAATCGTATTGTAATTAAAAATTCGAAAAGTCGAAAGCGTCAAATCATTAAAATTTATAGTTTTTGTGATTGTAACGTTTGACAGCCGGCACCGTAGGGCTACATGGTCTAGCCACCATAAGTGACTAAAGTACTTCCAGTTAAGTTAGCTGAGACGCACGCAATTTAGAGGAGCCTTCATGATTGGTTATTTTTAGTATTTTGAACAGTTGTAAAATCGTTTGATGAATTAGATAATGATCACAAATGACATTGACGAATGTTGATTTTAAAGTTTTTCCAATTATGTTTGATAGTTAATGGTAGTTTTAATTGATTTCCAAAAAGTGGTGTGCCATGAGCGCTGGCGTTTGTTGTGTTGCACTTTTAATGCTGCAGCGTGGGCGGGTTGGTTTAGTATGCTCAATGGATTTGTGCAAAACTACTTTAAACATGTTTTATTATGTTGTTTGAATTAGAAAAAAAATCAAAAAAATTATTTGCATCGCCATGTTAGAGCATATACTTCACCAAGGTCGGCCTTCTGCAATGGTTGTCAACGCTTCAAGTGTATTTATGCTCTGAAAATATTTCCTGAAAAAATAAATAATTTGTCTTTCAGCCTTTCTATCCTTAGCTTCTTTCACTTCTGTCTTCATATTTTTTTCTGTCTGTATGCTAATTTCCTTTTCTATCTTACTCTCTTTTATTGAAAGCATTTTTTTTTTAAATATTTTAGACAAGCAAAATTGACTTGCCTAATTTTTACTTCCCACATCTCACGCCTCTTCCTCCTATGCCTCTCCATCTACATTTGTCTTTCTACTAAATCTTCCTCTCCCTGCATTAAATATTATTTTTCACTCTCCCCTGTCGCAATCAGTGAAATGACAGATGACTTGAGTAAGGAAGGATCGCATAATCAATAAAAATAATGTTAGGAAATTGCCATAAATGTCGTACATTTTTCAAAACCTTTAACAGCATATTGGATTAACTATTGCAGATTTTCTATAATTAATATACAGTTCAATCTCTTTCAGTAGCTTACTATTTTTAGAACTGGCTTAAATGTTGTTTTGCATGAAGTGTCCTTTAAAACGATTAATAAATATTTTTTTTTATATTTCCACTTGGTAAATATTAACACTTACACAGTTAAATGACTACCTAACACTCAAAACCTAATTGGCATTTAGCAAAATTAATTATCTCAGTCGTTTTGCTGGAAAGTACTTGTGAATGATGAGAAGAGTTTCATAGAAATCATTTTCATATTCCTGGAAAACAATTATCTCTTAACTAAGTGAGAGCAAAGGAATTTTTTAGGAATTTTTGTGTGTCTGTCTGTATGGTCTGTATGGAGGTCTAAGTATTGGTTGAACTTTATCGAAATTTTCCGATTGTTGTTTTTTCTCTTAATATTGGGTCAATAAGGTATACTGATACTTAAGGTACCTTAAGTTGGAGCAGAATTGAAGGAACGTCCCCACTTCATTAGAATGACCACAAGGAGAATGATTTGAGATCCCTTGCAGTTCCTAATTTGTATCCTTTAAAAACCCGTTTAAAAACTGTTAGGCGGCTATTAAGTGAATAACTAATCAATTGAGTAAAATCGTGTTAAAAAATATCGAGCAAAAAAGTGTGCTGCGAGTCATAAGAATGAAGTTTATAAATTTTAATTATGGAAAAAAAATAGTAAATAATTTTATGTTTGCTAATTTGCAAAAGAAGACTGACACCTTTCAACTTTTTGCTCATTCTATATAGCGATGCCAATCCCGAGTTACCATAATTTTGTATCCAACAAAAATCACGGCAGTGTTAGAAAAAATCCAGGACTTTCGGGAGTGTAGATAAAAAATTCTGGATTAGAGGGAGGTGTGTTTTATAAATTAAATAACTTTCGTTTTATATGAAAAATCATGTTAAACCAAAACTATGTACGTATGTGTTATTAATTTTAAATTTGGCTGGTTTCTAAAACATTTTTTCCACTTTTGTCAAGCTAACGTGGAAGCATAATAAATTCTTAAACATAGGAACTTATTTTGGGATACTGGAATTGTATAATCAGATCCCGAAAATAGCGGGCTTTGCACAAATCGAAAAAACTAGCATCTCTATTCCTTTGCCCTTAACACTTTCTCTCAATTCTTTCCACTTTAACAGATTCAAATTGCTTTTATACATAAAAAAAAGTAAGTATTCTCCAAGTGCAACGTCAAGCAGCTTACTTAAGAAATTACTACACTAGACAACACAATACGACACGGCACGGCAACGCGATGGCATAGTATGGCATTACAAGGTATAGCTCAGCTGTTAAATACTCCGCACTAAACACAACACAAGTATCAACTTACTGCTGCAATTTGCTCGTCACATCAAAAGAGAAAAAGAAAACAGAAAAATTCTAAAAAATTGCTAAAAAGGATATGTATGTACTTTGGAGAATGTGACGATTAAAGTAAGAAGTTGAAACGAGACAAAATATAAAAAAATACAGCAACGGACTGCATAGTCCTTAGGGATATGTTTAGTTGATGGTGAGAAAATGCAGTTTGCATTACCGAGATGTTCTGCAAATGAAAAAAATAAATATAAACAGCAAAACAAGAACAAATACACATACAAAAAGATGAGTTTCAAAAGTAAAGACGAATGACAAAAACTGCAAAACGACAGCACTTACAGGAAGAATACGCAGATGGTACTCGCACTTAGTCAATGTACATAAGCAAGGTGCTGTGTTTAGCATAGCGAGTATGTGAGAATGACGGCAATGCAAGTGCAAGTGGTTGCTGAAAATTTATGTATTATGTAAGGCCGAGAATTTGACAAGCAAATTGTATAGTTCGTAGAGGAGTTAGAATTTAATGGAATTATAATGGGTTGAGTAAAATTATTTCTAAAAAAAAATGTTTCCTGTTGGTAGGTATGAACTTTCATGTTTGTAGGATGTTGCTCTTTTTCGAGAAAAAATCTGGTAAAGAACGCTATTATTTATAGCAAAGTCTTAAAAAAAAATACAATAAAATTTAAAATTTTTTAATAACAATTCCAATATCGAAAACCTTAGCAAAATCCATCAAGTAGATCGTCCGCAACCATTTTTAAAAAATTTTCAATATAAACAACAACAAATTTTTCCACGTAGTTTTTTTTTGCTCCACCTATTATAATGTTAAATTTAGTATTGGATTCATGAATTTGGGAAAAAGGGTCAACAGATTTTTGAAATTTCGAAGACATTTTTTCTCCACAATTTGAATTTCAAAGGTAGTCTTTCTAAATATTTATTCATCATTCGAGTACCACCATTTCGTTTCCATTCTATTCCCATCTGGTTAGTGGTTGGTTTGATTTAATATTCTCTGGAAGATCAAAATATTTCTAACATTTGTATGAAGAATGCCTTAGACAGTTGTTTTTTTTTTCAAAGACGCCTTAACTTAGAATTAGTTTCAAGAACCCCCATCTTAGTTGGAAATGTTTTAAATTTTTATTGAGATAGGACGGAAATGAAACGCATTCTGATATAGAAAGCTCCTGCAACGCATTTCCGATTCTTTATTATTGAAAAAAAATCTGAGACTCGAAATTATGACGAATTGATAGGGGGCGTGCACCACTCACTTTTCGAAAACTCTACATAGCTTTTCCCTTCCACTGACCGCATGAATCTCCTGTTAAAAATTTGTATAGATCACTTGTGGACTTTGGACGCCTATTAAGGGCAGGGGTGGATCCAGTGCGGATAAAAGATGTCCTCTATAAATATAATAAAAAATATTCTGGATTTACCACTGATTTCACATACATCTATGTATGTATGTTGTTTTCTGAGATTCCTGTAAAAAAAAATAAATTTTTAGCACTGCTTATTCGCCCATTTCTTACTCAAAATCCTGAGCTCATTTAAATTGATCATTATTAATGTCATCTTTAGCTACCACACTCAAAAAAAAATATCATATATGTTACTCCAAGAAAGAAAATATGTTAAAGAAAAAGTGAGATTTCAGTTCCCATGCTCACTTGCAAAGACAGTACAGCAAAAGCAATATAATAGCGGCAGTCATGAGCACCCCACAACAAAGAAGGAAGAAAAAAAATATTTAAAAAGGAAGTGAAATGTTGGTATGTCGTATGTAAGTGAGATTACATCCCAGACAACCAGCGTTGGGTAAGAAACTGGTTAAATAACGACTAGCGCGTACCAAAAAGGTGGATAAGAAAGAACATTTTTTTTCGGAGATTCACTTACCTACTAAGCAGCTTGAAATGACTTCTCCGTAAAGGTGTGAGTTTTGGCAGACTGCACACTTTTAGGCACTTTCTGGTTTCCATTAGAAATTTCAAAAATATGTACATATGTGTTAGTGTTAGAAAAAATGTTTGGAATCAGAGATTCACCACGGTTAGCCATGGTTGGTTGAAGAGAAGCATCAAAATAAGAAGTTGCTACAGCTGTATTCTGTAATTCTCATTTTGGGCCACTAACTCTGCGATTTTTTATTAGGGAAAATTTGTTGTTGAGTTTTCAAATGGTTAAAGTTCTGAGCTCGTCGAATTTCCTGCAGGGTAGGTATGTACTGTTTGGCCGTACAAACATTTCCTTGCATGTGTCCTCGGTAAAAGACAGTGAAATTCAATTTTGCCCATTATCCTTATTTCTCAACCGCACGCACCGCGTTTCCTTATGCTCATTAGAGACGGGCCGGCATGCCAAGCTTACATACATACATACATAGCTACACATATTTGTAGACATATCAGGCCTTCTGGTATTTTGTTGTGAATGAGCTGGTAAGGAATTATAATTTTGTTGCAACATGATTTTTATGGTTTCCTGTCGCAGAGGCAAAGAACCAAAACAACAACAACAACAACGAATAAAATACAAAACCAGTAGCTCAAAGAAAAGTAGCAAAGGAAGAAAACAATATGAACTGACGACTGACTAAGGACTAAATTTGATGTACAAACATTTTGTAATGAGCAGGATGAGCTGAATGTGCGTGTGTTGATGAATGTGTGAACGAAACTGACTGAAGTATGAGGTAACTGTAAGATATACCGACAAGTAGCTGACAAACTTTGTAAGCCAGCATGATGAACGAGGCGGCATAAACCAACTGAAATGCCACACATACGCGTACAAGAAGAAGCCAGTTAGTGAAGTGGGGATGAGGCAGAAGTGAATTGAGTTGAGGAAGCCTTACGCGTCAAATTCCTTAAAGGATTCACTGAAGACGTTAGGTCGTAGGAAGAACTACTTGCATTTCATACACTAACTTAGTTGATTGTTTAAGCAATTTACATATGTATGTGAGCAGAGTAGGTGTATGTATGTATATTTACTTCCTTTACCATAACGCCCTCGTCTTTGCATTTACCTAAGGGCTCTTTGTTTTTGTTTTTGTTGGCAAATTGCCTGATTCAAATATTACCTTGCACCTTCGCTTAGCACTTTCGAGTTGTTGGGAATGTTTCTTCGTCTTCTTCTTCTGCTTATGTAAGAATGAAAACTTGTGTGTTTTGTTGAAATTCATAAAAATGTAGATTGAATTACAAGAAAAACACCTATAGGCGACATACAAAAACAAAACAAGAAAACAAACAAACAAAAACAAACGTAATGCTAATGGAAGAAAGAAATATTTACTGAAGCTAAATTAAATATTTGCATTTAAAATTTGCAAGAGAGAAATGCAAAACCAACAAAAAAAATTTCACAGAAGTTGGACTGATGTAGTTGCCAGTCCTTTTAGTGTAAACATTTGTTGTTATGAATTTAATTTTCGCTATTTAAGAATAGAATTTTTAGAAATTTTTTTGGGTAAATTAAGTCTTTAAAAAATTCATTTCAGCTGCAAGTTATAGGTGCATTGATATTGACATTATCAGGAAGATCAATTTGCACAACTTGGGTCTGAATATTGTAAGAGATTTAACTCTAAGTCATCTAAATTTGATTCTGATCATATCGACAGTTGAGTGGAAGATCTCGCTATTTCAGAATATTTTTTAAAGAAAACCACAACTTCAAGATATTCTCACACTGCAGCTTGTTTACTTGCGGCTTCCTGGATATGTCTTAGTTAGACCACACTTGAACAAAAAAAAAAAATGGAGCACTGTTTGAAAAATGCTTATATTGCTTTCAACACCTTACAATTGAAAGTAAGCATTCATATGAAGATAGATTTTTGTATATATGTATGTATGCCGAGTTCACTAGATAAGATAAACAAGGACATTGAAATCATAGCTCATCCTCTTGAAGCGACTAATCTACTGTAAACTAATATACATACAAACATAAGCATATCATATAAGAACAAACAAATGTTTGTATAAAGTGCATTAGGTTGACTCGGTTTTTGTACACAAAAATTCGGTTACCAACTAAGGTTGCCACCTATTATTATTACAATTTTTTTTTACTTTTTTATTCATTTTTTGTATCCGATTTTGTCTCCAAAATTACTTGATTCACTTGGATGTACTTTTGAATGCTACAGCTCATGCTCTCCTTCTTTATTTTCAAAAGGTGGCAACGCTGTCTGAATTAAATTAGGTAAGCCGATATGGGTATCAAACGAAAAGTATCGAAAGGTCGTACTTAAATTTCCTTTTAAATAGCGTTACCACTAAGTGTTGCCACTTAATATTACGATTTTAATTTTTTCATTCATTATTTTTCTTCGTTTTCATCTCCAAAATTATTAATTGCATTTGCATGAGCTTTTGAATGCCATAGTTCATGCTCTACCCCTTCATTTTTGTTACTAACCACGACGTTTTAAAGGTGGCAACATCGTCTGAAATTACTTAATTGAATTAAAATTGGATATGCCAATATGGGTCTCAAACAAGAGGTATTTTTCGTCGTATTTGAATAAAAATATTTTTGGCAGGGTTGCCACCTAATGCTATTATATATTTATTTTTATAAATATTTATTTTTTTTTTAATATAAAATAAAAACATATAGTATACATTTTTTTGAGAGTACTCACGCCATTAATTTAATAGCTTGAAATTGTATTAGTGTGGAGTGAGCTAGTGGAAACGAAATATCCTTAAACAATGTAAATATACTGACGTTGGAATAAACTTGAGTAACACTTACCTGAAAAGAAAGAAAGAAATATTTTAATTAAAAATGCAAATGGTATATAAACATACATATACAAGATCAATTTATAAACACTAATATGACAAATAAACTATTCAAACTAAATATATTTAAAACATAAAATGTAACTTTTAAAATTTTTTTTAAAGACTACATTCATTAATGAAATTCGGATTATTTGAAGATATTTCAAAATAAACGGACTATTATTTTTCTTATTTTGAAATTTCCTCTATCAGCTGCAAAAACTACAAATTGCTTGTATATGGCACACCCTAATGTATGTACATATCACATACCATATCATATCAAAATAGGAAAATGTATAACCTTGGTAGCAGGCTTGTACGAGTACGTGCACAAATTACGATTATAAGACATGATTTTATATATGAAGAGTACACAAATGTATGGTATGCTTTGTAGGCATTTTTCATAATACGTCCGATTATCAAAAAATATATTTTTTCTGTTTAACTATTTGCTTGTTAAATACTCGTGCATGCCTATGGGTATTAGGGCATTGGGCATTGTGGGCACTGTGGTGGGTCGACTTAAGCAAATCAATATTTCTTTAGGCAAACGATTTTCTCAGAATTCACATGTTCGCCGAAAGTTAAGCTAATGAATACAAATAAAATAGATAATTCAAATATCAATTATTGCTAATGAGATTATTAATACGCTAAAATATGTTTGTAAATAAACAAATAAGTATATAGTAAATTAAGCAACTTTATTGTTATAGTTAATTTATGCATTTGTGTCATGTAATATTAATGTCTGCTTAAATGGACTATTTTTTATGATAACTAGTTAGTATTCGATAATCACTACAATATATCACTCTGTTTATTCACATAAAAGTGATAAAGTAAATATTGACAAATTGGACTTGAAAAATTAATCTCGGTTATAATGGATTATATATTTCTAAAGTTAATTACTCTGCTTTGTGATTATATGTATGTATGTGTGAATTAGAGTGGCTGAAATGTTTTTTTTTTTTAATTTTTAATACATACTTATATAGAAAACTAAAATTAAATAAAATAAATTAAAACAAAGTAGAATAAAACAAAATAAAATAAAATGAAAAAACAACAACAAAAAAAAGCAATAAAAAATGGAATGAAATAAAATTAAAGAAATAAAATAAAATAAAATAAAATTAAATAAAAAAATATAAAAATTAAAAAATAGCATAACATAAAATGAAATAAAATTAGTGTAATAAAAAATAAATAAAATTTAAAGATAAAGTAAAATAAAACAAAAAAAATTAAATGAATGTAAATAAAAACAAAATAAAGCAAACAAAACAAAATAAAAATAAATTAAAAAAAAAATAAAATAAAATGAAATAAAATAAAAAAATACCTAAAAAAAAATGTAAAAAAAAATACCAAAAATAAAAAATAGCATAACATAAAATAAAATAAGATTAACTAAAATAAAATAAAATTAGTGTAAATAAAAAATAAATAAAATTTAAAGATAAAGTAAAATAAAAAAAAATAAAAAATAAAATTAAAAATTAAATGAATGAAAATAAAACTAAAATAAACAAAATAAAAAAAAAAAATAAAAAAATTAAAAAAACTTTACTTAAATTAAACAAAATCAAGTAAAGGAAAGGAGTGGAAAGAAAAGTAAAATCACTAAAGAGACAAATTTACTTAAAACAATACTTTTTTCAGAATTCTTTCTAGTATATATTTTTCATGGTTTGATGAACCAAGAACGTCTGTACCAACCGTTGGTCATCTGCAATTAGTCTCCTATTCTAAGGGATAGTTACCATAAAAGCGTCAATATCACTTAGTCTCAATAGAGATTGTAGAAGTTGTGGCGCGGGTTTTCAAAGTGGCACCATCGTTAGCATAAAACTCTTCCATTATTCAATATTTAAGTATAACAGCTGATGCACTTTGAGTAAAAGTGAAAAAATCGCTTAGGTGTCTAAAGCTCTTTTTTCGTGTTTTTGTTTTTTGCTTTTCTTGTAATTTTGTTGCACGTTTAACAATTTGCATAAAAGCCAATAAATTGACTTACAAAGGAGTTGTGTTTTAACTTTCTCCTGTCATTTATTTGTATATGAGCATGTTGGCAAATATATGACAGCATCACAGTTCATAGAGCAGCTGAGGCCACTTTGGCATGCACAATAGATGACAAAAATGGATAAGAACCCATCGACCGACTGCAAACTCGAATTGTCGAAGCGCATAAACTCAAGCAAAGTACTTACAAAAAAGAAGAAAAAAAAAAATCAAAGCATTATACTAAGTAACACAACAACTGAGGTAAAATTCACATAAGCTTAAGTGAAATTAGAAAAGGTCGTAGGGGTAAAAGCATGAACATGGACAAGAGACAAGGTAGATATTGTAAAAACAAACACTTTCAACGGGCACAGATAAATGCTATTCAAATTTGGTGCTACACAAGTAGGAAACGAAAAGAAACTAAAAAAGCAGAAAACGCTGTCAACACATTTTGTTTTGGGATTATGTTTTACAATGAGCAACATGTCGCTGATATGGATCAACATGTATGTATACGAAATGAAGTTTGCAAAATGTGAAGATCAAAAGATTTTAATTTTTTTGCACTTAAATGAAGCGCTTGTTAGCTGCCGAGTTTGAAAGCCAAATTCATTTTTTTGCAAGTCTAAGGAAAGCCTAATTTTGTTAGCTACTGTCTTTAGCAACATGTTGCTTGTTATTTTTATAGTGTCGCTTTTGTTTGATTGAAATTTTAAATGAACTTTGAAGAGAGAAAATTGACAGTTCTGCAGCATTTTCTCATAAAATAAAATAAACAAAAAATTATATCAAATAAAACAAAATAAATCGTTTAAATTTAAGCAAAATAAAATAAAACAAAATAAAATGGAACGAAAAAAATATAATTAAATTTAATAAAAAATAAGGCAACTTGTATAGCCTTTTATAGTAATCTAAAAGAATAAAATACGAAAAATTAAAAAAAAAAATAAATTAAACAGGATAAAAAAATAACATAAAACAAAGTAAAAAAAAATTAAATAAACAAAATTAACTTATATTTAAAAAAAAGTTGGGCAAAATAAAATAAAACAAAATAAAATGGAACAAAAGATACAATAAATTAAATAAAAAATGAGGCTAAAAGAGGAAATAAGCTCAAATAGAATAAAAAATAAAATAAAAATATAACCGAAATCAGAAAAACTGAACGAAAATAAAATAAATCGAAATAAAATAGATTAAAAAAAATAACATAAATATTGAAAACAGCTAAAAAAATTTTAAAAAATTATTTAAACAAATAAAATAAAAAATAAAACATATTAACGTCGAACAAAAAAATTTACATAGCATAAAACAAAATTAAAGTAAGTAAAATAAAAAAAAATACAACAATATAAAAATCAAATTAAAAAAAATTAAAGAATTAAAATAAAAAAAATAGACTAATATAAAATAAAGCAAAATAACGAAATAAAAAAATTAAATTAAAAACAAAAAAAATATACTAAGTGCAAATAAATTGAAACAAAAAATGGAAAAAAGTTAAATAGAAAGAAAATGAAAATCAAAAAATAAAATTTAAGTTAAAATTGAGAAAAATTCCCCCCAAAACTCGAATATTATTACAATGGAAATAGAATTTCACTAACATGCAAGAAGCGAATGGAAAAATTTGTGTTCAGTGACCAAAAGTAGAGAGCGCGATGTAAGCGATATGGCAGTAGAGTGTGTGACTGTGCAGCAACACCACCGAAGTGCCACAAAAAGAGCAAAAATACATTCAGTATACAAACAACAACGCGTGTTGCATTTTCGTTCAAGTTCTTAAAAATTTATTATCCAACCAAACAAAAAAAAAACGGAAAATATTAATGGGAGCTGTGCTTCCTTGTAATATGAGCTGCAGGCACAGACGGCAAGCAACTAGTTGCAGCCACAAATTTGTTGCACCTTCACATGCTAACTGCGCAGCTAGTTAGTGGTACTCGAAGGAAAAAAAAGAGAACAATCCACAAAATGTAGTTACAGCATTGGTCAACAAACGCGTATGCGGCCGGCTATGACAGACAACAACAACAACAACAACAACAACATTTTACAATAAGAAGAGGAACTATAAAGTGCTGGAGGCACAACACACTGAGCATAAAAGTGTTGGAAATTAAAAAAAAATTAACAAACAACAACACCAACAACGACATAACAGCAGCAGCAGCTTAATGAACATGAAGAAAATAAAAAATTCATAAACTGCCATAGCAGGTTGCTATGGCTCGCAAAACACGAAAGTCCATTGGCAGTCAGAGCGCGCAAATCTCTGTTCTGCTGTTGCAACACAAAATCCGCGCTATTTTACGATCGTCGCATGCCATTGGGCTACTATTTTGTCCAAGCTGTGCTGGCACACTCTTGTTTATGTTGTGCGGTTATTGTGTTGAGACAGTGCTTCCAAGAGTTGTGCTTGCACAGTGGAGCCCATACTCGCATTCTGAAGTCCAAAAGCGAGAATTTAAATTCAACGAAATGTTTGACCTTGAAGCTTTGGCGGCGGTGCTTACCAAAGGAGATTTTATGATGACTTATGTGCGGATAAATTCTTGGTTCAAGGAATTAAGACCGACTTAAAATAAAAATAAATTGTTTCACAGTTTTTGATAACTATCCCACTGTACAACAATAGAATGCGGAAATGTGCTGTAAATAGTTGCTGTTGTTGCACACTTTGCTTTTGTTGTTGTACTTTTCTTTGTTGTTGATTTTTTTTTCTCCATTAAAATCATTTTGCGCCCGTTGCAGGTGCCTGAATGCGGCGCGACTGGGGTGTCGTTGCAGGCGATGTTGCACGTTTTGGTTATGCGGCAAACGTGCGCACATCCATCAAGATTTTGTGGCGGTTAACAGTGGCAACAGCAACAACAACAATCATACAACCAAATGAAACTAAATCATCAGCAGCGCGCAGTAGCACGTCATTCACCGCAGTTGCAATAGCCATTTTCAGTTAGTCTGTTCGTGTTGTTGTTGTTGTTGTTGCATACGCCTATTTGCTTGTTTAGCTGACTACTGGGTGTTGCTGCACATTTGATACGTCAACAGGGCCGGCATGATTTTACTGCCGTTGCTGCTGCTGCTGCTGCTGTGCATGACAAGCCGAGCGCTTTGGCCCACAACATCATTAGTACTCGTGAATTATGAAGATTAAATGACGGCGCATTGTTTCAATTAAAAATAAAATGCTACAACAACAACAAAAACAAGGAAAGTGCTTTTGCGTTTTTTCTCAGTTTTTTTGCTTTGCTTTTTATTTTCCCTTTGGTTTGTTGTTAATTTGATGCTTTAGCGCTTAAAAAAAAATAACTTTGCCTCCAGCTAGCGGAGCTAATAAACTCTTGCGGCACAAACACGTCAGCAACTTTCTTGCCAACTTCAGCCGTCTTCTAGTTGCAAGCGCACTCAATGAAGTGCCCGAAAACCGCAAAAGAGTTCGTACATTCAAATGCGGTTGCTCTGACTGTATTTCATATTTTCCTTTCTTCTTGATTATTTTTGTAACAAAAGTTTCCCAAAACACACACTACGCTTGTAATTTGATAATGTTTTAGTTTGTTTGTTTGTGCGTTTGTGGTGTTGTTGTGCGTGCCACGCATTCAATTGTGCTTTAACTGTAAACTGAGCCTTGCAACTGTTTAGCATAGCCATTTTCCATTTTTCTTAGTGTTGTTGTTAGTGCATTGCTCTTTTATTTTTTATAGCATTGTTGTTGTTGTTGTTGTTGTTGTTACTGTTACTTTTCTAATTAACTATTTTAACCAAGAAAAAAAGCTGCAAAACAGAGTTTTTCAAGTGTTGTTATTGCTTTTGTTGTTGTGTAATTAAATGCTTTGTGGCTTTGGGTTACTCGGTCGCCTGCACAGTGGGTAAAATTGGAAGAATCTGATCCCAAAATTAAATATTTCACCGGCAACATTTAAATAATTTTGAAGCTCAATAATCATTCGGGCATACAAGAAAATTCGAATAGTAGTGAAAATTTTCAAAATTGAGTATTGAAAAAAAAAATTAGAAAATATCAAATGTTTTAAAAATAAAATAAATATAAATAAATATATATAAAATTATTGTGGAAATCTCAATTCTCGTAATAAAAAAGTTTACACTTTTAGCGATATTGCAAAAATTTACGATTTAAAACATTTTCAAAACTTTTTTCCAAATTTTTAGAAAACCTTTTAACATACAGTTTTATAAAATATGTTTTTATTATATTTGCAAACATTTTAGAAAATATTTTATTTTAATTTTCAACACTTTTTTTTAATTTTACAAAAGCTCTGGGCATACAGTTTTATAATTCATTTATTTATAAAATCTACGATTCAAATCAGTTTCAAAACTTTTTTTAAACATTTTACAAAAAATTTGAGAATAGTGTATTTATAAAATTGACGATTGAAAAATATTTCAACATTGTTTTAAAATTTTTTTGGGAAACGCGTTGAGGATACAGTTTTATAACACATGTATTTATAAAATTTACGATTTTAAAACTTTTCAAAACTTTTTTTTTTTAATTTTAGAAACTCCCTCAACATACAGTTTTATATTTCAGATTTGCAATGGCCCACTTTTTTTTTAATTTAATACAGGTGAAAATTTCAAAACTGCATATTGAAAAACCATTTGAAAAATAAAATTTTTCCCTTTCCATTTTTGCTTTTTTGTAGAAAGAAATTGAAAATATTTCTTCTAAAGAATTTTGATAGCAAAACCAAAATTAAACATTGTTCGTAATTCTGAAAAAATCATAATAATATTTCGAAACTTTTTAATTATTTAATTTAAAAAAAGGCGATTCTAAAACTTCAAAGTATACCGCCAAAAAATGTACTATATTTTCAAAAACTATATACAAATTTCAAAACTTTTTCATAGAAGAGTAATATAACTTTTAAATATATGGGAATTTTGCACAGTATTTCTTTAAATATTCGAAAGAAGCATATCAGTGTCTTTCAAAAATGAAATGTTTAAGTTATATACCTTCAAAATAACCCACTGTGTGTTTGTTGACTGTGAAATTAATAAATAAAAAAAAAACACTTACACACTTTTTATACACAAAGAGAATTATTGAGCTGAGATTTCACTGTTTTGTTGGTTTTTGTGGCCAAATGTTTAATTAGTTAAAAAAAAAGTATTTGATTTGATTTTGATGACTTCAACGGGAGATTAAAAGCTATTCGAAAAAGGCGGTACTGCTATTTTTAATTTAAATTCATATTTTCTTAACAAAATTTAACTTAAATATATCTTCCCTTAAAGCTGACATTGCGCTTTAAAAATACTTTTTTTATGTTTTACTTTCATTTTAATTGCCAGATAAATTTGTGATTGTCAGTCGTATGCCTGCAGCTGAGTCTTTGTATAACTTTTTTTTGCTCCATTACTTTGAAATCGGAGCATTTGTAGCATATGGATGATGGGCCACCAACGCAGCTTTCCGATTCATCATCAATCAAACCATTTGCTTTCACATTTTCATGCTAGACAACATCATTTACAATAGCGTTGACGTTTGAGAGAAACTAATAACCAGTACATACTCAATAACTAAAGTAATCAATTATTAATTTTATAGCATTTGCTTTAGTTTCCTTTTAAAGCTTTTTTGACATAAAATAAATCGAATTTCTTGTGTTTAATGTGAGGAAATGAGTTTAAGGCTTTACTTGCTTGCAATTGCCAATTTTTTATTCGTAAGCACTTAGCGACTTGTGAATAAAACAACAAAACAATTTTTTTTTTCTTCAAAATTTGAAATTAAAGAGTGAAATTGTCGCTTACAAGATAGCAACCAAAATTGTGAGCATTTATATTTTTTCTGCTCGCTTATTTTTTGTTGTTTTCAATACAAACTTTTTAACCAAGCAGAAAAATTGTATTTAGTCCCACCGAAATCCAAGACCGTGTTCTGACTTTGATACACAAAAACCCTTACTGACTAGGTACGTAGCAAGTTCCAATAAGGGCTTTCACCTCTACTTCTTCATACCTAATAACAAAGATATACAACTCAAAAAAAAAAAAAATCCAAAAGCAATTAGATTTAATGAATCACCGATTTTCAAAGAAAATTAAAAACAAATGACCCAAACAATAAATACTCCTACCAACACTTCCGCTATAATTAAATTAATTAAAATTATATTTTCTCACCACCAAAGAGGTGATTAATAAAAATAAAACCCTAAAGTGATTTACGGCATTTCTGAGTGCGAGGCATGGAAAAAATTATTTCGTGGAGAAGACAACAAACTAAAACTATTTTCTTTTCCGCCCAATTATGTCTCGTTAAACCATAAAGAGCAACCAAACATGTCTGTATTCGGCAGCGCATCATAAAAGTTTTCCGTTTTAAAGCAATCAAAAAGGGGGCAGCGATAGACTAAAAAAAAGTCTGGAAAGATAAATGCAAGTTGCATGCAACAAATAGAATTCGAACAGAGGGCGGCAGCAACATAAACTTCAAAGCGCCGAACGAAAAGCTCATTAAAATGAAAACATATAGTGGGAAGACTAAATAAGTTGTTCGAAGCACTAACAATAATCATAATTATACTGTACACATATGACTAGTATGGAAACAAACAAATTTATAAAAACAAATATAGTAGCAACAACTTCATTTAGAGTGCAATAAAGTTATTTATGCATTTTTTTATTGATTTTAATAAAAATGCACCTCGACTTTATTGCTGCATAATTTTGACATGTAGTCGCTCGCTGTTACAACTTTTAATATTTTTTTTTTTTGGTTTAATTTCTACAGTACTTTCAGTTTAAAATTTCATTTTTTTGTTGCAATGTCAAAAAATTTTATTTTTTATTTTTTATTTTATAAGCTCGTACCGAACCAGGATACTTCAAATGTAAAGACCAAAAACACAAACTTGTTGTTTGTGTAAAATCTCAATAAGCTTAAACAATTTTTAAAACCTTGTTATGAAAAATTTGACACAAAATACTTCACTTCATAAAGATAATAAAATTTTGATAAATTTGATTTTGATTAATTGAAATAAATTACTGTGTCGAGCTCATATCCTGCAAACAATCGAACTTTCTTGAAGTTCTATAAAATGAGTTTTCCAAGGTGAATTTGAAAATTTTGTGTGAGATTCTTAAACACAATAACCATAACTATAAGCGTAACCATGCGTAACTGTATGGAGGCCGTAACCATAACCGTAACTAAAAACGTAGCACTAACTATAATCGTAATCGCTTCCGTAATATCAGCTTAAAGGGTGACCGTAGGCATAACCGTTAATATAAACGTAACCGTAACTAAACACGTCGCACTAACCATACCCGTAATCGTTACCATAATTTCAACTTAAAGGGTAACCGTAATCTATATATTATCTACTTAAATGGTGAACGTTACGATAAACATTAATATAATCGTAACCCTAAACGTAAGGGTAATCGTTTCCGTAATATTAACTTTACGTTGACTTTAATAATACTAACCGTGCCCGTAACTGCACGCTACTATTAACCATAATCGTAATAGTTGCCGTGATATCAACTTTAATAGTAAACATAACCGTAATAATATCCGTATTTGTACCTGTAAATATATTTCAAACCATAACCGTAAAGATAACTGCAACCATGCCCTTAATAAATATCTGTATCCGTAAAACTAAAACCGATGACTCGTGTTTTACTATTTTTATAAATATTTTAGAATTTGTAAAACTTCGCTGTACACGTTTTTAGTCACAAAGTAAAAAGTAATTTTATAAAAAAATAGCTAAAATATTTTTTAAAAATTGTTTACAAGTGTACCTTTTTTACTATGAACGACTGTAGATATTCACTCTCTGGGCACATAGTATGTATGTATGTAATTTAACAGGTTGTAAGCAAATCATAAAAATGTGCCATATATTCCAAAGTTTTAATTTCAGCTATTATGACCAACACATATCCGCACTCTTACGCCCCCTTTCTTTAGTACTATTTTACATTTTATCTACGCACTTGACAGACAATGCAGACACACCGAAATGGCGGGCAAATTGCTCATTCGTCATAAAACTCAAAAAGTTCAACAAAGTTCAAATTAATTTTCATGCCAAACAATAAGCAAATGCATTAAAATGGAAGTACGTGTATATGTGTGTGTGTGAAAGTATTGTACATATGTGAACGAGCTATGAATGAGGAACTAAAGAAGCAAACAAAAAAGTCACTAAATTTCCAACATAGAAAGAAAATTAAATCTTTTAATGAATGAATGCCTCGCAGCTATTAGTATTTGTAACTGCGTGTGTATGATTTATGTATGTACATATGTGAGGCGTACATATGTATGTATGCAATTAATGACACACTTAATTTGACACAGTGTTTTGTGCAGCCTTTCGTTACAATGAAAATTAGCCAGTGAAGAAAATAAAGCAAATGCAGATTGCAAAAAGTAACAAAGTGCAATTGTTTACTAATGTGGGCTATTACATACATACATACATAGATATGTGGCAGTTGTGTGTTACAAAAGAATTACTACACACACGCACATACATATGTATGTATTTATAAGTTTTGTTTTTTAAATACTTCCCAGTCTACCTCTGCGTATACGTAACCTCAGCAATGCTTGTTTACATCTGTGGCGTTCATTGAACTCGCTTGACATTTGTTGTGATATATATTTTCTTACATACATACATACATATACATATACATACACACAAGCATGCAGATACATATATATATATAGACACATCAATTCTTTAAGGCATATGAGAGCAGCTAAAAGTAGCAAAAGTCAACCACCCTTATGAAATGTTTGGGATATTTTTAACTTATGGAATTTCTTCAAAATATAAAAGAGGAAGGGATCATCATGCTTTAGCTTGTATGCTACTCCAGCATGCAAACATACAATCGCACGTAGATATGTATGTATGAATTCGTAAAGCAATGATGCGACACTGTTGTGAAATGAGGCATGAGCCAGCTGAAGTTGGATATGGGAACAGTACAAGGGCGACGACAAAAGCTAAGCAAAAATAATCTCAGCATCTTGGAATTTTTAGGCAGTATTTTAAAAGTAAAAAGAAGCCAAAAAGTTAAGAAAAGATAAACACAAAAATGTTAAATATATGTAAATAAACAATGCGGAAAAGAAATATTTGAAAACGGCTGTGTACAAGCTTTCGCATAAAAATTGAATTTCGTTCATGCTTTATATGGAAGAAAATGTGTATTCAATGGTCGACAAAAAAAAAGGAAAACTTTCAAGTATTTCTAATTTGAAAATTGAATGAGCTACAAAACTGTGTACTCAGAATCTTGCCTAAAATTCTACACAAAAATAAGGAAATTTTCTTGAAAATTCTTCAAACTTTGATTAACTTTTTTGAACTTTGTGTAAACTTCAAAACTTTGATTTATTTGGTATCTGTTATAGTTGCAGCTTTTACATTTTAAATGAAATTTATTTAAATTCCATGTTCGCTCGTTTAAGGTATATTTTTTTTTAATTTGCGGCCATCTTTGTTTTAGTAAACTTATTTTTAATTTTTATTAAAATTTTCAAGTTTATAAATTTTTTTTTTCGTTTTTTACTTTTTTCCTGTTAATTAATTTAATTTTTATTAAAATTTCCAAGTTTAAAAAATTTGTTTTTTTGTTCTTTTACTTTTTCCTGTTTTGTAGCCAATTCAATTTTAATATAATGAATTGTTAATATTTGGTGATTTTCGGCAATTTTTTTCTGCATATATTTTCTTACATTAAAAAAATTTAGTTCATAGATTTGTATAAAAGAGAAAATCACAAAATTGCCGAAAATTAGCAAAATGCGTTACAGACTTACTTAAAAAAATTGTTAAAATTTTGGGAAAAAACTTGAAAGTTTTGATTTTCGAATTTTGCATACATTTAAAAAAAAAATTTAGTACGTGTATTAAATTTTGGGTAAATTTAATTTATAGAAAATTAGTTAAAATAATTTTTCCAAACCAAAGATGAGTGAAAAAATTACAAAAATATACCTAAACGCAGCCTTATTCTGTATAGTGTATGCAATTAAATATATTTTACGTTTAACACTACTTTAAATGTTGGCTTTATTTCCTCGCACATCAGTGTACATAGATATTAAATATAAAATCCCATAGTTATTTCAAAATTATCATCGAGCTATTGCAATTATGCGTTATCAACAAGTTGCCAGCACTACTTTGAAATTTCTGCACCTTCTCAACATGTTTCAGCAACATGTGGCTGACCAAAACAAACAGCTGTTGCCATGCTAGAAAAATATTATTTTTTTTTTTTTTTGTTTAAATATTTAATATGCATTTATGCACACTTGCATGTTGTTTCAAATTTATAGCATAAGATTTTCAATTTGCCACTTTCATAAATTCTTACAAAAATTCATTCGTAGTGCAGACAAAATTTGTTTGGCTTTGAATGCGCCAACGGCTGTTGTTTGGTGGCAGGCAGCCTGTGGTGCATCCACTTTTGCATGTAAACTAAGTAGAGCAAGCTCTTTATTTTTTTAATTTTATTTTTCTTTGCTTATTTTCTCATGTTTTTGTTCGTGTGAGCATGCTAAGCAAGCAAAGCCAAATGCCTCTATTTTCTCTCGACCGCCATCTAATTGCGGTCAAGCTGGTTGGTGTTAATCGTTTCGCTTAACCAAAATCGACGAAATTAAGCAATGTGGTGGCATGGTAACGAGCACGCCAGTCGTTATATTTCCTTAAGTACAATTTTGTGTGCTGCAAAAGGCATAAATTAAACAAACATATGCAAACATCGTTGATTTAATGGCCAATTCGCGCGGGGTTAATAGTCAATACTTTTCACTTTGCATGCTTTCCTAAAAATTTTCTGCTTGAACTCGATGATTGTGATTTTTAGTTTTTTTTTTTGTTTTAATTTTTGTAGTTTTTCTTGTGTGAAAAAAAAAAAAATTGTTGCATTAATTTTCACCCTTTCAATCGTTTCATAATTAGCGTTTGCTTGCATTTGACCCGCATTTGTTAGCGTTCAGAATTGCTTAATGACTCTTTTACGTGCCTCACAAATTTGTTTGAATTTAGTTGTTATTTTTTCTTTTTAAATTCTACCCTACTCATTGTTAGAAAGAAAGCTGCTGTAGAATTTGCTATTGAGGCGAAGTATGGCAACCATGCTTTTGTATCGACAACAAATGCCAGCAATAATTTTGGATGTCAATTTTCATTAGTTGAATAATCATTGGAGCAAAATGTTTTATGAAGCAACAAATCAGGCATAAATATACATGAGTGTAAATATATATATACCTTGCAATGCAGTATAAACTAGTCAAGAAGCATACCAGTTTACAACTAGCATTTTCTGACTGTTACCGAAGCAGTCCAAAAAGAACTAAACTGGTACTAGCCACCATTTTAACTCAGTTATGCAGACTGCTTAAAAGTTCAAAATAAAAAAAAACCGAATACAACTTCTTATCCGAATTTATTTTTGCCTCACAGAAACTGGAATCAGTGAGCTCGCCAACTCACATTTTTTGGTATATTTTGAACTAGTTTAAGGCTGGTATATTTCTGCCTACACTGACAGCTGACATCTCGTAGTACATCGACGTGTTAAAAATGGCAGTTTTTTTACGGAAAAAGGCCAACTTGGGGCTTGGTTTATACATATACTAGTTTTGAAGTAATTCAGAACTAGTTGATTTGACTGCAGGGTACATACACAGATTGATTTTTTTTTGAATGCCCATCAATTTTTAAAGAGTGTTAAAATTGAGTGTAGTAATTGCTTAGACTTATTTATTGAAATATTTTCAATCTAAAATTATAGGGGAGAGTGAGTTAAATCATTTCTAAAACGAAAGTTAATAAAGTGTGCCTCAAAGTTCGAGACTGGCCTATCCAGAGATAGAGGGCTTCCAGTAGCTATTAAACAGTGCTTTCGGACTGCTTTTATTCAATTGAAAAATAAAGGTTCTCTGCTTGAACCTGGTCATACATATATCAGGCAATATTATGTTCCGATTATACTTAAGCTAAAGCAGTGGCTGATCAAGGATTTTGGAAAGGGGGGCCCACGTTTTTTCAATGAATTTTCGAGGACATCTTTTATTCACAGTTCCGGAAAAATTGGACTTTTTTAATTCCCTGACATGTCTACAAAAAATTCCTTGGCGTACAAAAAAATTACAAAAACAACTACGAAATTGAAAAAGAAAAATGTCTAAAAATTGTTAAGTCTTCGAATGGCTCTATTAATTATTAATACCTAGTCGGAAAGTTATTTATAGCAATAAAATTTCTTGGCATACGATAAAATTAAAAAAAAAAAATCAACAAAATTAAACAAAAATTTATAAAAAATTTCGTCGGAAAGTTATTTATAGCAATTAGCATACAAAAAAAATTCAAAAAAACTTAAGAAAAAAAAAATTATCTAAATTTTTTTTGTTTCCAACTTTATTTAAAAATTCTTGGAAAATTTAAGAAAACAACAAATAATTTTTGAAATTTGAAGCAAGAATTTTAAAATGATTTCAGACTATGCAGTTTTGTAACCCATTAAATTCTAATCTCACGAAGTGCAAGCCTTAGTCTCTTAAAAATTCGGTTGATTTTTGGCAAATATTTCTCCTACGTGGTGTTTGATATTTTTACAATAAAAAGCTTGTCATAGTAATTCAATTTGCCTACAAGAAAATACCAAACCCTTTGTCGAAAAAAACGTATTCATGAAAGTTATAAAATCTACAGGTTTTTTTCGTTTGATTTCGATACATTTTTCTCTACAAACTTTCTACATTTATGTACATATGTACATATGTATGTAAGGTCTCCCTTTAAAGAGCCGCCTCATAGAATTAATGAGGAGTGCAACCACATACAAAACCAACTAAAATCGTTAAATGGCATACAATAATTATGCGAATGAGCGATTGAGCAAACAATAAAAAAATTACATTGTAGCAAAAAATTAGGCCACATGGCGATTGCAGATTAGAAATTGTGCGTCTGCCGCAAAGCAGTTTGCTGAAGTAGGATGCTGAGTAAAACTCTCTTTGACATACGCAAAACAATGTTTAAGAAAAAAACAGAAAAAAATTGACAGCAGGATGCTCAAATAATGAATTGAACGCACGAAGAGCCTGTAAAAATAAACCTAACAGACTTCTCAGGAATTAAAGTACACTCAGCTGTCAGCGCTCATAGTAACTGTTAAAAGACAATCGAAAAAATAGTTTGAGAATCATTGCTCACGCACATTCACTTCCTCATGCGCTAACTCTTACGCTCACATGCCATTTATTTGCATTATAATTACAGCACTGCTGCAGCACCGCCCTAGGCCAGGTAACACACCGCACCAACAGTCACAACTCGATAAAGCGCGCTGAGTGTGTTACAAAAACAAAAGATATTTGAGGGTTGGTAGGGTACGCACTCAGCTGCTTGATATCTCTATGACTTCTGTATTTTTATTTTTTTTTTGTTGGCTTTTGTTGCATCCCGGCTTTTGTGCAATTATTCACTCATTCAGTCAATCATTCATGCAATCAGCTATTTTTAGGTAGAACAGTTCCTTTTTATATGACATGAGCATTCATACTTCCGGTACTTGAAATTTGTTTGTTTGTAGCTAACAAAAATTGCATACGCTCTTTATGTTGAATGTGTATGTGAGCTTACGTACAGTGGCGCGGTATTAATTAGCAGCAAGTTTTATTAAAAATCTTTGTGTAACAAGTTGGCCAAATTTGATTATAGTGATGGAAATGAAAAAACTCCTTTTCTCAATTTCAGCTCATGTAAAAAAAATATTTTTTAGCCAAGTTTTGTTTACTAACCCTGTATACAGCGGAAATAAAATAATGCAGTATTGCAAAATGGATCTTATACTTTAAGTTGGCCAACTAGCAATGCATTGACGTCAAACTCATTCAATTCTTTAGAGTGGTTTTTGAGTGATGCGCAAACAAATATATTTCAAAAAATTCTGAAAACTCTTCTTTTGACTTCTAGTGCTTTAATAGAGATATACGCATACCTTTTCTTTCATAGACACATACAAAATACGCGCAGGAAATGAAAAAAATTGTATCTATTAATTTTGTTTTATTATAGACCTTTTACTCAAAATATTCATCAGCAAATTTGATTAATCATTAATATTGTTAATTCAAAATTTCTGTAACTGATTAATCGCACATAACTGTTTCAAAATATTTTAAATAGTTCATGCTTGCCAACACATTGCGCTACAATTTTATTGCACTCCACTGTAAGTGTGTACTAATGTGTCTACATATGTACATATATGTTTGCGCAATGCATACGCGCTCTTGTAAACATGTTGCTGCGACTCATTCGCAACAATAGCCGCATAATTGTCAAACCTAACGCACCGAAAAAGGTAAAACAAAAAATTTGATGGGGTGATGCGTGTATTTGTACTCAACAACACACAAGCAAATGTACAAATATGTACTTCAATATACAGAACGTTTATCAATTCAACCTAATGACATTGTACAGCAAAGCCTTTTCCTAGGTAAAAATGTAATTTCACTTCACAACAAATAAGCACATAAACACATAAAATGTAGCAATTCAATTCCTATTAGATTTTCACACTTTCTCTCTCACTCATCGACTCTTGAAAATTCATAAATTTTGGTTCAGATTTTTTTTTTGTTGCTAAAATTGAACAAAATTTTCATATGCAATTAATTCTCGATCGTTTATGCAGTTCGTTAAAAGTGACAATAGTTTATTGTTGTTCAAGCATTGTTGTTGTGGTTCTACATGTAAAAATGTACATATGTGTGTAGGTACACATAACCGTTTTAAAATATTTCAATTGCCATAATCAAATCAGTGATTTTGTATATTTAGCTATTATGTTCCGAAATTTTTTTTTCGTTTGCTGAGTGCTATTCAATTATGCATACTGCATTTAATGTGGTAATTAATTATTTTAATTAACTAGAGATGACCGCTGTGCTTATATTGGAATCACATGCAAGAAATCGCGCAATCGATAGTCCAAGTTAATGTAGAAAATTAAAAAGAAGAGAAGAATTCGACTGCTAAGTGGAATATTACCCTATTACCCTATTTCAAAATATTAAAAAAAAAAACGCCCTATCTCAGAGATTCTTTGAAGAACGCCCTATCTCAATTCATTTGAAGAATGTAGTTAGAACTAGGTACCCATCTTGACCAATCACTTATTAAAAAAAGCAAAATATAACAATATACAAAACCAAAATTGTTTCGACCCACCCTAATGTTCATACAAGTCTTTACAAGCTCAAGCATTTAACTGGCTGTTGACCCAATTTTTGCGAATTTTTTAATTTCTATTTAGCACAAGAGATCATAACACTATAAATACTCCAACGATTATGTGCAATTGAGCATGTGCCTATGTATATACATATGTATATACTTAAGTCGCATACTATTACCATACTGCATTCATCATTGCTTTTCTTATCAACTGAACTGCAGTGCAGCATCTTCCAAGCATAGGAATTTAGATGTCTAATAACAAGTGTTACGGAACTATTTTTAGATTTCGAATTATACAAAAACAAAAAACAAAAAAAATGGCACTCGGTTAGCTGGCCAAACGTGAGCACACATCAACACACTCAATTTCAAATTGTGCTTCGGTGATTGTGCAGCTTTTGAAAGTGTTTATGGCTGATGCCACACGATTTTACTGCAGCAATTTAAAGCAAGTTTTGAATTATTTGGTCCTGAAACAGCTGTGGGAAATTGGAGTCACTTCAACACTGCAGTAACATGAAACTATTAAATATTTAGAGCTGAGACATTTCAGGAAACGTGATTGGTGTAAAAGTTGTTCCAGGTATAAGCAGTATAACAGCCTAAACACAGGGAGACATTAATGCAAACTAAGTGACTGCGGCGGATTTTTTAAATCAACACCTCGACCTCAACACCTCTAAAATATTTTTTCATAGAATTTTTCTTACATTCCATAGAACTTGAGCCTAAGTCCGAGCAGAGATTTTTTATTTATATTACAGATATTAAGCAGTCTCCTTATTAAGGAATATTTGTTCGTGCATCACTCAAGAGCCAATGCTCCGAATTGAACGCAACTATCACCGATATCTTGCTAGATGTCCAACTTAGAGTTTAGAATATATTTTTTTAATCGTATAAAATACATATCGCACCCTAAATCAAAAACAGTCACAACTCAAAAATTTTTTAGGTCGCTTTCTTGGCATAGATTGCCTAATAAAAAGTAGTTCAGCCAATACATCCAATATTTTTCTTTTTGACTATTATCGTTACTCTTTAAAGAGCACAGTGATGTCAAGTTTTTAAAAATCAAATCACTTTTGTGCGATCCAGGAGCAATTAACTGAAAGTTACTCGGATTTTGAGTTGTGACTCTTTTTGATTTAGTGTGCGATATGTATGTTTCCGCTGTACACAGTAGTGGCAGTAAAAGTTGGCTCAAAATATTTTCTCATTTGTAGTAAAATTTGAACAAGGCGGTTTGAAATGTAGGTACTATATTGGGGGCCTTAGTAACAGCATCATCAATTCTTTTATTTTTTGCCAGTCTTTATTTATGTATGTAAGTTTGTGCGCGCTTCACTAATTAACTACTAAATGGAATCAAATAGTTTTTCACTAATGTATTGCTGGAGCTCTCTAATAAAATATATGTAGAACCCAGTTTTTCATTGCGCCTGTAATTACCGGATTTGTTTGAGTTCGTCACGAAGCCTCACACGCCCGCAGGCGCCTAGGTATTGACATATGTACTTCTATATTTAAATTTAACAAAAAAAACAAATTCTTGATATAACTTACTCTTCCCAACTATAACGGCTTAAAACTGTAACTAAGTTAATGTTAACGTCTGTTTACCCTCTTATTTACCTAGTTTACTCATAATGTCATTCATGCACATGCATATGTAAATGCAGTTAAATCAGTAAATCATCGGCCTAAAAAAAAAAGAGAACTAGAAGAAAACAAACCAAAAAAATAATAAGAAAAACACTTCCATTTGGGCTTGCCACAACTATCACGTCATGCTGGTAATTGCTGCTTTTGCCTTATAACTCATCGCATTTAGCATATGTTTGTATGTATGCAAGTGAGTTTGCAACATATGTATGTAGATAGCATTGTTATCTTACATGCTGCATGAACTACTTTCTGCAATAACACAACTTGGCTCGTGCCCTTTGCACTATTCCATTTTCGTAAGTATCTACTACATACATATGCATCACAGATGGGCAGTTTCCATTGCCAGTGAATATGCTTTAAATAAAAAATTTTAGTGCTAAGCGTAATGAAATGCCAATAAAAATAAATGTTGACTGATAATATTTTTTCTTTTCAGTATTACTAAATATTTTATTTTATTTAACCTTACTTTCGATTATCAGTCAACATTGATTGTGAATGGAGATTTACTTTTCTCACCACTAAAATTTTTTTTTAATGAAATTTTAGTTGCACTACCCCTCATATTTATACTAAGTGGAGATGGGTCTGAAGTGAACTATAATCTTTAATAAGAATTTTATTTCAAGTCAAAAGTTAAGAAATATTTAATTTTTTTTTTACTGATACCTGAACTGTGAACTAGTCTTTGCCGGCTGCCGAAAATTCTGGCAGAAATCAATACTCCCAGATGTAGTTTTCCCAATCTCTTATTTGCAATTGTCTCCCTTACATTTTTTCCAATTTTTAATTTGAATTTTTTTTTGCTATAACTCTTTCTGCTTTTCTTAGTTTTTACTGGCTTTGCCAACTGTCAGTTTGGCTGTCATTTTAGAGTTTAATGTCAGAGCAGTAATTACATTTTTTCCAACTATGAATGCAGTTGTACCTAACAGTGTATGTACTAGGTATGCAAATCCCGGGATGTCGGACCGATATTTTCGTTATTGTAACAAAGAAAGGAGAACAAAGGAATCCGGGATTTTGTTTTGGATGTTTAATAGATTAAAATTATTTTATTGATGTGTAAACTTCGGCAAAGTAGACCGAAGAAAATATAATAAAAAAAAAAAACGAAGTAAAATAAAATAAAATAAAACAAAATCCAAAAAATTAAATGAAATAAAATAAAATAAAATAATTTGTAAGTTTTTGCAAGCTCGAGACCAAATAAACAATAATTCGTAATGATTTTAATTGTCAGTTTTTTGGGAAAAAATTGATAATTGGAGAAAAATTACAAAGGAAAAATCAACAGCGATGGATAGGATTACATGTTTCAGAGTTTCCAGGCTCATCATCAGATCCCTTTTCGGACACGGATTCGAACTCGTGTCTGCACCAAAGCCGCTGTTAGAAAATTCCAACACTAAGCAATGATGCCCTGTGACGTCACAATGCACTTATCTCCACTTCAATTAATTCCCTTTTGTTTGTTTGTTCTTGCCAACTGTATACACAAAATTTCTTAAGACATGCAGCCTATATGTTATGATGTGTGTTGGACTTGTTGTTTGTACATATGTACGTAAACCCGTGCTATGGTTTCAATGTATTTTGTTGTTGGATTTTTGCGGTCTATTTTGTTTACATATTTGTAAGTTTTTGCAAGCTCGAGACCAAATAAACAATAATTCGTAATGAATTTAATTGTCAGTTTTTTGGGAAAAATTGATAATTGGAGAAAAATTACAAAGGAAAAATCAACAGCGAGGAATAGACCGCAAAAATCCAACAACAAAATACATTGAAACCATAGCACGGGTTTACGTACATATGTAAATATGTACAAACAACAAGTCCAACACACATCATAACATATAGGCTGCATGTCTTAAGAAATTTTGTGTATACAGTTGGCAAGAACAAACAAACAAAAGGGAATTAATTGAAGTGGAGATAAGTGCATTGTGACGTCACAGGGCATCATTGCTTAGTGTTGGAATTTTCTAACAGCGGCTTTGGTGCAGACACGAGTTCGAATCCGTGTCCGAAAAGGGATCTGATGATGAGCCTGGAAACTCTGAAACATGTAATCCTATCCATCGCTGTTGATTTTTCCTTTGTAATTTTTCTCCAATTATCAATTTTTCCCAAAAAACTGACAATTAAATTCATTACGAATTATTGTTTATTTGGTCTCGAGCTTGCAAAAACTTACAAATATGTAAACAAAATAGACCACAAAAATCCAACAACAAAATAAAATAAAATAAAATAAAATGAAACAAAATAAAACAAAATAAAACGAAATAAAAAAAAATAATGAAATAAAATAAAATAAAATAAAATAATTTGAAATAAAAAATAAAATAAAATAAAATGAAACAAAATAAAACAAAATAAAACGAAATAAAAAAAATAAAATAAAATAAAATAAAATAAAATAAAATAAAATAAAATAAAATAAAATAAAATAAAACAAAATGAAACAAAATAAAACAAAATAAAACGAAATAAAAAAATAAAATAAAATAAAATAAAATAAAATAAAATAAAATAATTTGAAATAAAAAATAAAAATAAAATAAAATAAGCTGAAATAAAAAAAATAAAAAGGAAAAAAATAAAATAAATATATAAAAAATTAAAAAAATAAAATAAAATTAAAAAAATTACTATTAAAAAAAAATAACTAAAACATATACCTAATAAAAAAAATTAAACAAAATAAAAAAAAATTTTAATAAAATAAAATAAAATGTAATAAAAATAAAATTAAATGGAAAGAAGAAAAAAGTCTTATGGCAATTTTACATTTATAAAATACGAATAAATGCACTTTTTTATAAAAAAAAAATAAAATTTTCAAATTCCGGAATTGTAAAACCTGTTCCAAAAACTGCCGGGTTTGTAAAAACCTTTAGAAATTTCCATCCCTAACACATAAATGTATTCGAATGTACGTATGTGTTAGTGTATAGAATTTTTCGCTTGACTTGAGATTGTGACCCGCATAAGTTGTGCTTAGTGCATTTTGCTCTGCAGGCACACACCGGCATTCTCATAGTTACTTCTTGATCTAACTTCTCTATTTTTTTATTTTGCCGGTATTTGGCACAATCTTTAATTTTATGTTCATTGCAATTCCATTTCAGTAAACTGGAAGCACCAAAAATAGCAAATTTCAAATTCATGCCACTTGAAGTTAATAACAGCTCATGCCCACCCTGACATTTCGGTCTGGGCTTTGACTATCGTTTTTCCAAAGTAATTTTTTTTTTCATTTTTGCCCCACAATTCTCGTATAAAACTTTTCTGCATTCAGTGATATTTTCTGTATTCAGTGATATTTTCTTATTTCAATTCAATAATAATTTCACGATTTTGTGCGCCAATCACGAGAATGGTTGGTACTTTTGCAGTGTTGTAGATCGTTTTATCATCTCAGTTTTTATATTATTTTGCCTGGCTGCAAGGATTCCCGCAGTGTTCAATATTTTTTTAATTCGCACGTATTTACACGTTATCAACTTTTTTTGTTTTAGTTTTTTAACATTTTGTTTTTTTTTTGTTGCTCACAGGTGTTTAGCGCTTGACCAATAAAAGAAATCAAGTTGCAAATGACAAAGCCGCTTATGTGTCTGGCGACATTCATGCGCAGTCGCTCTAATGACAACTTAAATGCTTATTTGACTGAAATTACATACTCTTTGTTAGGTATGCTGCGAATGTCTAGTTTCCGATACAAATGCGGTTGACTGAAAAATAATAGTCGCGGATGCGGAATTGAAGTGTTTGAAATATATTTTAAGTTAACATTTTAGGCGGCGTTGCGAAGTTCTAACTGAGACGGAGATTGGGTTTTTGGTTATTGAGCAGATCGAGACTATTTGTTGATGGAATGAAAATAAAATATTGTAGTACAGTTTATTTAATATAGAATTTTAAAAAGTGCTACCTGTTGCATAATTTGGCAGGCTTCAAACTTTTCACGAATCGTTTCCGGAGCATTTTTCGGAAATGTTTTCTAAAGTTTTTCGGGAAAATTTAGGTACTGTTTTGGGGATTGTTGTCTTAGTTTTTTTTTTAGAAATTTTCGGTATATTTTAGCATAACTTCAGGATTATATTGAGACTTTGATCGGTTTATATGTTATATTAACCGACCTTGTAGGTCCCGACAAATGATTAAATGATTAATATCTATTAAAATGATGGAATCATACCAAGCAATTTACCTCTAAGAGTGAGGGACTAGTTTGGGTTCAAAGAGATGGACGGTCGAATGCAAAGTAGGGCGGATAAAAGCACGAAGTAACAGACGGATATGTATCTATATGTAAATCGACTCCGCTCATCTTCTTCATCATTTTGTTTCTATTGTTTCTGGAAATACGATTTTAATGAGTTGACATAAATCGGGAAGTTCTGGGTTTTGCAAATACGAATGCAAATATTCGTTGCTTCCCTACACTGCTTAATCACATGGAAAGTATTAGCCGTTCTCATTTACAACAAAAAAAAAATTGACTGAAAATTAAATAAGGTTCCAAAGTTCACTATCTCCTATCGCTTTTGAAATAATTTGATCACTGTTTTGTGCAAAGCTTATATTAGATTTTGTGTTTGGGAACAAACACCTCTAAAACCCTTGCTTTGGCTAAAGCAAACCCTAATTACCACATTAAGACTAAACATATATTTTTCGTAATTACATAAGACGCCTATAACATCATTAATTACACTTTCAAGCGCATGCCATTCCAATAGCGTAAGTCATCCGATGGTTACTTCAGTCGCAGTTAACTTCTGTAGCGCTACCAAAACTATTTATTTCTTACATTTAGTACCATAATTACACAAATATTTCCAAATATTCACATTAACACTAACAAATGGCGCTTGTAATGGTTTTTCTTAGTAAACAAATTTGGTTTTGGCAGTGACGGATGCAGAAATTTTGGGATGGGGGTGAGTCCAAAATTGTTTTCATGAAATTTCGAGGACACCTTTTAACCACAGCTCCAGCAAAATTTTACTTTTTGGATGCCGAAGGGCGTGGAGGGGGTTTGCACCCGAACCCCTCGCGTAGTTTCACCCCTCAGTTTTGGCTTTGGCTTAAAAATGTATAAAGAATTTCGCGTTTTACACATAATTAAGGTGAATTAAAGGATAACAGAAAGAAAGGAGTGTAAAGCAGCACACACACAACCCTTAATGAAATACGGAAATACAGGAAAAACGGACAATAAAAAGCAGCTGACAGCCAATACAACAAAAATGTAGACTATGCTACAGCA
Source organism: Sphenella marginata (assembly GCA_951509765.1). Taxonomy (NCBI): domain Eukaryota; kingdom Metazoa; phylum Arthropoda; class Insecta; order Diptera; family Tephritidae; genus Sphenella; species Sphenella marginata. Next base: position 102,986,674 of record OX608079.1, read on the forward strand.
GGCATAATAGCTTAAATAAATATGTGAAAAAGAGGGTAACTACAACAGGATCAACGCTACAGATCACAGGATTAGAATGAAGTGAGCGGCAGGGGAAAGTGAAGTGTAGGGAAGCCAAGTGCAATGAAGTGATGTCTATGTGGCAGTTTTCAGCAGCTGATTGAAATTGGGTTTACTAACACTATGCCGTACATTCAAATGTATGTGTGTGTGTGTGCGTATACAGTTGCGTGCAAATAAATAGGTCCAGTAGTTACTAGTTTTGAAGTCAGCAATAAGAATATGTAGCTGATGAGGGTCCGTGGCAAGATTTCTATTCTCTTTAGTTGATAGTCGATATTTAGTGTGGATCTGTTAATAAGCGACACACAATATCTTTGGTGTGAGATTTAGTCCCACAGTCGGAAAATTGAATTTCCAGCATGAGACTAAACTAAATAAATTTAGGCTGAACGATTCGATGGTGTCTGAAATATGCGCAAAACCAGCACCAGGTCTAAGCATAGGAAAATCCATGGATCACTCACTTTAAAAATAACACAACCCAAAGCTTAAAGGTCTCAAACGGTCTGAGCATGGTTTATGCGATCTACTTCGAGCGCTGAAGTTATGACTGGGGATCTAGCTACGACCCGAAAAGAATTCAAGAGAGCTTTGGGACACTACTAAATTTTTATAATTTTTTTTTCTTCTTTAACGAATCTCAAATTAGTTTGGTTTCCACACCAATTTGATACGTCGTTGCGCCATCTTCAGTGTCCTTTTTTGCTGATATTAAAAAAGAAGAGGAAAAATAAAAACATCTGGGTGCGTATAAGACAGGTTTATACTGGAACAACAGCTCTGTTCAGTAGAAATCGGAGTTATTCCGATGGGTAGACACCACTTCCGTGTCTCTAACAAATTGGTGACTTCATTTTATTGCCCAACACTGTATGTAATAGTAGCGTAGTTGAAGCAAGCAAATGTACACCCAGCAGCAGTACAAGAGCGACAGAATTTACGATACTCAAGTGAAGTTCCAAACGAAATAAAGTGCTGATACATAATAGCATACATATTTACATACATTTATTCATACATATTTACAAAAATTAGCTAGCATATACTTGTAGTATACGCACTGTTGTAGTTTTTCAAACAAAACAAAAATAAAAAAAACCGTAATTAGTTACAGAGTTACAGCGGTGCATAGAAAATGTCCAAATGTCTGTATGGCATATGCCACTTGGCACAACACAAAATCGTGTAAAAATTCCAAAATTTTCAAATACGAAACTAATAAAGTACATATGTATGTATGTAACATTTTTGTGACCTACCTACATTTGATAGTTAGTAGGGCCATGTTGGGTAGACTTAGGGTCAGACAATTTTACCACTTGCTGGTTGAGCACATGTGAAAAGTAATAGCAAAGGTGTTTTTGTATGTGTATATTTTTGTTGTTTTTTACATATGTACATGCATAGTCATGGCTGAGTGGCTTAAAATTAGTTGGAATTGTATTTTAACTAATGTTTGTTTTTCCCATTTATTTTTGTTTATTTGGTCACATAATTTTTGGGCGCATGCGTAAAAGGTTTTCTTTTTTGGTGAATTGAACTGCTCGCTTTTGGTGTGGTAAATGGAATTTTCTAACAAAAAAAAAAAAACAAAAAAATAAGTAAACCACCTGCTTGAAAACGGAGTGTGAAAGTTTATGAACCATATGAAGATATCAAACTCACAACAACACCTGTCTGAAGGCAACTGGCAAGTGGCAGGGTAAGGTTACAAAAACAACAAATGTGATTTCTTAAGTTATGATAATTAATTTAAATTTTATTCTGAGGCAACTTAAAATTTAATTTTTCATTTCTAAAAGGCCCCTGCTTTAGTTAACTCTGCTTACTGATTAATTAATTTTTTTTAATCAACAAGCAAGCTTTATTGAGTGCGTGAAAATGATACCGCCACTGCGTTTGGAAAGGTCTGAAAATAGCTTAACCTCAATTTTAAACAAAAGCTATTTATGTGAGCTGGAAGTTTGACTGCAAAGCTACGGTAAGAAAGAAAACAAAAAAAAAAAAAAACATTAATTTACTCTCCTCGCTTGCGCTTTAAGTTTTGCCTCCCCGACTGTAAAATTTGCTTCTATTTTTTTTTTTTTTTTTTTATCATAAAATTTCCAGGCTTTATATTCATCCACAAACCGCCTTCTTCGAGCAGCATGATTTCACAAAATTGTTTACTGGCATGTACTATCATATTGTAGCAAGTCGATCCCACGCACTTGTAAGCTTGTAAGTCAAACAAGTTTTGATGCCACGTTAACAACGCGTTTCCTGTTGCCACAAATTCACAAAACAAGAAAATAAAACTTGGAATTGTAAAAATAAGACTGGCTCTTACAAGATGGAGAATAATGAAACCAAATAAGTAGCTAATGCCATGTTCACATTGACGTGATTAAGGCCTTTATTTTTATTTGAGAGTAAATTGGCTTGAATCATATTCATATTCGAGTTCGTCCTCAATCCTAGCTTAAGCACCAATTACTCATAAACTAAGTAATCTCAACCTCCAAAGTATTTTCGTAAATTAAGAATAAAGTAATTAACCAAGTCAATAACAATAAATGTGTGTATGTGCCCTCTATAGGCGTGAAAAGTGCTTAATCGGTATTTTGCGATATTTTATGTACATAGGTTAAATATAGTTTTGAAGTTCTTAGTAACAGACACTAAGCAATATAAAGTTTAAATTCAGTCTAGCTCCGCATCCATTTGAAGAAATAGGCACAATTATGTTTAACGGAAGGAAAAGGAGAAAGAATAGTTCAAGTTTAAAGTTAAGACAAACCTGAAAGCGTAAAGCGCGAAATAGTTGTTTTACTCACAGTGTGAACATAGCATAAGCTATAAAATGAATAGAATTCAAATTCTGTGGAACGTAATTTGGTTTTAGTTGCATGACTTTTGGTTTTTGGCTTAATTGGCAGCAACACACAGAAATAAAACAGGTAAAATAACGAAAATGTGAACACAAAGCCTAAAAACGGCAGGTAAGCTTAAGTCGCCCGCATCTTAGTAGAAATAAAAATTAAGCCGGCGTACAATAGATATGTATGTACTTTTGAGTTTCTATTCACGCTAGGGTGGGTTGTAGCTTTTAAAAATATTTTGAATTTTTTTTTTGTCTCAAGAGTATCTTAAGCACCTTAGTACCGAAACTCATAGTGCTCACATATGATCTAACAACTAGTTAGTGCTATGCAACAAAATGCTTAGGAGTGTGCTTAAGGGCTTACAGAATTTAAAGTCCGCTTATAAACAGCTTATCTTGTACTTTTAATATACCTTTAGATGCCTTATAAACTTCTTAGTAAAAAGGCTTTATTGTGATAATTCACGTCTATTCCAATCCAAATAGAAAAAACTTGTCAATGAATGGTTATTGTTGCCAAAAGTGCAATTTTTTAGGTTAGGTAGGTTAGTTTATAACTTCATTCGATGAAGATGTGCGCTATCTATAGGCTGGTTCCTTTAATAAAAATATTATTAGACCTTAAAATTAAGATCTCGATAACAGAAATCGCTCCTAAGAATACTTGATTTGATTTCTGTACCACCCGCATACCCTCTTATGGACATTAATTTCGACATTATTTTTTTTCTATTTAACACTTACATATGTATGTAACTACTCAACGTACTCTTGAGAGTGCCATATTCTCCAATAACCAGCGATTTTCTTTTTTTTATGTTTCTTGATTTGTTTGAGTGAGTTAAATAGTGGCATGGTTACAGATGTAGATACTTTTTGGTGTTTTTGTAAGTTTTTTTTTTTAAAATTCAAGTTCGTCATTGCCTTTTTTATTTTCTTTAAATTAACAAACGATATTTTAGCAACCAATAATGTATTATAATTTAAAACTTCCCTTCGAAACATTTTCTTAAATATATTTGTGGCTGAAATTTCATAAATTTTCATGATAATTTAACTAAGTTGGCAACACTGGTTTACATAATCTTTGCTACAGATTTATAGTAAAAATATTACAGATGCTAACAATATACAAAATTTAAATTTTCGCACCTTTTTTTCTTGTTACTCTAACCCAAGCGTACAAAACTCTTGATCCCGAAAAGACTAGCAGTTTGACTGCTCTAGAGTATTTTCTAATATTTTTCCATTTTTATTATTCTTCTTCTTCTTTCTTTTTAGCTTCAAGCATTGTTATTGCCATCACCTTTTATATTGGTTTAGTTAACTAGCACACACTTTTGGACAAACTCACAGACACACAGCAGTCATGAAAATCGAGTTACTTGCGTGCGTCTTTTTTTTTTTTTTTTTTTTTTTGTTTTCTTGCTTGTGTGCGTAGCTATGCAAATGAAGTGAAAGCGCTTAAATCCCAGTGAAGTCGATTTGATGTTGCAGGGAAATGCCATTGCAGCCGATTCTCAACCCATTTTCGACACCTTGAAGCAACACCACAAGGACTTATATATTTACATTCGACTTTTTACGCTTTTTTAATGCCCCCAAAACAATGGCAACCACGAATGTTGCGGCAGTACGCTGCTGCTGCTGCTGCAATGCGGTCAACTGAAGGTGTAGCCACAAATTAAAAAAAAAACACAAAATTTTGGTTTTGTTCATTTTCCCCACAGCATACCGGATGTAAAGTGTATAATTTACAACAAAAAACTATGTAAATATTCGTACAATTACTTTTGGGGCCCACAAAAGTATTTTCAACGGGCATGAACGTGAGACACGTGAGGTCACAATAATCGAAACTTTTCGTCGCCGTTGCGTGACTAAAGCTTTGCGTTGCTTTTCGGTGCCTTATCGGTTCATCGCACTAAATGCACAAACAATTATACAGGTACATATGTATGTATGTACATATATATGTATATTCATTTGTTTATGTACTCCAATATTGCCAAAAATGGCTACGTTACGCTTTTGTTTTGGCACATTCTCGTTGAATTGAAATTTGTGTAAATATTGTGGGTAATAAAAATGAAATGTTGCGAAAATAATAAAATAAAATAGTAAAAAAAAAAAATTCTTTCGCTTAGTATGGAAAATTAATTTTTGTTACGTATGTATAAAAAAAATATAAAAAATATTAATTTATTCAACTCAGAAGTCAAAACAAAATTGTCATATTATTTTTGTAATTTAAGTTAAAAATTGGAAAAAATAATATATCACAAAAACGTATTAAAAAAATTATCTTCTCAATTTTTTTTTACTATTTTCCATCAAAAAAAATTTACAGTTTTCCTTAAAAATCGATAAAATTTTTTTTTTTAATTTTTGTTTATAAACCAAACCCACTCTAATGTTTGTCTATAGCTTTGTTTGTTTATATTTCACTTTTGAAAATATGAGGAAGTCAAGAAACAATTGTGGGAGTGAACAAAAGTTAAAAATTATAATAAAAGGGGTAGCTCATTTGACATTTCGCGCGAAGCAACCATCGTAAGCTCGTAGGAAAACTTTTAAAAAGACCAAAAACTCGCATAAAATAAACTACGTCGCGATTAAAAGTAACACTTGAATGCATTTGCCAACTATACGAGTTACAGTTGCAGAAAACAAAAAAAAATTAAATGAAACGAGGATATAGCAAAACTAAATATACGATTTTCGAGTCGTTTTTTATTCGTATGCGCTTAGCGACTTATATGTACATACATACATAAAATAATATACATATGTATGTATGTACCTACCGAATTTTTTTTTTGAAAATTTCAAATTTCTTTTAAAATTCTACCGAACTTGTATCTGCGAAAAAAAAATTTAGTTTTTTTATGATTTTTTTTTTAAAACTTTTCCTTTCTTTCTGTCATACCAAGAGTAGGTAAGTATTTGAGTGAGAGCACTTGACGTAAAAGCAAATGTAGGTAAATTGATATGTTTTTGAACGATTTGGCAACAGCTTTTCAGTCCATTTCTGGTTGTTGTTGTTGTCATTTAAGTAAAAGCACCACCCCGATCAAGGCATACTTTGACGTGCTTTTCAGTGATTCAAAAGCACAAAAAAAGTCTAAGAAGGATGGAGAGTTTGGAATACTCAGCACAATAGAGATGCTTGCATGTAAATGTTGTGTGAACTAAGGATGGCAGTGGCAGAAATATATCGATATATCGATTTGGTTCGATACATCGACGTGCGCTTTGACTTCCTCACTATATTTTTTGATTACCTAAGTAACATAGCATTACAATATCGTGCTTTGGCAGCCAAAATATCAGCTTTCAAAATGTTTGTTTATCTGTCCGCATGTTTGTTCGTGCATCACTCGAAATCCGCTATATATAATACAATTCATTTTTCACCGATGTATTACCAGAATATCAAAGATACATTTAACAGCACGGAAATATTTTATTCCCGTTTTATACAGTGGTGGCAAGAAAAGTTGGTTCAAAACATGGTCATATTTTTGGGTGAGTGAAGCTCGTTCGAGTTTAAAAAAAATATTGCTGTATCGATGCATAGATATTTTCTCTGTCATACCTATTGTGGGCCCATATTCTTTGTTCGTGTTTGAAATAAAAAAAAACTACAAAAACAACAGCGCATGTTGTAAAACCAATCGCCGGTTGGGAAAAAAAAGCAAAAAATTCACTTTCTCTTAAAATCGTGATTGCCGAAGGTAGAAATAGGAACATTGAACTGCATACAATTTACACATAAAAATACGAGTACGATAAATATGTATATGTATATGTATATAAATGTAGCTTTAAAAGCGCAACCATTATGCTTAACACACTTTGCTAGGAACATTAAAAAAAAAACATTAAAAATTCTTGAAGCAGAAAAGAAAGTAAAAACGTTTTTAGTTAAACGCAAAGTAGCAATACTTTTTAGCGCGTGTTTACATACAAATTTATATAAGCGTATACATCCATTGTGATATGTCTAAATACATACTATGTATATATGCATGTATATATATAAACATATGGTCATAAATTTAAAAATAAAAATAAAATCAAAGCATCACATTTATGTACTTTCCTTAGCACGTTTCTGATGCAAAATTTTAAATGCTCGCACTTTTTCCTCTTTCATTCAACCCCCTTTTCCTCGCCCCCAGGCCCCACTTTCAGATTGAGATTGTAAGATTTTGCTGGTGTTTCGTTTTGTTGCTTTGCTTTTTGTTGCTTTGCTTTTTGTTATTTTAGCTGGTGCTATTGCTACGCGTCTTGCTTATGCGATTCTTGTTTGTTGTTGTTGTTTTGTTGCCTTTTGCTGTTAACATGAAACGATAAACATCGGAAACGTTGTCAGTCAAGCGATTTTTACTGATTCACTTGGCAGTGCCAACGTTGACTGCCTTCGTCACAAACACGTTTCATTGCACGCAGGTTTTACCACTACCCTCACCCCTTGCTACGGCATTGTGTCATTGGGTACCGCACCTTCTACATACCTGAAGAGCTGTTTCTTTTTCGTTGTTGTTCTTATTTTTCGCTGTTAGCAGTGCACTATGGGCAAGCAAACTTATAATTGTGGACAAAATTAAATTAACAATCAATACTCGCAGGAAATTCAAAAAAGTTCGAATCCATTTTGGCCAATAAAATTAGATTTACGTAACTAGTGGCAATACTTTGCTTGGATACTTGCCTCAAAATTTGTTTTAAAAAAATATTAAATTTAAAAAATATTTAAACATGAGAATAATGCTTCTTAATAATTTCCAAATGCTGGATACTTTAATATTACAAAAAATTTGGACTTTGCGCGAATGTTATAAATATGAAAAAAAAATAATAATTTGAGATGCTATGTAAATTCAAAGATATATAAAAACATTCTCTTCTAAAATTTGAAACAAAATGCATTTTCCAAATGCTGGATACTGAAAAAAATGCATTTTCTAAAAATTTACATTATTAAATTGCTTATCAAATTCTAAAACAAAAAAAAATTTTTTTTATTTTGATAAATTTTTAAAAAACATTGGAAATTTTCAAAAAACCGTTTCTACAAAAGTTTATCCAATTTCAAAAATAAAAAATAAAAATTTTTACTTGATACATTTTTGAAAAAAATTTGAAATTTTGTTAAATTAAATTTAAATATTCGTAAACTTTAAAAAAATAAATATTGCGGAAAATCTCATTAATTTTAAAACGTTTTTGAAATGCATAAAATATTTGTCAAATATGACAATCATAGTTTTACATATTTTGAGGTGCTCAATTCAATATTTAATAATAATACAAAAAAGAAAATTGGAAATTTATGACTTCTTAGAGTTTAAACAAAATTAAATTTTAAAATTTGTACAAATGAAATATGATACAAATTTCGATTTCATGTTTTTCAATTGTGAAAAAAATCATATTCCATGAGACTTTGGAATTTTGCATTCGAAAATAAAAAAAAATATGTTTAAGCAAAAATTTCAAAAATTTTATTAAACCGAAAAATGTTTCAAATTTTAAAAACTTTTTAAAAAAAAATTTTAAATTTATAAAAATTAAATTTAATAATAATTTTTAAAATGTTTAAATTTTTAATAGATTTAAAAAGTATTTTTTGAACTTCTTGCAAAAGCTGTACAAATTTACGACTAATTTGAAAATAGTATAAATATCAAATTTTTTTACTTTTTTCCAACCATTGTAGAAACTTCGAGAAAGTAAAAAAAAACTTTCAAAAACTAATATTGCAAAACGTTTTTTAAATTTAAATTGGGTTCTCCAGCTGTAAAAAAATTATAAACATGAGATCCACTTTTCTTTAGATTTTGAAATTCTGAATTCGTATACATAAACAAATTTATGGCATTTTGAAATCACAACAAGACGTTTCGGAGACGTTTTAGAAACGTCTACACATTAATACCAATTGAATCCGATTGGTATGATACTTAAACTTTCCTACAGGGTAACGACTTCCACACATGTTTGTTTGGCTATAGCCATGTGTTTGTATGGATGTGTGCAAGAACAACTTTTGCAACATGTTTACAACAAACAACATGTTGCAGCTAGATTTTTGCTTTGTAGTGCTTTGCCATTCTTGGAGTTTTTATGTAAGCAATAATTGCGTGACTTGACGTGCCCCTCTCACACATTCGACAAATGAAGTTTTTCAGCATTGCAAGTGGTTGCTGTTTAAAAACAACAAAAATTGTGTCAAATATACAAAATAAATAAAAACAATGACTTCAAGCATGCAGGCTTTTAAGTTGTTTCTAACGATATTGTTGTTGTGTTTATAAGTATGTGTAAGTTCCATTTAATAAAGAGCAGTTCTTTTTCTTTTGGCTCGTGCATTGCAAAGTTTTTTTGGGTACAAAATGGTGGATACCCGAATTAGATATTAAAATCGTATTTCCGAGAGATTCCAATTCGGTGGAAAGAAACACTCTTCTCTGCCTAAAGCAGTAATAAAAGCCAAAACAACAGTTTTTACAATTTTTGTCTGTATGTAAGTATGCTTGTTCGCGCATCACTCTTAAACCGATGTGTAGAATTTAATGAAAGTTTCACAGATATATTGTTCGATGTCAAACTTAAGTGTTCAAATCCGATTTAGCGCACTTGCACTTTTTATTTTTGCTGTAGACAGTAGTGGCTATCGGAAACAGGCTATGCTCATAAGCCAGAGTAAGTCAAGGGGAGACAATTTAAATTTTCAGCCCTATTAAATAATGATGACTAATCGTAATGATCAGCGGTTTGATTGATTATTTCCTGATAATCCTTTTAATGATTGATTACCATTACTTACTTTTAAATTTTAATGACTATTTTCCAATTAATTAAAAAATACTCATGATTTTTTCACGATTATTAAAAGTAATCAAAAAAATATTTTTTGATTTAAATTTTTTATTTTTTTTCAAACAATTAAAATATTCATTGAAAATTAAAAAATGAGTCTAATCAATTGATTACTAATTACTTATCAAATTTAACAAGTCTGCATTGAAGCGAGCGTGATTGAATCAGAAAGTAAATGTTTTCAAAAGTTCCACGCTTTGCTGATATCTGCATCTAAGCGGCCTTTGTTAAACTTTAACAATCATTCCAGTCTACTTTAACCATGCTACTTCAAAATGAAGCCGTTCAAGTTTCATGCGCTACTCATTTCCACGCACGATTTTATTTATTTTTATTACTTAAAGTATTTTAAGTCTAAGCATTTATCCCTACCATTTACCGAGCTCATATCAACTTCAATAATAAGCATCTCAAGCAGAGTGTTAAGCTCGTAAATTACAATAAATCCTGTAATGCCTATTAATTTTAATGATTTTCAAAAGGCAACACACATAAAACTTTTAATGGAAAGAATAGTTCTTATCGTCATGCGACGCTTTACGATTTCATATGCAAAGAAGCTCTTCTTCACGCGAACTTGGTACATTCTCTTGTACTCGTATGTGTGTGTTTTTGTTATTGAACCTGCTGATATTCTTAATAATAATGCGTTAAAAGTGATTTGCATAAATATGTATGTTATTAAATTTCCACATCGGCGTGTGGCCAACTTCAATCTACGTTGTAAATCTACATACATACATATGTATAAAGGCTTTTAATATGTAAAACGACGATAGGCCATGAAGGAATAAGGTCGTTACTACTACTCCTCAGTCACTTTTGGTAGCCGACAGACACATTCACATAAAATTGCCATACTCCTGCTGCTGTTAGGGGACACAATCTTCACTTAAAAACAGCTAAGCAGCCGCCAAGTGTAGCCCATAAAAAGGCAGAATAAATGGTTTTTGCGTTTATTGGAAGAAGAGGCAGAGCGTTTGATAATGGCTCATGGCAAGCAAAGGCGCATGCGTATTTCATTTTTATTAAAATTCCATGGAATTTTAATTAAATTTTCAATAGGCAATGTCTACACTTCCTCAGAGACGTCAATAAAGTAAACGAATGTGGTAAGACCCCACCGAGCATGCTGTAAGTGTTTAGAAGAATTGAGGTGTGTGGGGATTTCTATCACCAAAGAACGTTATAAGAACTTTATTACGATGTAGAAATATCGTTACTAAAATTTTTTTTTTGATTGCAGATATTTAAGAAAAATCATTAGTGAGCCAAACGAACCCAAAACAACAGTTTCTAGAATTATTGTCTGTTTGTCTATACGTTTGTTCGCACATCACTGAAAAACTGCAGAATAGAATTACATAAAACTTATACCGTTTTATTACTAGAAATCTAACTTAAAATGTAAGATATCACTCATTTCAATATCTCTATTGGTTTCAGAGTTACCGACCCAAAATATGTTAGTACAATACAACGAATGATGCTTATGAGTGCGGCCATAAGCGATGTGATTCGGTTTCATAGCTCAAATAGTTTTTAATATAAAATTATTCAAAATTATTTAAATCGGAACAGGTCGAGGTTGTCTTTACATGATAGTTATAAAAGAAAAGAGAAATTGCAACAAGCTGCTCTTAATCCGCGCAATAGAATTTTAAATAACAATTTTTGTAATTTTCGCCTACATATGTTTCCGCATTTATGTTTGTACGCGCATCGTTAAATAACTGAAACTCGAAAATTGATACTCTCTTCACCGATGTATTGCTGGAGGTCTGCGATGAGACATAGAAGGCATTTTATCCATGCTGCTCCATATATATTACTTTTATTTGAGTGCGTGGCGAAGCCTTGCTCGACGGCGTGCATTATGAATGGATGAGAAATTTTTCTTTGTTATAAACTAACAAAAGTTTAACTCGCTGCCACATACCACACATGCACATATGTATGTACTTACATATGTATGTACACATATGCATGGGCTCACATATGTATGATCATCAGAGAAGTTATATTGAAGTTAAAGGATCACTTCGAGTTGGCGTCATGTCGATGTTGCAACATTGCAATTTATCCAACAACCAGGCGCAGGCGAAATACGTTCAATTGCGTTGGTGTTGCAAAGGTGGCTGGCTGGCTGGCTGGCTTTAACAATTGCAATTGCCTACTCACGCTTATCGTAGGCGCTAAAGCTAGCATTACAGTACATACTCGTACTTACATACATACAAACTATATAAGTATGTATGTATTTATGTGTTTGCTGTGACGTTGTAACTTATGGATGTACCAGAATAACAAATAAAAATTAAAAAAGTAAAGAATGTTGCAAGTAGTTGCACAAGAGAATTTATCTACGCAAACAATCTCTAACGTATGCTGGAGCGAGATCTCTAGGTAGAATGGCTGCGACGCAGGTCGCGAGATCTCTAACAAATGTTAAATAAACTTTGTTGGAAAAAGAAAAAAAAATCAGAGCATTACAAAATAAATTAAAGGCATCTTAACTAGCAGTTAAGGAATTTAGCAAAAAGCTTATATGTCTTCATTATTCTTGACTATTCATGACTTTAAGGAGGGGTTAACCACATTTTCCAGTGTTTTTTGGATTAGTTTAAGATACTTCAAATTTCATGCTCACTAGGAAAGCACGAGCTAGGATGCTTTGGAAGGCATTAGTAGTGCTCTTAAGGCACCACCCTCTTTGAATGTTATGTCAAATATAATTTCATAGATATGAGAGGGCTATCTATCTAAATGGAGTATACACGGCTCACCTCAACATATTGAAATACCCATCTGTCAGAAATCAGGTGGAGGTACTGGGGCCTTGACTTACTTGGTTCTCAGGAAGAGCTCAGTTGGAAGTCAGTCATATTCGAAAGTATTTACTAAAAGTCTAACTAGATATGTAAACGTATTACTAAAACACATTCATATATGTACATATGTATGTATATATGATAGTATTTCTGAACAAACCCCTACTTGCTCGCCCAAAGCAATCAACTGGCGACAGACAACATCTGCAAAAGACCACGGCGCGTAGTTGCTATTTAAGAATGTATTTGCGCGACGAGATGATTATTATTGCGCTTTTGTTAGTTTATGTTTCTTGGGTATTTTCCTGCATTTCCTTCAAGGTGAAGACAGACACCTGAACGGACGGCATTGATACCTACCTACAGATGTGCCTACCTTCTATCAGATGTATGTATGTATGGATGTGTGTGTATGCGCAACTATTCGTAGCACGACGTAAATGACGTAGACACGCCTGAAGAAAATTGGACAAAACAGAGAAGCAGTAGCAGTCAAAAACGAATTACTTAGTACACAATAAAACAACAAAGAAAAGAGCATACAGTGCAATACAGGTATTTGGGCAATTTTCTTTGACTGCATTAGGACGGTCCATTTTACTTAATTTCGATGGACACGGTCGTCTCTTCGTTAGGTATTTCCACAAATGAATTTTTTAAGATATTTACTACCTAGAGAGTGGATGCCTGGAAGTAGGTCTAAGTCGACAAGAAGTATGTAGATTGAAATATTTTTTTGTGGTAAATTATGTGAAGTGGTATTAGCTGTGCTGGAATTGCGTTCATTCAAGATTGCTCAAACGGCTCTAGCGCTCTTTGCTCGGTTTATGACCTCAATTTCATTATAGCCAAAAACTGTAAGATAAAGCCCATCCTAATGTACATATGTACATATATACAGTCCACATTAAACACAATTTGCCGGCAATGTGCATAGAAATTCATCGCTCTTCTCGCCATTTCAGCTAAACACTTCTGCCATTCTGTACTGACAGACAGACATGGCATCTGCATTTCTTAGAATTTTCCACACTGTGATCATGTGAAAATTTTCCCAGTCGTAGGTAGTACATATTGGACAGTGCTGCCGTCGGGCTGAAATTTGATAAAATTTGCTCTTTTAAGAAAGAGAGGTAAAATGCATCGATACATTTCCTCCTTTTATTTTATTTAAATTTAATTCACTTTTTCGATAATCTAAATTTCATTTAATTTAATTTAATTTAAATTAATTTTATTTAATTTTATTTTTTTTTATATCATTTCATTTTATTTTATTTTATTTTATTTTATTTTATTTTATTTTATTTTATTTTATTTTATTTTATTTTATTTTATTTTATTTTATTTTATTTTATTTTATTTTATTTTATTTTATTTTATTTTATTTTATTTTATTTTATTTTATTTTATTTTATTTTATTTTATTTTATTTTATTTTATTTTATTTTATTTTATTTTATTTTATTTTATTTTATTTTATTTTATTTTATTTTATTTTATTTTATTTTATTTTATTTTATTTTATTTTATTTTATTTTATTTTATTTTATTTTATTTTATTTTATTTTATTTTATTTTATTTTATTTTATTTTATTTAATTTAATTTAATTTAATTTAATTTAATTTAATTTAATTTAATTTAATTTAATTTAATTTAATTTAATTTAATTTAATTTAATTTATTTTAATTTAATTTAATTTAATTTAATTTAATTTAATTTAATTTAATTTAATTTAATTTAATTTAATTTAATTTAATTTAATTTAATTTAATTTAATTTAATTTAATTTAATTTAATTTAATTTAATTTAATTTAATTTAATTTAATTTAATTTAATTTAATTTAATTTAATTTAATTTAATTTAATTTAATTAATTTTAATTTAATTTAATTTAATTTAATTTAATTTAATTTAATTTAATTTAATTTAATTTAATTTAATTTAATTTAATTTAATTTAATTTAATTTAATTTAATTTAATTTAATTTAATTTAATTTAATTTAATTTAATTTAATTTAATTTAATTTAATTTAATTTAATTTAATTTAATTTAATTTAATTTAATTTAATTTAATTTAATTTAATTTAATTTAATTTAATTTAATTTAATTTAATTTAATTTAATTTAATTTAATTTAATTTAATTTAACTTAATTTAATTTAATTTAATTTAATTTAATTCAATTTGATTTGATTTGATTTTATTTTATTTTATTTTATTTTATTTTATTTTATTTTATTTTATTTTATTTTATTTTATTTTATTTTATTTTATTTTATTTTATTTTATTTTATTTTATTTTATTTTATTTTATTTTATTTTATTTTATTTTATTTTATTTTATTTTATTTTATTTTATTTTATTTTATTTTATTTTATTTTATTTTATTTTATTTTATTTTATTTTATTTTATTTGGTTTTATTTTATTTTATTTTATTTTATTTTATTTTATTTTATTTTATTTTATTTTATTTGGTTTTATTTTATTTTATTTTATTTTGTCTTATTTTAATTTAATTTATTTTATTTTATTTTATTTTATTTTATTTTATTTTATTTTATTTTATTTTATTTTATTTTATTTTATTTTATTTTATTTTATTTTATTTTATTTTATTTTATTTTATTTCATTTTATTTTATTTTATTTTATTTTATTTTATTTTATTTTATTTTATTTTATTTTATTTTATTTCATTATTATTATTCATTATTTTATTTTTATTGGTCATTTTTGGAAACGCAAGCGGCAGTACTGGTCTTGCTGCAGCTAAATACATTTTTGAGTTCACATGTAGGTATGTTTGTACGTTTACATTCGAGTTCTAAATTTTCGGCAGATTCTCACCAATACACCTTGCTTATTTGTAGTGTATTTTTTTCTCTGATATCTTTCGACTATTTAAGCATGAAGACACTGATAAATTTTGATTTTCATTGTGCCTCTTATCGCGTCTCTACTCTTTTGGACGTAGAATGGGTATATGAATGTGAAGTTTTTTTTTAAGTTGTTGCTGTAGAAAATGCTGCGTTGTAAATCGAAAATAAGAAAATAGAATAAAACAGACTACGCAA
This sequence comes from Sphenella marginata, assembly GCA_951509765.1. NCBI lineage: Eukaryota > Metazoa > Arthropoda > Insecta > Diptera > Tephritidae > Sphenella > Sphenella marginata. The sequence goes on from OX608079.1 coordinate 103,002,404, forward strand.
CATGACTTTCTTATCTTTGCGATACTTTTCACTTGTCTGTATGACTTTTAGATGTTAGTTTTTGTTATTGTGAGAACATATGTATGTATGTATGTACTGAAACTGATGCGTTGCACAAGCGTGTTTACCTTTTTTTTCAGGTATCGAGGTTATTCATGTGTACACCCGAGTTGCTTAGGTACATATTTCTAAACATTTAAAAAGGCATCTCATAGGCTTTTTATCTCTCGTTACTTTGGTTATTAATCGGCATTTAGTGTTTTTGTGCGCCTCTATTGAAAATGTGAGCGCTTCGTAGAAGAAATATTGAAAGAGTTGTTTAAGCATGCTACGCCTAAAGATTATTCTTTTCTTTTTTTTTACATTTTCTTGTTTTTATGCTTGTTCCATTAGTTGTCGTCGTCACTTTAGCGGCACTTTGGTTATAACCCTTTGACTTTTTCCTTGTCATTATTTATAATAGACATAAGACACTTTAACACACGACAAAGTTTTAGTAACAAATTGTTTAGTGTTGTTGTTATTATCGGTGTTGTCTAGACTTTGGATACAATATAGCAATTTTTCAAATATTTTTTGAAAGAGTTTAAACATTCTAACAAATGCTTCTTAGGTCATATCTTTAGTTTTAAATGAACACATTTATTAATATTACCTCAAGCCCTCTGAACTTCAAGACTTTTTATTGAGAAGTGATTTTTTGAAAAATTGTATGAAACAATTTACTATTGTTATTTTAAAACTGCATTTTTATTAACATTATTAATTTTTCAGAATTTTTGTATATCTGTCTGCATGTTTGTTCGCGCATCATTTAAAAACCGCTACATATAACTGAAAGATGTTTAACCTATGTTTTGCTTGTTGCCCAGCTAAAGGTCTAAGAGTCACAGTTTTTATATTTCTACATTATATTATACAGACGTGGCAATAAAAGAAGGCTGAAAATATTTGTATTCTTTTGCTAAAATTGAAAGAGACCGATGTCTGGAGTTATGGCGATTGGCTATAAAATTTTCCTTTTCTATTGTTCAAAAAGCGTTTAATAATCAATTTAAAATAATTATCAGTAATATTAAAACATTTTTTTTTTCTCATTCTGTGTGCTAAACGAAATCTGAGTCTTGAATCTGTTCAAAGCTTTTATTGAATGACATTTAAATAATGCAGCATTTTCTGAAATTTCTGCTTTTCATGATTACTTAACACCACTTCATTTGCAGCAAAATCAAAAGTTTAGATTCCAAGTGCTCCAAAGTGCCAAAAAAAACTCTCAACGCCTTTTTTGCCAAAACTACAACTAAGCTAAGCAATAGGCAGACAAATTTTTGTTTTTCATGTCAAAGTTCAAAATGTGCGATATCATTTCAGTCTGCTGCCACCAATATCACACCAACTTACACGCGAAGTTATGAACAAAAACAACAACAATTCTCAGTTACTGCAAGTTTGTCGCCTGCCAGGCTGTCTGCTTGTTGTCTGTTCGCATTGTCGCTGCTGCCATCGTCATCGTTGTCGTAGTCGTCACGGAAGCCGGCTGTTGGTTAAATTTCCGGGCGACTGATTGCATTTTTGCACACACTACAACAAAGTTCGACAGAAGGACGAGTGGCAATGGAAAGCGCAAAAGTAAAAAAAAAAAAAACATAAAACAGGGAGTTGAGTCAAAAGATGAGTGGACAAAATGCATGCCAATGTCAATGCGAAACATTACAACAAATACAAGTTGTTGCAAACATACACAAACAAAATTATGTACTCACTACAATACAAGTACATTTGTTCCTCATATGTATGTATGTTTGTGAAGTTGTGGAAGACGACTTTAACCACTTTAACACACTCCCAGAAGCTACTCTCACCTGGCTGCAAATTGAAGCAATAAAAAAAAAACCACAAAAAGCAAAGGTGTGCAGTGAGTAATGTATGTGCGAGGGGACTAACAAAAGTTCGTTAGAAAACAATTAGTTTCGTACTCATCCTTCCTTATAGTTATAATCACCAAACAAGCCTGCATTAAAATTTGAATTATTGTCACTTCACGAACCACTCAAAATTTACTGAAAGTGAAATTGCATTTCATTACCAATAACATTTGATTTTTGAGTGGAACTTGATTTTAAGCATTATCATTCATTCCTGATTGAATGGAAGCTCACTAAACGTTTTTTCTTGCATGTATGTATGTATGTGTGGATGATTGCAGTCATATTTACTGCTTCAAAATCTGAGTCATAGTGTTTATAAAATTACAAATCGAAAATTCAATTCAATTCAACTAGTTCTCATATAATCCAAGCTCACATAAGTTTTTTAGAACTGCTAAATTTGATTAGTAATCAATTGATTAGACGAATTTTTTAATTGGAAATGATTATTTTAATTGTGATTAATGATTACGATTTAAAAAAAATCTGATTTTTTACGATTATTAAAAATATCAAACATAATCAAAAAATAAATAAATAACACTCAAAAACAAATCCAAATTAATAAAAAAAATTCAGAATAAACAGAATAATTAGAAAAATCATAAATAATCAAAAAACTTTAAATATTATCAAATAAAATCAAGAATATCAAAAAATAATCGTAAATAAAAAAAATCAAAATTGAAAAAAAAAAAATCAAAAATAAAATCATAAATAATCAAAATAAAAATCAAAAATAATCACAGATAATCAAAAAAAATCAAAATTGATCAAAAAAAATCACAGATAATCAAACAAAAATTAAAATAAATAAAAAAAATCACAAATATTCAAAAAGAAATCAGAAAATGTAAAATTAATAAAAGAAATTAAAATTAATGCAGAAAAATTAAATAATATAATCCAAAATAATCGAAAAAAATCATAAATCTAAATATAAAATAAAAACAAAAATAAATAATCATAAATATAAAAAAAAAACAAAAAAAATCAATCTTAAATATAAAAATCAAAAATAATCAAAAAATCATAATCAGGAAAAAATTATTTAAAAAAATATCAAGAATGATAACAAAAATAAACAAAATTAATAAAAAAAAACTCTTTCTTTTATTTTTAGTAATAGTGAGAATCAGGATTCTTTTTTTGATTACTTTTTTGTTTAATTGGAAGATAATAATTGAACATTTAAAATAATGGTAATCAATCAATAAATGAATTCTCAGGAAAATAATCCATCAAACCGGTAGTTATTAGCACGATTAGTAATCATAATTTAACAATTCTGGGTTTTTGGTATTTTAAAAGCTTTGTATACCTTGATTAATACCCACTTATGTAGTTATGTATCTCGGTATATACTTATATGTATGTAGTTGAGAAATTGGAGGGAAAATTACATACATATGTATGTACATGGGTATCTGCAAAGGCCGCTTACAGGAATTGTGGCAAATCGCGCAACCCTTCACTTTTTTGTTGTTATACATATATGAATTGATGTTGGCGTGACTGCTAGACGCCTGCAGAAAAAGGCTTCCCGACACATGCACGCATACACACACATGTGACACACACAGGTAAGTCTTTTGCATAGCCATATGTATGTATGTGACGGTGCTGTAACATTTTTATGCTGCTGCATTTGCTTTGATGGATAATAAAGAATGAAAAAAAAAACAAGTTTTTAGCATAATTATTTTTATTTTTTCTCTACATACATACACACATAAGTTCCATTACTTGTGACTTAAGGGTGCGGTATAGATTCTTTAAGCTCTTACAGCCGCAGCTGTTGACTATCATTTGTTATTTTACATATGAGTTGTTCTTGAATTTTCCGTTATATTTCATAGAGCTGCTAGAATCGTGCAGTGATATGTAAATTAATTGCTAAGCTATAGATTCAATAGATGCATACTCGCACATGGTGCATCAGGTATATGAGAACGTTCACAAAAAAAAATTTCCGAAGTATTTGTTTCAGTATTTTTCTATTCTATTGGGGGTCTCTTGAAAGTCGGTTAAAATCTGTTGCACTAGTGACACGTTCGAACTGCAAGTTTGTGGCCTCTATGCCTTACTTTTCTTTAGAGGAACTATGGCTTTAAATAGCAAGCTTCACTAAACAAAGTTGCAGAAGTCGGCAGAGCTCAGCAGCAACATAAAAATATAAAGCGACCTTCATACGCTTCTGCAACACTTAATCTTAAGTAAGTGCAACCAAAGACAATTGTGTTAAGAATATTTGTTTGTATGTCTGTATGTTTGTACGCGCATCACACAAAAACAACTGCAAAAATTTAATATCTATTTCCGTCAATACATTGCTAAAGGCCCAACTTAAAGTTTAGGATCAATTTTATTGCCAGGAAACATTTTATTCTTACGGAAAGTGAGCCCGTCTCAAGTAACTCCTCAAATACCTTCAGTACCCTATATAAAAATTTGGTACAAAAGTGGAGCGTTAAAGCGATTCAATATTTTCACATGCTTCAAATGTATGAAGTTCCAACAACAACAAACAACAAATTGCTGTTAAATACGCCCCTTTTACATTACAAAATTTGGGCCTATTTGTATTCAATTTCTGTATGCATCCCCAAACAAAAAAATATGAAAGCATGCATTTTTCTTAACCAAAAAGCTTTGAACATATTACCCGCAGGTGATGTTATGCTGCAGCTGAGAGCAAAATGAAAACATTTTTCAATTTCATGCTATTAATTGATATAATTTATGGTTCACATTTTGTTGAGGCTAAGCACTTTTCTGAGCACCACACACACCGCGCTCACATTAAACAAAAAATCAAAAAATGCAGCTAAATTAATTTGAAAAACTTTAGACTGACTGCAAGCTCTTAGTTTCTTCTGTCTTTTGATTGCATCAACTTGACGTCAATTGTATATGATTTTTGTTAATTTTTAATGCTTTGTTTACGCACATACATACATATGTACATTCATACATATAATGCCTGCATATACACCAAAGTTTTCTTTCTTTTTGTTTATTTCAAAAAATATATACAAAACGTATGTATGTATGTATGCCTGTATATTATTAACTTTAGTCTGCTACCCACTAGCCGAGCACTTTTTCAGCGCCCTGGGGCATATCAGTAAACAAAACATCAAAATGCATCGACATATTCGACGAGCTGGCAAGCTGACGAGCCAACAACACACAGAACATAAGAAAATCGTAGCTTTTTAACATCCATGCTTCGTTGCATTTTAGCCACAAAAACCAATTTAAAAAGTAAATGACCACAAGTTCAATGACACACAAGCAAACAACAAAACAGAAGAACTATGGAAATGTTAATGTTTAGGTGTGAGTACAGTGATGGGCAAAATTTTCAGCACAAATGAATTTGTGCTTATGAGGTAAAAGCTTTTATCACACCATCAAGTCAGTGATGAGGATGAGGAGCGGGACCAGAACAATAAATAAAACAAAAATAAAAAATTATAACATTAAAAAAAGTAAGAAATCTGATCAATTATCTAATTATTTCCTTTAAAATAAAACACTATTGTTGAAAAGTAAGAAAGCTTAGCAACTGTACTGAAGGAGGAAACTTTGGAGTCAACTACATATATGTATTAATTCATTGGGTGATTTGAATTAGCCTGCAGTGTGTCAAGCCTTTAAGGAAATTCTTGGAATTGTTTTACTTACAATCTTGTTTTTATTGCCACTACTGTATTCTAGAGTGAGCAGCGGTAAAAAAAATTGCCCAAAACTTTAAATTTAATATCTAGCAATAATTTGGTGAAAATTGCATATCATTTCTTACAACCGTTTTTGAGTGATGAGCGAACAAACATACAAACAGACAGACAAAAGTTCCAGACACCATTGTTTTGGCTTTAGTTACGCTGATAACGATTCAACCTGTTATAATTATACAACTTTGAGTGTCACTTTAAGAGGTTAAGGTTTAATTTAATACCTTTTCGATTTGAATAAACTTCGAAGATAGAGCGTTTTTGAAACAAAAAATGCAGTTTCGTTTCCTGTAAAATTAGCGCTAAACATAATTCTTATATCTTATGCATTTATTTCTTCATCGCTACTGTAGGTTACTATGCTGCAGCAGCGGGATTGTGCTTGGGGAATAGCTGATGTTTTTCTGCTGTTTTTCTATTGCCGTTGGCTTTGTGGTTTTTGGAATATTTCTGTTCTGGCATCATACCACTCTTTTTTATATGATCTTATAAAAAGTGGAAATCACTGCAACGCACAAACCAAGAACGAAATCCAGTTTCTTTCATAGTTATCTTTTCTCTTTTTTTTATTGGTGAAAGAAAACGCAATACGAGTAGAATGGATCATATGAAAATCCAATCAACCTAAGAATAATCTGACTATCAATTATACTTCAAGCCGCAAACAGCTGTTACTTTGAAGAAGTTTAGATAGATGAAAACTTAAAAGTCGTTATTGGCATTGAATGTATGCATTGTGAAAGCAGTGATGAGAAACGCAGCAGGAAATTAAAAATGTGCAAGCCGTTTGTGGAAATTTATTTTTTCTTACTTAGACAATCAAATTGTTTTTAATGGCATTTTCATTAAATTCGCATTAACCAATTTACTACTTTAACGGCGTTGTAATGATAAAAACAAAAACAAAAAATAAAAAAATAAAAAAATAAAAAATTTTCTGCTTTTAAAGCTCTTACACTAGAGCCTTTGAAATGTTTGTCTCACGAATTAAAGCTTTTAAAATTAAAAAATAATTTCGCATGCAACCATAGAAGCTTTTACTCCTTAGATTTTTATTACAATATCTTTTAAGCCATTTTCGCAATAATAAGTTCATAAAACTTCTAAAATCATATTAATTTGATGAAAAAAAAAATTAAAATTGCTGGAATTCCGAGTAGCTGACATATCAAAGAGTACGCAAACAGCAGTTGGCATTGAAAGCAAAAATATGTTGCAAACGCCAGACCAAATTACGAGCAATGCTCATAAAATTAAATTGGCTTGCAATACAAATGGCTCACTTTTGTCTGCAACTGGCAACTAACAACAATGAACAAAGACAGTAAATTATTATAGATTTTTTGCTAAGAATCTTAAAACATGTATACATACGATATGTGCTTTGTATAGGGTAGAGTTGGCAAATTAGTGGTGGTCACGAAATTCGATAAAAAGCGATTGTTAGTATCGATTGTATGGTTGCTTGCTTTTCAGGGCAGTTTTAAACTTAGGGTAAAGCCTAAAAACATTGTGCGAGCTTGCGAAGAAAATTCATAAAATGTTTTCTTTAACTTAAAAAGTGACAGCGGTCAACTGGGTTCAGCTAAAATTGAATGGAATTTTCAAGTCTAGTCGTTACTATTACAATCGATAGTCTGTTACTAAAAATCGATAATTGCATAAACATGTTATCGATAGTTTGCGAACTCTAATATAGGGTGGAGGATACATTTTTCTATTTTAAGAATGACACAAAGCCCAAAATAGTTTGTCTCCAAACCAAATCTGAGAAGAAAAAGTTCCAATAATAAATAAAATTATCTTTAGCTGAAAATTTCTTCACAAGATATATGGCCCCTTGCAGCTAAATACGCACTACATCCGATTCGAATACTGTAAAAGTAACGATATCTTCAATTCGATAACTTTAAAATGTGAAATAAACGGCACGATTTTTTTTATGTCTACTGTCTACCTAGTTTTTTTCTTTATAAAATATAACTCACAGCAAAAATCGATTTTTACAGAAATAACGGATTAAATGAGGTAATTCCAAAGAGACATTTTTTCAAAGTTTTTCTGGAATATGTAGGGTGAATCCTCAAAAATCAGCGGAAAGTCAGAATTCGATCAATTTTTGTCGTTTAGTTTTTGTAATCTATGGAAAAAAAAAAAATACATTTTCTTATGTGAAGACGTTAGTGGAAGAAGGGGCTATGTCGCAAAACCACTCAAACTCTATTTCTTGCATTGGTGCATAGTCTTTATGCATAAGCAGATTTCTGGCTTATCAGATAACCGCTATCATGAAAATTTAAGAAAATAAATCATGGATGAAGGGGCTATGTACACAAGTTTTCAATACGAATTGTGGAAGAAGGTGCTATGTAACATTTTTATGTGTAAATTTATGTGTTTTATTTCTCCCCTGATATGAAAATATACAACGTCTTACACTGATTTACATAATTTTTATGCAAGTCCATTTTAACAGTTTTGATAGAACTTCAAATGTTTTTGCTAAACTTTAAAGTCGATTTTCTCGTTTCACTCAAAGTACGACATAGCCCCTTCTTCCACTAACGTCTTCATGTATAAGAGTGAAAGAGGGTTGCAAACATTATTTTCGAAAATTTTTTGGTGCTTTGTACGATTTCAGACCAAAAAATATTCAAGAACTCGAGTAGCATAGATCTGATAGTTTTGATAGGTTTTATTGAGAAAAGCTACAGAGAGCTAAATATCTGATTTTGTGATGGCTGTGTGATGATTCTTCTTTTCATCATCATCTTTTCATCTGTCCATTTCTGAAAAATTTTCAAGAAAGCTAACCTCAAAATATCAGCAAACAGAAAAAACATGGAAAACCATACGATTGAATGAATTGAGAATGAAATACAGTAGAATCGCGAAAAAGTTAACCAAACCGTTCCAAGGGTGTTTTACTTTTCCGAAATATTAACTTTTCCAAAGGGTTCTCGAATTTGAAAAAAAAAACACGGAAATAAACATAACTTTGGGAATATAATACGTTCAATTTATTTGCATGACTCACTGGTACTCGTAACAAAACAGAAACTTAGATTTAGTCTGTACTGTTTCACATTTTACATACATATGTATATGTACATATTAATTTGTAAGGGCTGGTTTAAAGAAGCGGTCGAGACTTGTTTGTTTCTTTTCTTTTGTGTAATAGCTCCTGACAATTTTCGTGCGCATATTAATAAGATCTGATATCTGATTTGCATCGATTTGCCAATCGATTTCCACGAATACCTTCATCGATTTTTCTTAAAATCTCAGCTTTTTGATGCAAATTTAATCTGATTTGCAATGATTTTTTCTGCTTAGTTGACATTTTTTAACACACTAACTATAAACAACTCACAAGCTCAAACGTTCATGACAAACTACGTATGTACCAACCAACACCGACAATAATTTTTTACATACAAATTCGGGGAATACATAGCAATAAGGGGAATACCCGAGCTTGTTTTTCTCGCCAAACAAACGGTTGGGTTTGAAAAAATAGATAAGCTCGAAAAAGTTAACGAAAAGTTAACTTTTTAGAGCGGTACGTGGACGCTCAAAATCGGTCAACTTAGCCGAAGGTTTAACTTTCTCGCGAGTTAACTTTTGCGCGATTCTACTGTATTTCAAAACTGTTCACCTATTTGAAAAAATCCCAAAAAAATATCAAACCCACTTCCAAGTTAAAAAATTATTTCGGCACAGTCTAATGTTTACTATAAGTAGTGTGCTATTTTGTGCAACAATGCGAATGCTGCAAATTTTCATTGTACTGTACCTTGGGAAGGTTATTGAATATCGATGTCGGACGGAACCAAAGCAAAGCAAAGCAAAGGCAATAAAAACCAAACCAGTATCAGTGGGATCAGCGCAAAAACCACGCCAAGTTGAAGTGAACGAAGAAGCTGGAAAGGCGCGTTTCTTCATTCTAATTTGTTATTTCAAGTTGGCGTATAGAACTGGAACAACAACAAAAACACAAGACAACAAAATTGCAAAATGCCAAGGCCACAAAGTTGAAACTTCGACAGCGTTCAATACATGCAACAACAAGCACGTTGAATGCCACATTCTTTGTGTCCAGTTTGGAGCATTGCTCTTGCTGCTTGTGCTTTATTATGTTCATTCACATTTGCTGTGACTTGAGGTTCCAGCTTTACCTTCGCACAAGACCAACAACTACGTGTATCTACATTTTTACACTTTTTTTGAGTTGCATTCCAGGTTCACTGCAGTGGATATTGTTCTATGTTTGTGCGGTTGTGTGTATGTGTGTGTTGTTGTTTGTTCTACGACTTGTGTTTGTTTATTTTTCTATTTTTTCTGTAATTTTTGTTTTTTTTTGTTTATCAAAAAGTCAACATTTGCCCACTTTCAGCCCTGACGGTGTTGGCGACTTGTTTCTTGTTGGTGTGGCATGCACCTTATGCCAAGTAAATATTGTCCGTTTTTTAATTGTATTTGTTGTTTTTTGTTATTGCAAGTGCTTTCGCCCTTCATTTCGGACTGCTGCTGCTGTTGTTGTTGCAAGGTGTTGTATGAAACGCAGTTGAAATTTCAGTTTGTTTGCTGCATCGATTTTCTTATGGTTTTTGTTGAATTTTTTTTTTTGTGTTCTTGCTTTTTGTACTCATTACAAATAAACAAACCAGTAGATAGAGTTGAAATCGAAAACAACAAAAATCTATACAGTCAGTTAGTGTGAGAACGGTATTGCTTTTGATTTTCGCAAATATTTTAAGAAAAAAATTATGTAAATGAAGATTTTTGAGAGACCTTAACATGAAAAAAAATTCTAAAAATTAAGCCACGTCTTCCTTTTCCACTGGTTTCTCTGCATTTTCTTATTTCTCCTCTGAATTTTATTTCCTTAAATATTTTCCTTCCTCGCCCATTTCTATTACTATCATCTCTTTTCTGTTCCATATCCACTTTCTTTTTTTCCTTTTTCCACTGCCACCTCCTCTTCTTCGTCTCTGTACTCTCTTTATTATTTTCCGTATTCTTTGAATTTCCTTACTTCGCATCTTCTTCATCTTTTATGTCTCCTATTTTCGAAAAACCGCCGCATCTTCCTTTTCCATTTCTCCTATTTTTCAAAAACCCTTTCCGGCTGCAATCAGTGATCATAGGAACTTACTGTAGACATTTCTTAAAGATCGACTGTGAACTCTGAATGTCTATGAGAAACAAATACAAATACACATTCAAACATATTTATATTCCTCAAGCCCTTACTACATATATACTCTCTGTCTAATTTTCACACTAACTGACTGTATAATCAAATTCTCATCAGTACACGAATTGAATATTTCTTTCGACTGCAGCGTATTTTGTGCGTAGCTTTTTTCTTTCGCCTTAATTCATCCCATTTGTCTTGTACTCCCAGCTTAGTCAAATAGTTGTTTTTGTTGTTAATTTCAAATTTGAAGTAATTTTTTTGTAGTTGTGTATTCCAAAAAAAAATTTTTTTGTTTCTTGATTTATTTGTGGTTAGTACTTCGTTGCTTTTTTTAACGAATATTTTTGCTATTGTTGTAGCTGCGGATGTTTGCTGCTGGGGTTTAGTGGATTTGCGGTGTGTTCGACGGTCTTGAGTGCGGATGCTGCTTGTATTATTGTCTGTATGTTGCTGGTCTGGGAATTTACATACATATGTAAATATGTATTTAAAAAAAATTTTTTTTCGCATGTCTGTTAAGTGTGGTTAGATTTTTCATGGATTAAAATGTCCCACGGTTGCTAACATATGACACAATGATCATTCCACAAATATCATATCACATCACATCGGGTTATGTTAGGTCTTATAATGTTATATTGCGTCATATGATCATGTATATCCTCTTCAGGTGCATAGACAAGCCAATAAAAACAAATTTCCGGGCCTAGATATTCGTGTCATGTGATATATCACATCCACATCATTTCACATCGTAGCATGTCATTTTACATCATATTGTATCCAGTTCTAGTTCTCTGCGTAAAAAAGCAAAAAAAAACACAATTTTCTTGGCGTATTCTTATATCATGTGATATATCACATCATAACGCGTTCATATGTCACATCATATCATATCCATATCATGATATTTCACATCATATAATATCCATTTCATATTATTTCACATCATCTCGTATCACATGTTTGCATATCACATCATATCTTATCAATAGCATGTTATAGCACATCATATTCTATCCACGTCATGTTTTATCGCATCTAACCATTAAATATAAATGTTTTTTCTCTATTTCTTCACTTTTTTACTTTGTACCCTTATCCGGAACTACCTTAAGCGCTTCTTTTCACAAAAACTCCCATTCGAACAGACTCTCAATGTCAACAATAATTTCAATTTTGTTTATTTTTATTTCTTTTGCTTCTTTTTTTTTGTTGTCAATGTCAAGTGTTCGTGCGGTTTGCAACTAAGTGCCTGATGAAATTATGTGATGGTTGGTATTTCGCACACATGTTGAAATTTAATTATTACATAACAACCGCTACCATTACCGCAAATATTCGCAAAAACAGATGTCAGTCAGTCTGGTGTAACTGGGAAGTAACTTATTTTGCTAATTATGGAACTGCCAATATGATGCACATAAACAATGTTTACTTCTCTTTAGTCTTCATTTCTCTTTTAGTACACTTAGCGTCATATGAAAAATTTTACAACTAGCGAAAGATAACAAATGTGTATTCATAGTAGTAAGCTTTTACAAAAATTATGGCTTTCCGGGCCAAAAAGTCAAAACTATTCTGTAGCTCATTTTTTATATATTTTTTCTTTGCTTAAAAAGTCTCTCATACTTTACTCAGTTATTATATTCCATGCAGCACACAATTTTGCCACAAAACATGCGGCACTTTGTTTCATATATTTGTACGAGTATGTGTGCGCAAAGTCACCAAAGACACGACACAAACTCAATAAATTTATGGCCCAGTTTAATGCAGCAGCCCAAAATAGTTAGTCGTCAATTATTTTACAAAACGGTTCAAGATTGCTTTTTGTAGAAAATGAATGGTACTCGAGTCTATACAAATGTGTGTGTATGTGTGTGTGCGTGTGTGATATATTTATTAATGCGCCAATGTCGTGTTACATGTTTGTCCTTTTACGCTTGCACACTTGTTTGGCAAAAAACCGACATAATTTTCAAACTTTTTTCCCCTCTTTACTGGTACAAATCGAATTTTCCGTTGCGTGAGTGTAATGAATTTTTGAGCAACTTGATTTATTGCTTGGTGAGAATTAAGTTTTTCTTTTTCCTATATTCCGACTTGCTTTTAGTTGCATGTTTTTTTTTTGTATAGAGAGCAACAACTTGTAAGAGTACGGAGCAACATTAAACCATATGTTTTGAACTATATTAAGAAAGATTGACCTGTTTTGATATCGTCGCACTATGCTAGTCAATATTGATTTGAAAATTTAAGCTTTTCGTGTATGTTATTTTATGTTAAACTCTGTTGTTGGATTATTTTAAGTTTGTTACGTTATGCTGCTCTATGCTATGCTGTTTAGTGAGTTACTTTTTATGTTTATGTTTTGTAACTTTGTTTCTTTTTTATATGTTAAATTATGTTGGTGTGTTATGTTAAGTTTGTTAGTTTATTTTATATAAGTCCGTTTAGTTATTTGCTTTATATTTTTATGTTTTGTTATTTTATGCTATAGGTTATGGCTCCTCATTTCTGTTATGTTTTTTTTTTAATATTTTTCTCAGTTAAGGCCGGTACATTGGTGCAGTAGTCGTATCGCTGTAGTCGTATCCTTAACGTAAGAGAAAAACCAACATGCATTTGGTCGGCAAGGTTACGTTACAGATAGTAGCACCAATAATCGATTACATTGTTTCTCATAAGGTTGGTCGAATCAGCTGTTTTATAAGGTTACCGATACGTCACCTCTGAACCCGACTTTAGTTGACTTTGATTTTGATGTCATGTAATGATATGCTATTTTTGGTTATGTTTTCTTATATTGTTTAATTTTTTAAATGTAAGTAATGCTCTGTTATTTTACATTATACAGTCTTATGCTAATTTATTTTACGTTGGTCCCTTGTTTCTTTGTGATAAGATCAATTATCTTATGAACATATTGGAACGATTTTCCGTCATCCGTTGTCAAATTTGGTTTTGAGACAAATCGGTTTCGGGGATGTGCCATCTTCAATCTTTATTTGTGTTTTTTGAGCTTCTAATATTATTATATAAAAGCTTAGATTTCAAATGAGATAACTCCCGCACAAAAAAATTTTGTTTCAGGCCCTATGAGGTAATAACAAATATATTAAATGAAAGTATTGAATTTAACAAAAATAAACTGTGAAGTACTTTATCTGAAAAATACTATGTTTTTACAATTTTAGTTAATAAAATTTACATTGAGTTTACAGCAATGCATACCATTTTACAGTTAACTAACGTTATTAAAATGCCAATTAATTTCGAGTACAATAACAAAGCCAGCTAATAGCTTTTGTACAATTATTTGTGCGGCCATGGAGTAGACAACTCTATCATGCAACTATTTTAATGATTAACGCTACCATACTAAATACATACCAACAAACATATGTAAATACAGTGTTGTAAGCACATACCTATGTATGTATATAGAGTGGCACCCCCGACAATTTAAAAAAACTGAACTCACCCAAACGAAACAAATACTCATAGTTTATGTGAGCGAACTCAACATTACCGCAAATAAAAACTAAAATTAAGTTTTGTTGTACTCGTATTGGAATCTAAATTACTTTGTTGTTAGTCAGTTGTCCAAAAGGTAACAGACAGACAGTCAGCAGTCACCGAAAAGTCTAAACTCACAGTCTTTATACTACATACATACATATATGTATGTATATAGTATAAAGTTTATAGTGCCAACATATTTTTGTATGTAGCAAGGGTATGTCTCTAGGTAGGTTGGCAAGCAAAATGCGGGTAGCGAGTTTGTTACACCTCGCTGCGTTTTGTTGCGACCATTGCGCTTTATTATAAATTATTGTACAGAAATTTGTATTTGAAACAACAAAAAACTAACAGCCCGCATACATATAAATATTAAATTTTGTGCGGTAGTAGTAAGTGGTCGCTGAGGGACATTAACATTTTTTTTTTCCACAAAAGGCCAATAAAATAGGAAATTAAATTTGAAGGGAACGCTTCTGAACCAAAAACAGATCAAATTGAATTGTGAATTTAGCCGTAGGCTAACGAAAGTACAATAAATAGATAAAGAAGTCGAAGTTTGCAGTAAGCGAAGCAATGTACATATACCCAGCTGTTGCTAATCTTTGAGCAGAGGTTCAAGAAATGATGCTTTGCACCGAAAGTTTGTGTACCTACTTCTATTTTTTTTTTTTTTTTTTTTTTTTGAGGCCAATTATGAATTCATAGCAATGTCACACTCTTGTAATATTTTGTTTCCTAGTTTTTGAATGCCGCTGGGTATAAAATTATTTCTTTGAATTAAACTTGCAAGCATTGACAAAAGAATTGTAAAGTTTTGAAATTCAAGCTGTTGCTCAATACTTAAATTAATTTAGTTGAATGGCGTTGACATCTGGAATTTATTTGAAGTAGGGTCGGGCTGTTTGAGGGAGTGCGAGGCTTTAGCACGCATCGAAAATATGTAATGATGCGTTGGAGTATTGTATCCTATATTTCAATAAGGGCCTCCCTCCAACAATTCATTCGTCAATAAACGATTCAATTTCATGTATTAGTTATTTAGTGATGCGAGTACAATCAAATGCTTATACAGATAAATAGGCAAAATTCTTGCTGTTGCGCTAATCTATACGAATGCATTAATCTAATTTCATTACATGTAATTAATATGCGTTAATTGCCACCTCTGTACTCGAGGCAACAAGTTATTTTCGTGGGCTAAAATGGATCCTAAACTTTAAGTTGGACATTTAGCAATAAATTGGTGAAAATTATATGAAGTTCTTTATTGCGGTTTTTAAGTGATGAGCGAACAAGCACATAGACGAAAATTTAAAAAAATCAGCAGAAAAAAATATATAAGAGCTCAGAGTGTTGGCTCATATCTTGCAGGCGACATTTAACCCCCATTATGTTACATATTTTATTCATAAGTCGCTAAGTGAGTTCGAAAAAAAAATCGCCCTCAATTGTTGTTTTTTTTACAAATAACATATTTACAAATAATAGCTGAATAGTGTGCCACATGTAGCATGCAACCAGCAAAACAACAAAACAAAACACGCTAAGCCAGCAAAGGAAGAACCATCTGTTCTATTGGTTACCTGCCACCAAATAAACAAAAAATTAAATGCATATACATACATACACAGATATATGTATGGACAAACGTACTTGCTACATATTTGTGCATTGCCAATTGGCAGCTGCTCTTCTACCCCGACAACAGACTTGGCTGCCGAATGAAGCACCAAGAATGTAAAGAATTTTTTTCATTTTGCAAATTTTTGTATACCCATTTAATAAGAGTATAGTTGCATATGCTCAAAAACATATAAATATGTATTACATGTATGTACATACTTATCTACATATTTATATGAAATGAGGCTAAAAATTAAAAATCTAACAAAATTCTGAATTTGGGATGGGCACTTATTCACCCCCGGACCGAGTATCTTTGCCGACTTGCTAAAGCTTTCAAATCTCTTTATACCCAGTTGTGGTAGTGTTTTTACTTTAATCTAGCAAGTCCAAAAAAAAAACATTTTATAAATCTTCTGTCAATGAGTGAAAACATGAAAATGTGGTGTGAATTCCTCGAAAAAAATTTTTGAGAGTATTGAAACCCCAAACAATTGATTATTTTAATTGTTTACAATTGTTAAAAAAAAAAAGCTAAGAAAAAAAAAAAATTTTTAGATAAAAAAAAATATTTTTTGATTATTTTTGATTTTCTTTATTTTTTTAAAATAATAATCAATAAGGAATCAAAAATTATCAAAAAAAAACAATCAGAAATAATCAATAAAGAATTAAAAAGAATAAAAAAAACGAAAATAATCAATAGAAAATCGAAAAATCATCACAAAAATCAGAAATAATAAAACAAAATTAATAAAATAATCAAAACAAAAATCAGAAATAATCAAAAAAAGATCAAAACAAAAATTGAAAATCATCACAATAATAATCAAAAATAATCAATAAAAAATTTAAAATAATCAAAAATAATTAATTAAAAACAAAAATAATCACAAAAATAATCAATAACAATCAGAAATAAACAGAATAAATCAAAAATCGTCCAAAAATAATCATATTTTTGATTAACAATCAAAGGTATTTTTATTAATCGTGTAAAATCACGATTTTTTTGATTATTTTTAAATTAATTGAAAAATCATCATTAAAAATTTAAAGTAATAGAAAATAATCAAACAAACCGGTAATCATTACGAATAGTAGTTAATATTTAACAGGTCTGGTTTCCAACTCAAACTGGCTGAGAGAAGTCGAACTAGTTCGAAAGCAGCTAACATTGCACCAAACAACAATTTGCCAAGTCAACCTTCAAATGTTTTGAATTGAACTAATCGTCCGCACAGCCGCCGATTGGGGGTACTATTTTCTTGTCTACCCTAAATTAGAATGAGACTAACATTTATCTGAAATAAATCTCACATTTGAAGTTTCCATGCTAAAAATGCCAGTTGCTTGCCTGGAAGTAATACCGTTCACAGACTAGCTGCGCTTCTTGCAACTAATTGGTTTTACTGCTGGGTTAATATGAATGTGTGGATGTTTTCATGTGTAGTTGGTTGCTCAAAATTAAGACATCAGACAGCAAATGCGAAAAATATAAAAAAATGTAAGAAATGTTTTGCAAAATTAATTCGAATCGAAACAAATGACTGATTCATTATTAGAACTTATGGGTCAATATGCATTATGGTCTGATATTTAACTTTTTCATCAAATTGGTTAGAGATTCAAAATTATTTCATATAAATATTTTTGTATGTCAATAAGTGAATAAGTTGTACATTGCGTTATAAACAAACAATTGTATCAATTTATTGAAACGAAAATCATATCAAAAACTTCAATTATCACTCATTAATAGCAATTTACGCAAAGGTTCGTGGAAACAAAAAAATTCAGTAATCGCTCTTGCGGAGTACTTACTGCAAAATCACAAGCAAATAAAATAAATGAGGTGATTTTATTATGCAAACAGGGCGAGGAAGAGAGGGAGAAATTGCAGCTAAAGCAAAGTGAACCTTTGAAGCCTGCTTATCAATGCTTAGTACAATTACATCCACCTTTGTAACATTAACAACCTAATAATTATTGCAATAATTATCAACGCCCGTAAACAAATTAAAAAACTTAATAATTGAAATGGGGTGTGGTGTTGTTCTATGTGCAATGGCCGTATTGACTGCCCTCCCATTCAACTGTTGCGCACACATTTAATTTTTTTTTCCCTATTCATTTGCACGATTTTGCAAATATTTATCTTCTTTTCTTCATTTACCGCCGTTTTTTTCTTCTCTTTTTTTTCTTTTTCTATAGGCAAAGCATTTTACTAAAGTTGGTGTTAATTTGTAATTTTCGCCTCTTTGCGCAAACAATAAAGCAAAGGCAACAAGGTAGAAAAAAAATTTTGCAACATAACTTGCGAGTAATTCGCACTTGGCCGCCGCCAGTTGGCCTGGTTTCATTAGCCATTAACTTGTTCTCACTTAAATGCGCCAACAACAACAGCAAAGTGAATAGAGTGTTGTTAATGAAAGGGGGCGTTTGGTGTGCAAAAGTGGCGTAAATAGTAATAAATAGTACACTAAGTTACAAAAAAATTAAATTGAATCTTTATTGCGCTGTTTAAGCGCTGAGTGTGCGATAAGATTTGATAATGATTTCTTTTTTTTTGGTCTCTTTTGTTATATATGTATGTACCTACTTGCGTCGCTGAGTTTAGTATTTACCAGGTGTGGGTAGAGTGCATAAAAATTTAAATGCAGTCAGCTGCTCATAAACCACTCAAAGTTTACGGATGGTTAAATTAAATTTGCATTACCACAAACATTTTAGTTTTGAGTGGAACTTCAGTTTGGTTATTACACAAAATTTTGTTTGAGTGGGAATGCAATTAGAGTTTTATCTACTTAAACATGACTCAAAAATAAACATCATGCCTGTCATAACCAACTTAAAATACATTTTGTGTTTTTAAAAATAATCAAATAAAAATCAAAAATAATCAAAACAAAAATAAAAAATTATTAAAAAAAAAAAATTTCAAAAACAATCGATTAAAAATCAAAAATAATCAAAATATGATCACTAAGAAATAAATATCACTTCATGTCTGTCAAAATCGACTTAAAAGTTTTAGTTTTAAAATCACGGTTTGTGTCTATGGTTGTGTGTTTTATATCGCTTACTCCAAAGTTGAGTTTAGCTTTTTTCGCCTATTTCTATGGTTATGCTATGGTTTGTGAATAAAATAGTAACCTTGAAAAGCAAAAAAAAAATGCCAGCTTAACTCTTTTTATAGGGCAACCTGTTAAATTTCATTTGAGCTAACATATTTAATTAATATGACTATCATTGATCAACATTTTAAATGTCAAAAATCACATTGAAAACGATTGAAGAGCAGTTCCACTAAAAAAAAAATTAGCACTAAAATTTGTATTTTCTTTACTGGCAATGGAGACTGCCCATCTGTGGTATTTACCTAAGCGTTTGTAAGGTTTGCCTTCAGATATGTATGCAAAAAGAGAAAGATAAGAGATAAGGTTTTATCTTCAACACTTTGTAAATTCTTTTTTTTTTGTTTTACTTTGTACAAATTTAATGTGTGGGTTTTGTTTTAATTACGCATTTAGGACCTGCTAAACAAAAAAGCCTCTGAACTTGTACTATAACAAAGCCTCACTAAGTAGTACCAAAAGAATGAAGAACATAGTCACAGAAATTGAAAACTATTTCTTGAGAAAATGTGCTGAGCTTCGTCGGGTGCAGGACGTTTTCTTAGAAGTTTTACAAGTTGGGTAGGACAAGTGCCAGGAACCGAGATTGTCACAGCAAACTTGAATAAATTTATGTATGTATGTGAATACCCTACATTAAGTTCAAACTTCAAAACGATATCAATAATAGCAACAAATACAAGAATAAAATTTAGAAATGCAATAACACTTACGAACTGTGACCATCTTCGGATCGTAGGCGGTGACGCGTTGCTCCACAGCAATAACTTTCCTTTGAACATTACGTGTACGTTCGCCAACTGACAACAACTCGCTTTGCAACTCCTCAAATATATCGCTAGCCAATAGCACCAAAGAAGCCAATTGCCGTAATGCATTACTCAATGTAAGATTACTAATTGATTCGAATTCATGACCGGACACAATTTTTGACGCCGTTGGCGATTGTGCACGCTTTAGTTGCAGTTGTTGTTGTTGCCGTTGACGCTGCAATTGTTGCAATTGTCGTTGTTGCTGCTGCTGCTGTTGCTGTTGCTGTTGTCCAAGTATATCACCAGCGCTAGCGCTACGTGTTGGCGAAGGGGCGGTAGATAAAAATTCCACATGATGTTTTAATTTCTTCAAAGAAAGCACCGGTGGTGCAGCTGGTGTCGATGTTGATGCAATCGAAATTTCTTCTTCCGTATCGGTAGCATAAGTAAAACTGCATGTATAACCGCCATTTGTATGATTATGATAATTATGATTATGTAGTAAATGATGATGATGCTGCATACAATCGTCACGTACATCACGCATTGGTGTTGTTGGTGCTGATGCCGCAATTTTATTTGTTGTAAAACCGAGTGTGCTCGTTGTATCGCCAGCGTTTTGTTGTGACACATGTATTATAGCTCTTGTGACAGTGGTGGTAGTTGTGGGTGTATGCTTCAAACCAGCGGTGGGTGTTGCGGCTAAACTTCTTGATTGCTGTTGTGCAGTGTCCTTGGCATTCGCTATTGTCCTTGAAATTATATCGCCACCACCATCACCACCCCCACTTCTCTCAATACAAACATCATCCTCTCGCACGTGCTCTTTTTCTCCATTCAATTGTTGTTGCTTGATTTGTATAGTTTGCTTATTGATGCAGTTGTTGTTTTTACATTTACCCGGCATGCAATGGAATTTGGCGCTTCGACTTCGCTCGTCAAGTCCTGAGGCGGAAGCTAATGCCAGCCGCGTCGGTTGTACGACGCGCTGTACGAATGGCATCTTCGGCGGCTCTCAGCGTGCGAGCGTGTGAAGTTTTTTTTTTTGTCTTTTTTTTGTTTATGTTAGGTCAAATGGGTGGCCGGCCGGCTCTTTACTTTGTATGTTTATTGTTGTAATGCAATTCGAAACACTTTTATGAATGCGAAATTTTGCAAAACGTATTTACAAATGCTTTTTTTTTTTAGTTTTTTGGCAGTTGTTGGTAAGTGGAACATAATTTTTACTTTTGTATTCCATTAGAGGCACTATGAGGTTTTATTGGCACTAACACTTTCAGATTTTATTTCATTTTCTCTTACACACCTTTTTAGTAGCACCACTTGGAAAAATGATTGGACATTATTTTCTAATCTTTTTCATTTTTAAATTGTTATGCACCGTACCACATAATTTATAGCTTATTCATTTTTATTTAAATAAACATTTATAGGATTATTGTTCAATTTACCAATCATAATTTTTTGCTATTTTACTAATTTTTCACACTACTTCGTTTTAATTAATTTGTTTATCAAATTTGTTATCTTTTTTTTTTGTTTAATTAAAATTTTCTTTTTTTACTTAGTAACTTTTCCCTGCATCTCACCGGCTTCAATCACACTTTCTTAACCGCCATTTATGGTGCTCCTTTCATATTTGTCACTCCTCTCACATTTTTTCTGAATTTATTTCTTATTTACTTTTTTCATTGTTCTATTCATTTTTTCGCGTTTTAATTGTATAGACAAGCATTTGTATTTATATTTAACATTTCCTTCATCTTCGTACTATTGTGCTGTTGTATGTATGTGTGTGCACCTTTAAATTTTTTAATATATAAAAACTGGAAAAACAACTTTGTATGCACAGATTCATTTAGTAAATCCCTAGCATACAGGCATTGCTGCTCCTTTAGTTGCCGGCATACAACATAAACGACCCTTCACTTCCCGCTGGGCAGCTTGGTTTCGATCTTTTGCATATATGTATGTACATATACATATATGTGTGTATTATGCCCTTCCTTGCACGCTTTTGAGAAAATATTTGCAAAATGCACTATGGCTCAAATGATTATGTTCGCTTCCAAAAAAATAATAAAAATTGAAGGAATGGATTGCGGTTCTTTCGTGCAATTTCTGAGCAAATTACGAAGTGGGTTTGATTGTTATCCATTAAGCGCAGTTTCATGCATTATTATAAAGTTAAATATATACATACATATTTGTTAAAAATATTGAAGCTTCTACTAAGAATAGTGCTCTTAAAAAAATTGTGTGGAATTTGAAATTTCCTGTGATTTAGAACAATTTTTTTAGGTAAGCAAAAAACATTTTATCTACCATGGAAGTGGTGAATAATAGATTACCATTGTTTACCCATTCATAACACACCATTCTACATTCCAAAAAATAGCATTTACTTGCGAAAAGTGGTCATTTGAGCTATAGTGCAATGATTGTCAAGCACTGTTGTTATTTTGTTTTAAAAAAAAAATTTCATTCTTAATTTTATTTTTGTTATATTTAAGCTTTACTATACACATATTTTTTCATTGTTGTTTTTGGCAAAAAAACCGTATTTTATATATTTCACCCAACTCATAAAAACACATCTCTCTTAAAACTGAAATTCTTATTTAGCACACTTTTTGACACCAATTCAGTTATTTATTTTACAACCAACCACGACTTTCTCTTCCTTCGTTATTACCGCATACAACACAAATTTATTTGATAATCATTTTAATTTGCCGACAAAGCAGCATCTAACATGGTTGCTATACATACATTATAGCAATTTGTTGTTGCTTGACTGTTTTACCTTTACATAAAGTACACGTTAAGATTCTTTAATAATACCAGTCGTCTCAGCGGCAGCGGCTCATTGAGCTTATGTTGACCGGGCTGAATTGGTAGGTAAAATGATATTTATGCTGCTGTTGTTGGTATTGGTTGCAAGGCGGTTTTACTGGTTTTCCTCTGCCAAGAAACATAGTTCGTCACATAAATCTGTATGAAGTTTGAATTGCTTTTTCATGGAGCGCGGCATGCAATAACTCCTTCTGCACACCGAAAATCAAAAATATTCGAAGTTAACGAACGTGGAATGAGAAATTACAAACTTATGCACAATTTTAAAAATTTATTTAAAAACAAATTATGTACATATATACATATGTATTAAAAATTTATTTACTCCACATGTTTTGAAATTTACTTCATTTTTATTTATTGTATTTTTATAAATATTTTTCTCACACCTTAAGGTATTTAATATTTAAGCCAACATGCAACACACTTTAAAGTCACATTATTTGTTTAATTTAAAAACCAGCTACTAGACATTTATGCTTGTTATTACAGTAGTAGTAGTTTTCTTACTACTAATTGGCCTTTTAGGCACACACTTTTGGCTTTTTGATAAACAAACGCTTGTACTTCGGCAAACCGCGCCAGCTCATTCCCAAACACGTCACTCAAGCACACCGGTTCAAAATCGACTGAGGCGCGCGCGTCCAATATTCATGAATGGTTTGCTGCCGGCTATAGCTGCTTGTTGTAATTAAGCGGGTAATTTTTTGCCCTTATAAATTGTGTACAAAAGATTGGGTACACTGTGACCAGAAATTCGAAACCCGTTTGCCGAAAAGAGTGTGGCAGTGCAAAAAACGTAAAACGGAAATGATGGAAAGAGTGTTGCAGAGTTCAATCAATAGTACCACTTCTAGTTTTTTAAATTCAGATGGTATATTTGAGATTAATATTGGGGAGGAGAATTCAAATCTAGGCTGGTTTAACTGTTTTAACATTTTTAATTTTTTCTTGTATTTTATTCTGCATTAATTAGGTAGTGGTATGATTTATAGAACATGGCTTACTCTTTCGGATCAGTAGTATGTATAAGAGTTGTTTGTGTACATGCGTGTTTACATACATATACATATGTATATCTGCTACCGAGGAAATAAGGATTAGCTGTCAAAAAATCTACCACAAAAAACAAAATATTGCATGAAACAAGAAAACATGTCCAAAAATATCGGGGAGGTATTACAGGACGCGTTTTGACCTCGGTTCTGATCAGGATCACTGCTGATTGGAATGCGGTTAATATGGTTAGAACGGTGCTACCAAAAAATACTACCCTGCTATGTTGCAAAAATTTCATCTAATTAAATGTAGATAAACACACATCTCTAGCTGTTTAACACAAATGTCACAGTAAACAAAAATTCTTCACATATGAAAATTTAAATAGAAATTGTGTGATATTAAAGTCAATAAAATGGGTTTCCTATCAGTATTAAAAAAAATGCGACAAAAAGAAAAGGAGATGCGCATTTTGCTGCTGTAAGTAATGAATTGGTAATTCTTTACGACCGCACGTAACTGCTAATACACGTCCAAATATATCGGGAGAGGTATCAAAAGACGCGTTTTGACCTCTGTAACAAGAATCCGAATCCGGAAAAGAAATATTTTAGTTCAGTGAAAAGTTATTAACAAAAAACCAAAAAATGACCCAGAACAAATCCTGATATAGGGGTCCGATCCATGTTTTTTATGTGCAGAACACCTTTCCGCATTGGCGGCCTTCGGCCGCGCTTCTAAAAATAACCCTGGGCTACGCCATTCCAACTCCAGGTGGTTGACAAAACCGTGGCTACCGCCACGGTGATGCCCTTCCGCGTGCCACTTTTTTCTCACAGGGTAGTGTGATTACAACAACCACATGAAAATGACAGAAAATTCTGAACTTTGATTGCAAATATCTCGCAAACTACTGAAAATATTGGTTTTCCGGATTTGGATTCTTGTTACAGAGGTCAAAACGCGTCTTTTGATACCTCTCCCGATATTTTTGGACGTGTATTAGCAGTTACGTGCGGTCGTAAAGAATTACCAATGAATTAAATATGCTTACAATTTAACAAGAAATGAGTCATAATAAATTTTTCCGCACATACACACCAATGCAAAGTGGATTGGACAATGCCGGTAAAACAACAATATTGAAACGATTTAATGGTGAATCAATAGATACAATATCGCCTACTTTGGGATTCAATATAAAGACTTTGGAGCACAATGGCTACACGCTAAATCTGTGGGATGTTGGCGGTCAAAAATCGCTGCGTTCCTACTGGCGTAATTATTTCGAATCTACAGATGGTCTTGTATGGGTAGTAGACAGTGCAGATCGTATGCGTCTTGAGTCATGTAAACAAGAACTTAGAGTGTTACTGCAAGAGGAAAGGCTTGCTGGTGCTACACTATTAGTGCTTGCGAACAAACAGGATTTGCCAGGCGCACTTAGCGCTAATGATATAAAAGATGTGAGTTCACACTATACACTTTTCAATTGAAGTAAAATATTTTGAAAAACTTTTGATATATTATAGATACTCGATCTTGATGACATAACCACGCATCATTGGTTAGTTGTGGGTGTAAGTGCTGTAACTGGCGAAAAATTGCTAGGAGCTATGGATTGGCTTATTGATGATATTGCAAAACGAATATTTACCTTAGATTAAAAATCAGCTGATATTCATATAAAGGAACTTTTGAATTCTATATTACATTTTCGGCTTTCTTTGGAATTTCAATTATTTCTCTAGTAAATATAATTTGTATAGTTGCTCTTCCGCAGTATTTTTGAATTTTGGTTTTAAATTTACTTTAATCGTTTGAATAAAGCCTTCGTCTTTTGTTGGAGCTGTATACTTTTTCTTCATCATGTTGAAAACCATTTCGTTTATTTTCGAGTGACTTTTATCTGTTAGATGTCGGTATTTGATATTATGCCGAACTTGATCTAATGGCACATTCATTATGAAGCATCGGCAGGGCACGTTGTACTTTTTAGCTAGTTGTACGAACTTTTTTCGTGATTCAACATCAACATTTGTGTTGTCAACCACGCAAGGTTTACCCTCTTTCAATGCCTTTTCACATATGCTCAGGCATGCTTTAGCACTTCCATCTTTGTCGGCACTGGCGATAATATAATTTTGTTGCTCCAAGTATTCGCGGCAGAAATGGGATTTGCCTTGGTAAAAAAAGGAAATTATATAATAATTTTTGGAAATGGTGTTTCCTGCAAAGCAGTGTAAACAGGGACATTTTATTTCTCAAATTCATGAAATAAATGATACCGTTACTTTGTACGAGTAATTTTTTCAACTCACCTGAACCGGGCAATCCTACCATAATTATCATTTCACAGTTATCATCAGTTAATTTTGCTGTATCTGGTTCCAATAAAGAAGTTTGTGTATTATTTATAACTGCGCTTGGCTCATACTCGGGCTTAATCCATTGCTCTGTTGGTTTAGCTAGAAAGTGTTCTTCAGGCGTATAAAAAGATAAACCTATATTTGCAGCAAATCGGCGATCTGCCAAAGAATGATCTTTTTTACGTTTAGCTTTGCCAGTACCGCTTTCAGGACGTCCAGCGGCATCGCCTACGTAAAAACTTTTGATCAAATCTATGTCAATATCATCATTTTTATTTTCCACCAGATATTCCCACATTCCAATCAATGGTTTTCTATAGTGGCCCTCTTCAACGGCAATAAAAACTTGCACCGCAACGTCTAACTTTTTAAGAATATCTTGAATTTTTCTTTTAAAATCGTCCAACTTAATTTTGCCGCTACCAATGCCACCTTGATTGGTGAAGAAGCAAAGCTTATAACCGCTTTGTTGAAGCGATTTCAATTTTTTCGGTACTTCAGGATAGAGAATTTGCCAATCGTCAATATGTTTGGGGAAAACATTGCCTGATTTAGTGGTAATTATGGTGCCGTCAATATCATAACCAGCGATTTTTTCTGATGCCTTTACTCCGCCAGCAGTATAAACTATCATTGCTCCATTTTCTATGGACTCCCACTGTTCGGGAATATTTGTTTCATTGTTGATCCTTATCATTTCCGGCTTATTTTCTGAGTTACCGTCATTTTTCTTACATTCATCTTTCATGTTAGCTTCTTGTGCTGTTGGTGGGGGTGTGAAATACAACTCATATTGATGTTTCCCATAAACCAACTCTACTACATCACCATGCTCCAGTTGACATTCAGTATTTTGCATTACCATTAATCCATTAACGCTGCACGGATTAACGCCGATTACGCGCAATTTGGCTCGAGCATTTTCAATATCTACATCCAACTCCAACTGCCGCTTTGAACAGCGTACATCTTTTATACCAGTCTCACGTGAACGTCCTACCATATTTTTTCCGGAATTTAAATCAATTGCATTGTAATCGGATTCCAATGGTCGGAGGACACATGATGGTTTAGCTAAGATTGAGTCAACTTTCGTAGTTAACGATTTGTTGAATGATTTTGCAATTGACATAACTCGGCGTATATACGTGATGGCTTTCCTGAGAGTACTCTTCTGTTAGGACAAGAACTCGCTTAATGTAAATTTCCATATCATTTGAAAAATTGTCAACTTACCTTATAAAATAAAATAAAAACTACGCCAAAAAAAAATTGTTTTGCAAAATTTTGACTGAACCCCGCCGATAAAAAAAGTCGATCAAAAGAATCATCGAAACCAGCTCGAAAAACATAAAGCGTGTTCCAGTTTGCTGACCTGGGTCGGATCATGTCCAAGGCAAATTCATTCTTATGGTAATGTTAAGTGAACAGCTAAACAATAAATCTGCCTTGGATCATGTCATAATTTAACACGAACGATGCGGGTCAGTTGCCACAAAAAATTTTTCATATATTTTATTTTTGGAATTTGTGAGTTTATATGTAGGTAAAATCGCACTGAAAAATGTGTGGATTGTCTAAATAGAATTTCCACTCATTAGGATTATTTGTACCGGTGTCAAATCGCGCCTTCATAAAATTCATTTAGACATAGACCCTGTTTGTGTAGGGCTAGGCCACACAATAACAAAATCGATTAATAGCCAAACACATCCAGCTATCGATTAATACTGCGCATCGACCTTGAGAACAGCTGACGAACGAGATCAACAAAATACCGGCACCCGGCACTCTTTCGAAGATTTTATTTACATACATTCTTTTTTTCATAGACAAATAAATGTAAAACCCAATAATGGCCTCTTTTGAACAATTCGTTTTAAAAGTAAAACCAGCGTTGGACATTTTTTTACGTGCACCAACTCGTGGAAACTTGGAACGCCTACGAAATGAGTTACAGCAATTTAATTTTAGACAAATGAAAGTATTCCATGCACAAATATTAGCACCGCTCGTCCTTAAATTGGAAGACCTAAACGGGTAAGTTGAGTGCACTTATACTGTGGTTTGAACCTTGGAAAAACTGAAAAACTTTCTTACAGATCCAATCAAGATATGATGGCAGGCATCTTAGATTGTGTGTGCATTGTTATGTCCAAATTGTATTTAGAAGATGTACAAGAGTTGCGCACACTGCTTGTTATTGTGCTAAAACAAATTCGCGAATCTGGAGCTATTACGACGCGGCCGAATTTAAGTGAAGAATTGAAATTAATCTCAGTGCAATGTATTGCTGAGGCACTACGGCGTTCGAATAGCGATGTTTTGGAAGCTTTTTATACACAGCCATCTGCAATGCTCCTAGGGCAAATATTGCTATCGTTGGTCGAATTTATTGAAAAGGAAAAATATCGCAAATTAGTGTAAATACTTATTAGCTCAGCACTTGTGGATACCCATTTACATTTCACCTATATATGTTTTCAGAATTGCATCACTTGACTGTCTAATGACGGTTTTCTATGTACATGACCAAGCTGAGTTTACAGATGTAGTGCTTCGAAATCAAGTTGCTGATGTACTTTTTATATTTTTGCCTAAAATTGTTACAGTATTATTGAAGATAAGTCTTGCAGATGAAAAATTCGGAGAAACACTTAAGTCGGTGAGTAAAATCACTATCTCGTTTGGTTGCCTTTAGGTAGCGTGAATATATCTTTTTTATCTTTATCTTTTAGACAGCCATTAAAGCTTTAGGACGTGTACTGTGTATTACATTTGATCAATCCAATAGTGATATGAAAAAATGCGCTTACGATAAAAATGATTTTAAAAATCTTATTTACAATACTTCGCAGCAAGAAAGTGATTCATA
Source organism: Sphenella marginata (assembly GCA_951509765.1). Classification (NCBI taxonomy): domain Eukaryota; kingdom Metazoa; phylum Arthropoda; class Insecta; order Diptera; family Tephritidae; genus Sphenella; species Sphenella marginata. The sequence goes on from OX608079.1 coordinate 103,031,414, forward strand.
TGAAGCATTGGCTGATATGCTTGTGAATAAAAATTCACAAGACCGTATTGAAGAACGTTTAAAACGTATGCAAGGCAGCGGCCGGTCTCCGCAATGGTTTAAAGCCACTTCTAAAAAATTACGTACGGTTTATGTTCAAACAAATAGTCTGCGTTCACATGAATCTGTGCGCGTGCGCACTGAATATGCACATATGTGTTGTAGGCTCATTGATTCCTGTGCGCATAATCTTGGAGAAAACTTTTTGCTTTTGATTGAAAGTGTTATAGCAATGTCACAGGATACTGATTTGAACATTAATAAAATGTGCACGCTGACATTAAGTCAATTACAACAACTAGGCAATGCTAACGAATGTATTTTTGATGATTGCGCAGAAATGTTATTCGATGAACATTTGGCCAAATTACCACGCATAATAAACCGTAGTGCAGATGTTGAACAATATGCAGAATTAATTTTCCTTAAAGGGTTTCTAAATAATTTGAGTACGGCGAAACTGCATTGCTTGTTTTTACTGCCGAAAAATTTGGAAATGCTTTGTCGCTGTTTACTTTCGGCTGTAGATATGAAAGTATCCAGTGATTTTTTAACGGCAGAATATGCTACACGAGAAATAGTTGAAGCTGACTATAATGAATGTGCTAAACTTAATTGGCGTCAATACAAATATTTGAATAGTCAACGTTGTGTTAATTTGGTGAAAGAAATTTGCGCGATTTTGGGTTCGACCAAATCGGTCAATAGTCTCATATTTGATTTTCTTTTCGAACTTTTGACACACAATAATGAAACCATGAACGAAGCAATATTGCTTTTACTTTGGTTGTGCACCGCTACTGATAGAAAATGTATAAACAGTTTGGTTATGGAATTGGTGGAAAGGCTGATTGAGGAAATCCTGGATGATAAGCATTGGTACTTAGCGCTGCAGCCGGATCCTAGTTGGCGGTTGAAAGTTGATAAGGTTCATTAGTTATTTTATTATTCATAACAATTAATCCACATTGTATGTATACGATTTCTATTTTATTTTTCCATCATGCAGCCAACAGATTGGTTTGTGGATCGTACGCCTGGTCTGTATGAGTCAGCGGTAGAAATTCGTAAGCAGGACGTGGACTCAGATGACGAAAGAGATTACGCTGATGGTAAGTATTTAATAAAATATAATGATTTGTAATATTGCACAGCACCATTATAGCGGATCCGTAGAGCTAGACTCTCAAATATTTTAGCCTTCATTAGAAGGGAGAAATGTGTCCTAAAGTCGATTTCGAAAAATAGCGCAATTTTCGAAACATTATGCAGAAGAACATAAATTGTCAGGAAAATTTGATGACATATACCCAGAAGGTTTAACTCAGAGAATCTGTTAACAAAAAGTATTGAATAGTACTGCCGTGCTTTTTTTCAAGAATTTCTGCTTAACGTATACATACTACATTTGCGCATAATGATTATAAATGTACACTTAAGTGCTATGTATTCCTCCTCTTTTCAGTGAATAAAACGCAGCGCGTTACAATTTTAGATGCAGAATTCAATGTTTTACATACATGTTTGTCCTTAGATGTCCTAGGACATTCTGCAACATTTTATGGTAACCGATTTGATCGTTATATATTCCGCTGTCTACACAAAGTACTTCTGAAAGTGGGTAAGTGCTTAATGCGTAAACTAGCATTCTTATGTACTAATTGAGAATATATCAATACCCTCCACAGCAAATAGCAATACAATGGTCTATCAAGCAGCCAACTTTTGTTTAGGATCAATACAAAAAGCATTACAATTCACCAAAGTCAGTCATTTAATTGAAACGCACACAGATTACATAAGTTATCATCTCAATACAATATTAAAGCGGGTAATATTTCATATTGAAATTCCATGAATTTATAAAAATGGTATTTTATATTTTCAAGTCTCCAGAAAGCTCTGCTGCCGTTGACATACTCACTGTTGTACTACAACTAAGCAGTCGTAGAGCCTTGCCTCATTTAGAGACGATTTTCCAAAGGATACAGGACGAATGTAGTAAAGCTCAACAAACTGAAAATATTAATGCGTTTTTACGTGTTTTTAATGCATTTTTGAAACACATAACTCAATGGCAAAATAGCTCTGATGCTGATGTTGCGTCTGTGCCGATGCAAGTAGTGGATGATTCTCTACAAAATGAGGATCCTTTGAAAAATTGGTTGGATATTTTAGAAAGTTCAAATAGTTCTATTGGTAACGCCAAAGTGAACTTGGATAGTCAAAAAGATGCAGAAACTGCACAAAACTTTACCGACGCTGATGTAAATATGGAAGATGAAACTGAAACTGAAGATGTGAAGCCCCAATTGCCACGTCACATTCATATGGTTAAAGATATTTTAAATCAAACGCTCAAGTTCGTAAGTTTTCAGAAAAAATCACAACAAATACTTGCGCTGGAATGTTTAATTTGTGGTTTACCTTTGCTGCGTAATTATGAAGATGAACTGCTGCCTTTGGTACATTTAGTATGGTTACCATTAGTGGAGAAATTTCGTAACGGTGACGCCATTGTTTTGAACCGATGTTTCATATTATTAAACGTACTTGCTACACATGCTAAACAATTTATATTGAAACGTAGTTTGGAGTGAGTTATAATTTTTCAAGCATTCCGTAAAAACTAGAATAATGTTTTCTCCCATTTTGCAGTGATGTTGTTCCATACCTGAGAGACTTCTTAACAAAAACCGCTAATCATAGCAGAACAGAGAAAATTACTGCGTAAGTTTTATACAATTCTAAACAAATGTTTTTCTATTTTTTTATTCTCTACTATTATTTCTTTTTTTTTCATAGCCAAACACAAGAGTATAAACTACAAGTGATTCTTTTGGAAAATTTTGCAAATCTAATTGAAAGCATACAAATTGATGGCAAGCATTTATATGAAATTGTTGAAAGCCTATCGTTATATCTTGCAAAGGAACAACCAAGTAATCTACAAGTATTAGCGATACAATTTTTTAAAAGTTTATATCAATACAATGGCCCATTGGCGTACATAACCGTACTTAAGCGGACACATATAACTAATTATAAGGATAATGTGGATAAAGTCCTAAAAGATTTGTTAAATTAAGGAAAACAAATAAATTGATTAATTAAGTTAGTACCGTAACAGGTTAAACTCCTAATTATCCAGTTTCAACGTACACGACGGTTTAGAGATTCTTCAAAACGTTTCCTATCACTTTTATTTGCTGGTGTAAATATTTAAAAATTGGCTAGAGGTAATTAACCGTTGAACACGAATATTTAAAATTGAGATTCCAACATTTGTTAGAACTACCGACGGTATGTTCCCATGAGAAATACTGATGTTATATAAAAAGAAGAGCTAAAATATACTCGAATTTTTTATTATTGTATGTAATTTCTTTGCTACAAAATTTATTACAAAAAGGAAATGTGCCACACCAAATGTGTGTCTTTGAAGAATGTTTTTTTTTTTATTTTCTTTTTTTGTATAAATTTCTACCAATTACTTTTCACTAAATTTTTTTTTCTTTTAACATGCACCATTTTTGCGATTTCTTCTTAATTTATTAAATTCAGCACACGGATCGCAACTATCAGAGGTATGCTGAACATTTTGTACAGTTGGGCAGCATGGACTACATGGATCGCAAGGATCACAAGCTTGAGAATTATTGCGTGAACGTATTTGCTCAATGAATGGAGCATAATTCGCCAAACCCGATAAACCTCTAGACGATGTTGATAAATAATTTCCACCCGTACTACCCCTACGCGAAGTCGAATCCATAGACGGCATTGTAGATGCAAACGAAATAGGGGATATATCGTTGACGTTTTGCACGGTTCTTTGTCCCCTAGAACGCGGTGATGAGCCTCTTGTTGAGTACATAGAAGGTGGTTCTGAAGGCATTGATATATCTTCGAGATTTGGGCTTCGTGACCGCATTTTATGTTGCTGTGAACTTTCTGTTCTCGATATTCCCATAGAAGGTGGCTCAGAAGGCATAGAAATGTCTTCCAGGTTCTGAGTTCCACCATGACGTGATGATCTTCTTGTTGATGACATTGACATTGGGCCAGAAGGCATAGATATATCACCCAGATTCTCACTGGGAAATGTCATACTGTGTTTTCCCATGTCCCCCTCACTGCCTTTCGTACCTTCAGGATACACACGCTTCATGGAATGGATTGAAGTAGTAATTTGCAGTTGCTCTTTTGCAGCATCAATCAGAGTTCCTTGCCGCCCACGTTGATCCATGGAAGATGATCTGCCTGACGACGGGGTTACATTTTGTTCTTGTTGGTATGTACCACTTTGTTGTATTGTAGTTTGTGTTTGCTCTACAGTAGCAGGACCCATTTGACCCCGACCACCTTTACCTTCAGAACTACTTCTAAATGCATTACCCCGCCTATCACCGCCTCTTGACGAATCCGGATGACTATAAGAGAGACGACGTCTGGCTGCGCCACCTCTGGGTACATCAGCTGAGTAGGGTGTTGACGGTGTTCCCGGTAATGATGGCATACTTTCATCTGCCAACCTCGGATCTAAGAGGAATCGCCTATCCAATGGAGATTCATATGACACATCTTCAAAGCTTGGCATGGTGACACCTGAAATACGCTCACTAGCTGGTGTTCTGTATGAGGGTGCAGTTACGTTTCCTAACATTTCACTTGGTAAGTTTGATGGCATGCCAGGAGTTCGAGGTGGAGGTGTTCTTTCGTATGACGGTTGGCTAATATCGTCAAGTCTTTCGCTAGGTAGATTTGAAGGCATAGATCTTCTTGGTAATGAAGCCCGGGGTGGTGAGGTAAAGTATGCCGGTTCACTAACGTCTGTTAATTGTTCACTGGGTAAATTTGTTGGCAGCGGACGTCGTGGCGGTGACCCGACGGGTGTTGGCGAATGCAATGAAAAGTGTGGTGCTGGTGCCATTGGTGTGTATTGACTATCAGTAGGTGTTCCTCTAGATGAAGGCGACCGCAGAGAGAATCTTCGCTGTGGCGTTCCATACTGACCACCTTGTTCCGTGGCGCCCATTGATTTGTATGAATCTTGAGCATAGCGAGAAGGCGTGGGACTTGGAGTTCTAAGCTGTGCATAAGGAGTTTGCCAGTCTGGACTTCGCTGTGATGATGAAAAGCGTTGCGAGCGCGGTGGTGATGCTCCGTATGATGATGCAAATGATGGTGGACTCTCGTCCGCAAGCTTCGGATCCAGCAGGAACCGTCTGTCTAAAGGTGAACCACACGATGCATTTTCGAAAGAAGGCATCGACATTGATTCCAGCCTTTCACTTGGGTATGAAATAGATGGAGTTTGTGGACTTCGATAGGATGGCGCTGAAACGTTCATTAGCTGTTCCTGTGGCACATTTGATAAATGTTGCAACATATTTTCTGTATCCATAGAAGGCAATTCATTGTCGCATGGCAAGCTCATATCGGCCAAGTTTTCATTTGGCATTTCCGAAAGGTCGAAGCTCAATCGTCTGCGAACTGCGTTACGTAAATGTTCCATCTGTGCCGCGGGTAGAGGACTTTGACTGAGTATTCCCGAATCCGCTGAAGGTGGATGAAGCCGTTGGGGTGAGGATTGTGGGAATTGCGTTTTAACCTCCTTAGTATGTGTCTTTATGGAACCGTATGGATCCACCATAACAACGATATGCTGAGTCGTGCTTTCAAGTTGTCCATTCTCATTCTCTGTGCGCTCTACAACAGTTTCTCGAATGCATTCGCCAGGTTGTGCTTCACCTTCACCAGGGCTAGGCTCTCCAGGTGAGCATGTAGACGGTGGATTATTGACTTTACATTTCAATGAATTAAATCGTTCAAGGATTTCGCAATAGGTTTCGTCGAAGCTCGGTTCGTCCTTTCCACTTGGTGCATAGCGGCTTCTAGGCGAAGGTGATGGTGAGCGCGAAGAACCCATTGAAGGCATGCTTTCGTCCGCCAAACAAGGATCCAACAAAAATCGACGATCCAAGGGTGAACCACACGAAGTGTCTGCAAATGAGGGCATGGATTCGCCTGACAAATGTTCGCTGGCTGGCGACTGATACATCGGTATACTCATATCGCATATCATTTCAGAAGATATGTCATGCGGCAGCGATGGTGTTCTGGGAGGGGGTGTCCTTTCATAAGATGGGGCGCTTATATCAGCTAAGCATTCACTTGTCATACTACTCGGAAATGCCCTTCGCATGGGCGAAGCTCTTGGCGGGCTACTGAAATACGCTGGCTCACTTATATCCATCAAGCATTCATCTGGCAGATCTGTTGGCATTGGGCGCCTAGGTGGCGAACCAATTGGAGTAGGTGAGCGTAAAGAAAAATGTGGAGCAGGTGGGCACACGGGTGATGGACTTCGTGTACGCTGCCGTCTCGGTGATGGTGAAAAGCATGGTGCTGACAACGTTCTCTGAGTTTTAGCAGATCTAGAGTAAGAACATGGGGAAGCTCGACGTGCACACGGCGAAGGTGACGGCGAACGTGAGGAAACCATTGAAGGCATACTCTCATCTGCTAAGTACGGTGAAGGTGATCTGCACGGAGATGAACTGCGTGGTGATGATGCTAATGATGATACAAAAGATGGTGGACTTTCATCCATTAGTCTACGATCTAATAAGAAACGTCTATCCAAAGGTGAACCGCACGATGTGTCTGCAAACGAAGGCATGGACATGCTAGCTAAATGCTCGCTAGCTGGGGAATGATAGTTTGGTTGACTCATATCACATAACTGCTCAGACGGCAAATCGTGTGGCATCGACGGCGTCCGTGCAGGTGGTGTCATCTGATATGACGGCTCACTTATATCGCCCAAACACTCGCTCGGTAAATTTTGAGGCATGCAAGGAGGCGAAGCACGTGGAGGACTGCTGAAATATGCTGGCTCACTGACATCTGCTAAACATTCACTCGGAAAATCGGTACGCATTGGTCTACCACCAACTGGCGTGGGTGAATACATAGACACGTGTGGTGCTGAAGGTGGAGGAGTACACGGACTTGGCGTGCGTTGCGACATTATCTGTGCTAAATTGAAACGACGTGGTGGAGATGAACGCCTTCGTTGGGGTGTAGCCTCATAAGGTTGTTGAGTTGGACTGGCTGACCGCGGTGTTGGGCAAACGCTTTGAGGTGCTGGACATATTCGAGTAGGTGAAGATGGTGGAGACCGGCATGGCGTGGATTTGGAAGGGCTTGAACGGCGTGATGATGCTGACGGACCAGATGAAGCAAATGATAGTGGACTCTCCTCAGCTAATCTTGAATCTAGCAGAAAACGTCTGTCTAAAGGTGAACCGCAAGAAGCATTCTCAAACGAAGGCATCGTCAGATCGTCCAACATCTCGTTGGGAAAAGACATTGAAGGTGTGGGAGGTGACCGAAAAGATGGCATACTAACATCACACACCATATCCGATGGCAAATCTTGCGGCATCTGCACTCGTTGTGGCGATGGTGGTGTGGGCATATCACATGGTGAACCAGGAAATGAAGGCACCGAAACATCTTCTATACATTCACTGGGATAGCGAACAGGCGAAGGCTGAAATCGAATAGGGGAAAAATGAGGTGGCGGCGTTGGCGTAGGCGGTGGTGGTGTCGGTACGCAGACATCGGGTGTATTCATAAGCTGCATTGGAGAGTAATGATATTGTGGCGTTGGTGTGCCCACTGGACTTTCGTACATTGGTGCTGACTCATCATCCAAACATTCATCTGGATAGGATTGCTGTTGGTTTTGTTGTTGTTGTTGTCTGCTCGGCGAATGCATACGTCGTGGTGGCGTACGCTCTGGCCAAGGTGAAGCATCAGACACATCGCAAAAATCCGGTGCAGTGATATCACTTATATTGGGTGTTTGTGGTTGTTGTTGCTGCTGTGAGGGACAAACGTTGCATTCATCTTCACTAAATTGAGGATCGGAAAAATCTTCCAGTTGCTCCGATGGTAAGTCGCACATATTGAAGCGTGGTTGTTGTTGATAGCGTGGTCTGGCATTTTGAGTTCGCATGGCCTCAAAGGCAGCGGCATCAGTTTGATCTAATTGTGTGTAAATATATTTGAAATGGCATTCTAAGCGTACGTTGAATTATTGTACCATGCGTTTGAATACATAGTTTTTGTAGCAGCAAATTACAAAATTTTCAACTCCGCCAAGTAAAACCAGCTTTACAAATTGAGGAGACGGACGACGGGTTCATGGTTTTTCTTTGCTGCTACAAAAACTACCAACATTCATTTGAATACGTACATGAGAGATTCTCGAACATGCGCGGATGTTGAAACTGTTCATCTTCACACAAATCAAATTCTTGGGGCGCATACTGACGTGGCGAAGGTGGAAAGCAATCTTGCCGTTGGGGCTGTCTGTCACGACGTTGTTGCGCTGGCTTACAACCACTAACACGTTCCTCATTGATCTGTTGCATGCTGTTGAAATGGGTTCTTTGGAGAGTAATTTTAAAACGGTGCCGTTATCTTAATAAACCGTTAAACAATTTAAAACTCAGAAATGCATACCTTCGATTTTCAAAATAACTTATTGCATTCGAATCGTTGGCGTGACTAAACATAAAAAATACTACTTATTGATTAAGGATTTTCTGATTCAAATCATCATCACCTCATTTCGGTGCAAACAACCAAGAGTTTTCAGTTGCACAACTTCATCAATGCTGCGTTCAAGTGAAAATTTGAAAAAAAAAAAAAAAATACACAAAATGCGAAATTCCAGAATTGTCGGCCGTTACAATTTTTGATCCAAAGCGCTCTCCAAAGGATTTTATTGGTTTATTTTTTTTTTTTGTTTTTTTGGTAAAACAGGAAACTGGAAAATTTTGAGATTAGTTTGCTCGAAAAAATTTTGTGTAAAAGAAAAGGAATACAATGTTTTTGTCGAAATTTTATTTTGTATGTTTCGAAAAAGTCAAAATTATAATAACTGTAAGAAAAGAAGTGAGCGATTGGAGCAAATGCCAGCACGCTCCCGCATAGGTGTAACCAGATTGTACTATTTGAATATACATATATGGGAGGATAAAAAACATGCAAGAGCCGCTCCCAAGTTCCGAAAGTATTCGATAAGTTGGTACTTTGCCATCTATACGATAAAGCGAGTCTTGCTACATAAACTAACTATGTTTAAGTTCCATTTCATTTGGAAGCTGGAACGGAGCTACGACTAATTTTGTGACTTCAAAGTGATTTGCCACTACTCACATATTCGCCACATGCCCGCAACTAAAATGAGCAAGGTGCAATTCAGAGGCGAAGTAAAGGAAAGTTGCTGATTTGGTATCAGTACTTTCCCTTGTTTGTTTTATTTGCATATTTTCCTGGCACAACAATTGCTTGCTTAATTGGGGCATCCTTTAACGGAAAGGGATGTGACGTTCCACACAGAGTTGTGATGATGTCATACCGATATTTGGTGTTCACTATTTTTTCTCGATTTAAGCTTATTCGCAAACTAATCTCGAAAAATCGGTGGTCTGCTGTTTTCGCTGGAGGAGTCATCGGACCTTTTTCTTCGAAGACGTCGCGGGCCAAACGGTTACTGTGAATGGTGGGCGCTACAGAGCAATGATCAACGAGTTCTTTTTGCCGCAACTTGATGAATTGGGATTGGAAAACATGTGGTTCCAACAAGACGGTGCAACAGCACACACTGCACGTGCCACAACCGATATGCTGAAAAGATGCATTTCCCAGGCGCCTAATCTCCCGTTTTGGCGATTTGCACTGGCCAGCAAGATCGCCTGATTTGACCGCTCCAGACTTTTTTTGTGGGGCTTTTTGAAGTCGCGGGTTTATGTCAACAAGCCTCAGACTCTTGCAGCTCTTAAAGACAATATCCATCAAGAACCGGACCTATCGCCGAAAGTTTTGGCCAAAGTGATGGAAAATGCCATAAAAAGGGCTCAAATGACAATCAACTGTGACGGCGGCCATTTACATGACATCATATTCTCGACTTGATGTAAAAAAATTAAAAGACCAAATAAAAATAATCCACAAGAAGAATCAAAGTTTTTCATTTTTTTTTTTAATTACAGCCAAAAAACATGGGAAGCTTACTTTTGCCCCACCTTGTATTTTTTGAAAAAAACCAATATTTTTTTTATATCTTTCATAGCAAATCATTATCTTCGTTCTTCTTTCTATATATTTCTATACATTTTGTGATTGTATATCTTTCTTTTTTTCAATAAAATATATATAACTAAGACGTAAATAAGGTAAATTTGAATTTCTAATAAACAAACGCTTTTCTGTTGGTGTAGTAAAAAAATTTCTTTACAACATATTTAACTCCATTCCTTGACTTTAATAATTGGCAAACAAATGTACATATATTTTTTTAATACATATCCATTTATATGTATATAATTTGTATAAATGTGTAGGTTACGTAATGCTAAAGTTTCTTTGCTACAAGTGTTTGATCGCCTAATTTAAATATATTTTTAAAAAACGCTCTATCTCAGCATTTGTTTTAACAACGCTCTACTTTAAATATTTTTTCTCAGAACTAGTTTCAAAAACGCACTATCTAAAACAAACTTCAATACATTTTCAGCTCAGATGGAACATTTTCAAATCAAATGAGTTGTAAGTTTGTTGAAAAAAATTCAGAAACTGGTCAATGTTGAAAAATTTGTTGGAATAGGGCGTTTTTCAAAAACATTTCTCTTCCACTGTCAATATGTTGCATGAAGTTTTTTAAATCAAAATTTAGCTAGGCTCAGAATTAATTAACTTTGTCTAAGCCCATATCAAAATTAACTATTGAACGATTAACATGGCAAAACACAAATTTATTTTAATGCGCTTGGCTTTTCACAGCAGCCAGCAGTTTTCTTTTCTAATTGTTTGTGATTCTATGCTAAGCACCGCTTGTCATTATTAAAACAAATTTGAAAGTTACTTCCAAAAGTGTTATTTCGCAGACACATTTTTGCTTTGATTAGGCGTAGTTGTGTTTATACGGCATCCGGATATTAGTTTTGTCCGTTGCAGATTTGTTTTGGTGAAAAATTAAATACTTGCTCACATAGCTTTTGTATCGTAATAAAGGCCGTTTTTCATTCATTTAGACGCTTAATAAATTTTTTCTGCTTGCCTGAAAAAAATTTTGAATTGAAAGTTGCAATAAAATAGGCAAGCAGAAAATTTATAAGCGCTCACAATTTTTTTTGCTGCCTCGCAAGCGACAAGTTCATGTATGATTTTCAAAGAAAATCTTTAATTTTGGAAAAATAGTTTCTTTTTATTATTTTATTCATATGTCGCTTAGTGCTTACGGAAAAAAAGTCGGCTAATATTACTGTACAGAGTCAACTTAAACAATATGACTACGCGAGCAAACTCATTAAGCTGTTTGCATATGCCATGGGCTTGACATCGGGGTGAGGCTGGAAGGAAACATATATATTAAAATCCAAAATGCAACTTTTAATGAACTGAGAAGGTATGCGAAAATTACACTCACCACTGCCTCGAATGATTTGAAAATTGGTTTCAAATCGTTGCCTTTTATTGTTATAAATGCACCCATATTACCCATAGTATCGCTGAAAGTCAACAAAAATACAGTTTAGCGACATCGTTGGATGTTATTGTATAAAACAAACACAATCCTCGAAATTATTGAGAAACATCATATATATATGTATTAATAGCCTTCCAGAATAATATTCATTACGACTCACCAATAGTTGGGTGCTGAAAATACCGTAATGCACTTGCCGTCATGCGTCACCTCGTAACCCATATCTTTGACTTCATGGCTACGCACAATATAATCCAAGTTATTACGTGTACAGAACGCCTCTGTAACATCAGGCCCAAATTGTATACCAACACCACGTTTTGATGGCCCACGACCTGACCATGCCTGGGGATCGGACCATAATAGCTCACACATAAGACCCTCTTCCGGTGGCTGACAATTACGGTCGATACGTCGCAAATCATCCAAGACTACAGTATCACTTGAGAAAAGACCACCATGCATGACGAGTATCTTTTTATTTATGCAATGACAAAGCGGCAACCAATTAAATACACGTGTAAACATATCAGCCATACGTGATGTATATTTTGCTGATACTTCACCAGTAAATCCATACATTTGATTCATATTGATGCTTTCATGATTGCCTATTAAGAGATTATACTTTTAATTAACAATACAGACTGATATAAAATTTAATTATTATAGTTACCACGCGACATAAAAAAGTGATTTGGATATAAAAGCTTGAAACCGAATAGTGTAAATATACATTCAACAGAGAATGAGCCTCTATCAACAAAATCGCCATTAAAAAGATATGGATTCGTCGGCGACGGCAAGCCATTTATTTTGAAGATGTTCATAAGATCATAAAACTGACCATGTATATCTCCACAAATTGTAAATTTCGATTCATCCGGTACGGTTATGTCAACCAAAGAGGGTTGTGTACGCATGTATTCGTCGATATCGCAGAGTATCTGAAAGAATAGCATAGTACAACAATTTAGTTTTGTATATGGACAATGCGCGGGTCAATATAAAAAACTACGCAAATAGGTACATATATATGCATAAACATCGCAGATCGTTAGGTTGAAGTTTTCATAAACACTTTTCGTCTGCTACCCATTGTATGACAGTGAAAGTACGCTGAAGTTTACATTTTTAAACGGTTGCCAGCCGATTTGTGCTTTTGTTTTGAATTCTAACATTTTTGGGCAATGAGTTGAAGTGGAATTTTGTGAGTGTAGCATAACAATCCAAGCAAAATTGTGACAAAAATATCCTAAATGGACTTGATATAAGTACACCGAAAATTTTACCTTTCCTCAATTTCACTTAAATATTTGAATAAGTTTAAGATACATACTTTATAAGCGTATTTGCGATGCAATATTTTTTGACTCTTGTAGTGTTCCATGAGCTCTAACATAAATTCCAATGTTACTTTATTATCTTTTAGTGCCGGTCCCGTATATGCATCTTCAATAGCTGTAAACCAATTGAACCATTAGAAATTAAGACAAAATACACATTTTTAGAAAATTACTTATATCTTCTAATTCTTTGTACATTTCGGCTAACGTTTTCTCGGGTGTATCAACAGCGATGGCACGTTCGAAAGCACGCATTTTTACTATTTTATTACATTCAGTGAATTTAAGCTTAGCATCTTTATCGTTTGGACGACATTTGGAGACCTACAAAAAACAATTTAGTTTATGTAAATGCATTAGAATAAAGTTTTATATATTTAAATCTTTTTTACTTACATATTCAAAGTCTGCTAAAGCTTGCTTAAATTTACCCAAAGACATGTGAGCAGCAGCACGACGATAGTATCCCTTAAGATATGTTGGATCAGTTTTGACAGAAGAGAGACCGTCTTGCAGCGCAAAGCCAAAACTTTCTTGCCGCAGATGAGCCAATGAACGGTTAGCATAATAAATAGCGCATGGATTTAATTCTATAGCTTTGGTGTACATTTCAATTGCTTTAGTGAACTCCTTAGCTGTGAATATAAAGAAATGGGTTAAATTCCTGTTGCTGTTTTCAACGATTTTAAAGACAAAAACACTTCCCAGAGGTCTCGGTCTTAGGGAAGGGGAACAGCGGTGGCCCAGATAAACCTCCACCACGCTAAAGCAGCATCAGCTACGCTGGCGTTGAGTTTCGCGGAGGACAATCTGGGCATCGCTCTAGTACAGGAGCCGTGGGTGGTAAACGGCCAGATAAGAGGACTAAAAGGAAACAAGAATAAGGTAATTTGGGATCTCTCTCAGGAGAGACCAAGAGCGTGCGTAGTATTAAGAAATTCTATTGATTATTTCTGTCTTACAGAGCACATGAGTAAGGACCTAGTAGCGGTACAAACGACGCTAGAGGTTGAGGGCCGCAGGACGAATATAGTCTTTGCTGCGGCATACCTGGCGAGCGATGACAACAACTTTCCGCCGGAGAGCGTCAGAAGTTTGGCAAACCACTGCAAAAGGGCAAGACTACCACTAATTATTGGATGCGACGCAAACGCCCACAATGAGTTGTGGGGTAGCACAGACACCAACCAAAGGGGTGAGTACCTTTTAGAGTTTATAGTAAGTAGTGACCTTAACGTATATAACGTGGGTAATGCACCCACCTTTGTAACAAGGGTAAGAGAGGAAGTCCTAGACATCACCATCGGCAACAACCTGGCTGATGTCATGATCTCGAACTGGAGAGTTTCGCCGGAACCCTCCCTCTCGGATCATCGCACCATACGGTTTGATGTCAATGCTGTGGCAATGGAGGCAAATTTGAGGAGAAACCCCAGGAAAACTGACTGGGATAGCTTTAGTACCACCCTGAATCTTAACCTAGCTAGCTTGGGAAATGTGGGAAGGGAGGCATCGAGCCTAACACTGGAGCACCGGGTCAACAGCCTGAACAGCGTCATATTGGACGCTTTCAGCTCCAGTTGCCGAGAATCCAAGGGGGCGAAATACAAGACTCCTTGGTGGTCGAAAGAACCATCGGTGATGAGAGGTAGGGTGCGCAAGCTGTTCAATAAGGCGAGGCGCACTGGGCAGTGGGAAGAGTACAAGACTCTCCTCACTGAGTACAATAAAGGGATAAGGAGGTCAAAAAGAACAAGCTTCAGGACCTTCTGTGAAAAGATAAGCTCCACCCCTGAAGCGGCCAGACTTCATAAGGCATTGGCCATGGAGCAGATGGAAACTAGGATGGCGCTGAAGCTCCCAAATGGGAACTTCACAACGACTGAGGATGAAAGAGCTATGGCACTACTATCTGCTCACTTTCCGGATGCATCGCCAGACCTTGCCGAAGTCGGGGTCAGGCAGGCAAGACCATCGGCCCAGGACTGGCACCTTGCGAAGGCTCTCTTCAGCAAGAATGCGGTCAAATGGGCAATAGCATCCTTTGAGCAGTTCAAGTCGCCGGGGGCAGATGGGATATTCCCAGCCTTCCCACAGCACGGGGAGCAACTCATCCCACACCTGATAGAAATAATGAAAGACAGCTTAGCCCTGGCCTACATTCCAAACATATGGCGGCGGGCAAAGGTTGTATTCATACCAAAGGCAGGGAAAAAGGACTACTCGGTGGCCAAGTCCTTTAGGCCCATCAGCTTAACCTCCTTCGTGCTGAAGACGATGGAGAAGATCATAGATCAGGAGATAAGATCGAACGCCCTCAGGCAGAAGCCTCTACACGTGGGTCAACACGCTTACAGGGCAGGAAGGTCAACAGACACGGCCTTGTACCAGCTGACCACGGAAATAAGGAGTGCGTTCGAGCAAGGGGATACAGTAATATGTGCTTTCATGGACATTGAGGGGGCTTTCGATAACACTTCACATGCGAGTGTGAGTCGAGCACTTGAAAGCAAAGGGGTCCCGAATACCATCATACGGTGGATAGATGCACTGCTTCGTACTAGAATAGCAGAGACCGAAGTCGGAGCAGACACGGTTCGGGTACGAACGACAAGAGGTTGCCCACAAGGAGGAGTACTGTCACCCCTTCTGTGGAGCATAGTGGTGGACGAACTTCTACAGCTTCTGACGGACAATGGAATCCGTTGTCAGGGGTATGCGGATGACATTGTGATCATCGCCAGAGGGAAGTTCGAGGGCACGCTCTGTGACATTATCCAAAGAGCGTTAAACCTGACAATGAGATGGTGTGTCGGGGCCGGGCTGAGCATCAACCCTGGCAAAACCGCCATCATCCCATTCACACGGAGAAGATCCCTGCCGGGATTACGGACAATCACCCTAGGGGGAGAGCAAATAGAGCTAGCCTCCGAGGTGAAATATTTGGGAGTCACGTTCGACTCCAAACTCCTGTGGCGGACACATGTGGCAAACACGACAATGAAAGCAACAAAGGCGATAATGGTGTGCAGAAGACTCGCAGGCAAGTCATGGGGATGTAACCCAGCGCTGCTGAGATGGATGTACATAATGATCGTCAGGCCAATAATAGTATACGGGGCAGTAGCCTGGGGCTCCAGATCAGGTCTGGGGACGGTGCAAAAGGCATTAGCAAAGACCCAACGCCTTGCGTGCATATGCATCACGGGAGCAATGCGCACCTGCCCCACGGCGGCACTCGATGTGCTACTGGACCTGAGTCCACTGCACGTTGTGGTAGAACAAGCAGCGAAGCGAACTATGCTAAACATAGCAAAGGAGGGATTTGGTAAAGGCATGGTCATTTCGTCTGTGGGAGCGGAGAAGTTAAGAGAACAGCTTCCTATTTGCCAGCTACCACGGGACGACATGGCCAAGGTAATAATATTTGATAGGAAGTTCGAACTAGAACTAGGGGATAAAGCCACGTGGAATCCCACTAAGATTGAGGAATTCCACCAAAATCGAGCCATCGTATGGTACACGGATGGCTCGAAAACCCCTGAGGGAATCGGCGCGGGCATATTTGGCCCACGCACGGAACTCGCTGTACCACTAGGAGCACACCCCAGCATATTCCAAGCTGAGGTAGTAGCTATAAGCGTATGCGTAGACATAAACCTGCAACGCGGATATACAAATGAGAATATCACTATACTGAGTGATAGCCAAGCTGCCCTCAAAGCCCTATCCTCCTTCGAGATAAATTCACGCTTGGTCTTGGAGTGTGTAGAGAGGATACACCGCCTGGCATCGTGCAATAACGTCCGACTGGCCTGGGTTCCAGGCCACGTAGGGGTGGATGGCAACGAACGGGCGGATCGGCTGGCAAGGGAAGCGGCAGCAACGAGACCCATTGGCCCAGAGCCGTTCCTGGCGATAGGGTCCCACTCTATCAAAGAGGGGCTGAGGAATGAAGAGTGTAGAATGAGGGGAAGGTACTGGCAGCAGACGGTCGGGCTGCGCCAGGCAAAGGCCATGATGGGGGACTATAATTCCAAGCGTTATAAAGAATTAATAACCCTATCCAAGAATAACCTAAGGATAATCACAGGAGTACTGACAGGACACTGCAGGCTAAACGCCCACCTGCATAGACTGGGCATTAAGTCTTCTAGCCTATGTCGGTTCTGTGACACTGAGGATGAAACGGCGGAGCACATACTGTGTAGTTGCGATGCTGTGTCGAGGAGTAGACACAAGTACTTAGGCGCACCTACACTGGAGTGCAGGCACCTACCCGATTTAAAGCCGTCCTCCATTTTGGACTTTCTGAGGCGGATCGGGCTGGACATGGTGCTATGAGGTTATGAGGGTACAATAGACCTTTAAGGTCGCAGTACATTTCCTCAATTACATTATTATTATTATTATTAGGGAAGGCAAAGATTAGTAATGAGAGGTTGCATTGAGTTGCACGTCACATGGGAAGCAAATATAAACAAAATATACGGACATGTAATGTGGCGTTTTCTTGATTAATACCCTATTCATGCCAGTTTAAAATATATAGTTATGATATGTCGACCTAATCTATCTTTCTTCTAACCAATGACATTATCCATGGACTGACAAGCGGAATAAAAGAAAATGCAGCATAACTGAATCAGAGTGGGGGTCGGGTGGGTGCTACGCACACAACGCCCGCCTACTCGCTGTTCATTCCATTTTACATAT
The DNA here is from genome assembly GCA_951509765.1 of Sphenella marginata. Taxonomy (NCBI): domain Eukaryota; kingdom Metazoa; phylum Arthropoda; class Insecta; order Diptera; family Tephritidae; genus Sphenella; species Sphenella marginata. The sequence goes on from OX608079.1 coordinate 103,049,084, forward strand.
CGCATAATTTAAGGTTAGGATGAAGCAGTGTCAAGGGGGTATTTGCATTTAATCGGTTCTGACACACGCGCGCTTACATCAAATAGTTTTACATTAATTCAGATTAACACGATTTATGCAGGTACTATGTCCCTACATAACATATATTATATTCAAATGCAAATTTAAAGCTGTCAACTTACTTTTCAACATTTCATTTCCCTGATTTTTATATTTTTCAGCCAATTCTTTATTCTCCTCCACACCATTATTGGCACGCGTCGCCGTTGAAGTGTCCAATTTAGTAGCCTTTTCAGCCGCATCATTATTATTCTCGTTCATTGCATTATTGAGGGTGGTTAATGTTGTGTCGGTTGCAGTGTCTTTGGCGGCTTCTTTACTAACTCCACCTTCTTTTTGATCCTCGCTTTTCTGTTTCAATTCAACTTCTGCCGCCGACATTATTCAAATATTTTTCCCTTAATTTTTTTGCACCACCAACTTGTAATTTCTTTGTCACCTTTCCTTTAATTGCACTGCACTTCTTTTATATGTGGAGTGGGGGGTTTCTGCTCCTCGTGCAAATAAATGCGTTGGCGATGTGGTCTAGTTGCTGTTTATCTACAACTACTTCACTTGCAAATGTTGAGCTCCTTTTCCTATTGTTTGGAACTTGTTTTAAACTTTGTTAATGATTTATTTTTTTAAATCAATTACAAAAATATATTTTAAATTCTTGCATTTTACCTGATTGCGTTTTTTCAGCAGCAAAAAAAGAAGTGCCCGTCTAGAAAAGGAAATTTTCTGACATATGATAGTAGAGCTGCCAGAGTTTTGAACAAATGTGTGAAATTTCATAAGCTCTGTTCGAGGGGGATAAACTCTGTTCGAAAGGGAACAAAATACGACTGAGAAGTGTTCGCCTACATAACATTTTTCAAGGAGATAACTAATTTTATATTTTATTGGGAAAGAGTTTTGCAAAATTTTTGCTTGGGGAATTTCAATCAGTAAATCTTACAAGTAAAAAACAGCTAATGGTGAAATGGGAAAGCAACAAGAAATACTTCTCAATTTGCAACAGCTGTTTTGTTTGCTGCTGATACTTTATGGTCATTGCATACACACTGCACGGTCTCTCGATCAGCTGTTTTCACTTGCGAAGATAATTTCCCGTCCCAAAATATTCCCAAAACTTATGATTCAAAACAAGACCCAAATTTCCTTTCTTCGGCATGGTTTGAGCTCCCATAGTCACCCTACAAATATGGCTTTCACTTACAGCCAACATCTTGTTGAACTTGACAGTCGTTTGTTTATGTTTTGCTTGCGGAGAATGAGAATGGAAAAAATTCAATTGCAGACTGAAATTTAGTTTAATATTCATTGTTATTGTAATAAAATAATAAAAACTAAAGCAGATAATCAATAATTGTAATAGTAACGTACTTCCCAACAGCCCGGAACTGGTTAACCAACGGAGAGAACGTAGACATTTATATGTATGTATTAAATACAAATACAATAAAAAAATGCAACTGCACAACAAACATGCACTCAAATGTTATTACATATATCCAATTAGAAATTCTAGTTTTTCAGCTTTGATCATAGTCGTGGAAGAAAATTGCAGCCACAGTTCACAAATTGTACTTTGATGTGAGTGTGTATGTGGGGAAAAGTTGAATTGAGCTGGGTTTAGAAATGTGAGAGGATTTGATTCAAACCCCTCAGTATAATTCAAACAACATTGCTACATCTAACATTTGCATTTGTGGAGTGAAGTGAACGAGTATACATTTCCACGTTGATAGATGTCATTGCTTGAAGCTGTGGCTCAGCGAAAAGTGAAAGAATAAAATAATAATCTAATTGAAAATCAGACACAAAGTGAATCAGTCCTATACCTTGAAGATCTACATTTTAGTCTGATTCTTTTACGAAAACAGATATATAAAATACAGTTGGAACGGATAATATTATATTGAGCTTGCACATAAAGTATCAGGAAAATTATTTAATAAAAATTTTAAATTAATAAAACGAAGCATACAAATGTCTATGAACAACTTATCAATTGATGGCGAGTTCCGTTATATCATACAGTGGTTTAACGAGTGGAGTGAGCTGCAACGTGATGACTTTGTGCCGGTATTGGTGGAATATCTACTACAAGGATGCCCCGGTGAAGTGTACATGAACGGTATGGTGCATGCTGCAAACCACACTGGCATTCAAGATAAGCCAATGAGTTTATTCCAATGTCGGGTAAGTAATGACTTTTTAATAAGATTGCTTATGTTTATATTTAATTTACAATGCGATTAAGAAGATGAACAGGAAGTATGTATATCTCAGACTAGAAAAAGATAGGTATGCCACACTCATTATTACAACTACAGACTAATAAGTTCAGATGACCTCGAAACACGGAACAGAATTGTCGCTAAAGTGGCCTCTTAATTCAGTATAGGTACATACATATGTATATGTTGATGCTTACCCTGCAAAGACTATACAGGTAAAATGATGCGTAAATTTACGCGGAGCCATACCGACAGTTTACGTATTTTTCCCATCACATTTATAAAGGCATCGGTAGATTTTTTGACCGTTTCTATTCTCACGTTCCTGTATGTGAGATTTTGCATCTCGCTCTTTCTCATTTTCTTTTTGCCTAAGATAAGCAAATAGCTGTACTGCTCACACCTACTGTACTGTACTGTCACAGCTACTCGTCATATGAATAGTCATATAACTCCAAATATTTAAGTAAATTGACTTCTTTTGTGACCGTCATTTTACAATAACCATGACCGTAATTTTACAGACATTTTTACTGGCATTTTACTTATATATTGACGGCCATTTCCCGAGCATATTTACGGAAAATTTACATGTTGTCTGACCGTAATTTTACCTGTATAATGACAGCAATTTTACGGTAAAATTACTGCCATTTTACTAAAACGTTTACCTATCAAAAATTGTAGTAAAACACATAATTTATTATATTTTATTATTTATTTATTATTACAATTATATACATATTAAAAACCATAAAATGACCCATGTCAAATCATAAATGGGGGGTGTGTGATCCAAGTTATATATGTGCAGAACACATTTCTAAATAGGCGTGCCATTATAAATTGTGTGTGGAAATCAGCAAATATTTTTGCATATTTGTTTCCATTAGGAGAAAGTTGGAAACAATTATGCAAAAATATTTTCAGATTTGTGAGATATTTGTGATACGTGAGGTTTTTGTGATAAGGGTTACTGCATTTATGCCAATACGGACATGAACAAAATACTAGGGTAATTGTTTTCAACCGCGATCGAGTGCAAAAACGCTGCCAATAATGTCGGGAGAGGTATCAAAAAACGCGTTTCTTTCACAGAAATTCGAATCCGCAAGCAAAGTTGACAATTGTTGGTAATTTACATTTGGTTGTTGCAGGCACAAACATTTTTTTACTTTTTTGTCAATAACTTTTCACTGAACAAAATATTTATTTTCAGCTTTCGGATGCTTGTTAGAGAGGATAAAACGCACACAAAAACCTCACGTATCACAAATCTGCAAATATTTTTGCATAATTGTTTCCAACTTTCTCCTAATGGAAACAAATATCCAAAAATATTTACTGATTTCCACACACAATTTATGACTTACGGCTTACTTTTATAATAGCCTTATTATTCCCGACCGCACGTAACTGCTAATACACGTCAAAATATCTGAAAGAAATTAAAAAGTATTTTAAATAACAATTTTGATTACAATATTTATTTATTTGTATAAATACCTTTAATTTCGTTCTCGACCACGCCAACTTTTTCTGCAGAAAAACAAAATGAAGTAAATTCAAGCTTTTGCAACTTCTCTTTTCGCCATTCCTATGAATGCAAAGAGTGCGACAGAAAAAGATATAGCAAAACGAACTTAAGACGACCAATATGCCATTTCACTCTAACAAAAAATTCCACGGTACGGAAACTTTCAGTACGGCTCCGGGTAAATTGACTATTCATTTTACCCGTATTGTTATTGCATGAGAAAATTCGTTTGTTTGTATTGGAGTTTCAGTCATTCGATTTTTGCAGGGAAATAAGGCTATTTAGCAACAAATTAGCCCAAGCATCCGTCTTCAGCTATTAAATCACCCGGAATTATGCAACTGTTAAATACCCGCCTTTTAATTATTTTTCGAGTACACGGAGTCATAGCCGGATCAGTCATCGACCAGATTTTCATGAAACAATTACTGGAAATGTTTCACAAAAACACCATAACTTCTCTATATGCTGGTCTACTGATAAGTTTTTATAAAAATAGCCGCCCATAATTTCTGAGATTTTTTTTAACTGTTGATGGAACTTTACCCTAAACAAGCGGACTTGAAATCCCTTTAGACCCATTCTGACCACATCCGTAAAACGTTTGGAGCATACATATTTGTATCTATATTTAGCAAGAAAATTCCTGATATTAGATTTTTATACATATTTTCCAGATCAAATTATTCCGTGAGTGGAACAAGAAATGGCCTATGGAATTAAAACATAAACTACAAGAGAAAATTATGGAAATGGATTCAAAAGTGGCCGAAAAAATTACAAAAGAAATAAAGATACATGGCGGAGAAGAAACCAATATTTTAACAAATGGTTGTAATGGTAACGGATCAGATTTTGAAACATCCATTGAAACAGAAAACACTGCTTGTATTAATGGTGAATCTATTGAAGCTGCAGAAGAAACAATAAATTTAGACAGTCAAATCGCTGCAGTGTTGAACAATGAGACACCGGTCGATGACAATATCACATCCGATACTAATAATGTAGACAATACAGCAACAAATGTTATCGTCGCCACATCAGCTACGACATTAGTGAACTCTTTTATTGATACGCAACTAGTGCGTTTGGACCCTGCTGAGCAACTACAACAAAACATATTAGAAGAAAATAGTTTAGTAGATGCTGCAACAACAAACACTGCCACTGTCGCATAAAAGAAAATCATTCTTTAAAATATTCCTACTGTAATTGATGAGCTAAACAAACTATTATACACATGCAAACATACTGCATATGTGTTGAAACTATTTTGTATTAAGCTGCATTGATGTATGAAAAAACCTGATATAACGCTGACGGCTACACATAAGTGCTAACCAATATAGGCAGACATATCTACATACAAACTCGAATTAATTACTCGCATATGCACATCTACATATATACCCATTAGCATCGTAGCATTTCTATAAATGGACTAAATTAGCTTCGATTATTCTTTAACAACACATTAAATCGCCGTTATGGAAGTTAAAAAGAAACATCGTTATAATCAGCCATCAGCTTATGAACAGCTTAGAGAAAAGCCGTTGAGCAGACTAGGCAGTGTCTAGTGCGTTTGTCGTTTTTGCAATGCGCCGGCCATATACTAAGTATATAAATTAATAATATCAAAGATGCTCGGCATGCTCACTTTATTTTTGTTTGTTTTGTAACCATATCCAAATCGGATTTGATCTGCTTTCAAGGCAACCCTTTGATAAATACAAAACCGCTTAACACAAATATTTCGAAATTTAATGTTACCTAAATTCATGGAACGAACTTTTTTTTGTATTACTAGGAAACTACAACATTCCACTTGCATTTATTGAAAACATTACAACATTTATATTTAAAGATTCAAGAAATTTATTTAAGTATATTTTATTACTCATTTGTAAGTGAAACTAATAAATTAAAAATTTATCGTACTATTGCATTTTTGAATTTAATGCTGTTTTATTCATGTATTTATAGAAAAAATCCGACTGGCTTGTTTGCATCCTGCCTATTATATATCAATTTTGCTTGTTTCTTAATTCTATTAAGCATTGAATTTGAATACCTACATACATACGCACATGTAAACTTATAAAGTGTAATGGTGCTGATTTCAGCAGTTGGGGCAGATAGTTGCTACTGGGCACAGTGCGCTGAGTTACTTAAACAATTATTTATATTGCATACACAGTTTTTGAAACTCAGTAAAACATTTTAGCAATGCATAAAAGATAGGATCTGCATCCTAGAGGTATCTTATGGATTTACCCTTCTATAGACATAGTTGAAGCACCCAACCATCTTTACTGAGGAGGTTCTTTAAACTTAAATTTCCTGAGGTTTAATCCCAAATCTGTAGCTATTGCATGGGCATGAGCTGTGAAGGTGAAATTGTTCTCAAACATCACGTCCAAGATTTTAGAATAGTTCGTTCTCATATCCGGCAAAGAAGTGCCAATTTAAAAAATACTCTCTAAAACATTCGTTTTGTCACTAAAACAACAACGAGAAGTCTACATTCAAATACATACTCGTAAATCGGGTAGATTTAAAATAATTCCAATGATTCATAACAATTCAATTGAAGTTTATTAATTTTAGCTACCAAACTTCCCAATATCAACATACTGTGCATCACAACGGTTATTCCTCCACACACACATTTGCTCATAATACTCTGATTAGTTGTTCCGATTTCGCCAGCCAGCTGTTAAGGTTAACCAAAATGGTGCTACTGTTCTTAAGCAAAAAACGTGAGCAAGTGTGAATGATACAATGTATACGGAGAATACGTGTTACTGTTTCGCAGTTTTGTTTCTTAATTCGTATTTCCTATCTTCATACTAAACAAATAAAAATATATTTTCTTTGAATCAATGTTTCAATAGTCAGTTGAGCGCGAAACTTCTTGGTTGACATCCATTAAGCGGAAGTTGTAAAGTTCGATAGAAATTAAATTTGTTTGATATTTCAAGTGTTAGGTTTAATACTAAATTATTTGGAAATAGTATGCTTTAGTCAAATGAAAGTTTGATTTTGTGCTGTGGTGTGAAGTGAGTTTAGTCATATGGAAGGAGACTGTATTTTTTGAAGATTGCTTTGCAACTTAATGCAAGGAGGTTAGAAGAGTTGGTGCCACAATTTTTATTTACAAATAAAAAAAATTTTTCTTTTAATTTTTGACTAGAAATTGGAAATTGAAAATCACTTGCATGATGGTATTCATAAAAATCCAGAAGAAGAACATATGCTTGGGTATTAATCGATATGGATTTGTGCTTATCAGTCTTATATTCTAACCAACAAATTCAAAGCAAAAGGAGAAAATGCAACGTTGCATATATTATTATTATATTTGTTGCTTAATATTATTTTCAATTTACAAAAGTGAGTTATAAAAAATTATCTTTTATAAATACATATCGAGTTAATTATTTTTTGATGTAAATTTAAATTTAAAACTATGCCCATTTCAGTGTAAATTTGTGATGCAGGTTGAGCTGGATTAAACCTTTTAGGGTTCTGAGGTAAATTGTAGGTGGAGTCTCACAAATTTTTAAATTGTTAAATTCTTTGAAAGGAAGGACAATTTTTCACAAATTAGATGTGTACGTTTTGTTATTTATCATTATTTTTTCACGCCAAATTAATTTATTTTCTATGTGGTATAGGGCGTTATTAATTGGAATAATTTTTGCAATTATTATTGCTATGACCATTATCATTACCTAAAAATTATTCATAACTTTCTCTGCCGAATTCATATTTCTATTCTACTTTAACTCCTTTCATAATTTCTGTGCTATATTATTTTATGTTTGATGAATTTCAGTTGTCATATTTGACACAAACTGCCCTCGACTGTGCCCCAATCGGACAAAGGCAAAGAACAAACAATAGACTTAGAACACGAACTTGGCCGTCAAGGGAATTACTATGCTCGATTTCATAAATCACTTTTAATTAAAAATTATGCATGAAAGTGTCCTTATACAAAGTATCATAGAATTTATTTTATTATTTATTATGCTCCTTTTCAATTCTAGCTTGCAAGGGCATTGCTCTACCTGCCAGTCTGTCAAAATGTGATTGCATACAACCGAAAGAGTGTCTTCTAATTGCACAGTTGCTCTTAAACCATGCACCACATGAAGCTGATATGATCTATGAAATAGTGCAGATTGCCGGCTGTGGTTATAGCGGTCTGGATCCTCTGGTCTGCTGCCCTGCTACTACAGATGTTAATCACAAAATTACGACAAGCTCGTATTTAACTGAAATCGACACAGGCATCACTACTAGAGGGCATCCAGATATCTGGGTGTGGCGCAGTAAGCAACTACCAACACGATTGAACGATTATCCAAAAATTGCCGAAGCAGCAAGTTCAACGCTTGCCGAATCATGCAAGAACAATTCGAAAGCTTTTTACAAAGATACAAATATAATCGATTTTAAAGATCCATTCACTACTGCAAATTGGCCACATTCTTTCTATGAAGAACCATTTCAATACGACAATAATGATGCTAATACTGATCAGAGTCATGATTATTATAACAAGCACCAACACGTTGCTCATGAGCACCATAACAACCCATCAACACACAGTCGACACTTCCCGCATTTTGACGTACACGAATTTTATCCGCATAATCATTATCATGATCACAATCATGGCAGTCCAACTGATGATGAAGTTTATTGTGTGAATAAAGTAATTAATATACCACCTACAAGTTTTAGACCACTTAAAACCGATGGTAATTTTGTTTATCCCGATGATGAACGTTTGAAAATTTCATTGCATTTACCGATACACTCAACACAAACACCACCAACAACAACAATTCGTACTAGAGCTAAAGTGAAATCAACAGTCAAACCAACCCAACAAACCACGATTAATTCACCACTTTGTGGTATATCACAGTTAGACAACGTTACTGGAACGCGCATATATCCTTGGATAACGCGTATAGCTTATTTAAATAAAAGTGAGTAAGTTTATTTAATTGTAATTATTATTTGTTAATATTTCTATCGTAGCTGTGTGTATAGTTTCAAAAATAATTTTACATAATTTCATTGACCACCTTTTGCATTTTCTTAGTTAATACTACGCCGAAAAGAAAGACCAGCGTACATTTGATTAGTGACCAATTACTTTCGCTCATTTGAAAGCGTCCATCTTCGTTTGTAAACGTTGAAAGGGAGTTTGTTAATTTATTCATAAAGGTTGGTTTCTTATCTTCAACATCGTATTGAAGATCATTCACTTCGCTGTTATCAATAATAGTTGCTGACATATTGATATTACTGAAAAGAAAAAAAAAATGGAAAAGAGTAGCGAACTTTGAATTAACAGTACAACTGAAGAAAAATCCACAATGAGACAGGTGATAATTAGTAGCGTGATTAAAAACTATTTGAATCAGTGGCGGATGAGAGGGGAAGGGGGGGTTAAATTTTTGTTAATGAAGTATTGTGGACATATTTTATCCACGGTTCCTGAAAATATATAGCATCTTTCGTGAAGAATTTCCGGCCCGATTTCCACCCCAAACAAACTACATACCTTCTCCCTCATAAAAGGTTGTCCTATGTCGTATGAGGCTTCGTATAACATCCGACAATCATTTATCCAGTCGACGATACATCTCTTCATCAATGGCGACATTTTATGCGTATCGCAATGCCCAATCGCCAATCTTACTTAACTCGTTTACAGTTATAAGATTCTACAAACAATACATTTTAAATAATTTTTTTTTAGCTAGCAATGTCATCAGCTACCGTTGCGCTGGTTCGGTTGTGAGCGAATCCCATATACTCACTGCAGCACACTGCGTCACAAATCTGGTGAAAGATCTACGAATGTAAGTATTCAACTAAATTATTTATGGAAATTTTATGTAAACTTTTTTTTTTGTTTTCAATTTTGCTCGAATTTAGCGCACACATACGAATAGGTGGGATGGCGCTCACAACAAACTGTACTGCCAAAAATAATGCTAATTGTAGCAGCAGCACAACTCGAAGCTATCAAATCGCTCAAGTGCACGTACATCCCAACTATGATCAGCCACCTTATGCCAATGACATTGCTTTGGTGAAAATTGTTGGCAAAGTTAATGGTAAGTGTTGCGCGCCTAATTGCTAAACTTCTTTATTGATTTGTCAAATTTATTTCATTGTTTAATTTATTATTATTTGTTACGTGGACAGCTAATAGACATATTTGTTTACCTCCAAATTTATCAAACACTGTGTGGAATCAATTTATTGGTACTACTGGTATTGCGCTCGGTTGGACTGCGAATGCACGTGGTGGTGAGTTTTTCTATTTTCCGCCTTATTTTTTTTTTTGAAGCAACTTGAATATGTTTGACTCACTTTTATTCGAATTTTTAAATTATTTTTTTATTCCTTTGACGCTAAAACTTCAATTTTGTCGTTGCAATGAGTTTGAAAAAAAAAAAAACAAAACAAATTTAAAACATTTCAGGCAATGACACAGCTGTTACGCCCACAGTGCGTTATCTCAGTTTGCCCATAGTAAATACGACTCAGTGTGCAATTACATATGCAGAATTGAATAATCCAATTGTTATAACGCCATCACAATTGTGCGCTCAAGGCGGACCTATGAATGATGTTTGTCAAGGTGAGTGTACATTAGGGTGATATTGATTATTACTATCCTTTTAACCCTTGACCTACTGTATTCAAATTAATAAACATTCAACAAACGTCAAACCATAGAAATTTTTCCAAAAAACCAATAAAGATGAGAATACGCAAATTAATTAAAATTTATTTTTTTTTTTCACTCAGGTGATAGCGGTGGCCCCTTGATGAATGAGGGAATATCTGGTTTGATAAATTCAAATGGTCGCCATTCCATCTTAGGTGTTGTGGCCTTTGGGCCTACCAATTGTGGAATATCTAATATACCAGGAGTTTATACACGTGTCAGCGCCTTTTTGGAATGGATTATTGATACTATTAGGTTAAATTAGTGCAGTGGTGAATCCAGAGTTTTGGAAAGGGGGAGGTCCATATGCTCTTTTTTATGAAATTTCGAGGATATTTTTTATATACAGTTTCTGAAAAATAAAACTTTTTGTATGCCGAAAGAGGGGGTGGACCCCAACTATCCCCGTGGATCCGCCCCTGAGTTAGTGTATTCTAAGTGGATAGATGCACATATCTAAGCATAAACATAGGTACATATGTAAGTATTTAATGTAAATATACATATATGTAAGCTGGCGCTTATTACTTGTAAAGATTTTTAAAAAATTGTACTGCTCGTATTAGAATAAACAAAGAGATATTTGATTCTGTGCAAAGTTTAACCCATATTCGAAACCCCGAATAAATGTGAATTGTCGACTATGATAATCCATTTTATGAGAAAAACACACTTGACACATTCTCTCAGCTCACAAACGGCTACGACATATAGTTTTACAAGACTCAAGAGATTTCTAGGCGGAAGTAGTGGATTGGAGCTGGAGAAAACATGAAAAGCACATTACACAGGAAACTCTCCCACCTTAGAAAAGCTGTTTTTATTGGGGGTTTTCAGCTATTATTAATAACATAGTTTTGTGAGCTCTATCGACTTATCGAAATTCACTACCAAATTCGATTAAATCGATAGAATTATCTCATGATGTATTAAATTGCCGCCGTCGGTTGTTCCGTTGGCATACCTGATAGACCTTTGAGAATTGGATTGGTCATAGGACCTTCTATAAAGGTCAGTTTTAAATAGCGTCTGAAATTGATTTTCTTGTCCACCTCTATCCCTTATTCAATATTGCCTGTTGTTTTATTCGTTTTTTTTTTTCAATGCTATATAAACCTTGAACCTCTTGTGTGGAGGTAATTTACCTTAACTGTGACTAGCACTACAATCAAAGATGACACTACAATAGTATCACAGTGCTTGTAAGTAGGTACTTATATACATACATACATCTTGTACTCTTAATTCTGTTGGCTGATACGGTTGTCATTTATTACTCATTTAAATCTGGTATTTCCCAAATTTGATTATTACCAACTACATCTATTTATTACTCTTCGAGTCTCTCTCATTTAAGTAGAAATATGCTCAAAAATTGATGTGTCGTTAATGACGGTGTTGTTTTTTGTAATATGTATGTAGGCTCTCGGAAATATTGTTGTTATCACGAAACCTGCTCAACTAAAATCAGCTGAGAAGAACTTGTAAATATGCATGCACACTGGCGACTTTACAAACTCATAAGAGGGGGCTACTACTATGTTTATGATACAACACTACTACTGTTTCTAGACAAAAGCTGATGATATTTGATTACTTTACTTAAGCTTCTACCCAACTTGCAGATTTTAATGACTCTTCCTTTCATTTACAACTTTCTGAACATTGAACATGAATTGTTTCTCTTTGAATTTGAATTGAAAATTGTCTAGACACCTCTTAGATGAGGGTTCAAACTCCCCAATAACTCCAGCTTATACACGCTTGTGTTCATCCATTATAAATAGTCGATGTGAATTGGCTATTAAACTCAAAAACTTTTAGCGTATAGCTGGTGTCAATGAGTACAGTAATATGTATATTGATGAGTTATAATAAAGTACTAAGTAGAGATAGATCAGCAGCAATTTGCCCAATTATCCGTGCTTTCATTTGAGCATCAACCGTTGAGAAGAGCTGAAAGTTAAGTTGAATTCAGTGCTCATTGATAACTTGCTAGTCGAGGGCCAAACAGCATCCCAATACCAATGAATTGCTTATACTTTTCATAGATAATTCAGTAAAAACAACAACAAATACGAGATCCAATAAGATTTATAAGAAAATTTGGTATTTATTCATATACAAATAAATAATATAAAAAGTAATAAAAAAACATAAATTACGAGTTATAATTACAATATTATTTTAAGGTTTGGAGCATTGTACTGTCATACTTTCAAAACGATTGTTGGATATTCGTAAGGAATCATGAGTATCCGGTTGCGTATGCTACTTACCGTGGTGATTACCTCAACAATTTTGCTACATTTTACTGCAGCCGGTAAGTTATGTATGTTAATCCAAAGAATAAACAAACAATAAATAAATTCGGATATGTACTCATGCGCTAGGAATGTTACGGAAGTATATAGGTACAGAGTATTAAAGCATTGTTCATATAACGGAGGTTTGACTTATCAAAGTTTTACTATGAATAGAGAAACAGTTTGAGCCGCGCGTTGATTTGTTTTTTTCTGTGATCTAACGAAACGAAATAGATTTTGTCATCGTTTTCAGGACTTTTTGGGGATAATTTCATTATAAATTCTGAACCCTTTCGGGATTATTTTCTTAAGTTCTTCATGAACATTTCGGAATTCTTGTTGAAACTTTTTTGAGATCATTTATGGACTTTTTCGGTATCATTGCATGTTTTCGTTACCGTTTTCAGGATCATTTCTAGACTGTTTAATGATCATTTATATGTAATTTGCGGAATCAACTCGGTATAGTTGTCGCATCATTTCAGGGCCATTTCGAAACTTTTTGTCGATAATTCCACTTTAAAAACCCATTTATTTTTGGAGTTCATTACATGTACTTTGTATTATTTATATTTCAGCAACAATTTTTGGTTCCTGCTTCACCCCTAATCGGATTAAAGCTTCTTGCATATATCTCGAAGAATGCCAATATCTATATGATTTAGCATTAGACCCAAAACTAACACGTAACGACAGTACTTATTTAAGCAGAAGTCAGTGTGGATATAGTAATAAAAGAGTATTGGTGAGTATTGAGTAAAGCTTTAACACCGTCTTTGGTTTTTTTGATGAAGCGAATCTATGAACATACTTATACATACATACATAAATTAACCGATATATTTAATTTGGGCTAACCATTACTCGTGCCAGGTTGGAAAGACAAAACTGAGAAAGTATGTGGGTGCTTTAGAAAACTGGGCGGTCCAACGGTCCAAGGCAGGTTTACGCTGAGCTAAGCAATATTTCTTGAGTTCGTAGCAAAAGTACGATGGAAAGGGTGAGGAAATGGAAATGAAAAGAGAAAGGGGAATGAAAAAAGAAGAGTGGTCAACAGAATGAGGAAGGAACATGGTTTAGGAAAGCGGAAAATGTAAGGCTAGGGGACTGGGAAAGGGGAGAAGGAAACAGGGAATGAGAAGAGAGACTACGAAGCTTATGATTATCAAGCGGTTGATGAATGGGCTTTCCGACTCAGAAGAGTGACGTACTGCTACTACAACAAAAGCACAAATTTTAGGAAAAGTAGAGGGATGGATAAAGGAAGCTGAACAATTTCCAAAATACAGAGTTAAAGAAAGAGATGTAAAAAGGAGAGGTCAACCAGGGTGAAGGGATCAGGTTGAGAAATTAATGCTACCAACTCTTTTTTTAACAAGACAACATCTGTCGGGTTTGCTAGTTGAAAATAAAATGCTTAGGTTATAGTTTCTTTGGCAGCATCTGTAGGGGACGCCGATTTTTAGTACTCTTCAACAAAAAAGTTGAAATATTATCTAAATAAATTGATTTACTATTTTTATTTTCATAACATTTTCAGATATGTTGTCCTCCCGAATACCTTAATCGAAGTGCCGCAACGATTACGACTACTGCGCCCACGACAGTACGCTCACCGCCACCAGTGATATTTCCCGACTCAAATACCAACAATAAAAGCTCTAGTTTACTTTTGACATATCCGCAGTGTGGTAGTGGGCTGGGCAATCGAATTTATGGTGGCGTCGAAACAGCGATCGATGAGTTTCCCTGGATGGCTTTAATTGAATACGAATTGCGTAAGTATTTACAAAAATATTTATATAAAAGAGTGTTATAAAGTGTAATAGTGTTGTCGGTGAAGTTTGTTAGGCGAAAAAGTTCCAGAGAAAATCTACTTTGTTTTGGATTATTTCTATGATTTGAATAAAAAATTAAAAATTTTGTTTTATAAACTAAAGAGGATTTAGAAAGTTGCAAAATTATATTTCGAAGTATTATTAAAAAAATTGTTGATTTAAAATTTTTTTTCTGGAATGTTCTTTTTTTGTATGTTAGAAATTCTAACCACCACGAAAATTTTTTTTTTTTAACTTAACTTAACTTTATTCTCATTTTCTTTTCTTTATAGCAACCGGTGAAAGGGGTCATTATTGTGGTGGCGCATTGATTAACAACCGTTATGTGGTAACAGCGGCGCATTGCATAAAGGTCCCCAACTGGAGATTGTCTTCTGTACGTTTGGGCGAATGGGATATACGTACGAATCCCGATTGTAGCTCTGACGGTTGTGCACCTAAACATAAAGATTTTGGCATTGCTGAGATTATTACACATCCAGATTATATTACCCAAAATAATCCCAATGATATTGCATTAATACGCTTAAATGAAACCGTACAATTTAATGATTTTATTAAACCAATTTGTTTACCATTACCCGCCAATATACGCAGTGATACATTTTTGAATACGGCAATGGATGTAGCTGGTTGGGGCACAACGGAAAAGTCGCAAAGTGGTTCCAATATCAAATTGAAGGCCACAATCAAAGGCAGAGAGCTAGATGTTTGTAGTCAAAAATATCTTCAATTGAATGGCTTACGTGTATATCCAACGCAATTGTGTGCTGGTGGTGAGTGGGGAATTGATTCATGTCGCGGTGATTCCGGTGGTCCACTTATGTTTCAGGGTGATGTTGGTGGTAAAGCGGCTTATTATTTGACTGGTGTGGTATCATTTGGACCGACGCCATGTGGTTTAGAAGGTTGGCCAGCAGTTTATACTAGAGTTGGTGCTTTTATTGATTGGTTAGAGAGAAATATGCATGAATAATGATCTAATAAGAAAATAGATGTACATATGTATAGAAGGACACAAACCGAAACATACAATAATATATGTACATACATACCTACAGTAGATATATATATATTTTATAAAATAAAACAAATTTTCCTCCCAATCAAGTGTTTCATTTCCATGTGAATTTTATATCTTTGGTCTAGGTGGAAGCCTGATTTCTTATTTACATATACATATTTATACCAACAGTCCCGGCATGCGTTGTCTCACCCTTAAATTGACTTGCGTACATTTCAGAAATTGTAGAAAAAAATTCAAAGATTTATTTATCAAATAAATAAATATCTACTTTACAATGAGTTTTAAAAATAATGAGCTTATTGTTAATAGTCATAATCATTGCTTAACATGCGTTTTAATTAAAATCTTTACTTAACTTAAGAAGGAAATTTAAAGTGTTGGTGAATTATAGTCTTATGAAACAAAGTTGTTAAATGAATAGTAACAGGATCCCCTTATGAAAAAACAATTAAGTTAGCTGGTGGTATGAAGAATTTTTTTTATGTTTTGCGAGATCACCCTGTGTCAACTATTTTATTCACAAACCATAGCATAGCTGTGACAATAAGCGAGAAAAGCCAAACTCAAGTTTGGAGTAAGCAATATCACAAACACAGCCATAGACACAAACCATGATCTTAAGGTGTTAAAATGACATTTTCTTCATTTCAAAATTAGAACTCCGTCTTAGACATAAAATGTATTTTAAGTCGACTATGACAGATATGAAATTGTATCTATTTTATAATCACGTTTAAGTAGATAAAACTCTATTTTAATTTGACTATAATTATGGGCCAATATATTCCACATATTTCGACTTGGCAGTTATTTATTAAATTTAAACAATATTATTTTATATTATACTCGTAGCTGCTAACTCACTTTTATACAACAAAGCCAAAGAGAAGTTACTATTACATTCTCTTAAAAAAAACCCACAATATTAAACGTTATTCCCTTTGCAACTTACAGACGTGAGTCACATCTAAAGCTCTGATATAAATGAGAAATTCTTAAGTTGCACTCAAAATATCTTTAAATCCATATAACAATCGTCATCTCAGCCTAACAGCTTCTCAGTTGACTTTGGTTATTGTTTGTAAAACAAAGTAAAAATTTAGGCGGAAAGTTGAATTTCTTAACAAATACGTTATTTGTTAGTGAAATAACAAAATAAACAACAAAACAAAACGATTGTAAAGAAAATTAGTTGAATTAGCAAAACTTGATTTTAAGAAAAAATAAAAATTGTGAAAAAGTAAAAAAGAAAAATTTAAAATGCATTGATCGAATTTTTTTGAATTTTTGTGCGTAAATATTTTATTCAATTTGTGTGCATGTATAGAAATTACAAAATTAAATTGTTTAACACGAAGAAACGCAAATACAAAAGAAATAAGAGTTAAAAAATAAACAATAAAATCACCAATAAGAAAACGCAAAAAAATCCTAGCTCCAGCATCAGCATCAGCTTCCAGTATGATAAAACCGGTGTTAATTAGCGTCTTCTGCTTTGGTGTTTTTTTGTGCGAGCTGACGTCGGCACGTAAGTTAATTACAGTAGTGTGCACAACAACAGCAGCAACAAACTCATCCCAAATATAAATAGGCTTGTTTTTTTGATAATACATTTTTTTTGTAATATAAAATCTGTGGCTATTGGTGGAAATATCAAACTAAATTTCACGGCTTTTATTAAAAAATTGTTGATTTTATGAACGAAACACTATATCACAATTCCATACATTTACACTAAAATTCCTTGAAAGTTGGAAAATTTAAAAAAAAAAAAACTGAAATATTTGTTGAAAATTATTAATTTTCGAAATAGCAATTTGTGGCTTTTGCTATGCAAATTTCCATATTTGGCTCCCATTAATAAATATTTCTTGTTGGCATTCTCGTTCCCGTTCAGTGTGTTTCATTATTTTTGCACAACATTGTAGTTATTTATTTACAAATTGCACATTTAGATGTAAATAAAAAATGTTTAATAAGAAATACGCAACGAAATTTTGTAATTTATCACTCAATGAAATATAGATATTATTTTAATTACTCAGATAATATTATTGGTTTGACAGGCCTTATGCTAATCCGTATTTGCTACCTAGCTGGTTTGGAATTAACAAGGAAATTGCGCCCAAAACAAAAAAAAATCAAGCTACGGTCTTGGTTAAATCGATCTATTTTCCTCCTGATTTCCACAGCTTTTGCTGGTGATGGGAACTATCGAATAAACGTTATGATGTTATCCGATAGTTCAAGAAACTGTTTCAGAACACTTTCATTTATATATTAGTGAAAAGTTAGTAAGTATACCTTTTACGAAGGGTATTTTGTACATAGCGTATATTGTTATTTTCTAAACTTAACAGTTTTTGTTCTCCGATTTCCTCTCTCCAACAACAACAATTGGTTCGCATTGGTAGTGTTTAGTGATAATTTAGTAATTACTATACTGCAGTTTTTGGATTTACTTCAATTTTTATTAAGAATTAATTTTCTTCTATCTATGATGAAAAACTATGCTCGCACGTACCCACATACTATGTAGGAATGTATGTAAGTATATGTAGGAAATATACTGGTTTAGAGTACTATTTGTTATAATTTATGTGAATTATTATTCATATCTGAAGTTAGAATATTTAAATTGATTTGTAAAATTTTCCTAGCGAAAATAATTGCTTGTGCTATGTTATACGAGGGTACCCTTTTATATTTTGCGCCTAATAATGAACAACGACAAAGCGACGACCTTCACGAAATTCGTCCTGCCATCCGTTGTATCGTCGTTTCAAAGTGGCTAAGTGTGGTGATTCAATACCAAAAGTAGAAGTAAGCTGATCGATGCACTGTCTCGATAATCCAAGTCGAAAATCATATTAAATCAACGCACGAAAATGTTCACGGGTTAATTCCATTTTTAGGCAATAGGAATTTTTAAGCTCACTCTAAATAAACACAAATAAAACTGGATGTGAAAATTTTATATGCAAGTTTATGCCAAAAAATACCAAACTTTCCCATAGAAATAACTAATTAAAGCATATGATATAAAAGGAGTCCCTCGTATAGCTGCATACATGCTCGCACTACGATTACTAAGCTACTTTAAAGAAAAAACAAAATGTCCGACAAGCTAAAGGGTTTTCATATCTCTAAAAAAATTTGCGGTTTCAAACATATATGAAGGAAAATCCAAAAGCCTACAAGAAAAAATTCCGCTTTAAAGACATCTCCGCCACAGTAGCAATACAAAATTAAATTTATGACTCGTTTTAGAGAATTGATTACAATTTAATAAGAAACATACAAGCTTATACAAATAAATATTCATACTTATCTATTGAGAAATGTCAGCTTAGGACTTAGGCAAAATAAAAAGAATTCCCCAACTATGAATGTACATATGTACATACATAGGTATGTGATATATTACAAACAAAAAAAAATTAAATGATTCATGAGGAATCATTTGATATTTAAAGAATCGTTTGTTAAGATTCTTTTTCGTTTGGTGTGCGACTTTTTTTTCTTTTTTTTTTCGAAACAAAAAAATTAATGTGTATCTAATTCAGTTCATTGCACTAATCTCATTCACTCATCACGCCATTCATGTATGTATATTTCAATTAAACTAATTATATTGGATTATATTGTATGCAGTCCTTTCGTTTGCCCACAGAATTTTACTTCCCCAATGAAGCTGGCGATGTACCAAACTTTGGACGCTGCATTACTCCGAATCGTGAACGTGCATTATGCCTCATTTTGGACGATTGTAAATATTTATTCAATCTTTTGCTGACAACACCGCTGCTTGATTCGGATAAATTGTATTTGAGCCGTAGTCAATGTGGTTATCAAAATGGAAAAGTTTTGGTGAGTTTTTTTTTTTGGAAATGGGTTTTATGTATTGCCGTGTTTGAATGAAACAAATGTAACAGCAACAAACATCCGGATCATCCATTTTATATTTTTGCTGTATGAATAAATTTTTATTTTATAGATCTGTTGTCCTGATCGTTACCGCAACAATGGTAATACACCTTTAACCACAGCTACAGATAAACCACGCACTGGGACACCCAGTAAACTTTTACCACAGCCAGGTGAATGTGGAAATGTCTTATCGAATCGTATTTATGGCGGTAATGTGACGAAAATCGATGAATACCCATGGATGGCCTTAATAGAATATACAAAAGGTAGATAATTTGAAAAACTATTTAATCGTGCCACTTAAAAATTAATAATTTCTCTGACGACTTACAGCTAATGGCGCAAAGGGACATCACTGTGGTGGTTCGCTCATTAATTCACGTTACGTAATCACTGCCTCACATTGTGTCAATGGCAAGGCGATACCCGCAAATTGGAAACTAACTGGCGTACGTTTAGGTGAATGGGATACCACAACGAATCCAGATTGTGAGGTTGATGTGCGTGGCGAAATGGATTGTGCGCCACCATTTTTGGATGTGGCAGTAGAGAAAGCCATATCACATCCACAATATAATCCAAGTTCAAGAAATCAAGCAAACGATCTTGCCTTATTAAGACTCAGAAAAAATGTGCAATACAGCGATTTCATACGTCCCATTTGCCTGCCGACGGGTGCCAATTTACGTGCTGCTACTTTCGATGGCATTGTAATGGATGTAGCTGGTTGGGGTAAAACAGAGACGGAATCGAATAGTCGGTTGAAGCTAAAAGCTGAGGTCGCTGGTATACCAATGGAAACATGTCGTAATAAATATGCAACACAAAATATTCTATTGGAAGCTACACAGTTATGCGCTGGTGGCAAGGAAGGTGTGGATTCGTGCCGTGGTGATTCTGGTGGTCCACTCATAAGTTTTGATAATACGAAAAAAACGTTGTCGTATTACTTTTTAGCGGGTGTTGTATCATTCGGTCCAACACCCTGTGGGCTAGAAGGCTGGCCTGGGGTCTATACAAAAGTAGGCGAATATATGGATTGGATACAACAAACAATACAACCATAATTATTAATACATACTTAGAAATTATTTTTAATTTTATTTAGTACCTAATACGATTTTACTATAATTTGACAATGCTTCTTATTTTATATTTATTAAACGTATGTATATTTAAAAATAAAATGATTTTGTTTACTCTTTCTAGTAAATAGTTAGGTTAGGTGGATGGTGTTCATTTTTTATCTTTTTATTCTCATGATCTTGGATTGTTCTGGCATGAACGAATCGATGAGGGTAAAATATTTCAAAATTTTATAAAATTTTTACTGAAAGTGTTCGGTGACAAAAACAATTTGCAGGTAGCAATCAAAAAAGCGACAGCTGTTTCGCTGTAAGTTTTTTGCTGTTTCCTGTTCGTTGCAAACTTTTTTCTTTTTGCGTTTCGAGAGAGTTTCACGACATTCACCGAACACAGCTATTATAGAATTCGAAATATCAGCCAAGTCAGTTTGCCTGTGCCCCCGGCTACATAAGCAATCGGACGATAGTCGCGCCAACATTTTCAATTAAAAATTTTTCAGTAATGGAAGATATGTGATAATTGATGCGGTAATGCCGACAAATCGATAAAATTTAGGACATTCATGCATTTTAGCATATACAAAAGCGTTACGAAATAGGCGGGGCACTGTCTACCGTTGAAAACAAAATTTTGAAAGTTTAAAACAAAAAGTTATACTGAAATTTTGAAAACAAAGCCTTTTTAGCTTAATATGGTAAAATATGTAATAGCGCAGCGGCCATGTTGAAAATCGCGTCTCTAAAATGTCAAAACAAATATATTCAAATGTAAACAAATTGATTGCAAGCAAGTTTGACAATTTAGAGACAATCAAAATGAAAAAAAAAACGAATCCGCTGTTGATAATACACTACATACATATATGTATATGTAAGCATGCCATGGCTTTAACATTTACAAAGCTTACGCGAATTTTTTACCGAACCCGAATTCCCACTTTAACACCGAATTGCTAAGCATCGAACCGGAACTGAATATTCGGTTCGACACTAATAACAGGTACAAATATAAATTAAAGAACCCTTTGAATAGCAAAATAAATTCAAATGATTGAATGCTGTGTACATGTATGTATGTATGTATGTATGGATATGTAACGAATGTGTTCGTGTGTCCTGACCTGGTTTGCATACAAAAATTTACAACTGCGCGAGTGTTTATGTTACCTATGTTTGTATGTACGTTGGCTACCTGTGACTTTTTCTTTAATATAAAGGCGACGGAAAAACCAACCACTAAACCAGTGATAAAAACGATTTCAAGATGTTAAGACAAGTGTTTATTAATGTTATTTGGTTTGCAGTTTTTCGTTGCAGTTTGCAAGTAGCACGTATGTATTTAAATAATTACGGTATTCCTCACAACGCTCAAAATTAATCGTAACGAGTTTTTATCTGTCTGTCTGCATGTTTGTTCACGCATTACTAAAAATCCACTTAATAGAACAGAGTGAAATTTTTACTAATGTGTTGCTAGATATCTAGAATAATGATTAGAAATATCTTTCTCTCGCTGTTGGGAGAGTTGGTAATAAAAGCTGAAAAAGATAAACCGAGGGAAGAGAAGAATTTCTTACGCGTCTATACACAAAGCTGATTATTAAGATAAATTTTAAGTTACAATTATATTAGTTAAGACTTTTTTTGATTTTTCTTTACAGAATTTAACTATCCCTATACAATGATGGAACAACAAAATTTTGGACGCTGCACTACACCAAATGGGCGAAGTGGTTCCTGTGTTTTCTTACAAAATTGCAAAATACTATACAATATTTTTTTATATCAACCAATAAGTGATGTGAACCGAATGTATTTAAGTCAAAGTCAGTGCGGTTATATGAATGGAAATGTTTTGGTGAGTATGTTTAAAAATCATGCAATACACATAAATATCAACAGATTTTTTTTTCTCATTTTTAGATATGCTGTCCACAACCAACGTCTTTTTCGTTTGTGCCCACGAAAACCACTACAGTACGGCCGACACGACCAGTTCAAAAAGCTTTGCTTTTGGATAAAACTTCTCGGTTTCCAGCGCCTAAAAAACTGCCACGTCCCGGCGAGTGCGGCCAAATGACGTCGAGTCGAATTTATGGTGGTAATAAAACAAAGATCGATGAATATCCTTGGATGGTTTTAATAGAATATAAAAAACGTAAGTAGCACAAAATGCAAATGCAATTTAATCAAACACTGAGGTTAGATTTATAGGCAGATTAGAAAACTTCGTTAGGGAGGGTATCTAGCAAGCGCGAATGAACATAGTATTCTCCAACCAAATTTTATATAGCGTGTGTGCCAATCAGAAAAATTTTACTCAGATTAAAAATGTGGTGAGCAAATGTTCTATGGTGTAAAAATATTTTAAATTTTGTTGTGCCACAAATAACGGTAAATTTTTTCAATGGAAAATTGTGTCACACGGAGAGAGAATTGCGCTAACGTAAAGGAATTTAAAATTTACCTCATTTATCTGCATTGAAATTTCGTATTTTTTCGTTAAATAATATTTTAATGTTTAACTGTTACAATTTTATTATATGTAGAGATAACACGTTGGCTAAGTGTGAGTAAAGTGAGATTGACGTAAACCTGGCGAGAAAAAAAAGTTTACAGGAATCAGCAAAACAGCTGTTGCTTTTTTGATTGCTTAGCAGTATTTGTATGCTGTTTAAATTTTAAAATTTTAAGGGCCACTTTCATAAAAGCCGATTAAGCCTAATCGGTGATTAATTTGACAGCTAACCGTACAAAATACGTCAATTAAACTCCGGTTAGCGGCTACCGGCTTTGATGAAAGTGGCCCTAATTGTTGCTTTCCTATGTCGCGATCAGCTGTTTTCACTTACAAATTTTCTTAATAAAATATCCCCAGCAGAAACTTGCAACTCTCTCTCCAAATGAAATGTCAAAATGCGCTCTCTCCCTTATGTTACCAAACACTTTCCTGTACAAATTTCGAAAAGTCGTTAAGAATCGCTGTAATTTTGAGTTACATATATGTACTAATGTGTGAACAAACTTTCTTCATACATATTTGAAAAATAATCATTATTTTTGACCGCTGTATTATCCGTAACATTAACTTACTTTTTACTTTCCAGCCTTCAATCTCTCCGGTCATCATTGTGGTGGCTCACTGATTAGTTCGCGTTATGTCGCCACAGCTTCACATTGCATCAACGGCAAAGCCTTACCCAGCGATTGGAAAATTTCGCATGTGCGCCTAGGAGAATGGGATACGAATACAAATCCCGATTGTGAAATTGATGTACTTGGTGAAAAGGATTGTGCACCGCCACATATCGATGTGCCCATCGAAAAGGCCATACCACATCCGAAATATGATCCAGATTCACTAAGTCAAGCTTACGATATTGCTTTGTTGCGTTTGAAGGATACAGTCGAATTCTCAGACTTTATACGTCCCATTTGTTTGCCATTGAATAACAATTTACGTACAGCCACTTTTGATAATGTCGTAATGGATGTGGCTGGTTGGGGTAAAACCGAATCAAAGTCTAGTAGCAATCTTAAGTTGAAAGCCGAACTTATTGGTGTACCATTGGAAAAGTGTCGAAATGTATATCGGCCGGAGAGTATTATTTTGGAGAGCACACAAATGTGCGCCGGTGGTAAACAAGGTGTGGATTCATGTAGAGGTGATTCAGGTGGACCACTCACCGGTCTCGGCACGACAAGTAATGGCAATACTTATTATTTTTTAGTGGGCATTGTTTCATTTGGACCATCAATATGCGGCTTGGAAGGTTGGCCAGGTGTTTATACCAGAGTAGGACATTTTGTCGATTGGATACAGGCGACAATTCAAACTTAAGCCTGTGTCTAAGTCTAGGCATTTATGTATGTATGTATGCATGTAAATTAGTTGATCAAAATTGTGTATATATGTATGGAAATAGTTGTGTGTTGTTGTTATGTATGTAGTTAATTTAAGGATGAGCTCGTTAATATTGTTACTCAAGGTTTTGAGAATACTAAACTGACCAAGAATTTATTATACATATTTGGCCTTACAATTGCATTTCAAAAGGTTAGGGTTAAAATGTATAATAATAACGAGCAAAATTGAGTGTTCTTTGAACAAAATATAAATATGTATGTATGTATGTGTGTTTGAGAACAAAAGACTTTAAGGCGCTTTACCTGGAAAATGAAGATTTTAAAATTCTGTACTAAGACTCGCCCTAAAACGAATGGGATATGTAAATGTGCGTGTGTAATAGTTACAAAAAACAGTAAACTCCCTTTAAATTGATCGCTTTTGGTCTTTGGAAGTTTTCAAAAAAGTTAAATTGTTCGATATTTATATATTTTAAATCGTTTGTATAAGTGGTTATGTATGTATGTACTTTTAGGTATGTGATATTTTAGCACCAAAGATGTAAAATGAAGAGATAATTAAAATTAACTAAACTATAATTAAATAAGAAAAAATGTTTCTAAAACTGCATGTATGTATAATAGTAATACTTT
Organism: Sphenella marginata; assembly: GCA_951509765.1. Taxonomy (NCBI): domain Eukaryota; kingdom Metazoa; phylum Arthropoda; class Insecta; order Diptera; family Tephritidae; genus Sphenella; species Sphenella marginata. The sequence continues at coordinate 103,074,358 of OX608079.1, forward strand.
TAAAATTTTTTAAAATTAAATAAAACTTTCTGATTTTAATATCTTTCAAACTTGAAACACGTTTATAAATTATTTAAATTTTTAGAGAAATTATTTTCCATGATTTTGGCTTGTAAGAGATTTTATAATGTTATTCAATTCGACGCGTTTAAAATTTATAATCGATTTTTATTAATCAGTAGTACCCAGTAAAATGCAGGCCAATTCACGAATCTTCTGTGAAATAATGTTGTTCAAACGACTTAAGCAATTTCTTTCGTTTATTCCATTTCCGCACACTTTTTATAATTCTCAACCAGCTTATGAAATATTCTGTGGCTGCATAACCCAAAGGGGGTTTTTCACAACGAAATTGAGGAAGCCAATCCCGTGCAATGCCTCAGAGCCAACAGTGCTCACCCCCAATAAATACATACAAGGTGTAACAGGTGCTCTGCACCCTCCCAGTTCTATATAGAACAAATAAATTGAATAAAATAATAACTTACTAAAGGTCGTCCCTATTAACCCGTGCTCTGCTCACCTACTCAAAACTAAAAAAAAATTAAAAAAAAAAAAACTACTCGCTCCCTCAAAGCTTAGACAACCGTAACATTAATAAATTTAACATAAGTGTGATTTCTGTTTTCACTTGACAGCGACCTAGCAATCCTGTGGGACTATTATACTCAATTTACATAAAATGTTATCCTTTTGTGTTTCTGCTATTTTATATTTAAAATAAGAGGAGTTATCACAAGAAAAGATCGCACTCGATTTTTGTGAGAAAATAAATACGTTATGTTTGCACGTTCCATAACGTCTTATATCACTAGCTGGTCTTATGAAGAAAGCGGCCCTCAGAAGTAGTCTCCTAAAACAACAGTTACCCAATTTGACTCCTAACAATAATCTATCGCTTGCTTCGGTCCCTATACAATTTACGTGTAACATCTCTGTCTCTTGTACAGTCAGAATTCGCTTACATAAGAAATGTCAAATCACCGGTCAGCTGTTAAAAAGTTACTAAATTGTAGCCTTATGTTCAATTAATAGCATAATAACGTAATATTTCACAAATATTGAATAAAAATGTTTAAGACATGGTGCAGTAATTCAATTAATTTACTTAAAACTGCAGTAACTTCACAGCACCAAGTGCGGGTAAGTATTTTTGGCATTCCTCAATACGGTACAGATTTATCCTCATTTTTGCAATGCTTTCTTACTTCAATGTAGACCACATTTGTGCTCAAACGCAAATATGATCCGTTGCTCCACAAAACTAATACAAAACCAAAAAAACTGCGTGCCAAGCATTTTATTTATGAGCTAGTGGAGGATACAAATATCAAACGGAAACCTAATTTAGAGGTGATACTTAAGACATATGTTGAGGGTGTGGGCGATAAAGGCGATATAGTATCAGTTCGACCAAATTTTGCTTATAATAAACTGTTGCTACCAGAGCTAGGAGTGTACAAAACAGAAGAAAACTTAAAATTGTATGCTAAAACCGAAGAGGAAAAGAAAACCGTTACCCATAGCTCAGCCTTTGCGCAACGTGTAAGTATAAATGTTTATACACTTAATTATCCTATAATATACATATATTATTTACTTGTAGACGGTCAATGTTATCGAACGTTTTACACTTGCAGTCGTAATGAATAAGGATCAGCCGTGGGTTGTAGAGCCATGGCATATTAAGACATCTCTCCGAAAGGCTGGCATTCATTGTCCAGAAGAATGCATTGCCATGCCGGCAGAACGTATTGAAGGACCGGATATAAATAAAGAGTCCAAGGAGTTTTATTGTACTATAACAATCAATAATTTAGAAAAGGCACGGTTACGATGCCGTATACATCATTGGAGTACAGATCCTAGTGAGCGACTACCGTATGTCGTAGACCATTGGAAAATGGAAGCAGAACCGTTATTCGGCACCGCAGATGCAACTGAAAGTGAAGCAGCTATACCTGATGCAAAATAGATCATATATTGTTGCCTAAGTCAAATAAAATGTTAAAAGCGAATGTTTGTTCTAAATCTCTGGACAAAGGTTTTTTTAAGTGAAATGCGTTATTTTATTAGCTTTTCGGTACCATCAGCACGATAAGCAGAACGTAATAAATAAATTAGATAAGTGGTTTACTGCCTCGTCGAGAAGGGGTCACGCAGCGCTGGATGAATTGAAAGTTTAACGAACCATTACCCGAGGTAAGATATGCTGGTCATAACATATTCATCAGAACATACCCTAAACATTACCCTAAACCCTACAGTAACATTACAATTTAAAGAAATTTTTTAAACTAGACTTGAAACAGTAATGTATTTTATTGGAAATAAAATATACTCCGAATGCATTTCATATCAACTTAAAACTATGTAGAGGCATCTACTCATATACATATGAAGCTTATATTTGCTTAGAGCCACATTGGTGTATATTCATTTATGGCATAGATATCTGTAGAAACATAAGAAAGTCAGAAAAAACTTGAATGTATGTATGATTCAAACTTAAATAATTTAAAGGCAAAACTTTTGTAAAACTGTATGCAAACTACTGCAAACAAATAGTAATTATTATAAAGAACAAAACAAACTAAGTTATTTTTAATATTTTAATTCACACTCTTCAACTCTACTTCGAAGACTAATGTACTGTTTGGCGGAATTGTTGGTGGTGAGCCACGTGCGCCATACGCCATATGTGGCGGACAAGTGATGCGACGTTTGCCTCCAACTTTCATGCCAACTACACCAACATCCCAACCCTTAATAACTTCGCCACGTCCAAGACCAAATTTGAAACCAGCTCCAGTCTTTAAGCTATCGAACACTTTGTTATTGGACTTCAAACGACCTTCGTAGAAAACTTGAGCACGCTTGCCTGGCTTAGCTTCTGGGCCATTACCCACACGTATATCCTCAACTTTCACACCTCCAGTAATCGTACGTTCGCCACCAGCTTTCTGTGGTTTTTGCTGTTGTTCATTTTTGTTTGCCTTTTTTTCTTTCTTTGATTTTTTATCGGCTGTTGTAGCATTTTCTTTTGTGGCTACTCCATTTTGCTGTTTTTGTGGCTTTTCCAATTTCATCTGCTTGGCTTTTGGTTGTTGAACCTCTTCATCTTCACTTTCTTCCTCTTCCTCTTCATCTTCGTCATCGTCCTCATCATCTAATAATTATAAATGACATTTGGTTATGCCTTTCGTTTTTAATTAAATAATTAAAGTTTACCTTCTTCTTCTTCGCCATCTTCGTCGTCATCATCATCTTCTTCATCCTCATCAACTTCTTTAAAAATAAATGTTATTAGTAATATATTTTACAAAATAAATTTTTTTTCAAACTTACCTAAGCCCTCGCCATTAAAATCGCTATCATCTTCGTCATCATCGTCTTCCTCTTCTTTGCTAGCAACTTGTTTCTTAGCATTAGGCGTTTTTTTAGCATTTGCTTTCTTATTTAACGCCTGTCGAAGATCTTGTATTTGTTCTGTCTCAGATTCGTCCTCATCATCAAGATCATCATCCATAAAATTAAACTTATCAATAAGATAACCAGTAAGACTTACATTACCGCTGCCTATTGAAATAAACAATTAATGCTCAACCTATTAATTTATTACAGCGTTGCGACAACATACCAAGGCTTTGGAAGCAAATTTCATCTCCTTCACTGAAGTTCAAGTCTAGCATGACTTGTTCACACGTTCCTTGCCGCAATGTGCAAATCAAGAATTTTTGATTATCATGATTTATGAAGATTTGGTTTGATCCTCCATCTGACGCAGAATCAGCGTCCAATGACGCCAGTGAAATATGGAAAGGTTTGCTTGTTGTCTGTGAATATTTTCGGTTGGGTTTTAAATTTAATCCTACAAGAAAAAATTGAAAGTTGAAAAAACCATTGTAACAAAAAGTTGATTAAAGATGGCGTAGGTAGGGCTCCATCAAACGCGCGGAAATAAAAACCACGTGGTAGGTTTTCACATCAAATTGCTATTATTTATACAAGTATTTAGGTTTTAAACTTACCCCAAAACATTTTGCAACTTTTTTATGGAATATCAGTGAAATCAAAACTATAAAATATTAATTTACAGCAATTAGAAACAACCCTCAAGAATGCCGGCAACAGAAACGATAAAATGCCTTCGTAAATGAATACCAAAGGAGCGAACGCGAAGATGTGCCGCGAAATTGACAGTGGAGACTACTCAGGGATGATTTTGTAATGTGACGAGTTTGACGACTACTCGATTATTTTCGACTGGGTTCGCTTACTATACAGTCAAGCAAACAACTCGGTTATGCTCTTTACAAATACCCTACAAAAAACGCTGATTTCTTTAGCAATCCACTCACACGCTGATAATGCTTTGATCAAAGCAGTGAGCTCTGTTTGCAAATTTATATAGACTGGTACCCTAAAACACGTACTAGGCAATGGGAAAACGATACATTATTGTTCGTTTTTGTTAGATTTAACCTTTTTTTTATATCACGTACAATATTTCAAGGCAGTATTGCTTAAAAATAAAATTTAGAAAGTAAGGTGAGGTGGTGACTTCCAGCAAATTTTCGCGATCTACTTGTTTGCATGTCAAACACTTGCGCCACCAATAAATAGATCAACTGTCAAACGATATAATCTAAAATTTTTGATTTTCAACAACGCGAGCCGACAACAAATGCTTGTGAGCACGAGTACAGGCGCTTTCGCCGGTTTATATGGTAACTATTTTCAAACCCTGTGCCAAATGGTAAAAAAATATAAATTTTGGCAGAGCGCAAGGAACTTTCTGACTTAGTTGTGGTAAACGTCAGAATTTTCTGGTTTATTTTGAACCAATTTTGATATGAAATTTTTTCCGTCTTCTTTTTTTTTGTTTTTAATAACTCTATTATATACACTTTTTAATTCATCTTTTTATCTTCATTTCATGTCATAGATTCACCTAAATGAGAGATCATATATTCATAAACAACATAAGTAATACAAACGGAAGGAATTGATTTCATAAAGTTGGGGATAATGCCACGATACAATCCCGCAATGCCTTCCTTTTGAAAAATCATCCATATTAATCGTATTAAATTATTTTCACCATGAGAAGTATTGGCGTTTTGATGATTTTTTGCAACAACTGCAAAGAGAAATTATTATCATTAATTTAGCTGTATTCGTTATTAAAAGAAAGAAATATTGTCAGAAATCACGAATTCTCGCCTTTTTCTATGGGAAATTATAAGAATGCGAAACTAAACATAGAAGTGTTTTTAAAATACCTTTCGCCTGAAGTCGCGTACCAAGCAGAGCAAATGGATATGTTGTCAATTGTCCCACAGTACTTGAGACAGCACCACAACTCAGTATTAAAAGTGGATAAGTCGCTTTGTCGTGCGCGTCGGTATATTGAATAAAATGTTTCTTTGTTGCTTCATAAACAGCCAAATCGATGCCACAATACAACATAATACCCATAACAAATATACTGTAACCACGATAAAAACTTTTTATGCCTTCTTTGACAAATATATCTTTAGTCGCACCTAATATTCCGCTATATTGACCAGTTTTAGCTAAGGCTAAACGTGTCTTCAATACATCCATAGGATAAATAAGCGTTTGTGAAAGATTACCAGCAAAAGCGCCAGCTATAAATCTTTCAGCTATGGTTAGATTGCGTAACTCTTCGCCACGTAAAAATTGTTTACACTTTTCATATGATGAAAATTTAATTGCCGATTCAGGTGTCATTTTGATAACGTTAATGCCATTACCGCGCCACATACCTAAAACGCCACCCTCCTTTAACATAAATCTTAAAGCTCCCAGTATACTGGTTTTTTCAGTTTGTACCTATTGTTGAGGGAAATCTATTTACTATGAAAATTTAGTCCTTAACGCTTATTTAAGATTTGATTGTTGACTTGCCTGCAGAAATACTTTAATTCGATCTACAGGTGCTGTAGATGTGCGCGATACAGCGCCTGCCACTCCACCAGCCATTAAATGTTTCCACCATGATGCGTCGTTAAATTTTGTTGTCGCTATTGACAAGGAAATGTCAGCTAAACCTTCGAAATGATCATCGTTTGGCCACGCGAATATGTAATTATAGATTTCATCCAATTTCTGTTTCATCACTTTTATAGGGATTTTAATTTAAAAATATTTTTATAATAGGTGTCAACTTTCTTTGTTGTTACACAAAAAATCAGAACAATTTCATACAATTTCATTTTCGAATACTTTTTGAACGGTCTTCACTCTTTGTGTTTTGGTGCACAGTTGATTCATGAGAATAAGGGAGGAAAAGATTTAGAAATAGTAGGTACTAAAAGTTTTGCTTTTCAGGAAAACTGCATTTATTTTTGTTTTCAATGTACGCAATTCCGTTTAATTTTTAATTTATTTTAAAGATAACTAGCATATTAAAGTTACAAGCTAAATGAAAAACTAACCTTTGATAAGAAGCGAAAAAATAAAGATTTGTTAAAAAGAAATATTTTTAAATTGAAAAATAAGAATTTTATTTTATTTTTAGCAATGAAATAAGTGTTTCAGTACAACCCAAGGCATTAGGGATATTTTTATACGAAATAAAGTACTTTAGAAATGAAATCAGGAACAGCTGAAGTAGTCACCATCTATAATTCTGTGGTCATAAGCAATAACAGCTTAAGTCGACTTAAGAAATTAGACCAGTTGAAATTTTTGCTAGCGATTTTGAATAGCAACATCGAGACATTGTTCAAGACTTTTATTAGTATTTTATTACTTTGTTTATAAACAATTAAATCCAATATGTTTGCCTAAGTTAGAAAGGAGTTTTGTTACAAAAAATCACCAGAAGAAATTTCAATTGGTCTAATTTCTTAAGTCGAGTTAGGTTGTTATCGCTTATGACCACAGAATTATTAAACCCAATTTTCTCTCAGGCGTTATCGATAGTTAATGGCGTTGTCTGAGCTGATCGTCAACAGCGCCACCTCTTAGTGAACAGCAAATAGCAAATACGACCCGATACCAGTAAATTGTTATCGATAATGCCAAGATAATATCCATAATTGATCGTCCACAACATTGGCGTTGTCGTTGCTAAGCACAGGTTTTAATTAAAATCTTTCCCTAATTTAAAAAAAAAAACGTTTTAAATGTTGGTCAATCATAGTCATATTAAACAAAATGATATATTACAGCGTCCCCTTATTCCAATAATTATTATTTTTGGCCTTGAGCTCATTCATAGTCATGACACTTTGAAAAAAAATTAAGTTGGTTGGTGGCATGATGTAAATTTTTGTTTTGTTAGGTCGGCCTGTGTCAACTATTTTATTCACCAACTAGAGCGTCTTTGGAATTCGTAATTTTAAAATTATCACCCCGTCTTAAGTGATGGACCCCAAAATCATGTCTATGTAGATAAAACTCTATTTAAATTTTACCGTTATGATATATCGATAGTTGCTGATAAAAGAAAATTAATAAATTTAATAGGAACCATTGGCTTTTGTAGGTTTATCCTTTTCGTTCCAACGCAGGAGGAATAGAAAGTCAGAAAAAGCCTTAGTACCACGAAACACCATTTTTTTTAATCGGTTTGTTTTGCATATGGTCGAAATTAATACGATTGCCGTTTTTGTGTTCAATTAGAATTCTATACGAAATCACCAATAGTCATCTCCTTTCCTACATCTAATTCAAACCGAGTACTTTTCTAACATTGTTGCTAAAGATAATTCAACGACTGGAGTAAAAAAAGGAGGAGTGTGTAATGTATGTAGTTGTTGTGGAAGGTAAAAACTTATGAACATACGAGCACATATGTATTACTTGTATCAACAGTTGTCTTTAGCATTCGTGTGCAACTGTTGTCCTTTCGTGACATATGTCAATTTCAACGAAGTGCTTACTGGAAACATTCCAAAGCTTTTCCTTCGTCATTCGAAAGGCAGGAATACATAGCAACACCATATGCTGCTAATATCATAACTGAGTCACTTTTGCTTTCAATTCGGACACAATTTATTGAACACTCTGAAAAAATTTGAGTGAAATTAAAATAATAATTAAAACTAAGAAATAAATAAATTGTTAAATAAATCATTTTTTTTTTCGTATAAAACGAAGCAAACAAGTACAAAGTGGACAAATGTTACGTGAAAAGTATTTTGTAAAACAGCAACGTGAACCGGATTAAAATAATTTTTGGTTGTGTGTATTATGTTTAAGATTTTTGTGAAAGAGCGAAATTGCTTAGCCAAACTGGTGAACAATTAACTAAGTTGCATAATAGTCTAAAAGGTGTGCATTAAATTATATTAAAAACTATTTTTCTTAGCTCATAAATATTAAAGTTTCATTTGACTGCTGTTGTGAAAAATCGATTACATATATTTTAGTATCCTTTGTATTTTGATACCCAAGAGGATATACCTTCTACACAGCGCAATCGTATACTTGCACAATGTCAAAGCTTACACTAAGCTTTTCAATTTCAAAAGCTTTCGTTTGCATTCCATTGGAATGTACTTGAAATGTGTAGTGGTGTTTGTATATGCATAAAAAAGTGTCAACATTGCGAAAGAGAAAGTGAGCGAGTGAGACAGAAAATGGCTCCATATTTGTTTGTTATCATTTTGTGCCGATACGCAAAAGGAAAACATAAACATTACCCCCACTTCCAACATTTGAACTTGTGTTTGTTCTACGCCAACAACGACGAAAATCGTTGTTCATAATTTAATTTATCTGTAGAAAGTTAGGATTCATAAGGACACACACACACCTACTCGTACTATATTAGAAATGGTCGATTTCTTGCCATAAAATCGCCAATGCGTAAAAGCTCCATGGATCGCCCTTATAAACTTTGCTTAAGAAACAAAGTGTTTAACGCCGATTTAGACTTGGAGATTTTTAAATTTAAACTTTTTACCTTATAATGAGATTTCACTTTAAACGTCGCAGAGTTAAATTTTGTTTCCTAAACAAAGTTACGCATTTTCGCATTGATAAATTTATACTTTTTGCTCCCCCAAAAATACATTTAATGTTCAACTACATCATATATCTATTATTGTGCGTCATTGTGTTAAAAATGTTTTATATTTCAATGCAGCTGAGAGGAGCGCAATATTCGTGAGAGACGTTGTGTGTTAGCTTGGGGAAAAAAGCCGGAAGTTGGAATTGAACTAAGATGATAGTAATTTCCGGTGTTGAATCGTATTCTTTAAATGGTAAGTGAAATATTTAAAATAATTTAAAAGTTTATATTGAGACATAAATAGATATACATATGTATAAGCTTTATCTACATTAGGGTGGCTCTTACTCATACTACAGCCCGAGTGATTAATCAGCATCGCCGTCTATTTTTTTTGAAATCTTCGTTTTTTTATTTTTAATTCCATTTCATGCATAGTAAAATAATATAAAAAAATGCTTTTTAACGAAAAATAAAACAAAAATGAAACCGCCTTATATAAATATTTAACGATTTTATTTGAAGCCTAAAAAGCTTGGCAAAGCTTCGCTGCGTCCAAAGCTGATAATATTCCGGTCCACATATTAATCGATAACTCCGAAACGAGTCACTGATTTCTATTTTTCTCGAATTTTGACAGTACACTCATTTCTCAGTGCGATTTTGACAAACCTATAACTTACAGAAACAAAACGCGTGGAATTGGCTGATGTCCTAAATTTTAAGTTTAACGCCTTTAAACAATGAGAAAGCAAGTTATGTTCCGCAAACAAAATATTTAATCTTTCACGCAGTGTTCTGCTTATTTCCATAAAAAAAAAGTTTACCAAGGCGTATGAGTAACATTTTGACTTGGATTGAAAGCAAAGTAAATTCATGCACTTATGGGCAAATGATAGGTGTAGTCTTGATTTTTTCACTATGTAGATGTATTAGTTAAGATGTGTTTATGTGTTAATATCCTTTTCATTTAATTTTACTTTATTTTATTTTATTTTATTTTATTTTATTTTATTTTATTTTATTTTATTTTATTTTATTTTATTTTATTTTATTTTATTTCATTTAATTTTATTTTATTTTATTTTATTTTATTTTATTCTTTTTTATTTTATAAATGAGTAATTTTTTGTAGGAAAATAATGTACATACCTTCCATCGCTACTGAAATTATCTCGTAAATATCTAGTACATGTACGCATGCTTACACATTCGTTCCTCACACGTCAGTTTACAGTTTCAAGGTGACCACATACTCCTACCTACTCTCACCTGCCCGCCTACCTTTTTCTTTTTTTTTTTGCTATTAATTATAGTTCAGTAAACTCATAAATTCTTAAGACTTGTACGTATTTATTTAGTTAACAAACAGAATATACAACAATGTGCACGAACTTTCAGTTTCATAAGACGAAATTGGTGGGCTTAAGTTGGAGTCACTTTTGACATTGAAAATTAATAGCACTCGTGTTTGTAGTGAATCTAAGAGTGCGTGCGTTGCGTGCTTTATGCGCCACTACAAATGGGGGTTGTAGTAGTCGTAAAAATGGGAAGCCCATACAAACTTCGAAATTTTACTTTTGGTAAGCTAAGACGTGCATTATGGTTGGAGTTGTTTCGTCTTTGTAGCGATCTTTTTGTTTTACTTTTGGTTAATTTAAGATATTATCAATGAAAAGGGTCATCTTTTCAAAGAATGCACTTAAGAGATTTGCTATAAGTTTATGAAATCTCTACCAAAGGATTTGTTTTTTTTTTTTACTTGGCCACATATGCTTTATATAGTGCTTATGTATGTAAGTGTTTTGTATAAATAGTTTACACGCGCTCTCCAACTTAAGAATTCTTCACACGTGTTCCGTTACAATATTTGTATGGCGCATTTGATTCACTGTACGTCATTAAATTTGATTTTTTCTTGTATCGTCATAGGAAAAAACTTAGATACGAATAACTATGCCATATACTTGCACATTAGGGTGCTTAATTTTTTCTTTGCGTTGCCTCAAAGGCGCATTTATTGAGTTTACATATACATACATATGCATTAGTAATAAAATTGTAAAATGCAGATGGCTTTATATTATATTGAAGGAAATGCATTCAGATGTATTTTTGTCAGAGTAATAGGTGCCATAATAGCATTTTGTTTCGATCTGACCTTTAATTTGTTCATACATCAAAGAGAAATCGCTGCATAAAATTAATTGTCACTTTCGCTGTAATATTTCTAGATATTTCACTTCAAGTTTAAAATATATTTTATATCCGCTGTTAACACTGGTAGCATTAAGAGTTGGCGCAAAATATTTTAAATATTATATAGTAAAATAGCAATATTTGCAAGGTTTTAAAGTTGGACAGAGAAACGAAAATTCGGTTGAGAAATGAAAAGCCCTAATGCACATACACACATATATGAGTGCCATGGTAAATATGTATATGTGCATAGTAAATATGTAGTATTTAAACACCACTTTTGTTTTTATTATATTTATGGGAATTTCCATTATTGAAAAACGGGTCACAGCCAAATTCGATGAAAGCCATATTAGTTGAAACAGTTAATTGTTGTTAGTTGGAGTAATAGCATAACGTTATTTTGTACGCGGTATTTTCTGGTGAATATTTCTTTTGTTTATTATGTTAAACAGACAATTTGAAAGTGAGTAAAATTTGAATATTTCACGCATACATATTGCTATTTAGTTAACGTTTACCGGCACATACATACACACATACGTACAAACTACTTAAAAAGCTTTATTTTGAAGGACATTTACTTGTAATGACACTATTTAAACGTATTAATGCTTCATGAAACAAATAATATTTCTTATGCATCTTACTTACATGATTTTCTTATCTTCTTTTTTTTCTTCTCTCTTTCAGGATCCGTTGAGCTAACGACAGTATTGGGTGCACTTTTCGGTGTCGTTGCTTTAATGTTTTTATTTTTTCTTTATGTACATCGTAAATGGTGCTTTCATGCTCGTCATGGTCTAAATTGTTGCGATGAGAAGATAATCGCATCAAAATATACGCAAAAAATGTGTAAGTATGAGTATCTACATATGTATGTATGTATTGATGTATGTATATGTGAAGATATGAAAGTAAATAATATAATACGTTATAGTTATTGCTCCAATATTTACGTAAGCTTCGAAGGGTGATGTATAAGAAACTGAAATTCAACATACATATTTTGAGTTGAAAAGCCTAAGCTTTTAAAGTAGAAAAGTTAAATAGTTATTAAGCCCAGACCTGTTAAATAATGATTACTAATTGTAATGATTACCGGTTTGACTGATTAATTTCCTGACTGGTTACAATTACTTTAAATTTTTAATGATTGTTTTCCAATTAATTAAATTTTTTTTAGTTTTCACGATAATTAAAAACAATGAAAAGCAATCAAAAAAGTTTTTTGTTTTCTTTCGGTTAATTTTTATTTTGTTTGATTATTTTTTTCTTCTATTAATTAATTTGATTTTTTTATTAGTTTTAAAATCTTTTTAATTTTCTTTGATTAATTTTTAGTTTGATTAATTTTGATTTTTGTTTCATTAACGTTGATTTTTTTTATTATTTTTGATTTTTCTTTTAATTAATTTAGATGATTTTCTTACTATTTTAGTTTTTTTTTTAATTTTGTTTGTTTTAATTCATTTTGATTTTTGTTTTATTGTTTTTGGTTTACATATGTACATATGTACATACATACATATGTATATGACTTTTTTTATTAACTTTTATTTATTGTTCTTTTGATTAGTTTTGGATTTTTTTGATTATTTTTTTTTCCATTATTTTTGGTAATTTTTTATTTCTCTTTTGATAAATTTTGCCTTTTTTTATTATTTTTGAGTTATATTGTTTTATTTTTTAGGTCTTTTTTTGATTATTTTTTTTTTTGTTTCATATCGCTTTTTTATTTATTGTTTTTTTCATTAAGTTTGATTTTTTTTGTTTTATTATTTTTGATTTTTTTTTTGATTTTTTTTTTACCGTTTTTGGTTTACATGGCTTTTTTTATCTATTTTTTTTATTCATCCTTTGATTAATATTTGTTTTTTTATTATTGATTTTTTGTTTGTTTTATTTTTGATTATTTCTTTTGATTTATTTTGTTTTTTTTTTTTTGTTTTTGTTTTATTGTTATTATTTTTGATTTTTCTTTTGATTCATTTTAATTTTTGTTTAATTATTTTTGATTACATAATATGGTTTCTTTTTAAATTTTTTTTATTTTTCTTTTTATTAATTTTGATTTTTTCTTCTATTATTTTTTTATTTTTCTTGTTTTATTGTTTTTTCTTTTTGATTATTTTCTTATTTCTGTTTCCATTCATTTTGATTTTTATTTATTATTTATGATTTGTCTTTTATTTATTTCAAAGACTGAATAGTTTACGAAGAAATGACAAATGCCAAGCGAAAATTTGTGCTACATGGCGTATGAGCGATATTTGTACAGAGGGTATTGCAATTTTTTTATGAAATTTCGAGGACATCTTTTATCTTGAAAAGTATAACTTTTTGGATTCCCAAAACCCCAGGCCGATAATGGCGCTTATGATCTATTTGACGGTTAAAAGCAGGGTTTCTCAACCTGCAAAGGCTTCCCGGACTTTTAACAATATTTTCATATCCACAAATTTCTTTTAATATTTTCGCATTCAAATAAATGCAACGCCATTAAAATATAAAAATATAGAAGAATTAATCGATAGCTCGTTCAAAGTTATAAGATAAATGTTTGTTAATCCTTTTCTTCTCTCTTTTCATACTTTAGCACGTAAACGTCGTTATGATAACACCAGCTCCGATTCTGAAGAAGATATATTGCGCCGCTTACGGTTGCAACAGTCACGCAACTTTTCCACAAATGGTCATTTTAATAGCTACGGTGTACACCAACAAGCATCACAATATCAACCACCATCGCCACCAAATCCACAACAAACATTCAATTATACACCGAACGAATTGCAACGTGTGACGATAACGCCACGCTTCGATCCATCAAAAGATCCATTAGCAATAGCAGAACGTGGCAAAGTTGGTGTTCCGTCCTCGCACAGTGAGTGTAGCTCAAATGACTCGGAAAAAGCATCCGTTGACAGTCATACGGGTATATTGACTGGTGATAGGAAAGGTATGTACAAACCAACTCAAAATGAAATGAAATAAATTAAAATTTGTTTGCAGAGCGTTTTCATAGCAATGATGGCGGTACGAATAAATCAAGCGAATGTAGCGCTTCATCCTCGTTGAAGGAGTCGCGTATTGACAATCGGGCTGATTTACTAAAAACCAGCAGCAATAGTAGTAGCGGCAGATATCAAAAGATTTCAACTGCTCCAGTGCGTCAAGATAGTTTAGATGATGTGCCTGATTTGCATAGCAATAATAATAATAACAACAACAATAGTAATAATAATGAAGATGTAAGATGTGTTGAGAGTGATTGTGTAGCACGATCTCAAAACTGATTGTTTTTCATCTCTTTTTTTTTTGTTATAGGAACCTCTTTTCGATACGAGTGATTTGCGTTCGATTAAGTCGGATGATACTTCTGTACAAAATCAATTTTATGGAAAAAGTGGTAGCATAGAGATCTCATTGTTATATGATGCACCAATGCGTAAGATGACAGTGCACGTAATGCAGGCTAGGGGTCTGCCAACGCTGGGCAATGGTCAAACGACGCATACACAGGTTGGTTTGGAATGGTTTTTGAAGAGGGGTTACATGAGAGGAGAGCTTTTTACGAAAGTAGGGACTCGTTTCCATGTCGCAGCACTTCCTGACTTCTCCTTCTCCCTACGGAGAGAGCGATGCGCAATTAAGTACCCGAGCGTACCCGGTTCATATCCGGCCAAGAACTCTCAATTTGATGTCACTCCCCAAAACCTCCGTGTTCTCTGACCTAAAAAAGACGAAACCTGTCGCGGACAGGACAGTCGGTTAATCATTCGAATTCGGTTGAGCGCTAATCGTTTAGCAGTTTAAAGAAACCAACTTTAGGGAGCCGCTAACTCTGATACTTCCTTCGGTCCCATGCGACGCAGAGCTGTTCTTAGGAATAACGACGGACTCGTGGCTCTTGGCTCATTTGCCATAGCACTGCGTGGGAAAATAGAGACCAACCTTTCAAAGCAAGTGATTCCTCGTCAGGGTGCCCAAGAACCCCTGATGTTCGAGACTTATTATTCACCACATGCCAAACTAAAATGACGAGAGTTATTTTTCCAAATTTACTAAAAATGGACTCCTTTTGAACTTCTTTGAAATTGAGCCTATCAGTGCTGCCTTCTTTTATCTAAAACTTAATTTTTCCAGGTTCGCTTGCTTATGCTGCCCAACAAGAAGCAAAAGCACAAGACAAAAATACGTGCTGGTGAAAGTCCACAATATATGGAGAGTTTTCTATTACATCGGGTAAATCCCGAAGAAGTGAATAATATGGGCCTGCGTGTACGAATATATGGCTGCGAACGTTTACGAAAAGAACGGCTCATCGGTGAGGCGTACGTTAGTTTTGCCACAATAGATTTGGAATTGGAGACCAATTTATGGCTACCGCTAGAGCCGCGAAGTACATCATCTGTAAGTTTTTTTGTTTTTTGTTTTTGTTCAGACCACTTCAAAGCATTGTATATTTATAGGTACTGGGTTCCAATAGCGATTTATTAAGTCTGGCGAGATCAGATAGCGCAGGTTCAACCACTTCGATGCAACATGGTGGTGTGCCGGAATTGCTTTTAGGTTTAGGATATAATGGTGTAACGGGACGTTTAACAGTGGAAATTGTTAAGGGTAGCCATTTTCGTAGTTTATCAATGAATAAGGCACCCGACACATATGTCAAACTGTGTTTAGTTAGTAGTATAGGACAAGAGATATCCAGAGCGAAAACATCCACACGACGAGGCCAACCACATCCGCTTTTCAAGGAGACCTTCGTCTTTCAAGTAAGTTGCTTGCATCACACAATTCGCAATACAAAACGATTTCATGCTTTTTTCCACTTTTAGGTGGCACTTTTCCAGTTGAACGATGTGACGCTTATGGTTTCCGTATATGCAAAACGTAATATGAAGAAAAATGAAATGGTCGGCTGGTTTAGTTTAGGACTAAATTCGTCCGGACCTGAAGAGGTGGCGCATTGGGCGGATGTACGCGATTTAGCTAAAGGTGAGTTGTTGGCGCGCTGGCATGTACTGGTGGATTCCTGATTCGAGCAGTTGGGACAATCTTCTCGGCGCGGCAGCGCACTAGGTATACTAGGCTTTGCGACGAAAGACAAGTCCAAATCGAAGAAAGTGAAGGAAGAAGGCGAAGTGAATGATGAGCATGTTAGTAGCGCAATGGATAAGGCGATTACCGTTAATATTGAACCTGGTCTAGAACTAGACTTTGTTTAGTGAATTGGTTATTAAGTGTCTAACCAAGCGAATTGTTTTTTGTAATGTAAACAAAATTTGTGTGTTTACGAAATGATTAAATGATGACGCTTAAATGCATCGTGTTGAGCGTAAGGCTTGCAAGTCTCCTAAAGTGTAACTAAACCTCAGCTTTGGGAGTTTTATACAGTAAGCAGTTTATGGTGATTACCGGAAAAAATTAACATTTTACGGTAAACAAATATTTTGGTGCTGGCAATGCCGCGGTAAAAGCTGCTAACCCCAATTATCGCTTGAAAATGTTCTGTAAAATGTTGCTATTTTTGCTATTTCGAATTTTAAACGATTTTGCTATTTTGTGATTATATTTTATTCATATTCGCAAAATAAGTCAAATTTCAAATTAAAATGTGTGCAACAATCGATATTTAATCGATAGAATCGTTAAATGTATCGCCAAGTTAAACTTAACGAATTTCACAACGGCTATGAAAGTCGGAACTGTTTGAATAAATAAATTTATTAAAAAAGTATTTAAAAAAGAACATGAAAATCTGTAATACAAAACTTTAAGTCACGAATTACAAAACACCCAAAATTAAAACCAATCAAGTAACTTTGCTTGCAGAACAATCCTCAAACATTTCGTAACGGAACGAGGATTTCAAATCTTCCGCGTCGCTAGTGCTTTCTTTTTGCTATTTGCTATTTTTCGTAATCCGAAGTCAATCATATCATATATCATATTGCAAACAGCAACCAAATAATTTCGAATAGATAAACTTTTAAATCTAAAATAAATATCATTTCATATCTGCAATAGTCAACTTAAAAAGTCATTTTAATATTTTAAAGTCATCTATGGTTTTGTTTGTGACATTACTCATAGTATACTATTTTTTGTGAAAAAAATAGTTAACACATGGTGACGTTGCAAAATATAAAAAAGTTCTTCATACCAACAACCAAATGCATTTTTTTTCGTAAGACCTGTTACATTCCTTTTTAGCTAAAATCTTTGTTTAATATGACTAACATTTTTTAAGTATTTTTGAGTTAAGTAGAGATTTTGATTAAACATCATATTAAGGAACAACTAGAATTACGGGCCAACTGAGATTACGAGTTAGCAGTTTTACTACGGAAATCATACTAATGCCCCCGTGACACTAACAAAACAATGGTGAAACGGTGTATAGCACGCTAACATAAAAAAATTTTAACTTGTTAAAAAATCTAGCCCCCAAATTTATAAGAAATAAAAAAGGTTTACAAAGCTACGAAAATGCGAAAATTTATAAGCATAATTTCAACTTAAAATGCTTTATAAACCTATTCTATTTTTTATAGATTTGGTGATATATACAAATATATATATCTAATGTCACTAAACAAACTATATATGTAAATGGTTAAGAATGTACGTAGTGCATAGAGGGCTGGAAACGTAAACTTATCGATAAATTATAATAACATAAACAAAATGTAGCAAAATTCAAATTGGAATTGTATATCAAAGCGTATTTTTTAAATATACAAAAGTTTGCCTTGTACTAAACTAAATACAAAAAAAAAAATAATAATTTTATAAAATTATTTATATTTTAACGAAACAAATTATCAATTTTGTGATATGCGTATAAAGGCAGAACTCTATAACTAGCGTGGGTTTATTAAGCTCGTTATTCCGTAATTTTTTGAAGCAGAAAGAAGCTGAAATTTGAACCATTTATCACTGAAATACAAAGAACTTTGAAATTTCGACTGAACTTTGACATAAATTGCTCAACATTTTCCTTCGCTCTATGTTCCCCAACCCTTTTGTGACAAGGCTTTACTTACAGTATGCGTTAAAATTGCCTGGGTGAGGCTAAGGTTCCATGTAAATCGGCCTTAAGCTAACTGTCATAACGACAGTCGTATTTTCGTTCTTCTAAATTTTAAAGAGCTACATTCCCGAAATTAAAGTCAGCACAGATTGTTCTTTCAACAAGCCCTTATTTCGAGAATCAGGACAAAGCCGATGCATTAGAAAGAAGTGAACAAAATGGCACTGCAAAATTTCAGCAAAACATCGAAACACGGAGAAGGAGATCAAGGCCTTTCTAGTTTGTGGTGATCTGATTTCCTGCGCTTTGAAAAAACTTTTTTGATGCCCACCTGACCCAATACATTTCGAAATAGTAGGCATACTACCTTGGTAGGCGCGTTTACTACGATGGAAAGTGAGTATTTAGCGCCAATGAAAAATTCAAGAAAATTTTCATGAAAACTTTTCAGGTTTGTCAAATTTTTCGAGCAATGTGCTTTAATTTGAATTAAAAAATTTGCACCCGAAAAAACTAAAAAAAAAAAAATTTCCAAAAAAATATTACATGTTTTAAAAAAATCAGCAAAAAGCGCTATTAAATCTCATTAAACCAAATAACAAAAGGTTTATTTTTCTATTAAAATATGCATGAAAATAAATTAAAAAATTTAACAAACGCTAACTTAACGTATCCATTTTGTTTTTTAAAATGCAAAATAAAAAACAAAACGAGTATATTCCCAAGAGACTTAAAGAACTATTATAAAATAAAATGTAAGTTTAATACCTTTTTTATACGAACTTAATAACAAAAAGATACACTTAAATTAATTAAACACGAAAAACAAAATAAAGAAAAAACATATTAACATATACCTATAAAAGGAAAAACAAATATCAATTAGTGAACAAAACAAACATAAAACATACATATAGCATACAACATAAGTTAAAACTCTTTATGTGCTACATTTTATACATTTTTTAAACAAATTATTTAAGATAAATATTTAATAAAAAAAAAGATTATAAGCTTAAAAATAGATTTTAGAATATTTATTCTAAAATTTAACTTTTCTTTATTTTTATGTATGAAGTCATCATGCTGGTTTGCTCGACAGTTAACTGGCTATTTGGTTAGCTATCACCCTACCAACAGTTATTAGCCAAACTTTAATGTAAACTAAGTACTGTTAGCATATAACTAGAGGAGCATATTGGTAAAATATATGTATATGTAGAGCTATTGTTAACAATTTCTGAAACAACAAATTTAGAATGGATGTTAATTAAGCAATCGTTAACTGCTGGTTAATATTAAGCCGGTTCCTTACCATTTGCTTTGAAATCAATTTTTGTTAAGTTCAGTAACACAGTTTTTTCGGTAAATTTCTCTTAAGATTTTCGATTTAATTCGATAACAGTGCAATGTTATTGTCAGTAGTCAAAGATTTGTATCCTTGGGTAAATTTTATATTTTATAGTATAGTATAATTGTACCTTAAATTTGAAATTACATATTTTCATAAAATTCGACAGAAGAAGTACTAATCAGCCCTATTGCGAGTGTCGAACACGAATAGATAATCGACTACTAAGCGGTTAGCGATCATCGAGCAATTGCGAGTGTCGAGTCGATCGATCAACGAGCGACTGTGACTGCTCAATCGATCATCTTTCTACCGAATCGTCGTTGGCGTGTCGATTGATTTGAAAAGTGCTAATAAAATAAACAAAAGGAAATTATTGGCAAAAAGTTTAAAATACATTAAAAAGTGCGGTTTTTGTTCGATCAAGTTACACAATACCAAAATAAAATACGAAAAATACTCAATCGAAAAATTTCTATTCTACTGCAAATCCACACTCGCAATAGGGGTGAATAACTAGCGTATTTTAGAAACTTTTTCACAATCTTCAATTTGGTTGACAGAAATCAGCCGGTAAGATGGTGAGAACGGTACTTCGGTTAGGAGGTTAAAATTATGAACGAACAAAAAAAATACATCTTGAAACAAATCCCAAAACAGAATGCCTAATTATGTACTTAGAATGAAAGTTTTGAGTTAAGATAAAATAAATAAATCGAAGCAATTGAATTGACTAACAAATTTAAGCGCTGAATGACCAACAAAAAAAATTATTTTTACATTTCTTGAGTATTATTGAAACTTAGTACCTTGGAAATTTTTGAAAAAGTAGAAAATAAGTAAAAGAATATGCATAAAGGCAGAGCAACATTTGTTAAGAAAACTAAAGGATACGCACAAAATTGTACTTGAAGGATGAAAGATGTTTGGAAAATTTAATATTGCATGAGTTTATTAAAATTAAGTGAAATATGAAATGAAAATAGTTTTAGAAATTTAGCAAAACAGAATAATGGTATGAAAAAAAAAATAAATATTTATAGAAAATAATAATATCAACAAGTTGGTGGCTACTTTTCGAGAGAATCAAATGTAATATTCTAATAACGAGTTTACCCAGTGTTTTTTATGTGTAAAATTCAGTTTTATTTTAGTTTTAAAATTTTTTAAATACTTTTTTCGGCTTAAAATCAACACGTTGAGGGCGATTAGTTTCTGCTTTTGAACAGCAACTGCTAATCTTTAGTTCTATTCGAAAAGCGTTTCTACGCGAAAGCAAGAATCTACGATAAAAAAGAATTCTTTGATGAAAAAAAAAATATGAATTGCCCTAAGAAATTACATTTTTGTAAATTTTTCCTTTGTTAAATTGTTGTCGAATAGAATTTCTTAACTTTCGACTTTTTAGATGATTCTTACTGTTTTGTCAAGTATTTTCGAAATAGGGAGTACCAAATTTTCTCCAATTGAAAGGGGGAGATAAATCGAGTCCGAAGGGACCAAAATAGAAATCGAACAATGAATGGGTGCTACTCGAAAATTTCTTACATGTTACAAATCACTGGATATGTATGTACATATGTACATATATTCAGTTTTTAAGAATTATTTTATTTTTTTCTGATTCCATAATGAAAGTGATGGAATATTTCTAGGAATTAAAAGTTTGTTCAATATTAATTTTTATCGATAACAAAAAAGAATCGAAAATCGAAGCAGAAAATTTACAGCTTGAATCGTCTAGCAATTAATTGAAAGTATTCAATTAGAGCTCAATGATCTCACGATTAAAACTTGTGCTACTTTTTAAAAATTATGAACTGAAAAAGTTTTACTAACAAAAAGTAAAAATTCGTTTACTTGTTTATGTTCCAAAATGCGAATATTCCAGAAAATTCACTAACATACATAAAAGCTTTAATTAACAAATGAACCTATCCTTAAACATAAATGAATCTACTATTACCTTATTATCAACGTTGAGTGTTGCTGTGGCATTGAATATCAAAAACAGCGAAATATTTAAATAATTACTATAACAAAACATTAATAATAAAAACTAACTCCATTTTTAAAGCCTAAAATCAGTGATTAGTGCAATGTATTGTAGCTGTTAAATGCAGCAAAGTTGAGAGGCATTAAATTATTTTGTATAAACATTTTTTTGTAAAAACAAAAACAAATAATTATTTTTATATTCTAAAAAAAAGTAAACTATAAATGTGTTTTTTATATTACAATCCAAATGGAAGCTAAATGTTTTATTGCTGTTATGTGCATACATATGTACATACACACATACGTGTGTGTATGTTTATGTACAACGTTACTTAAATGTGTATTTGTATTTATATATACCTATTATATATATTTACATTAATGAATTCACATATTCCATACATACATACATACAATTAAGCATAAACAACAACACTTACTTAATAAATCAGCACTAATACCAATACCCTCCCTACATTTTAATGTTGATCTACTTAATTACATACATAAGTAACACTTACTAGACTTAATCTTGATAAAAAAATATTCTAAACAAAAGGAAAGGATTCGAAAAATCGAAAAAGCAAACTAAACAAATTTCTATGCAAACACAAAAAAAAAGAAGTTTTTAATTAAATCCAACACACATATTTAACATTTATTTGTTGTAATGGTGTGTGCGTAGTGCAAAGTGCTCGTAATTTATGTATTCTTGCTTTACAGGATAATTGGTTGAGGATTATGTTGCCTGTGAATTGCCAATTATCCTGCTTCTCACTTGTACTGAAGTGTGTCTTGAGACTGTCGTAAATTTAAACGAAAAATCAATATTTCTTTATTATGATAAGTAACTAATTTTAAATAATTGAAAATTTGTGCAAAAAGAAATAAATAAATGATGTTTTAAATTTAAATGATTTTCAAAAAGATTAGTTCAATTGAATGTAGTTGTATGAAAGACAGTTATTTACACCTAAAACTATGCTACATGTTTGTAACCAGGGTTGCCACTTGGTTTTGTACCCTAACCAAAATTCACAATTTTTGTGTTTCAAAGAAAATGTGTTTACAGCTTCAATTGCATTTTCGGGCTTTTGTTATTGACAGCACAAAAATATGAAATTGTATTAAAATTTGGTACCGAAAAATAATGTGTCGTGGCAACCATGTTTGTAAACATGAATACGCTTAAAAATTTTTATTTTGAATGCCATCATAAAAATCCATGAGTTATTTCCAAAAAAAAAAAAACCATACTTAAACTAAAAAAAAAATTTTGAAAAACAAAGAAATTAGTTTATAGCTAAATGAAATGTTTTCTTATTATAAACATAGCATTTTTTCTGCACGCAAAGAAATAACTAAACAAAATAAAAATTAAGATATTACATTTTTTTATGTAACATTAGTCACTCGAGTTTCCATGGTCTGTTTGTAACATGGAAGAAGAAAAAAATTAGTACGTTACATAAATTAATTTGAACCCATTTTTGTATCCAAACTCAAATAGAAAAAGAAAACAAATTTTTTTACTCGTTTTAATTTCAGTGTAAATCGATTATAGTATTAGTACACAAAAACAAAAAAATTATCGATTTAAATTTAAAAAGAAAAAAACGTGAACAAATTGAACATTTTGCCAATGAATGGATAATAAAAATGGAGGTGAAAACAAAAGATAATAAATTGACTTTCTTCAGGGTTTGGGCATACCATATCTTAAATACGTCGGTTGCCAGGTCGCCAACATTCCGTTCTCCTCGGATTTGTTGGTGGATTTTTCTCAAGCTCCTGGTACATATGACCTTCGGCCCCACGATTATGCATATATTTTTCTGATTAGGCCGTCTTTTGTGATAAGATGCCGAAGGCTTTAGGAAATGTCGTATTGATAGTTTTTGGCCGTGCTCTTTGATGAGAGTCGTTTAATGTAGTTATGGCGTCTGACATAACATATTTGTTTTTAGGAAAATCTGAAGTTTTTTAGGAAATTGTTCAATGAATAAGTTTATTATTTCAACCCATGTACTGCTAAATGTTTAACAAATATATACAAGCTTGTATCTAATTAACTTAATTCAAACAATTTATTTTAACTAGGGAACATATACATACATATGCAAACATCATTGACACTATGATGTGTAACCATTTTTTGTCATAAATGAGCTTGTTATAAGATGGTATTTAACTACAAGACCAAAATATACATATATATGAAAAAAATATTAATACATATTTCAAAAGTCTTAGTTCACTTGCGACGTTTTCGACGCATCTTCTTATATGCATTCGAATCGCTGTCAGCATCGTCACTGAGTGCAGAGTCAGCAGTAGTTGGATTTGCAAGCGCTTGTTGTTGTGCATCCCACTCTTTACGCAATTCACTTAGCATGCCCGGTGTTAGCAATCCTTGAGCCAATAAGCGATCGGTAAGGCGGCCACGAGACGCGCTGGGTATACGTGGTTCTAAGAAAGAAATATTTATTGTAGTAAAAACATATTTGTTTGAATTCAAAGTGTTCTAGTTTACCCCGCATATGCGATGTTCGTCGTATATTATACGACGTATCACCATCGGCCGCACTCTGACTCGCTTCAGTATTTTTAAGTAAACGTGTTATTTGAAATACACCTTGTTGTATGACTTCATCAAGCTCTGCTTGTGCTACGCGCACTGCTGCTGCATCTGGGAATAGATCAATAAAGCGATAACTCAGCCATAAGTATAAATCCATTACATCAAATACGGATTCCAGATGCATAAGATCAATAATAGTTTTAGGCAACGCAAATGGCCAACCGCAATTGAGTGTAATAAAATCAAAGGTAATTGGTTCGTTGCGACTATATAGCCTTGTAATCTGTAAATAAAGAAGTTTCAATTTAAGCTTACATATACTTGGAGTCAGAAAAATAAGGTGATGCAAAAAAGGGCAATTTAAAGTTGATAATTTCTAAGGTTTTTTCGAATAACTTGATATCTGCCGTTGAGCTTTTGTAAGCTTATATAGCTCAATACTAAATTACATTCAATACGCTAGAAAAATGCATCTTCCGGAGAACTTTTCTCTCAAATATTTCAAGTACCATTTTATAATTGAAATGATGCAATATTTTATGAAAATAACTACTAAGTATAATTACCTTTAAAAACATGGAGCATACGAAAGGCATTCTCTTATTGATTGGCGCACAACAAAACAAATAACGTGCCCGTAATGGTAGTGGAACGTGTTCAATCATTTCTGCTAAAAACTTAAAATCCTCAATATTACACATAAAGTACAGGGAGTCGTCAACGGTGCATAGATTCACAAAAATATCCTGTAAGTAAAAATACACAAAAAATAATTAATTTCTTTTGTTATCTTCAGTAAATGTGTTTGATTGAATACCATTAAATTGCTAAGGGAAGACTTTGGCAGATGAAACGCATAGAGTTCGATTTGATCGGCTGTAGGATGTAATCCGGCTTGTTTAAGTGGTTCAGGTTTCTCAGACAAAAGTTTACGTAATACATTCAGATCATCAGATTTGAAAGTGGTAACATAGCCATGCTCCCACTGTGTGCGATAACGTCCGGCTCGACCTGCGATCTGCAGCGCTGAGGAAACAGATATTGTATCAATCTCACGTTCACCTTTTTCGTTCATTGAAGGCTTCATTATTGAATAGAAGATAATACGCCGTATGCTCCTGTAATAAAATAACAACAATAAAACAACAATAGTCATACAATTATCACGGGTCAACTTACAAATTTAGGCCCATACCGATTGCATCAGTTGCGACCATAACTTTGCAGCTATTTTCAGGGTCATTAAACTTTGCAGCTTGAGCTAATTTAGTGCCTGGGGGTAGCCCTCCGTAAATGACAGCGACTTCTTTGCCCCTGTAAGAACAAGCATTTTTCATTTCGTTATTTTTTTTACAAAAATTACATGTTTCCCACCTTGCTTCAATTTCACGTGACACCGAATAAATATCATTTTTACTAAAGCAGACAATGCAATCGCCAGGCTGTATATAATCTAAGTTTCCTAATGCCGAATCTTCAATAGTTAACTCGGTTAGTCTTTCATAGTTATGCACTTCCACTGTTTCATTTGTGGTTTCGCAAATTTGTTGTAAGAGTTCTAAAGCACCGGCTTCACCGCAAACATGCACTTCATCAGCGATGAGTCCAAGAAAGGCTCGTGTCCATGCCCAGCCTCTTTGTGGGTCACGCAACTGTTGAATTTCATCAATAACGGCAACTTCATCTGCGGGAAAGATTTAATTATTCGGTAAAATAAAGCGTACATCCTTCCATTTCAGGTAGAAGTGAAACTTCATATGTAACGTTATTGAAATTTTATATTGTTAACTTTTACTTTCCAACTATTCAAGGGGTGGTGAGGACCCACTTCACTCAAAACTTGTAACAATATCTAAATGTGTACGATTCATATTTGTTGTGCAGCTCAAACAAGTTCCATATGAAGTTACACTTCCAAATTAGATAACACATGCAATATCTTTTACTCACAAGGCGTATTGACTGATGTCATTTCAACTGTACAGGCAACATGACTCGCTGGTGTATCTTCATTTATACCATATTTACGCTCTTCACCTGTAACCAGATCGCATGGTGTACCCTGCAGGTAGAAATGTTGTGTAAGTTGTTTAAATCACTTACTTTGATTATTACCTTTTCATTGGATTTGTTGAACACCTCTGTGGCTAATAGTTTCAATGGGCCACAATACACACCTGACTTGGCACTCAAGAAACGTTCCATAGCATGGTACGTTTTCCCAGAATTAGTAGGACCA
This sequence comes from Sphenella marginata, assembly GCA_951509765.1. Lineage (NCBI taxonomy): Eukaryota > Metazoa > Arthropoda > Insecta > Diptera > Tephritidae > Sphenella > Sphenella marginata. The sequence continues at coordinate 103,100,757 of OX608079.1, forward strand.
GCATGAAATACGATCTTGCGTGTGATTGCACGTGCACTTGGATACCAATTTGCCGGTGTACGCAAATCCGAAATCTTCTTTAAATCATCCATACAGTCTAGGTGTGGAAAAATTGTTTTTGCATGTCGCAGAAAATAAGGAAAAATGTCGTCAACATGTCCTGCATTTTGTTGTATATCACTTATGGTTATATGCAAGTCAACTGGCAAGTTTTCCGCCTCAATACAGTAACGTCGAAATGATGCGAAAGCTTGTTGTTGTAGATAAGCTGTTGGGTGATTTAATAATGAAAATATTATACCTAAATGCTTTTATTGATGATAATAGGTACATCAACTTACAGTCCAGACCATTTTCTAAGCATAGAACTTTGATCTCACGCTTTTGTGTGAATTTGTTTAGAATTCTCAAGAGTTCAGATTTGTCCAATTTGCCCACCAATTCGGAGCCAACATCATTTGAGTCCTCATCTTTCGGTACCGGCACTGGCTTAAAAAGTGAGGATACATGTTGAGGGCCAGTCTTTTTGTTGCGCGCCTGCACATAACTGCTGCGGTGCACATATTTAGTGGCTGCTATAACGCTGGAATTCAACGGGGAGTGTGAAGCTTGTGTTGCTCGCAAATTAAGATATCGCGGTAACGTGTTGAGTAAATTAATACTATATCGAGAATTTTGCATACTTCACAATAATTTATACACTTATCCAATCCTAATTTTATACAGCTTTATATTAAAACTAATTTAAATAATTATTGATTAAAAACTCTCATCACGACATTTGCAGTAGACGTGATGCAATTGTTTATGCGCGTGAAAGAAGTTAAAAAAAAACAGCTGTTGACGTTCATAACCTCAACATTGATAAGACAAATGTCAAAACGTGCTCTCGCGACAGTACGAATAAAAAGTACAATACACTCGAATTAGGGTGAGTACATCCTGACTCGACAAGTGGAACGAAATTGAGGATATCCTATGCGATATGCAAAGTACGGCTTTTGCAGTGATTTATTTGTTTATTTGAGAGTGCTAAAACTCGTCTAAAACAATTTTTTTTAGTAGTTTTCAAGGTATTTGCAAGAAAAGTACACAATTTCCTGTTATTTTGAAGTTGTTGTAGACACAGATAGAGGGTGTACCGACAGGTGAAAAGTGTGTTTTTTGCAGAAATACCGTGGACCGCATAGCCGGTGTTGGAACAGTTGGTTATTTTGAAGCGCTTCCGAAGGCCGCCCATGCAGAAAGGTGTTCTGCACAGAAATAATATGGCTCACGCCTTCCATTTGCCACCGGTTTTTTTGCTAATAACGTTTCACTGAAACAAAATACATATTTAGTTTTCCCGTCCATATTATTGATACCGTGGACAAAAAACGTCTTTTTGTCGTTCTCCATTTTTCGCCAGAAGGGGTAAACATAAAAAAATTGTTATGCCCAATACAACTCTGTCCTCGGTTGCGCAGTTGCACAAACGAAAACAAAACAAACCAATTGACATTTCTGTGACAAAACAAACCCATTGAATTTTGTTGGCCCCATAAAAACTTCGCAAATGAGTCACTAGTTTTAGTAAAATTACCAAAAATTAATAGTGAAAAACTTCAAAAAATAATCAAACAAATCAAGCACCACTAGCAACAATGGGATTATTCGGCAAAACACATACGAAAGATCCCAAGGAACAGGTAAGCAGGTTATTGGCACAACAACGGTATTGCCAAAAAAAGTGTATTGGCCTACTTGGAAAAATGTTATGGTTCATGGCCAAGGCAAACCAGTTTCGTATTTACATATTTATATCAAGTGCATCATCGATATTTTTAAAACAAACAAACTAAAATGTCCATGCGTTTTTGTGGCAGGTTCAAGAATGGACTCATAAAATTCGAAAGGAGGGAAATCAATTGGATCGACAAATACGTAGCATACAACGTGAAGAGGAGAAAGTGAAGCGTTCTTTGAAACAAGCTGCAGCTAAAAATGATCGTGACACTTGCGTCATCCTCGCTAAAGAGATTGTGGGGGCACGTAAAGCAATAAATCGTATCTACACATCGAAGGCACACCTCAACTCCATACAGCTACAAATGAAGAATCAGTTGTGTAAATACTTTTAAGGCTTTTTAGTACAGAAAAGATAATAATCATTTTATTTGTTTTCTTAAATATCCGCTTTAGCCACACTACGTGTTGCTGGTTCGTTACAAAAATCAACTGAAGTAATGCAGGCTATGCAAAATCTAGTACGATATCCAGAATTGGCTGGCATAATGCGAGACATGTCAAAAGAAATGATGAAGGCAGGCATAATTGAAGAAATGCTAGATGAAACTATGGATTCGCTAGAGGAGAGTGAGGAGATGGAAGAGGAGGCAGCCAAAGAAGTAGATAAGGTCTTGTGGGAAATAACAGATGGCAAACTTGGCGAAGCTCCATTACCTCCGGAAGGTAGTGTAGTGGAAAAACAGGAAATACCTGCAGCTAAAGTCCATGTATCGGAAGAGGAGCCTGAAGAAGAAGAAGAAGAGGAATTACAGGAAATGCAAAATCGTTTAGCTTCGCTGCGCTCGTAGACGTCTGCAGTGTGCTGAGTAGGTAACACAAAAGAAAGGCGTTACTTCAACGGTTATCGTACAGTAAGCTAGTAAGCACTTTTGTTCTGGTGGCAAAATGCAATTCATTCAAGTATACATTCGTTATACATTCAGCAAAATAATGTTAAATATTTTGAAAGCGGCGGAAAAACAGGAAAACAAAAAATTGCAAAAAATAAAAACTAGCCCATGTAACACTCCCCTGCTAACTAGTTAAAATGTAATAATTTCAATGGTGTAAACCTAACATAACCAACAGTAACTTACAATTTATTATTAGATTGACTTTTTTGGCGAATTTTTACTTCACAGAAATTGTCTACAATTTTTTTAGCACCCGAAGTGTACTTTCGCTTTAACTTCTAACATTAAAGGCTATCTTAAATATATATAATTAAGCATTCATTCATTTGATATTTAGCTGTATGCATAAATATTTATTAAAAAAAAATATTTATATATTTAAAAAAATGTACTAATCATTTTGTAAGTGATAGTTTGTGAAATGCATTCACATGACAGGCAAAATAATTTAATTGAAAATATACATACAAGTTTTATTTGTACAAAAGTTTCTCTTTTGATATGCATATGCCCATAGGTACCACTTTTAATTTACTTTAAAATAACTTACGGAATTTTTTGGATTTGTAACACTATATCTTAAGTTTTTTTCTAAGTTCTTGTTAAGTTCCTTTTATAAGTTCATTAATGAATTTATAAATTTTAGTAGAATTTGTAAGGTTTCCTCTCTTTTCACCTAGAAGCAGTAGTCTGTCATGGATTTATTAACATGAAACAGAGCGTATATCTGACGAAGGCAATAGCCACACTGGGCCAACTGTACTTTGTAACAGATTAAACTCTAACCTAGCCAGACTGAGCCCTGTAGTGGAATTCACTAACTTCGATTACGACATTCGCAATCGACATTTCGTCCTAACCGATATCGATCACGATATTGGTATTCACTAACTTTTTTTTCTCGATTTTCGAGTATTCGCCATCAGCTGTTTCGCAAAGTAGACGACACACAATTTGCAGTTGTTTTCTATGTCGTTAAATAAAATGCACATAATTTGATTTTTTTTATTAAAAATTGAAATAATAATACTATATCCACATAATTATTATTAAAAAATGGCATCTGAGAACATAGAGTATGTTTTATAGCGAGATGAGAAATCGTTTGCCCGCATCGTTATAGATAAGTTAGTGAATCGCATATTCGATAGTGCAAGCGACCGAATCGCTATTGAAAATCTCGAAAAATCTAACCGAATCGAATCGCTATAAGTTAGTGAATTCCACTACTGACCTGCCAAATGGTTGCGCGAAAGTCAGATCCCGAGAATCCCGGGACTGGAATTGCAAAAAAAAAAAAACTTGGCATCCCTAATATTTTTAATAAACATAACCACATATTCTTAATAATTACATAGCATATTAAAATTATCTTCAAACCATTCGCTACAACACCAATTTAGCTTATTGTCTTTATTCAACAAATTTGAATTATTAATCAAAAAACAAATTTAAATAGCTGACACTATTCATACAAACCTACTAATTGCATATGGATGTAAGTATACCGTTGATTGTCCCTTGTGTTCCATAAAATTTACTTAGGGACCAATTTGTTTACACAAACAAAAAAGAAAAAAAAAAAATCAAACTAAATAAAAATACACCTTCGCAGCACTATTCTCCCTCCATCTTGAGCGAACTTAATGCAGCTACTAAATTATGGCAATTAAGTGACACAAAGCAGTTCACAACCACCGGACATGGCAAGGAGGGAGACAGCAGCAAAACCACCCACACTGCATGAGTACGTGCCACTGTCGTAAAAACTGACAAAAAAGTTGAAAGCAGTTGCTGGTATACTGGACGTACTGTCAAAAGGTTTTGTATGTATTTAAAGGACCTCGTTAGAAATGACAACAATGACACTTTTACGTTGTTGTTAAAATATCTCTTAAGTTTTGTTAAAGCCGAAAATAATAAAGAGCGAATATTGACAAGGGGGCTGAGATGAGGTTGAGATAGTGAAATGTGGGTTTAGTGAACAAAAAGTGCAAGATGGGCGTAAATATGTACAGTTATACATATATATATTTATGTTTATTTAAAAATTTATGGCAGCCGCTGTCAGTGATCAGCGCAAGGTAAAGGTAATGTTTAGAGAAAGCTTAATGTTTCAATAGAAAGTGAAAGACGAAACGTGAAATTAGCTAATAAAAAAGATAAATGAAAAGTAGAAGGGAAAGGAAATTCTTAAGCCAAAAAATTTATTTATTATTTTCTTCATAGAAACGTTGAAGTTTATTGTGCCAAGAATAGCGTGATGTACTAGTCGAGCACAATTAGGCACAATGGCGTAGTGCGAAGTAGTTGATGACGGGAAATTGTAAAAAATTTTAAGTAAAACCGCTTTTACTTTTTTCAATGGTTAAAGCTAGAATCATTGGGGCGTTATCGACAATCTTAAAAAGCAGCATACAATTTTTTTAAAATTTATACTGAGAAAGTGTACACTTACACAAAACACTTGCAGCGAGAGAGCGCATCTTGACCATCTTTGGTTGGCAACAGCTGTTTTTGCTACAAGTTTTTACTGACTCCTGTTCGGTTGAAACTTTTGACTTTTTGCGTTTCATTCTTTCTTTACTTACACTTTTTGCCAGTTTTGTACTCGAACAATTAATTAATTATGAATTTAAAAGTTTATTGTTATTGCTTTCGTATGTCACGATCAGCTGTTTGTCAATTTCAAGTTATACTGAGTGAAATTTCCCAGCAACTCTCAGGATACTGGAGCGTTATTTTGAGTCAGTTTCATTCCCTAGAAATATTTACACCAATTTTGAATAATATTTTTAATTACTTATTATTTGTTTGGATGAAGGGGGGGCTTTCGCCCCGTGCATATCCTGCCGTATTCTAAACAATACACAACGCGCACATACATACATAAATAACTTGTTATTAAATTTCAAAACTGTTGACAAAACTTTTAATGACATCTTTGTCATCTTTTATGTTATGTAATTGTAGAAACATTGAAAGCGATTGCGTGGATTAAGCTACGACATTTTTGTCCACAGTTAAATATGTGCGTCAGTTATTAAGCGGGACAAAGTTTTGTTTGAAACATTTAACAACGCAAAATTGTTAAGAGGAAATTCATCAACTTTTGATGTACTACGTATTAACATAAAAATATTTAATTTTATGTTTTTGTTGTTGGGAAAATTCTAAGAAGTAGTAGTCATTTAACAAATGCCTTCACTCATTTGTATTAAATGTTGGAATCTACTTGAGTTGAGAGCAAACTTACAAACCATGGAAGAAGGGAGAGCACTTGAATATTTTTCTGGCTAAAGCTTCTTAAGTTTTTTTTTTTTAATTTAGTAGGGCTTGGTATAGTATTTTTCAGTCTTTCAAAATTCATTCTAGCCCATAACCTGGGTAAAGTTCTCACCCTCATATTCACCACGATAAATGCGAGACCTTTCTCACGTGCTGTAAAAATTTATCTTTTTCGGCCATGTGCTAAACGAAAACATTTTACTCCGAGGAAAAATGATATCAACAAATTTTCTATGGTGTAAAAAATTGCATATTTTCTGTGCCATATGAAATGGTCAATTGTGACAGTTGTAAATTTTGACATTTGAAAAAAGCACGTGCGAAATCAAATAGCCTATTAATAAATATTAAATTTACTTATTTTTTCAGCCATTATATTTAACCGTTTAACAAAGTGTTACTATATAAATGCATTTTAAATTAATACTTGATATTTATAATTGTCAAAATTGTACCTAGCCCCATGAGCTTGGGTACATTATGACGTTCATATTCACCACGATAAATGTCAGCAATTTCTTTTGTTCAGTCAAGATTTACGATTTTTAACAGATTATTACATTTGTTGGGAATTACATATATACACAAATACAAATTTTAGCAATCTTAAACAGTTAAATGAAACCTACAAACTACATATAAAAATTAATTAAAGCTTATTTTTTACGATACCTTAGTACCCAAACTATTTTGTATAGGTACAACAGTTTTACTGCTTGGACTAAAAGCAAATTTATTCATTGTGGGTGTAAGTGAACCTTATTTTTATTAAAATACAGAGATTTTTATTAACTCAACGATATTTTACGACCATATATGAAGCACATTATCTTTACTTATGTAGGTGCGCGCTTAAGAAAGAGCTTTTCAATGCCTTGTTTGTGTTTGGTTTCCTAAATTAGGCGCAGCAATATTAGCACATAAAATACATGGAGCTTAAGAGGTTTAATTTTACTGCTGATTAAGCTTTACTTTAGCGGAAAGTGCTAATTCTACTAACCCAGATCATATAACACTTTTTTTTTGTATAAATCTTTTACTTATTTATGTGGGACGCAATTTCAGTGTGTTAGAAGGGTACACTTAAAAAAATTCGTATAGAGGTGCGAAACAGATTGAAACATGAACAGTAAATTGGGATTATTAAAAATAAAAAATTGGGTAACATTAAAAAGAAAAAATAATGGAGAGCGAGTTGCTAATATTTAATATGTGGAGGCGAGCACTGAGATATCTTTGAAATGTCTCATAAGCTGGTTGCGAATTACAATTCCATACAATGCAAATGCAAAAACGAAAGAAAAAACCATAGCTTATGCCGCTTTAGTATATTGGTTGTTAGAAAATTTCGAACTTTTTGCACTGACAGAATTTTTGGCGGGGCGTATGCGTAACTTTTTGACATGCGAGAAAAAATATAGAATCTTCAAGCATTGGAGATATTAGGTAATAAAAGTTTTCGAAATACTTTCTCAATGGAAATTTTTACAAATACAGCTAATATTTACAAATAATAGAATTTTGTGTACATTTTAGATATTAACTATTTTAATAAAAGTTTTAGAAGCAAAAAACTATTGATTGGATTTTTTTCGTCTGTATGTTTGTTCGCTCATCACTCAAAAATCCGTTTATATAGGGTGTTTTTTTACAGGTTTGTTTTTCGAATTGAGATAAAACTGGCATTTTGTGGTCAAATCTGGCAACTCTAATATCATTTATGTTCAGTTTGGTTTGCTATTTCATCATGAACAGGTTGACAAAAGAACAACGCTTGCAAATCGTGCAAATTTATTTCGAAATTAATGGTTCAAATTTTTTTTTCAAATGGCAAAATTTTGTTCAGTGATGAGGCTCATTTTTGGTTGAATGGCTACGTCAACAAGCAAAATTGCCGCATTTGGAGTGATGAGAATCCACATGAGACCCTTGAAACGCCATTACATCCACAAAAACTGACTGTTTGGTGTGCTCTATGGGCTGGTGGAGTCATTGGGCCATACTTCTTCCGCAATAATGCTGGAGAGGCAGCTACCGTTAATGGAGACCGGTATAGAGCCATGATAACCGACTATTTTGTTCCCGAATTGGATGGCATGAATGTGGATGAGTTGTGGTTCCAACAAGACGGCGCTACATGCCACACAGCGCACGTCACAATCGATTTATTGAAGGAAACATTCGATGAGCGCATAATTTCGCGGAATGGACCTGTCAATTGGCCACCAAGGTCGTGTGATTTGACACCATTGGATTATTTTCTTTGGGGATATGTGAAGTCGCTCGTCTACACCAACAAACCAGAAACGTTAGGGGAATTGGAAGCCAACATTCGTGGCGTTATTGCCGACATACGGCCCCATATGCTCGAAAAAGTGGTTGAAAATTGGACCTGTAGAATTGGCTTTATTCGAGCCAGCCGCGGCGGCCACATGCCCGAAATCATATTTAAACATTAATGGCATAAAATTATCCTTCCAATAAAGCATTTCAATTCGAAGTTCTATACCCCTAAAAAAAACACCCATTAGAAATGCATGCAATTATCATAGATATCCAACTCAAAGTTAAGTACCCATTTAACCACACGAAGTTATCGCTTTCCCTGTGTACACAGTGGAGTAACAGTTGCTTCAAAATATTTATATAAATAATTTTATAGACAGTATTTCTCCAAGTGTTAAAATGTATATAAATCTCATATTCTGATCCTTTAATGTTTAATGTCGGCGGCTTGTTTTTATAGCCCAACAATAAAATTAGGCGATAATTGCTGTATTGGTATGTATGTTGCATGCCCTTAAATTTGTCTACAATTAGGTATGTTGGTGTAATCTAACCTACATATATATTTATTTTTATATATTTCCTTGGTTAAGTGCTAAAAAGCACCGTGAGCTGCCCCACATATAAAAACAAATAATTTAAGCCGTTTTTATTTAAGGGCAGCAATTGCCATAGATGAACCCTAAACACTCTTATACACACACACACACACAATCTGCATAACGTATGTATATAAGTATTTATAACGGTCTTCCATTACTTACTTCAATATAAAAATATATTTAATGTATTCTAGTGAAATGTTGTTCGTGTGTGTGTGTGTGAGATCTATACCGAACCCTTTTGGTCGAACGGACATCGTACGCTTAGCAATGAAGTGAAGTATATTAGCTTAATGCCATACGTTGCCATAACTTTTCATTTCATGTTTAGCGGATAAATACACAATTACGTTAATGCCATGGACGATACAGTGGCAAAACATAGCGTATCTAATACTTGTACAACAGCAACAATAATGCCAAAAGCAATAAAGACAATAATGTGCATTCAATCGTATGAGGACAACAAAACAACTAAGGATGTTTAAAATAGATAAACGAGTACATAAATCTATATATACATATATTGTGAATGTAAGTATGTATGGGTAGGTGTGTATGTGGGTGTAAATACCCAGTAAACCAAAAATAAAAAATTGGCAAAAACTTTCTTTGTAAGAGCAAACCAGCCAATGTTTTAGATAAACACATTCATGCCTAAGAAGGATATAGCTGTAGTTTTGAGGTGAAATATTAAAAAAAATATTCCGTATTAAAGTATTAAGACTGCTTGAAATTCAAACATTTGTGTTTCGAGAGTAAGCACAATCTTCTCATTTGTCTCTAATATCACCTCTTCTCCTTCCCTCCTCGCACAGTATCTATAATATAAATAAAACTATACATCTAAGCTGTAAAAACTTGTATATCTAGGGATAAATATGGTCAAGCTGAAGGGCAATCAATCAAAATAATTTAAAAAAAATTTCATTTTAATTCAAGAAAATTAGATTGAAAATACACCAACACAGATGCCAGACTCATATTCACTTACACAGTTTTGCTTGTCGTTAACAGATTATCGCTATCTTTCTTTTTGGTTTACTGGGTTGCATTTTTGTAACCAATGTTGATATGTATGTATATACACACTTAAGTAGATTTGAAAATATGTTAGCTCTATTGGAAAATTCTAAATAAATTGACAATATATAGTTTGAACGCCATTGTTTTTGTATTCAGCAATTTTGCGATACGCAGAGGATTAGCGTGAAAATTATAATTTTCAATTTTCATTTCGTTATTTTAATATCAGTGTGTGGCAAAAAAAAATAAAGTAGCTAAAGTAGTAAAGTTTACGATTTTAAAAAATACGATACGGCAATTTACAAATAATTTTTAAAGAAAAGTTAGTTAAATATATAATAAACAGAGATTTTTTCCTAGTCCGACTATGGCTATTTTTCTCTATTGCCACGTATTCGCCCACATTCATGACTTTGACTTTTTTTGCAAACCAAATAAAGCTGAACAAATGCAATGGCTCCTTCAAGTTTGAAAAGGATCTCTTCGAGCTGTACGAACTTCATTCAAATGTAAGCGGAGTGCACTTAATGAAAGGCCAACTGCTTCGCTAGCTTATAAGGTTGTAACACAATAAGGTTGCAAGGTGAGAGCACGGCGGACATGTTGGAAATCGGTTCTCTAAAATGTCAAAACAGCAAGCAAGTTTGACAGTTTAGAGAGAATTAAACTGAAAAAAATTTAATCAGCTGTTTATCGCTATATGCCATGCTCACATACATACATACATAAGTTGTAAGAATGCAGCAACGAGCTGATGTGAGCTCAGTGAAAATCGTGTCAACGTTTAATCATCCAACTTTGCCAAATTTCCCATACATTTCGGAAGTTTTTCCTCACTATGCCCTACTAAGCACAATATTGACCTTGACATAAAAGCTTTGTGGTAAATTGTAAGAGAAGAATACCGTTAGTTGAATAATTTGCCATATACATACATATCTCCCACTCATGTCACTTTTGATACTTCCAACATGCATTTGCCATTTCACTATTTGTCAATGCTGCATTTTACATGCACAGCTGAGTAGAAATGTCAATTTGGATTTGAAAATGTAACGAGCTGAAACAAAATTTATTTCCTCTCGAACATGCTCACTGTAACGCCCAATGATTTAACCAATGCTTGTGCAATTTTGAGCTTTAATAATTTCTTTTTAGATTTTCGTATGGATTTTGCGCTATAGAAAACGTTGAAGAATCAAACCCAAAAGAACAAAAAAAAGAAAAGATTGAAAATTTGCAATTTACGAGAATTACTTTTGTGCAAAATAGTGTTGACAGCTCGAAATTCGAAGAACACATGCAGCTCAATTGTCCAGTGGTAAAGAAAAGGGAGGTGGACAGTAAGGACTTGTACGTGGAGAAATGGGCGTTCAGTGTGTAGCGGCGAATTTCCTAATCAACCCGAACTACAATTGTAGGCACGTGCATTTGTACGAATGTGCAGCAGTGTGCATGTTTATGCATGTATTTGTAGCACGTACTCGTACAGCAGGCCATAAAGGTCAGAGTGGTATTGAGTTCTATTCGTCCTAATATTTTCTAAATGGTACTAATTTGTACACGAGCTCAGGTTATATAATCAAAAAATTTAACTTGTCAGAGCTCAAAATAATTGAATGCATGTGCTAACAAGGTATGTTGCTTTTCTCACAAGCCAAATGTGCTAGGTTCGATTGCTGTTTGGAAAATCTTTCAAAACGTTTTTCAAGTCATGGAAAATTTATATTAATTTGTAACAGACTTATTTTCGCCAGGAAAGTATTTGCCGTTCACTGGCTTGGAACTTCTTTTCTCACAGTAATACATGAAGCAATCGTAGAAAGATTGGGTCACCTTTGTACGCCTTGTTGATTTTTTACATTATTTTTTAACTCGGGAGCCTTGGGCGGCTTTTGTGTTCTCAATCTAAAAAAAAAAAACTAGCACAGCAAAAATTGAAAATAAATTTGGCCTTAAACTTGCCAGAGCTAAACTTTAAGCAATAGTTTTCTCTTAAATATATATTTTTCCTATTTGGTACTTTATTCAAACTAGAGATGCAACATTTTCAGGTGATGCAAATCCCGTGATTTTTTTGTTACACTCCTGGGTTATTGGACCTCGAAGTTTGGCACTAAAAATTTAGTATTCATAACGATATATGAGCTCATGGTAAAGCATCATATTTTCTAAAAACATATTTGTTTTTATTTTTTTTTTTAGTAATTTTTTAAAGTTTTTATTTAAAGTTTCTTTGTTTGGGCACATCAAACAAATCTAGCATTACCAATGATAACGGCAAAAGATGAGGGACAAAAACAAAAGTTTTTAAAAAAAATATAAACAGCAATCATTTTTTTATATTTATTTATGCTTAGACTTGATTTCATTTATTGTCATGAATATTATAAAAAAAATGGCAACACACTGCATCAATTCAATACACTGAAAAAGTTGCTTCTAGCTTACTCTTCATATAATAAAAAAAAAAATATTTTTTAAAATCCAATAATTACTTTAAAATTTAGTGTTGAATAGTTGCTCAAACAATTTCTTCACTCAAATGGCAAAATCCCGGGTTGACAGTGTTGTCAACTCACATACCCAAAAATCCCGAGTTTGCTAAAAATCCAATAAATTTACATACCTACATCAAAGCCAATGTTAGCCAAAAAGTCACCGAGGCATTGCGCTAACTCATGTCAACCAATTTTATTCTTGCGGTCAAAATATTTTACATTGCAATTCTGTGTCAATTTGGAAATCGAGTATTGTGTTTTTGTATCGATATAATACGTACATACATGGAAGAAGTACATAAAGAATTTTTCAGTCATGGCGAGGTTAAAAATTTTGATTGGGACGTTTAAAGCCATGGTATTCAAAGAATTAGCCAAACCCGCCACCTTCTTGACTCTGAATAAAAGTTGTCCTCGAAATTTCATTAAAAAAAGGAATTTCTCCTTTAATAAATTTATGTATATATTTCTGTTTGGCTAAGCATTTTTCCCATAAAATAGTAATTTAATTTTTTTTGATATTTTCCATTTTATTACATTTCTACAAAATTTGGTGCTTAAATAGTGTGCCAAAAATAGATTCACACCGCCTCTCCGATACAATGTATGTTTTTACGAGTACATGGTTTTCTGTGTCCATAATGTTCTTTCAAGGAATGAACTCATGCTTCCAACACTCCTGCATAAACATTCTTGAAGACCAAAATTGGTTACACGCCGCCCTGCTGTGACCTTTTTTTTATTTTTCCCAAACCAACAATTTTATTTGCTGACATTTACTTGGCAGTCGTGTTAGAATACCATTCGTACAATAATTTCATTTTGTATTCTAGTCAAGTTCGATGTTCTATGTTCGATTATTTTGCAATGTAAGGTTTTTGTGTATTTTTGACACATTTTTTGGGGTCTAATGCTGCTATGATGTTGTGCTCATAAATTTCTAAATATCTGCTGTGCAACACATTTATTTCCAATTTTCTTTCCAACTTCTAATCTAAAGTTTGAGAGTGGGTAGAGTTGTGTATAGTTTATGTACGAGTACATATAAAGTTCATGGGGCCAAATGTGATAGAAAAAGATGTGTGTGGGTTAGGTAAGATTTGTATACCTTTCATGAATATGAAATGGTAACATAACCTTGGTTCGATTTTTGTAAGTATGAGAAGCAGAAGAGATAGACTCACCAATAAGTATGTATATCGAAATAATCAGGGCGCTGAGCTAAGTTAATTTAGCCATTTCCCTTTATCTGTTTGAACGCAAACTTGTCCCTCAGTTTTAGACAAATCTGGGTGAATTTTTGCAATTGTATTATATTGATCGTTTGTCGGAACTAGCAAGGTCGGACCAATACAACGCATAGCTCCCATTAAATCGATTGTTCCGATAAATGGGTTTTGGGCTATAAATTTTGCAGTTATAAAGCTAGAAACGTATAACTTTAGGTTATAGTTATAAGCAGGTTTAGTACTTATTATGTACATATGTGATGTGTGTAGTAAAAATCAGTCAGATCGGACCAACATAAAATATAGCTACCATACAATCGATTGTTTCGATAAAAGGGGTTTTCGGCTATCTATCTACAAATTAACAGTTTTGCAGACTTTGTAACAATTATAAGTAAGGATTGGACACTTAAAAAGCACAGCAGAAGACAGCTCTTTCTCGGGCTGGTTCGTATTTCAGTAAATCAAGCCAATCCAATACAATTAAATGAACTATCAATCTCAATAATCCAATTACCTCCTACAAATTGGAAAACTTCATTCATATTTTTTGTTTGTATTAAATTCCCTAAATCATTGCCCTAATACTTTGAAAAACGTTTAAAATTCGTTTCCTTTCAACTCTTTGCTGCTCCACACACATGGGACAAAAGCGCACTCAATATATTTAACAACAACAACAACGACAACAAAAACTGTAATCAAATATCTACCTAATAAATGCATATAAGAAAAATAAATAAATATACAAATACAATGTTAAGCTAAAATAACACACTTACTTTAACTGTAAACGAAATTCATAAGCAATTGCCAATTCAAAATCTATATAAAAAATGTAACTCGATTTCATTCAACGAGCAAAACGTAATCTAAACCAAAAAAAATATGTGAGAAATCTAAAAGCAAATGAAATGAAATTCATGCAATTCAGAGAAATACAAACGATAGAAATAAGCAAAAAAAAAAAAAAAAAAAAAATGTAGCAAAAGAAATTTACATTTTCCGTTTATTATACAAAGAATTTTATAGATACATATTTCATGCAATTTCATGAAGAAATACCTTGCTATAACCAGTAGAGCATGCACACATTACCACTAGGAAATATCAACGGACCACAGACGAAGCAAAACACTTATAAAACCACATGCAACCACATGAAAACAATGGAACAGTCATTTACCATGTAGTACATGTGTGAGTATGACAGTTCACAATGTCGCCGAATTGTCAACGCGAGTGCAGACACCTCGCTTTAAATGTCACGAGGAAAAAAGTTCAACAACTTGCCGACAACACATAACCTCAAATTTTCTCACACGGTACTTTGTATATATTGCATATGAGTTGTATGCCAAAGGATGCGTGATAATTCCGTCGATAAGCGTAATTTTCAATTTGATATGGTTGGAGAGCAATGTAATAAGGTATGAGAAAATTCGAAAGTAGAGAAGAAATCAGCATGCAAAGTTGTTGTGCAGCAGCAAAAGGAGCAATGTAAAGGAGCAGGTAATTGTGTGGTGGGGAAAAAGTGAGCACACACGAATATTCGAGGTATTACATTTCGTTCATGGAATAACACCGATTGCAAAGCATTTTCAGTTGCTGTTTTAGCATATTCTTTTTTTTTTTTATATTCTTAATATATGTATATTCTTCAATACTAGGTTTGGTTTCGACTGCATTCGAATTTCAGCTGCGGTTTTAAAAATATTTTGAGTTCGATTTTGGTTTCTATTTTAATGAGATTCAGTTTCGATATATGTACATAGCTACGATGTGAGCTCGTTTTTTTTTTTTAACTTTTTGGTTTATGTTTCATTTCGTTCCGATTCAAGCTTCAGTTAGTAAAGTCTATTGGTTGGGTTTCGTACTTCACAATTAGTTAAGGGTTCGGTTTTTCTGACTTTGACTTGGGATCACTCTTCAAAATTAATTTCAGTTTCTACCACATTTTTCTTTGACCTATGTACATAGGCTTCATTCTCAAAATTATTCCGGTTCAGTGTGTATAGGGTTATGGTTTCGTTCGTGAAAATTGAGGTTCTTTGTAGGGGTATGAACGTGGGGGTATGAACGTGGATTGATCATGCCTCCGTTAAATATATGCATATTGTTCAGAAATGTACACGGGAGGTTTTGAGAGCAACATAGTCGAAAACAAAGTAGACACAATTTATGCATTTCTGACTGAATATATATATATACATATATATATACATATATATGTATGTTTGTACGCGCATCACTAAATAACTACGAAATAAAATTTAATGGTTTCTCCAGAGATTTTTCTTATGTGAGTCTGCCTTGGTTATTAGATCAAAATATCAAATAGCTGCTATTGAGTTTCAGTAGCAAAAATTATGTATGTATTCGTTTCCGGTTGCATTCCTTGATTTGCACATTTACAAGGTAGCGCATACTTATAGCATAATGAAATAAATAACAATGATAGTGCTGTTGAGGATAATAATTGGAGAAAATTGTGTTATGTCACCTTAAATATTGATATCATCAAATTTTCAACAACATATACATACATACAAACATACTTAACATATTTAGATAATAATAATTTTCTGAAAAAAAAAAAAAAAATGATTTCTAATTGTAATAAAAAATATTCCTCCTTTTGATGATAACAAACTGGTGTTTGCATGCTCAGCACGAAATTCGAATAATTTTTGTTACATTTTCTTGTTTCTTATTTCTCTCATTATCACGAATTTTCTGGGAAAGTATTTTTCTTAATATTATTAATGAATTACGGAGAAAGAGAAAAAAGTACTCTAACAAAAAAAAGGTAGGTTGACGAAAAAATATTTATCACAAAAAAAAAAACAAATTCCAAAGAATTGCATTTTTGTGTCGCAAGTTTTCTCTGAATCTCTGAATACATAAGCTGGCAGGTTGTTATTGCTTTTTGTCATTGAAATGGAAATTGAAGATAACAAAGAATTGGACCCTTTGATGGATGCTCAAATTTCCAAGAACAATTTGTGCCAGATGTTTGAACGAATTTATTTACTATGTACATAATTTATGGAAAACTTTAAAGCTTTTAAGAAACTCGTAGGATGCATGTACATATCTTTTTGGATAGTATTTTAT
Organism: Sphenella marginata; assembly: GCA_951509765.1. Taxonomy (NCBI): domain Eukaryota; kingdom Metazoa; phylum Arthropoda; class Insecta; order Diptera; family Tephritidae; genus Sphenella; species Sphenella marginata. The sequence continues at coordinate 103,117,487 of OX608079.1, forward strand.
TGGAAAATCGAAAAAAATTTTAAAATATCGAAAAATAGGCCTTGGTCAGCTTAAACATTATAGTAGGTACTTAATAATAGCAATTTTAGCCATGCGTTTACCGAATCAATTACTTTTTCTTATTGAACAATCAAAAGCCAAAATCAAACAAGAATAAGCTAAGTGAAAATATATTTTTATTTAGTATTTTTTTGTTGTTATTTCGCTTATGTTAATACGCTTAACTCAATTAATTCTCTGAATTGTCTGATTAGTTACAAACTAGCAATAACAACTACAACAACAACAACAAATAAAAACTTGCTAAAGAAACAACAAAATATTTGTAAATAAATGCCAGAAGCACTCTAAACTAGTCAATTTTATCACAAAATTTATTGAAGCAACGTCATGCCAACGAATCCTTTTAATACACGAAAATCCGCTTTGTTATCCCCCCACCCTCGATACGCGCTGTTGCCATATATACTTGATTACAACAAGTTAAGTTGTTCATGATTTTCCCATTGTTTTCGAAGTAAGGTAACTTTACAAGTGCACACTTAATAAGTGACTGAGAGCGTCGTATGGTGGCGTCGTGTGGTGAGTTGGGTTGGGTGGCGCTGAATGAGGTTTTTTGCATAGATGCTTTTATGGTGAAAAGTTGCGGTTTCACACTAAGCAGACGAAACGATAAATTGATTCACGATTGAGGGTTGCATGAGTTGGTCAGAAGCTGAACTTATGGTTGCTATTGCACACACACACACACATGCAAGCAAATACACACACACACAGCCATACATAGGCATGACTCCGCTCGCTAGTATTTTGCTTAAATTGCAATTGTTGTTGTTTCTTCCTGGTAATTACTGTTATTGTTGTTGTTTTGCACTAACGTTGAAATGCTCTTAGCAATGATGTATGTATGTTTGTATGTATGCGTAACATAGTGCAGATTAAAAGTAATAAGTATTGTAAGCATCATCAGCACTAAGTTGCAGCTTCAATAAGCCAACAGCGCCAGTAAAGTCAATAGCGCGCGCAAAGTCATCATAGATAGACGAACAAGCAAGTAAGCAGGGAAGCAGGGAAGCAGGGAAGGAAGGAAGGACATGCCTAAGTAGAACAAGTCGCAAAAGGGAAACAGGGAAAAAAACGCATAAAAACTTTGACCAAGGAAACTTTTCGATTGGAATTAAAAATAAGTCGCGCGGGATAACTTAAGCGTTTCATTTAAGTTGAATTTTGCTAATTAAGCAGCGAACGAAGGGTGGCTGGGCATTGCGTTCTTTGCCCTCTTTTCGCTCAATTACTTACATTTATAATCAGCTTTGATTTCTGATATATTACTTGAGCTCTTTTCGCGGATCAGTGTTTTATTGTGATAGATATGAGTTGAGAAAGATGGAATATTCCTCTGCTTAATATCGCATATACGGGGTTCTGAGGTACAAACCTATCTCAAGTAAAAAATTTCAAAATAGACAACCCATTTAATCTCATGTTGCAGTTATTAAGTGATACTCTTACAAACATACCTAAAGGAAAACAATTCAAAATTAACAGAATTGCTTCTTGGGCTTCTTTACAGCTGAAATAAAACATAAACGCGCTATAAAATGGATACTAAACTTTAGATTGGACTTTTGACAATGCCGCAGTGAAATTTTCACTCAATTTTATAACGCCATTTTCGAGTGATGTGTGAACAAACATACAGACAAACAGATGAAAATTCAAATAACTGCATTTTTGACATCGATTACTCCAATAAATGTACACACAACCTCTTACCTTTCCATTTTATGTAAAGAAACCCTGTAAGAGTGAATTTTTTTGCGCTGCGAACTCACAGCCGGGTATATACTGCTAAATGCTGTCATAGCTTGATTTTCTTACACACTCTACTTATGTTTATTCGTATGTTTGTATGTAACTCGACAAGCTTCTGAACAATTGCGCACGATTTGTTAGCGAATACTGAGCTTATGGCTTTGTATTTTTATGTTTGTTTGTAGTTGTAGTTGTTGGCAAAAGACGCATTTTCTTTAAGTTGACGGTATCGCAATCGTTGTTGTTGTTGTGGCTTTGTTTCTGAAGCTTCGTAATTAATTGCACTGGGAATTGGCAGCAGAAATTGCGAAATAATACTTTCTTCTCGTTTGGTTTTTTGTTTTTGTTTTTTTTCTTGCCAAAGGAAACATGGAATTAAAGTGAGACGAGTTCGTTTGGTGGACGATGAAATTGGAATTGTTTGTATTGCCTTAATTAATAAGAGTATCGATAAGACGTGCGTAGGTGTGTGTGTGAGCATATAAATAAGTTTTTGTGTATTTAATATTGCTTTCATAGCGAATACTGGCAATAAATTGATGAAACCACACTTTACTCTCACAAAATTCGTAAAGGCAGCTGCGGCTGTTCGCTGTTGACTTTGATTTGTTAAATGCATTTGACATTTACTTTGAAGTGGGCTAAATGATTGCCAAAGGGGAGGTGTACTTGTCCCTGACTTAATAAGTACACTTTTATATTTGTTTGTGTATGAGTTAAAACACTACCCGGTAGTCAAAAATAAAATAAAATAAAATAAAATAAAATAAAATAAAATAAAATAAAATAAAATAAAATAAAATAAAATAAAATAAAATAACATAAAATAAAATAAAATAAAATAAAATAAAATAAAATAAAATAAAATAAAATAACATAAAATAAAATAAAATAAAATAAAATAAAATAAAACAATAAAATAAAATAAAATAAAATAAAACCAAATAAAATAAAATAAAGTAAAATAAAATAAAATAAAATAAAATAAAATAAAATAAAATAAAATCAAGAGCCTTGGCACTCATTTCGCACTCAAAACTTTTACCAGATTTTGTTTATCCTTTCCATCCTTTGGGAATCCTTAATACGTACTCTGGAACTCTTCGAAACAATTAGATGTCGAAAATAAAGTTCTAGGTGTAGTATTCGTATTTCTTCCAACTATGTTGTTCTTTCCTTGCAGGGTTTTCCTACAAGTACGTTTCAGTATTCAAGCACGCTACTTTAAGGAGTTTTATATTTGATTTCTTTCCTCTCCATCAGTTCACCCCCCTCGCTCATTCTATTTACAAATCTATTCCCATTTTATTGACGATTGTTCGCACAAAGCAATTGTTGTTATTATTTAAAGTAGTATTATTGTTGTTGTTCTTTTTGTTACGTCGTCTAAAATGTATTTGTACAAATGCTTGGTGAATTTGTATTTTTGTTGTTGTTGCCATGTACGTAGACAATTTGATTGAGTGAGTTGAAGTAATTTGCTAGCGAAATAAAAAAATTGCGGAAACATTGCTTTCACACTTCGACGCACTTCACTATACTTTAGCGTGTCAGGATGAAGAGTTGTCGAGGTCTTGAGGGCTAACACACACTTTTGCCATTTCACCCGCACGCGACATTGTGTAATGGATGGGAATGAAAAAATATCTCCCAATTTGCTAATATTGGAGTTTATGAGCATTAGTGAAGAAAAGTGTGTGTCTGGTACTCTGGGCATATGTAGTAGAGGCAGGAAACCCGAGTAACCGTCTATGAGGGCGAAATTTCGATTCACAATTTAGAGTGTACTAAGTTTTATTTTTATTTTGCTAAGTTTGAATGGAGTAGAAATGTCCAAAGCTTGTCGATACATGATTATCTTGCAGATTGTTTGTTCCATAAGCGCAGGGAAGAGTTTTGGGATTAAACTCTCCATCATTTTGTTACGTAAATTGTAACCTCAAATTTCCCAAAAAATCTTTGATCGATATTTAATTCGAAAAACTCCATTGTATCTCTTCGTTTTTCAATATTTTTACAGAATGAACAACAAAGCTTGATTGGGATATTTTTGAATTTTGTTAGTTTATGAGAAATTTTTTTTATGAAAACGGTATTAGAGTGTCCGTTTATTAGAATGACATTTGTACTAAAAAATATAATGAAAAACCTGTGCACCCATACTGGTGCAACTGAGATATGTTGATGTATGTATTTATATTGAAATTGAGTGAACTTAATTTTTTTTTGCTAGAACTCGATCCCATACTTTTTAGTATTACTCTATCCTTCTGAGCGTTTCTCTCAGTTTTATTTGTTTCAATCAGAAAAGTATGAGATCAGATCTTATTTATAACAAACCATAAAGTGGCTGAGAATTTAAATTTTATTTATACATTTCTTTACCAACCGAAAAGCTAACTTATTTAGCTAATGGCAGAAGAACGGAGTACCTCGAATAATTCGTTTAAACTCGAAAGTGCCAAAAGCGTTGGCTAACTGACTTCTAACTACCTGCGTAGCTACATACATACACACTTACACACATATGTATGTGTGACATTTTCAATGGCTTTTCAAGTGCGAAATTACAAGATTGTTACTTAAAGCTTTGTATCGCTCAAAGGAATTCAATACGCACTTTTTTACGCTCTCAACCAAACTTACAAGCGCATTGTGATTTCGCTTTAACATTAACATTTTTATTTGATTCTGTTTGAAACCGCATCTTTTATGCTCCAACAAACACTTTCTATATTTAATGTTATGTTATAGCATGAATGAAGTTCAAGTTGTTTGGGCGCTTGAGCGTTTGGGTTGTTTCAGTTTTCCTTGGGAAGCCACTTGCTTTGCTATTTTGCTACTTTCAAAGGGACTCAAGTATGCACGCTGAGTGGACGCTAGCGGCTTCTCAAACGATATAACACACATACATACATACAACATCTGTACATATGTTTGTGTAGCGTAATTGTAATTTTGTAAGCGTAACTTTAGTTCCTTTTGGGCTAGCGGCCTTTTGGGCATTCATGCTCTATCAAAAGTTTGAATAGAAACTTTTGAGTTTTCGATTAGCACCAAATGAAAAAAAAAATAAAAAAATAAAAAATTGATTTGCACTTAAAGTAGACTGGCGCGCCAAAGCGCAAAGCAGGCGCAACATCAAAGTGGTTTTTGGGGTGTAAAAAATATATATTAAATTCAACACTTATAATAACTTGTTAAACACTTTTGTGCAATAAAATGTTTTACATCTTTTTAATGTTTCAAAAAAGGTATTACGATTTCTTGTAGTAAGTAACAAAAAAAAAAAAAGAAATACAAATAAAACGCAAGCTTTTAAAGATTTTTATACGCTCAAGTTTTCGTTGGTGAGGGAAATCTTAATATTATTACATCGGCGACCTATTTACGTGGAAAAAATATTGAACGAAAGAGTAAGATTTTACAATACGCTTGGTGATTATTAAAATAACAGAAAAACAGAAAACATACTTCCATAGGCATCATCTTATACCCAGTTGTGCTTGCTTAACTAAGGCATATGAATTTTCGCTGGCAAGTTTTTCACGTTAGAAATACACTTAGAGATGTAACAGTGGCTTGTTAACTATAAAATAATTGATATACATAGATACAGAGTTCAATATATATAAGTTCTTGAAATTATTTAGCCATTTCCGTCCGTCCGTCCGTCTGTCTGTTTGAAAGAAAACTAGCTCCTCCGTTTTAGAGATATCTTAATTCAGTTTGGTATGGGGACGCCATTTTGTATTATATTGATTATTTGGTAAATACAACGCTTAACTCCCATACAATCGATTGTTCCGATAAATGCATTTTGGCCTATAAATTTTGCAATTAAAAAGCTAGGAGCTCAAAATTTTGTAGCTTTTGTACTTATTATGTTTTTAATGTGTGTGGTGAAAATCATTTAGATCGGACAAACAGAACATATAGCTCCCAAATAATCGATAGTTTCGATAAATGGATTTTGGCCTGTAACTCTTGAAATTAAAAATCTGGGTACGTAAAATTTTGCAGGTTTGGTACTCATTATATATGCAATGTGTGTAGTGAAAATCAGAGAGATCGAACCTACATAACATATGGTTCCCATACAATCGATTGTTCCGATAAATGAAGTTTGGGTTATGTATTTTTAAATTAAAAGTTTTGAAGCGTTTGTACGAATTGTAGGTGAAGATCGGCAATTAGAAAAGTTAACTGTATTCATTAAATGTATAAAGCCTAGGGCACAGCCGAAAACAGCGCTTTCCTTACTTGTTTTATTTTTTTCTTAGGTTCTCTCGTCTTGTATACTTTGCGGCTCAACAAAGTTGTTAAATTATTACAGTGCGAAACATTGTTTAGTTCCTTTGTTAGAACACTCGCAGGCATGAAAGTTAGAAAAGTAAAAAAATACAAAAGAAAAACGCTTCTAAGAAAAACCATCAGAAAATGTAAATGAAAGAAAGTAAATAAATAAAAAGTAGTGAAATATGTATGTAAGTAAAAAGTCATAATGACCCAAGCGCGGCGTGCTGTATAATCTGTGGCATTTATAAAAGATAATAAACAGCGCTCATTGCTGGTGTGGTCGGCTGATGGACGCTAATAAGCCACAGAGATAATCAAATTATCATGAAAATGTATCTTCTTGGTATTCGCAGTTTTTTTCTTAAGTTAATAGCGTATTTTTTTTTTATTTTTTTTTTTTGTATTTTTTTTGTCACATCTTTAAGCTTTCTATCACTTACTTACATTGCTAATAGAAACTCACCGACGCCTAATCACTTGAAGCACAGCTACTACGGTAAATGAATGACAATGCTGCAGTCAGCCAGTTAGACTTGAACAATTTGTAGATACAAAAACAACAAAGAAAATTTACTGTTATACATATAATGTAAAACGTAAAAAAGCTCTTAACTTTATTTTCATATTATTATTTTTTGTTGTAAATTATTTTTAAGCTCTAAAGTAATATCTAACCACAATGAGCTTTACAAATGGCCTGACTGGTTTAAAGCGTATTCCCAGTGCATCAGCTGTTTATTGAAAAACCTTTTTAATAATTCAAAGCAGCATAATAGCTTATGACAGTTCTAGTTAGTGCGCCCCGCCCACAATAAACGAAGCCACGCAGCCTGACAATCCATCATAAAATTGTTCATTCACTCATTCATTCAGTGTAGTTAGTCGAATTTCTAGTCCATCATTATATTCATTTTATTTCATTTAAATTGCTTGATTGTACTTATTTAGTAGCGCAGCTGTGTGTTGGCGTAAAATGTATTGTACTTATGTACCTACTGTTGTATGTACACTTATGTGCAAAAAAATTAATGAATATGTAAACAGAAGAGTTGGGAACGGGCGGGTTGACAAAAGTAATCGAATTTCTATTTATTATTAGATATCTTATAGCAAAGACAATGAATTTTGTTTTTGTAATATGTACATAGTTGGTGGTAACATGAAAGAATCGAAAATATTTATAGAGGTTTGTATAAGCAACAAGATCAGAAAAGAGAGCGTTTGAGTCAAGTCAATAGATACAATTATTTATGTTATTAATTTTGAGTTAAGTTTAATACTAGACTTTTATTTTGCAATGAAAAAATGAAAAAAAATATGTAAATTTTGCTGCTATTTTTTCACACGCCACTGTATGCATGTACAGTTTTGATTACGTATACGTCATGTATTACCACAATCAGTATTTAATGCATGAGTTCTTTTCTTGCTTTGCTATCTACTAATATATTATGTACATACACATGTACATACATATGTATAAATGTTATGTATGTTTAGTTGTATGTAGGTATGTAAATATGTATATATTTTTTTTGCAATGCTGTACGCACGCACTCGACTAAATCGTTTCATGGCACAGCTGCTTTCAATTGCCTGTAATTGAAATAAAATGCAAACGAATGGCTCCAACAAAAAAAAAAAAAAAAAAGAAACAAAAAAAAGACTACATAAATTATATATTAGTCCATTGAGTTTTTTAGTGTATTAGTGTAAATGATTACATTTGAATTTGTTACATTTATTTATTTGAAGTTGTATTTTGTATTTTATGCGAAATTTAATTTAAGTGATTTTTTCGTTAAAAATTCTAATTTTAATTAATTTTTGTTTATTTGTTGTTGTTTGTAATGTTAAAAGGCAAAACTAATGTGAACACTACTTTAGCGAATATGATCTTGATACTTTCCTGTCTTTAACTAGAATTGCCCTTGCTCCTGTCATTTGTCACCTAGTATAATGGGGTCAAAGGTTAGTTTCTATTAAAAAAAAAACTTAAGAACGAGTACAAATCCTTTTTGATCCTTCCAATATAATAAGATGGTAAATTTTTTCACCCGGGTGGTAACCCTAACACGAAATATATTTGCTAAAAAAAGGCGAAAAATATCATTGGTTTGATAATCGCCTTTTTAATTTCAAATAGGTGGCAACTTGGTAAAAAAAATTCTACTGAGTGAGATTAAATTATAGCAGATCAATTATCTGTCTACAAAATTTAAAAGAAATATGTCAAGACGTTTTCGACATCAGCTTTTTTCTCGAAAAAATAAATATAATGGCATTAGGTGGCAACCTCAACACGAAATACATTTGTTAAAATTCGACGCAAAGTAACCTGATACCCATAGAAGCTTAGCGTACTTAATTTATAAAAATTGGAGAAAAGTGGCAACTCTGTAAAAATATCCTAGTGGCAACGCTTAAGTAGGAGAGTTTGAAATGTAGTTTCCACCTATATTAAAAAGTCAAACATCAAAAACTATGTAGATAAAATTGTATTAGGTGGCAATTCCAGGTAGTAGAAATGTGACAGGCGTGGCAACCCTATAAGAAATGTTGGTTAACATTTTTAAATCTTAAACAGATATGTATGTTATTTATAATTTTAATTAACTTAAGTGAATCGCTTATTAGTATGTGACATGACTTTGATGCTCAATCAAAACTTAACCGTAATTGGCCATAATTAGCTAATTAGCTAAAAGGAATTCAAAGACAAAGATTTAAATATATAATGTGACAGGCTTGGTGCGAAAATGATAAGCGCGCGAGCTAATAACTAAGCATACTGCAGCGTAAGACCGGAATTAATTCGGTATACTCTGATATTAGTAACTTCTGGTAAAAGCCCTAATGACCTGAAAATAATTTTGATACTTCAATAGAACAGCTAAGAGGAACAGATTTATTTGGAAACCATTTCACGGCCTAATCTAGAGGTTGATTTGATTTTGACCGCTGGGTAGTTGTATCTAAATTAATATTAATACAGTTAATTGCTATTTATTTCTATGAAGTGTGGCCATTTCTGCTTGCCAAATCGGTGTATACACTTGTTCGCATTATTGTATATATATGAACATATGTAAATAGGTACACTTTCCTAATTGAAAACAATCATCAATCACCTCTTGAGACAAAAATTCCAAAATGCAAAGTAATTAAGGAAAAAGGTATTCAACATCACTCACCAATTTTCATTGCAGCTTCCCTAAACTATTTAAGGTAAATTTATGTGAACATTCGTGTGTGTGTTGATATATACATATGTACATACATACATGTGTAGATTACTACAAACGTAGTATATGTATTTGCACCAATATTTATGTTGTGCTTAAAGATGAAGCATTTTTGGGGCGAAATAATACTAACTGAGCAGATCACATTTTTTCTTAGTACGAATTCTCCCATTTTTTGTTTTGAGACGACAAGAAATAAGTGTGAAAAGGGTTGCAAGAGAAATCGCATATTTTCAGTAGAAATAATTGCTTAGTAGAATATCGTGCAGTGCAACAACGCACACGGAAATAACGCCCAATGGCTTTATTTCATTTGCGATATGGGACATAACACCCACTAGGCGTTGTTAGCATTATTATTTAATCTTATGAGATATTTAATAACTTTTCTTTTATAGCAGTATTTGAATGAATTTGAAAATTCGTGAGATTTAATACGGAGTTTTTCCCAGGCTGGTTGAGGAGAGAGCGCAGAACAGCCTGACAAAGCGAATGAACAATGAAAAAAAAGTTAAATGAAGATATTAAAATTACACTGGAAATACCGAAGTGGAAGTAAAGAATAAAAAGATATGGAATATAGAGAATAATTTAGAAAATAGAGAATAATGAGAAAGTAGAAAGACAGACTTAGATAGAGAAAGAAAGATAAAGGAAAAAATTATAAAATGTGAGTGGTAAGAAGTAAGGAAAAAGGAAATTTCAGTGGTTTTAAAGTGAAAATTAAATAAAAAAGACTAAAAAGGGAAGGAAGCAAGAATTGAAGAGACGGATGGGAAAATAGAAAATAACCCAAAGGGACTAACAACAGAGTGAGGAAGGGGGATGTAGTGTGAAAGACACCGTCAGAAAGAGTTAGAGAGAACTAAGAACGGGAATATGTCTCTTTTATGAAAAATGGGTGGCGCGAACTAAAGTCAACGGAATTAACGTCAGTGACGTTAATTCGCACCCCAAAAGCGAATTAATGTCAGCGACATTAAGACGCATGCCAAAAGCGAACTAAGGTCAATATTTTTAGCGAACTAACGTCATTGACATTAATTCGCATTAAGAAAGCGAACTAAAGTCAGTACATTTTTTTTATATTCCAAATTTTCATTTATCGTTATCACCTTCGACTTATGATTATTATATCATGAATCTGGGATTGACTTAGGTCAGATCCCCAATTCGGGGTGTGATCCATGGTATTTATGTGCAGAACTCCTCTCCGCATTGGCGGCCTTCGGCCGCGCTTCAAAAAATAACCCTGGGCTACGCCATTCCAACTCCGGGTGGTTGCCATAGCCGTGGCTACCGCCACGGTGATGTCCTTCCGCGTGCCACTCTTTTCTCACAGGGTAATGTGATTACAACAACCACATGAAAATGACAGAAAATTCTGAATTTTAACTGCAAATATCTCGGAAACTACTAAAAATATTGGTTCAGCGGATTTATATTCATGCTCCTGGGACCAAAGCGCGTCTCCTGATACATATCTCAACATTTTTGGTTGTGTATTCGCTCGGTACCCCACGTAAACGATTACCCACGTCTAGATTTAGAATCTGAAATGAGATTTCTTTCAACCGTTCAAAAGTTATTTGCAGTTAATGTTAGAAATGTTCTGTCATTTTCATGTGGTTGTTGTAATGGCACATTAGGCTGAGCCAAAAAAGTGAAAAAGTGGGAAACGTGGCACGCGGAAGGACATCACCGTGGCGGTAGCCACGGCTATGGCACACACCCGGAGTTGGAATGGCGTAGCCCAGGGTTATTTTTTGAGGCGCGGCCGAAGGCCGCCAATGCGGAAAGGAGTTCTGCACATAAATACCATGGATCACACCCCGAATCGGGGATCTGACCTAAGTCAAATTTTCGCCTGTGGCGCTACTTCGTCGAATCTCAAACCCAAATGCCTCAATGACATTAATTCGCATGTCCAAAGCGAACTAAAGTCAAAATACTATACGAATTAACGGCACTGACTTTAATTCGTTTTTGGTCATGCGTCTTAATGTCACTGACATTATTTCGCTTTTTGGGTGCGAATTAACGTCACTGACGTTAATTCCACTGACGTTAGTTCGCGCCACCGAAAAATGTTTTGGGCAAAAATTCGAAAGGTTTAGCAGATGCTGGGGAAGACAACACAGATGTATGTATGTATGTGGTGCGAAACTACACATACATTCTAGGAACTTTTTCACGTTATAAAAACTTTTTTGATAGTCTTTATGGAGTAGATACATTCAAAAATTAATATAAAATTGGGATTGAAAATTTTTTTTATAAAATTGTGTCGAATTTTGTTTGCCTAATTTATCTATTGTTTCAAGATCGAATTAAATATTTTGTTTAGTTCTAAAAGTGAAATTTTGTCATTAATAAAAAAATTATAACAAATTTAAATAGAAATACATTTTTAAATCTTAATCCACTATATCACAAATGTGCGTGGCTGATGATTGCATCCCTAGCACCTACTTAGTTCTCCCTTTACCAGCAACAAACAAAATCCTACACTCAATATACTATTTAATTAATTTTTTTTTTCAAATTCAAGGCTGCTAAGCTGGATTTCGCAAGCGCTAAAGATAGAGATTTCAGAGTTGCACTTAATTAGAAATAACTAACGAACGGACACACACATACATATGTATATGTAAGAGTGTTGCAGTGAAACACCAAACTCGTCCGAACTAAAGTTAAACTAGACTGAAAAAG